>OV281289.1:1389500-2080500 GCA_923062465.1 Acleris sparsana | reverse complement strand
CATTGATTTATTTACTATAGCTGTTCCCGTGCCCACTTCGTTGAGCGATATATTTTTTGGGTTTAATATAACCTATGACACTCACAAATAACGTGTCATTCTATTGGTAAAAGAATTTCCAACATCGGTTCAGTAGGCCCAAAGATTACCCCTTACAACGTCACAAAATTTACCTCTTTATAATATTAGTATAGGTGTAAAGAAATACAAATCCTCAGAGTCCGCAACACGTTTGTAATTGATTGCCAATAACCATAAGGAGCCTGACTTTCCGTGGCTTGTATGCTTTCTCGTGCGTTAACAAAACCATTTAATCTATATTTGGTTAGCATTAATATCGTCGCTTATCTCCTTTGGCCCCGTGTCCCGTCACCGCGGTTTACTTCGGAGTTAAGAATGAATTTGTCAATGTCTCTAACATCGCGACCCTTTCTTTAAACACGCTTGCAGATCCCGCGCGTAAGTGTTGCTAGGCGAAAATAAGATTTACACATTTTTAGGCCCTTGTTGGGCTGAATTGGGGTGTTTTTTGTTGTGGCAATTTTGTGTTTATCTGTGATTTGATACTAACCTCGTTATCCCGTTTTTTACTGTGCCTAAACCTTAGCAGACAGGACACATAACAAGTAAGAATTAATTACACTTTGTACTTAGGCGTTTTGTGGACAATTATTAGTGAATGGTAGTTTTTAATCAACCTACTAATTTGTTATGTGGTGTAAATGGGATCTTTAGAACAATAGACGAAAATCAATCTAACCATTTTATACTCGCTAAAAGATAGTTGAAGTTAGGTAATATAAATATCCTTGTTGCCTTGAAAATTAATTATAATAACCCTCTCCGCTTCGTAAGGTAAGTGTAAAGTAGTAGCTTTTACAGCAGTAGTCTGGAACCTTTCTTTAACGTTTTAATTTGTCTGAGCACCTTGTTCATTATATTTATAGATAATTCTCTTATTTAATAAAATAAATGTTGCAAAGAGCACACTATAAACAGCTTATATAATATTACTTATTATTACAAACAAATCGAGATAAACACCGTGACGTCAACACACGAATCCAGTACCACGGTCCTTGTTTCCCATACAAAATGAACCCAATAAGGAGTCGTCGGTTTTATTGAATATATTCATCGCACCGCAAATGCGCTGCCAAAAATATGCGGTTATTCAGTTCACAATCGCACGACCGCCGGTGTGATGTGTAATAATTGCGTCTATAAATCAAAATGACACGCGTTTAATCGCGGACTAGGGGCCTACAGGGGCCTATAGAGGCCTGCGGGGGTGTGCGGGGGCATACCGGAACCGGGCAACCATCTTTGTCGGAAAAAACTCGGGAAGAAACCCTTGCTAATGCACTTGCGTAGGGTGACCAGGAAGGATAAACCGGGTGATCGTGCATACAATGTGTGCTATTTATAAAGTGGTCCGGTTTATTTTCAAATGGAATATCTGATTTTGTGTTTGAATTATTGTGTATCGAAGACGAAGGCGCGGTTAGCGTAGTTGGTAGTGGCCCTGCTAAGGAACTTTGCGGTCATAAATAGTTCGATTCCGTAAGAGCAAATATTTGTGTTTTAAATGCAACTATTTTTTCCTGAGTCATGCATGCTTTCTATGTTTTTAAGTATGTATTTTTCTATAAAATGTGATAAGACTGGGACTGTGACTAGATTAATTTGAGTGAGACTGTCTCTGGTATACATAAACAGATCATTGGCATTTGTCATTCGCTATGATATTTACTTTTTATACTATCAAAATCGGTTTTGATAATACAAACAACCTATTTTAATTTGTAAATTTTGAACATCCATTACATAGCTGATGTAACCTTTTCAATCGTCCCGGGCTTTCCCTGCCGGAGCAGACGGCTGGCCACCGCGATATATCCCGGCACAATGGCTGACCCCGGGACCCGACCCGACCCTCGCCACCTCACATCCACTCGCTTTTTTAAACCCATCCAAAAACCCAGCCCAATACACGTACCCATCCATCGGGAATTCCAAAGAATCATTGTTAAAATATTCCCTCAACTTAAATACAAATACGAGAATACAACGTTATCAGAAAAGCTTGTTTCTGAAAAAACGAACGCATTTCGCGTTTTTCCTTAATAGCGTCAATAATTAGATCTTGTGTCTGCGTTGTAATATTCAAGCGCAAAAACGGAATAACGTTGAAATAAAAGACAATAACAGTATTTTCCTAGTGCTTCGTACAAATTGATTCCCGGTGCCACAAATCTCAAACAGTGACAAATACCTCCATGAATGTATCGGTCGCGACTAGTTAGTGCCGCACAGTGGGCACACTCCGTTTATATTAGTGGTCGCTCGCTATAATTTATTTCCCTGGACAAATAGGATTAGCAGCGGGCGGTGCGCACAGTGGGTCATTTTTTGCGGAGCGGACAATGCGGCGGCACAGAAGGTTTCACAAATTTCCCTCGCACGGCCGGCGTTATTCCCGCGGCGATCGCCGATCATGGACAGAATTTATCGACATAAATTCCCTTCATTCTTATTTATCAAAGTAAATTGAACCAGAGCTAAGCCCGCCTACTTATTGAAATAGCGATACTCAGGTCAGCTCGACTGCACAGCACAATCGTCCAGAGAACGCTCGTTGAGAGGAGAAACGTGTCGATTTGTCTTTAAGCTGCATTGCAGGAGTCGAAGCTAATGAAATTGACTTTTTGCACGAAAAAGCGACGAATTAACGGAAAGAATTAAGGCAAGTCCTTCGCACAAAACATTAGAGAGTGATATTTGAACGTCTCTCCGCTTTGAGTGTCGAGTGGTTAGTCAAATTTGCTGTTGCAGTTTGCATTTCAATATTGGTGAGTGACCATCTCTCTCCCGCTCTCCCGTATTAAATTACGCGCCCGACGAACGGCGGGTAAAGCATAATGCTAAGTTGATGAGCTCGCAATTTCGAGGAGGAAAACCGCCGAATTTAAGGCGTTTACCAAATGATTTTGCCAGAGAGGAATATAGGTCGCAGTGACAGGTGGCAGGGTTTAGACACCGCATTAGGGTAACCCGAGCGGCCGGCGGTTTATCTCGTTGAAATAAAAATACTTATCACGTAAGGCCAGGCCGGCTCGTTGAAGAGTGGAGGCAATAAAATGTCACACGCAATCAGCGCGACGCGGGATCCGACACGATTGGATTTGCTGCGCCGGCGACGTGTCCGCGAAACGCCGATGCTGTTCAGAAGAGACTGCATGATCCGGGACGCTAGCGGCATCGGTCTTTGCTCAAACATAACTGGCTTATCAACAGAGCACTGAACTGGAAAGGGTTCCGTTACAAAAACACAAACACTTTTTCACAAAATATCCAAACATGAATGCGTAATGATAGCGGTACCTTAAGCGTGTAGTCCCCTCGCGCCTGTATTTACATTGAGCCACAAAATGTGCATACGAGAAGAAAGGCGAAGGTACACGCGTGATAACATTATTCGAGTGAAAAATGTATCGAACGGTTCAAGTGGCGAATCTCGAGAGGGCTCGAACCGAGTAGGTGGTCCTCTCCACTGGAACCCTCTGGGACATTCCGTTTTATTTATCCTTTGGGGTAATATAAACTTATCGTGGAGTTGATCAGTCGTTTTTTTGTAAGGTCAAGCGATACAGCGTCATTATCGCCGGGACGGCCGTAAATTCAGAGTCGTTAAAGTTAGAAGAGATAAATAACGTGTGAAAACAGCGATGATACTGATAATCGTGATCCTTAAATGTCTGTCTGGGATATAAATTCACAGAGCTTCTGAGAATTGTTCTGAGAATTCCCAAGATCACTTTTTTCTCGGCTAAGTAGAAATAAAAACCTTTTTACTTCAGTTTAAGTTATCATGATTTAACAAAAAACTAGTAGCGCTTTCGCTTTCAAATGTATAAAATACTTTGTGATAAGATAAGGATTTTGCCTATTCAATTTTAATGGATAATAAACGCTTTTAACCTTCTTTAGAGATAAAATCCAACTAATACAACTTTTCGCGCGCACCACCGCTGGAAAAACAATATCTGTCATTTGCTGTAAAATCAGATTAAAGTCACGTTGCGTGAAGCAATAAGACTTTAAAGTCAGATTAAAGTCTTACCCGGCTGCCGAGCTAACCGGATAAAGTCCCGGCCCGGTCCCGGGGATGGTCTCCCTACGCTCGGGGCGCGAACTTGCAAAAAATCCCCATTTTTACGGCCGGGAATATAAAATATTGATCTCGACGGAAATTTATGAAAACATAAAAAAACGTTGGAGGTGAGGAATTGCCCTGATGGAATACCCTTGTTAAGACCGTCTGCGGCGTCGATATCTCGCTAATGTGATAATAAAATTCTGTGCGTTCAAAGTTCTTTGATTGAAATAAATGTGCTCATTAACATAGTAACATATCCAAGAACTATCTAAACAATTGACATTATGGTAATATGGACAGCCAATGAAGGATAATGTCATCAACCCATTACAAAACTGACCGTGATTTATATATCGCTATATACTCTGTCTTTGCTTCCTTTTCTTGTCTTGCCTATTTACCTGTGTAAGAGAAAATAATTATTATTGCTGCTTTGTCTTGTAACCTTTGCAGTATAAACGTAAATAAATAAATAGCAGTGGCAGATTTGTCGAAACTCGCTACACTATAGGGTAGTTAGTAATATTAATTCACTCAATACAACTTTCTACAAGCCAGTAGGCTTGAATTAGTGAAATGTACCGCATAGACTAATATTAATCTAGTGAGTTTCGAGAAATGGGCATCAGGGGAATCTCACGACAATTGACCTAGTACCCGAACTAGGCCCTAGGCTTGTGCAACAATAAATACATAGAAAACATCCAGGACTCATTCGCTCTCACTGGTGATCATAACTTTTGTACCTTTGCAGGCAGAGCCAACTAACCAACCAACTAACGCGCTTTTAAAATTTTAATTTGACAGCTGTCAACTCAGTACAAAATATATGTTTGAGGCATGTTTGAGGTTATGTTCTCGTAGTCAATAATGTCAAAACTGCCTTGTCTCTTACATCTGTAATGATCTTATTTGTGGTAGTATTAATAATTAATATTTATTATTTTATTACCTACTAACTTCCTATCTTACTTAATTTAAAGTAGTATTGTGTTTTGTGTTTGAAAAAAATAACTTGGAGTTTTTTGCGGCGGTTCTTCTCTGCAATGATGGTCGCGAAAGCGCTAGTAGAATCACTACATATTACGAACGTAAAGAGCCCTTATGTGGCCAATACAGTGTGTGGCCCAAAACCGGGGCGAAAAAAGTAAATGGGGATTCTTTAGAACATTTCAATTAACTATCACAAGAATCTAATATTACAAAGTCTATAATTTTGATGTAATTTCCCGTCGCGATATCGTCGCTTGGTCACTTGGTACGCGGTATGTCTGAGTACAGGGTGCCATTGACAACACGCGGTAGATTTAGCGGCGTTTGCATTACATTGAATTTGCGATTAAGTTTGTTAGAAAAAAACTGAAAGTTAAGTTTTGATTTTAATTAGGTAAGACCATTATAATGTAATTACCGGTGATTTATAGAGCCCCTGTTTTTAATATTATCCCCGGTTTTGGGCCACACACTGTATACTGAATAAATAATTAGAATTTTGAATTTCGAGTAATATTTTGTTCTTGACAGCTGTCAAGTGAGCTTCTTGGAATGGCGCGACTATAGGCTAACCACGTATAAAATTGCCGTTTTTAGTCAAACTTTTAATCCTCTTGGTTGTATAAATAAAACAATAAGCACATTAGTGTAGATTTGGCGCGTTTCCCAGCGTGGGGCGGGCGCGATTTCACCCAGTCAACCTGGCAGTAGGTTTAGCGTATGATTGCTAATCCTGGAGCCGGCTTAACCCGGCCTGCTGATCAGACCCAAATTTAGCCTAAAATGGTAGTTTACTGGTTTAATTGAGTGGTTCCTTAATAGGCTAGAGCTGTATGTAGAGTTGGGGAATGACTAGAACGCCTAGAGGGTCATATTGTTTTAAGTTCTCTTATGTACATATCTATATTGATCAAAACATTATATTGAAATAATGCATCTGCAAAAAAAAAAAAACAGTCACGCATGTATAACATTTTGCATATGGATGCCGTATTTTAACCGTATGTTCGACTTGAATTAATAATCACTGGAGCTTTTTCCTTAAACTATTTATTTTTTCCGAGGTTTTTAAAAACAAGCGATTAAATATAAGATCAATGTCCTATTATATTCAACTTTTGGCATTGATTCTACGAATCAGAATGATTTTTGTCAACAAATCATCGTCAGCCGTCAGTTTCTGTGATCGATGACGTCATTAACGTGACGTCATCACGGTGACAAAATGGCTCCCATTAGACCAGTTATACACATAAGCACTTGCGTATATTCCGGAAATAAATTGCAATATTGTTGGTTTGTAGACAAAGGAATCGTTAAAGTTACGTTTTAATAGGAAATGCGGTGAACGTTTACAATTCCTATCAGTCGAACAACAGGATCGTATAATTAGAAAAAAACAAACTTCAATTTATTGGAACAATTATATAATTATTAACAGAAAAATTGCATGAAAAACAGTCAATGTCATAAATATATATACGTTCCCAAGACGTCAAAAATATCTATACACCTTTATGCCACTGGCAAAAAGGTCCGTGTATGCATATATTTAACGAGATGGCTGTTTAGATATAAATGCCCTTGACTGTACACTACAAAACTCCCAGCAAGTATTGTTCATAAAACTCAAATCTCTACGCCATACCACAGCATAAACATTACATTCAACTAAGCTATAGAAATGTTCATGTTTTAATAAACCAAAGGTTGCGGTAACTTAAGTAGTTAAGTTGGTAAAGAGTAATATAACTTGATTTACAGTTCCCGCGCACAGGCATGGAGATTAGAAAATGTAAGAGGATAAGTTAATCCCTTACGCCGGAGAAATTCATGTATTCATAGCTTTTTAAAATAAATGTGCAAATAGATTACATTATTCAGGCACAGGTGCGAAACAATTGGGGAAACTGGGGCAACTTGCATCTGCATTACGAATTACCACGTTTAATATTATTCCCTACCAACTCCCATCTGTCAAATTCAGTGACGTTTTGACAGCAGCGTGTGTCGCCATTTGTTTTCGATTACATTGTCAGTGTGATAAAGGCACACAGACATGTTTGTGTTAGGAAATTGTTAACAAACACACTCCTGGCTCACTGTTTGACACTTTGCTGTGATAATAAGGTTGTTGTCTCATGTGTGCTTCCGCACCGTTCTTCAAACAGGATGTGACTTCAAGAAAAAACTTAAACCAATATTTAGTTGCAAACCGTTTCCGTAACGGTTTCTAAACTTTCGCCATTCCATTACGCACCCTGTGGTAAAAAAAAGAAATAATAAAAGTAATTCTCGCCAATATCAATAAAGACACAATTTCACGGGCGCGTTGGCGCGAACTCGTGAGTGTTACAATTTAATAGAACTTCAAAAGCGTTGCTGATTCCACCACAATTCTATCAGCTTAGCACGAGATCCCGGGCATTATGCGTATAAAAACCGGTTATCGTGCCACCCCAACCCTAGGCCCCCCTACCACGGACCGCGGAAACGAAGCCACGGGGACGCATTGCCACACAGCGCGGTACATCGCGGCGCTGCCGCGTAACAACTAACTCTACCCTCATTATCAGCCAGCAATATAACCCAACTATTTATCACGCCGTTCCTAGCCACACTCCCGCGGTAACTGCCGGTGTAAGTGAAACACATGTGCCCTCTATCGGGCCTTTGGAGTAGATTAGGTATTGAAATGAGAATTATAAGCTCCGATTTTAATTTAGAAAAGTGTAACATTTTTTACTACAAAGCGTTTTCGCTAGGTGCGCAAAAAATGCAATGAAAGCGGGCGAAGGGAGCTGTCGGCTTTCATAATATTTATAGTTTCAATTAGCGGCCTCCGCATGCAGCAGTCGTTTATCCCCGCGCTCCCCTCGAGCCTGCAAAATGCAGGAAAGTACAAAGAAAGTCCTATTTTGCAAATTCGTTAAATTGATATGCTTATAAAACTCCATCGCGCGAAAATTACGACGACATTAAAAGTGGATAGTCAACAAAATTTTAATTCGTCATTCGCATTCGAACGGCTCATTTGCGAGACAATTATCAACGCGTAAAACGGCTTTTAACGGTCCACTTTGAAAAATCTGTACATTAAATGAAAAACGTCTCATGTCCACGTTCAAACGACGGCGAGTCTCGTGCATAAAATTCTAGCAGCTAGTGCCACAATCGCATGTAGCGTTGAACAGACTTGAATCGATTCTGTCGCGAGTCTGAAATATCTGGCGAAACGCGAAAACGCTTCGTCAGGGCGATTACGCTATGGCGGACTATTTAGCTACAATTACGTCACCGTCCATTGTCCGAGACGATTAAACTCGACTACAATAGCGCCAATCCGAGCCCTAACGAAGCGACTTCGTCCGTTTCCGTTTTACTTCGGCAGCTCAAAGACGTAATTTGCGGCGACGAAAATTGTAGTCACTATGAATTTTGACGCGAGTGCAGCTAGTTGCGAAGTTCGTTGGCGAGTTCGATTAAAGGGGTATTTGGGGGAATTTTGGAGCACTTAATTAGCGTTGAGGGCTTCAGGGTGCCAGTAATGCAGCTGGAAATACGCTTTGGCTGGAATATCTATAGAATAGAAAATATATTGTGTTACCAAAAGATTATTTTAATTCATAGTTTTACTTCTATGTCTTGGTGTCCGGTGACCCATAATTTTAACGAATTTGCCTTCGTACACTGTGTCATTTTATCGAACGCTATTTTCTGCTAAAAATAATGTTTTTGTACTCGTCGATTAAAATCTGTGTAAGATTTCATAGAGAATACTGCAACGTCACTCTTTTCATCGTTGACACTTCCGAAACAACCGAAATAACCATTTCGATACGCTCAAGACAACTGAAAAAATTTGAAAATAGAACTTCGTATTTCAATAATATGTGTCCTTGTTTAAGGAGACTCGATCCGATACAGAATTGCCAATCTATGGCGTTTCGGAACGTAGCAGCGTCGCGTCATCTGTCAAAAATATATTTAAACCCGCTTCTGTATCCAGGGCATAAAAAAAAAAAAAAACTACGGTTTGTGATTGGCTAGTTTTTAGCCAACAGAACAGCACAGTACTGCAACAATCACGGACGCCGTGGTTTGATACAAATGTCGATGTGGTGGTGATTGTATTAATGACTTAAATTATTAATTTTAATGAACTCGTACAAAAAGTATTGTTCACAATAGTGTCATAATCAAGCTTTTTAATCTCGTACCTTACTTAGGCCACTCAGCAAGCTTCGTGGCCTAAACACGGTACTTATCTAAAAAGCTCTCTATTATAACACGATTATGAAAATAACTATTTTAGTATATCTTAAACTTACATACAGCGAGAAATTATTTTCAATGAAACGAAATTTCTGCGTAATGTTACGTTTATCCGTATCAGAATACCACAATAATACTAAGTGGCAGCGTTACCGGTTATGTCAGTGGTAACAATCCGGACGGACTACAAACAAGGACCTACCATCCGAAATCTTAACGTTGAATAGTCTGTATTGAAACAGATCTCAGTCAGTCAGTCAGTCAGTCTGTTTTGAGGGCACGCTGGCCTAGTTGGAACCTGCCTACAAAGCTAGCGGTCCTGAATTCAAATCCCGGTAAGGGCAGATATTTTTGTGATGAACGCGAATATTTGTTTCTGAGTCATGGACGTTTTGTGTTTATTTCTCTATATAAGTATTTATATCGTTGTCTAGTACCCATAGTACAAGCGTAGAGCTTAGTCTGGGACTAGATCGATTGATGTGACAATCTCCCCCGCGTTTTTTTTTTATTAAGGTTCCTTGCTGAACATATTTAACGGCGCGTTGGCCTCGTTGGTAGTGACCCCGCCTACGAAGCTAGCGGTCTGGGTTCAAATCGCGGTATGGGCAGATATCTGTGTGATAAGCGTGAGTATTGGTTTTTGAGTCATGGATGTAAATATTTCTCTATATAAGTTAGTATTTATATCGTTGTCTAGTACTCATAGTAAAAGCCTAGAGTTTCGTTCGGGACTAGGTCAATTGATGTGACATAGTACCCTGATATTTATTAATTAAATGTTTCATACATAATAAAACAATCTAGATGTGCTGAAATACACTCGCGGACTAATAAAACGGGTCAGAGTGCGTTTTTCATACAAACGAGGCTATTTCGAAGCCTTGGTTAATCGCCAGGGGTTGTTTTGGGTGAGTTTTAATGGTGGATACTGCGAGGTTCAATAGAGGAGGTCAAAAGTTCTTAAGATACCTAACTGATCGCACAATCAGTTAACATCACAGCGGGAGAGTTTGGGTCAGCACTTGGATTTCCTTACATTATATTGTCATTTTAGATATTTTTCTGAACATGCACTATTCCGGCGTTAGCCGCAGATTCATTCAGTTGGGTATCCTAGGCACTCTGGAAGTCCTGTATCGGTGCTCGAGGTATTCATCATCACATTTCACTAAAAGCATTCCCTGGCGAGGAACCAAGGCTTCGAAATAACCTCTTTAGTATGAAAAACGCACTCTGACCCGTATTATTTGTCCGCGAGTGTAGTTAGTAGACCTAGAATGTCTGCCGAATGTGTTGGCAAGATTTGACGTTAAGTAGTTAACTACGTAATAACGGCAGTCTCAGATAAGCGAGCTTACCTAGCGTGTAGCTATTCTGTTGGCTTAATCTCATATGTCGTAACCTAGATATTACAAGCGTACAAGCCTAGAGCTTAGTTTGGGAGTAGGCCATTTGTTAGATTGTTCTCTGATATAAATACCTAGTGGACACCCGCGACTTCGTACGCGTAGAATTAGTTTCCCGCTACTCCCCCTATTTTAACCCCTTAGGGGGTGAATTTCCAAAAATCCTTCCTCAGTGTATTTTGACACTGTATAAGATATCTATTTGGAAAATGTCAGGTCTCTGTGCGTTGATATACTCGTACTGACAATCAGTTTATCATTATATCCGCTAGACCTAGAGACCTGATATATATATATATAGATTTATTCCCATCTAAAACCAAAACTCTCTTAGTCTTTCATCACCATTGAATCGTTATAAGTGTGTCCAAAAATCTCTCAGGGGATCAAATACACAATATTCGGTAAAGTAAAACGCTCACAACAATCGACCGTATTAAAACTGATCTTGGCTAGTATGCTCGTTTTAAGTCTTTTTTTTATAGCAAAGAGAAGGCACACGAGTATTCAGATTCAGACTTAATAGTAAAGGCATTTTGCTGCCAAAAAGCCTTTTACTCTATCACAGAATTTATTGACAGTTGAGTAAATGTGTTAAATAATTTAAGTACCAAATGACATAGTAACTTAATAAATCCAATGACATAATGCAATTAAATTTATAATGATAACTAGTTTATTATGCTATTGAATATAATATTATTAATGTAAAAATGACTATGAATAATTTCACCGGTAGTCTTATCCCCACATTGGAACACAACGCACGCGCACGAGGGCCTGCCACCACTAAAAGTCCCGTCATATAATGATAGTTTTCTATGTCTTGACCATTAACTTTATTTTATTTTATTTTATTTTATTTATTTGGGGCATCAACAGCAATACATTTTATTAAAACAAGTTCAACATGATACAAAACAGTAAGCCAATAAAAGATGTCCACAAAAATACAGGTAGGTGAAACAAGCAACAATTTTAACAACTTGCATAATATGAGGTGAGAAAAATTCAAAAACAACAAAACTTAGCCATATGTGGTGTGTGTGTGTGTGTGTGTGTGTGTGTGTGTGTGTGTGTGTGTGTGTGTGTGTGTGTGTGTGTGTGTGTGTGTGTGAGTGTGTGTGTGTGTGTATGTGTGTGATATGCATGTGTGAGTGTGAGTGCGTGTGTGTCTATACACCTATTGATTCCCCATAAGGAGAGTGACACGTTTCTTAAGCACAAACTTACTACAGTCAAATATGTCTACGTTGTGAAATCGTTTATTATAATCTCTAAGAATACGAATAAGCGGCTTTGACGTGTCCTTTAGCTACCAAATCTTATCACAATCTCCACTCCCCAGTGCAGTACCGTAATTAAAGAACAATTAGCCACACCGTCTACAGACGCCGCGGAAACTCTCAAAAAGACAATGAAAACCAAATCAGAATCTGAAACTTCGCTCCGTAAAACGTCTAAAGCATAAAGCTAACAATTTAAGAACTACCGCAACTAGTCTTAAGGGCGGAAGCGCTCGCTCCGCTCGTGCAATTACGCGTTGTCAAAGTGCAAAGGCCGTGCGGGCGCTTTGTCGGTCGTCAATAATGATCGCGTAAACTTTACTAATTTCGCGATTCGCTACAACCGCGCGGTAGGCTGTGCCGGTTAGGGGGAGCAGCGGATGTTTGCATTAGTTGGCAAGATGCTGTGAGCAATGTAACGGCGGCTTTATAAGTAGCTGCTCTTTTTAGTGCGTCATTCTACCGTCATGTTTAAACTGTTGCACTAGTCTATCAAAGGAGTTAATGTGACAAGATACTTGAATCTGGTAAAGTAAACGTGTAGTTCATGTCTTAATACTTAAAAGAAATAGTAGCTATAAATTCGAAAATTAACGACGTGTTTATAGACTCATGTTACATTGTTCAATTTTGTAATAAATCCATATCAAAGACACTATGTGTTAAGAAAATAAGGTTTTTATCCACCCAGAGACTTTTACCCGCCATTTTGTCGAGCAGAAGTTCATCCATACGCCTTCCGTAATAGTCTGATTTTCCGAAATAAAACCTACCTCAGGGCAGTTCTCGGGTTACAAACTATCTCAGTATCTACCAAAGACAACAATCGGTTTCGAATTCAATAGAACAAACACTTTATTTTATAATATGAGTAAGCCTAAGGGTTGACCGCAGCCTTACCCACCCATACTGATAAAATGCGCGCAACACGGGTCCTTATCAGCTCGTTACGTGTACAACACCCCTTATCTCTGCGGGCTCGGATGTGTCGAGGCAATGCTTTGTCTAAGTCTATTTATAAAATAAGCGATATAATTATAATGAAGCAATCTACGTAGTTATGGTAAAAAAATGGTTAAGTGCGAGTCTGACTCGCACACGAAGGGTTCCGTACCCCTGTAGAATATAAGGTTCAAGAAAAAACGCGGAAAGAGAAACGTTTCTTGTATGAGACGTATGTGGCAGCTACATCAAAATAAAAAAAAGGTATTTTAGTGTTTAGCTATCACGGTTGAAAAGATACAGACTGTTTGACAGACGGACGGACAGCGGGGCATTTTTAAGGCTCGTTGTTGTCACCGTTCGGTTATTATTATTATTTTTATCACAAGTACTAAAATAAATAAATAAAAAGCAACTTATTATACCTGCTTGTTTTCGATTCGCAATTAGACTTTACGAGATACCTTAACGTTAAATAAATAACATAAAAAAATACGTCTCCTTGTTAACTTTTTCGTAGTCCCAGTGCTCAGGCAAAGCAAACGCGGGGAGTTTCACATTTCAACTTTCGCTCCTAAAAACCAGTACATTTCTGCTAGTTCAGGCACGCGTCGAACTCGTGAAAAGTAGCCCAAAGAGAGCGCAAAGGGGGAAAAGTGCCAAAAACTCCCGCGCACTAAACGAACGCTCAAAGGCCAAAAATAGCAAAAGAAACTCATCAGCGATTCACCTGCGAACGAGGGAAATAACCCGGTGCGTGCCCGACTCTACCGTTGATATTAACACTGTAACAAAACGGTGGAAGAAAACGCAGTAAGTAATAAATAAATAAATATTGGAGGAATATCCCACACAAATTGACTTAGTCATTAGCTCTAGGCTTGTAGTATAAGTATTAGACAACGATAGTTTAGTTTAGTTTATTTATTTATCAATGTAATGTTACAATATAGATTGCATTGCATGTCAAAAAATACGAAATTACATTGATATCGTCAACAAAACATTAATACAAAATGATAAAATAATATTACAATAATACAATAATATAATAACACTCAAATAATATAAAAACAACAATGATAAACGAGTAATAAATGGTCAGTTTCCGATGTCAATACACAACACTAATAAAGGTCAAATATCAATAATAATTTTACAATTTAAGTTGCATATATTCGTCGACAGAGTATTATGGATTATCCAATAAAAGGTTTCTCAGCTAATGTTTGAATGCTTCGTCGGATGTTACATTTTTAAGTTTATAAACATGCAATACGTATTATGTATAGAGAAATATATACCTAAATACCCTAGAGCTTAGATTATTTATTATCCTATTTTTTTGCTTTTATAGTCGACACTTACAAGTTCTTGATAATTAATATTACATCTGAGATTACAAATTTATTAAAAAACCAAGTTTATTATTGACTAAGTACCTACAGATTAGTATCAAACTTGCCAATTATCCTGAATATTCGATCTATTAACAAAGTTAATTTTCATTATAAGTGTATCAATCAAGTTTAATCAAATGGGACTGCAACATTACTGTTGAATTAATGCAATGATTAGTATCACAGCCGCCACTGCTGCAATAACAAAATATCGGTAAAACATAGGCTTAATTAGTTTTGCTGTCAGGGTACCCCTCCCTGCCTGCATCCCCCCCTGTCACCCAGTCTCATAATAACTAAACTATCATTCATGGTTGAATATTGTGCATATGGGCTTGTTCAGACAGGGCGTATATACGCGAACGTTGCGTTCAGAAGCATCTCAAAAATTACAGACGGCCCTGCCAAGATGCTACGGTAACTAGCCTTTCTATTAGTTTCATTTTCAAACCAATCCCATCACTGGTAGATGACGTGGTACGAAAAGTCACGTGATTTACCAGTGACGCGATTGGTTAAAAACGGAACGAATAGAAACTCTAGTTGGCGTAATGCATCTTGTCTAGGGGCTCTGATTCAGTTACTCACTCCGTAACTATCTCGCGGAAACTGCACGCAACCAAGGAGTCTTACTACCTTGACTCGCGCAAGCCAAGTGCGTTTTACGAGTTCCCGACGAAAATTTTAAACTTGCGCAATGCTTTTTTACAAGATGTGTGTGCACTTGATCATTCTTTTGCCCGTAAAGATTCACAGCAAATTCGCACGTTCTAGACAACATAATATTATTGTAACTAAGAAGTAAAAGGAGCTAAAAGACAAGATGGCGGCCTAAAAAGAGAAGATGGCGGCCTAAAAAGACAAGATGGCGCCAGTAATTTTAGTTAAAACCATACTTCAAAAGGGAATATTTAGAAAAAGATTGGTACATCGTGTATATTTATTTTATTTAGAATGGTGTAGTGACTGTTCGACTCACTTCGCTTAGGTTTATGTGAGTTTTCTCTACCACCCGTATATTTAAACCAAAATACATAAAAACCTTCCGTGGAAAATTATCGAACTGATAGTAAAACCGCATTTAAATCCGTTGCGAAGTTTACAAGATCCAAGCGTACGTACGGTCGGCCAGTTTTGACAAAAGTATCTGCGAGGTCTAATTATCGCTAAGGTTGACACTAAACTTGTCAGTGTCATAATATTATTGCAAGGGAAAATCAAGCTTGTTGTAGGGGGGCCATTTGCAACGTCAAAAGATGGCGGATGTGTAATTTGTTTTACTTTTTATTTTTGTGTATTTAGGTGTTCAAAGTTCTTTTCTGTTAGTGATTTGTACTTTTAATGCCTTTGTGTTGCACAGTGATAGAAGACTTGGACTTATTTCGTGTATCTGGCATCTTACTTCTCGTTTCAAGTGGACTCGCAGTGGTACAGAGGTTAAAACTATCTTAGCCTCTGTCCTACACATCACCGTACAACGTTGCCCCCAATCTTCCTAGAGAAGATTGGATTGTGTTTTATTGCTATATTGATTTATACTTATATATATACTTGACACTGGCGAAATCACTTCATTGTGGAAACACCATATTCCCGCGGTAGTACCAGTTCAAGTCGCCGCGGGGCAAACTAAAAAAAAAGCCTGTTGTATGATCACGTGCAAATGAACTTCAACCATAGCGTACACCACATTTTTGGCCGACCGTACAAGAGGGACAGACTGCGAGAAGCTTCTTTGTTTTATATTATTGATTCGTAATTAGTGCGTAAGTCGTTAGTGTTGTTAATATAAATACGATTATATTAACTCTAATACAAAACCCTATTAATTAGAATTAAATAGTAACCTTCTTTTAACAAACTGTTTTGTATAATTTTGTAATAACATTAAATAACCGTTAAATGCGGCTCAAATGTAAAACGAATTAAAATGTACGCAAATATATAACACGTTTTCATTTAAAATAAACGCGAACTGAATTAATGGCGACTTACGTAAATAAGGGAGAAGTGACACATTTTACTCCACAACTTTTCTCAAACATTTCAAGACATTCACACGAACTTACTTAATGCTGGCTTAAGTAGAGTTAGGCATAAACTGCAGAAAAGTGCAATATTAACCGAGGCCTTAAAATGGCGGGCGGGAAGGGGGGATTAGGCCGGGGGCTGTGACGTCACTGAAGGGAAGTTCGGGTGCAAAGTGTACTTACACTTAATATTTTTACGACGCAGACTAAGTGGGGGAGTACTTACTGGAAATATTAAGAATTTTATGAGCCCGGAGTTTTAGTAATGAGTAGAGTTGGACTTGTTCAATGTTTCAGAAAGCAGGCCTGCATTCCACTCGGGTAAACCACATTGCTTTGGACTTGCTACCGTATTGTCAACGTTACGATGGCTCTTATTTACATGACAGCAATGGAGGCCGCGTTGAACACAATTTACGCTATTTACCAAAGAACTAAAAAGATTCTTAATAAATAAAATAAAATAATAAATAAATAAATATCAGGGGACAATGTTACACCAATTGATCTGGTCCCAAACTAAGCTCTAGGCTTGTACTATGGGTACTAGACAACGATATAAATACTTATATAGAGAAATGTATACTTAAATACATAGAAAACATCCATGACTCAGAAACAGATATTCGCGTTCATCACACAAATATCTGCCCTTACCGGGATTTGAACCCAGGACCGCTAGCTTCGTAGGCAGAGTCACTACCAACTAGGCCAGCACGTCGTCGTCGTCGTTAATAAACAAATGCTTTTATAATCTTATTGAATACTTCAATGAAATCTAGTATCTTCAAATACCTATATAACAATCTCAATTAATTATGTACATTTACCCGTAGAAATGTCAATCTTAAAATCTCCAATAATTTTAATTGTAAAATAATTTTACAAATTTAGCAATATATGGAATTTAGTTTAATTTAATTAATATGTAACATGTACATTAGTCCTCTCGCTTTTGCTGTGTCCTTACAGCGCGTCACATATATACCTCTGAATTTTATTCCATCTGTTATTTCGTGTAATGTGACATGCAATAAATATTTTGACTTTTGACTTTTGAATGTCAAAGGATTTATGATTGTCCCCTGTTGAATAGACGCCCAGTTTGTGAGAGGACTATGGCTTAAACCCTGCTATCAAGAATAGACAGAAGTACCCTGTCGCAATCTGATAAAGTATTAAACGCGATTTTACTAAATATTGAAAGATATATATTGTCATTGAGACAAGGTTCTACGACGGTACGTGAATACGTTTTCCTAGTAGTTAATTATTTCATGTCAACTTGATAAATGGGATTTGTGACTCATAAATATTTTCAATCTCTAGACTGAAATCTCAAGACCGTAAATGGTTTGCCAACCCGGAAGACTAAGATGGAATGCCTCTATGCTAGTTATTTCACCGGTGGTCTTATCCCCACACCGGAACACAACAATGCGAATGCTGCTTAGCGGTAGGTTAAAGGATAAGATGGAGGTAGATCCAGCAACAACAAAGTTTAACTTAAAGTTTAACGTTTGCTTTTACATACAGGGTGAGGGGATAAAAGTAAGCTTACAATAGTAATGTGAAATATTTTGTTATTTTGTAGCATACAGTCGTGACTCGTCGCGTCTAGTCATAACTAACGTTTTTACAGTACCGTTTATATCTTACGTGCCTTATTTTATGGTAAGCATGGGTGGCTCGTAATAGTGTTTACGACAAATATAACAATAGTTTATTATGCTGCATTTTTGTATACAAAGATGGCATAAATATCGTAAAGGTAAAAAAAGGAAGCGTGCAAAAGTTTTCTAAAATTTATTTATATCAAATATGTACTTCAAGTATGCTCAGTGAGGCTACACAAGTTGCCATCGAATACAAACGCTAGCGTTTGGTGATCACCTATCGTTTTGCGTTGTCAAAAATGAAGAAGCTAGCCAGGTTGCCCTTAGATACCGACGTTTATATCGTGATAGTGCTCGTGTTGAATTCAATCTGTCAAAATAGTGCCGCGTAACGACGGACAAAACGTCAAAACTATCATTATTAGCGCGAGTGATAGTGATCACATTACAGCGTGTCAGTGGTAACGAGTGATATGTCACGTGACTTACGTCAATTGCATACATTGTTGTAAGTGACAGGTGATCACCAAACGCTAGCGTTCGTATTTGATGGAAACTTGTCTAGCCCCGCTGTTCTTTTGTGTCATTATGAAATTTGAAACTGACAGAACTGAATATAAATTCTTAACTAAGGGAACTAAAATAGCTTTATTGTACATTTATGAATATTATTCTTAATTTCCTCTAAACAATAGAATTGTGTAGATAATTTGATCCTTGACTAATTGTAAGTATGTTGCTTGGTATTCAAATAAGACAAGCTGATTGATCGAGGCAATCAATATTATTGTCAATATTGTAGCTTCAGACGTGTAACTCAAGCTTTACTGGTAGATGTGCTTTAATTTTGGACTCTCTTTTTAGTGTGTTGATGTAAAATATAAGTTACAATGTGAAATGCTTCAATATAAATAATATATATACAATGTCACACAAATTGATCTAAACTCAAACTATTTAAGCTCTAGGCGTGTACTGTGGGTACTGGACAACGATAAACTTACTTATGCAGAGAAAGACATACTTAAATTAAAAAAAAATCCAAGGCGCAGGAACAAATTTTCGCACTCACGACTCAAATATGTGCCCTTACCGGGATTTGAACCCAGGAGCGCTAGCTTCGAAGGCAGTTAATTTTAAATATTCTTGTTCTAGGACTTTAGAGGCTTCATCATCATCATCAGCCCGGGGGCGTCCACTGCTGGACAAAGGCCTCCCCCAAAGAGCGCCATAAATTTAGAGGCTTGTAGTTATTTAATTGTTTACTAATTTCATCTTTAATGCCGTTTTTTTTGCCGTTTTATCTATTTATAAATGAAACACGAAATTTAGAATTTGACCTCCCGTCACCAACTAGTTGGAGCGGTGTCGGGTGTCAAACGTATCAGCTCGCTCAGTAATTGGAGGCTGGGATAAAGGAAACGTCTCCTCAAGAAAGTTACGATTGAGGTTAGCGGTTGTTTTGATGATATCTGGAAATACATTTACCCCTTAAACACACAATAAACCTATTTTAGTGCGTTTTCCTAATTAATGGCTTTTACTTTTAACAAGGTTTATTTTGTTAATTTCGAGTAAGACAATTACCATGGACGTGTTAGGGAAACAGGTTCATAGATATCTCACGCGACGCGACACCTACAATATAATTCCAAGAATACGATCTTAAGACTGCAATTCGATCGCAAATGCGTTGCCAATCCTGAGGACTAAGATGTAATTAATAAATAAATAAATAAATATCAGGGGACAGTGTCACACCAATTGACCTAGTCCCAAACTAAGCTCTAGGCTTGTACTATGGGTACTAGACAACGATATAAATACTTATATAGAGAAATATACATATACTTAAATATATAGAAAACACCCATGACTCATGACTCAGGGACAAATATTCGCACTCATCACACAAATATACTGGGATTTGAACCCAGGACTGCTAGCTTCGGAGGCAGGGTAATGCCTTTATGCTAATAATTTAATAATTTTATACAGATTGCTTACGCCCACACCGGAACACAACAACAATGTCCTAAGTTTAGTTAGTAACTGTTATCTTTCTAGAATTCTAAATGATCTTTTTATCTAAGTTATCTTTTCTTGGATTGGAGAATCAATGATCAATGTTTAATGTTTAATGTTTTTTTGGGCACAAACTGTACAAGTAAATAAAAAATATTACAGAAAAACTTACATGTATTATGTAACATGTAATGTGTAAGTGACCAGTAAAGTTGCCACAATTAACTAATGCAGTACAGAGTAACACGTCAAATATGTGTGTTTACATAGTATTGAATTCTAGTACAGTCACCAGCATAAATAAGTGATCATTTTTGTACCTTGTCGCTTTCAATCGGTTCACAATTTTATATGACATTTCAAACACGACGTTAAAGTGACAAGGTACATAATTGATCACTTATTTATGCTGGTGACTGTACAAACGTATTAAATTCAAGTACAGACAACAATTAACGTTTAAACAATGCAATTTTAAATCCACGACGGGAAAGACTAAACATATCTAAGTGAGAAAATGATCTATTATAGTTTTTAAAAGTTCTGCATAAAAATGAATTTGACGAATATTTGTTACGAATAAAGGGAACATGAAACAAATTGGTATGTTGGTAAAGAGATAGTTTATAAACCCCGAAATATAAGTTTATATTATTAATATAGAGTTTATACTTTTAATTACAAAATATAGAAAAAAACTCTCGACGGAATAGCGAAAAACGACTTTTGCACAGACAGACACAGTAGAAGCTACTCTATTATAGTTTAAAAATCAGTTCATGAGCTTTCCTATACCAGAATGATATTCAATACCGGGAATATGCAATAAGACAAGAATCCTGAACTAAATCACTACAATTCCAATTATGTCGTTAATGAAATAAAGTTCAATTTGCATTGCATTCGAGGAGATGCCGAGTTGTCCCCGAGTCCCCGACTACATCGCGGTATAATTGAGAACGACGGCAACTGATCAGTTTGTTAACTCCGTTTATTATATACAGGTTGAGGATAACACATTAATTCTGCCGAAGAAGAAGAAGAAGAAGAAGAAGGCGGCTATCTGCCATGTAGTCAAGGCATCCTTTACTCTGTTCTGCCGCCCTACCAAAGAAGGCGGCTCACTGCAATGTAGTAGTCAAACTATTCTTTATTATTATCCTATTGGTAACTACATTAAATTAAACATACTTATACTATTACGTAGTAATGTAGTTAGCCGCCTTCTTTGGCAGGACGGCAGTATTGGTAATCACATTAAATTTAAAATGCTACAAAGTACTATGAAGTTAGCATCTTTTCTTTTAGTATTACGGCATAATTTTTTTAACTGACATAATATTAAAATAACTGAGACAGAGTAAGACTTTCTAGACAAAGTAAGAAAAAGATGGAAAAAAAACTTCTTTTTTTTTAATCAATTCAGCTTGTACATAGTCAGAGACGCATATCATAATACGAGTATGTCTGTAATACATATATTATTATGGTGTTTTCTATTTTCCAGAAAAGTCCTTATTTAAAATAGTAATTTAGATTTAATTTCAAACACGCAATAACGTTCTAATACGACATTTACTTTTGATCAATTGAAACATAATCCTATACAAAACAATTGGTATTGCACAGAGCCAACATTCCTAACTGGAACAGCATTTAACTATAAAATACACATGACATTTCGAAACGCTCGACGCGGTAGGTTATCTATTTAAATTTGTTATTTAGTCCAGAAATGCTAGGAAGCTGAGCATGTTTGCCCCCAGGATATGTCCTTATTAGGTTTTGTGATTACAATCCGATACCGGGGCAATTGCACCAATGTTGGTGGTATTTGCCGAAGTTGGAATGCAAATGGCATAAGGATGTTTAATTGTTGTGTGTATCGTATTGGATTGTAGTTATACTAGCGACCCGCCCTCGCTTCGCTTGCGTGTATGAGAGTTTTCTGAAACAACCTGCACATAAACCAGAATTTATTATACATAAAAAACTTTGGGAAATTTTCTAACTGATGGTGAAAATCGGTTAATCCGTTCAGTAATTTATGAGATCATTGCAAACATACAGAGAGTCAGACGAGGTGAGCGAATTTGTTTTATAATATGTGATTCATTTATTGCGTTTAATAAAGATTGTAACTTCAACATTTACATTTATTTTAACGATTATTAAATTTATAGAAATTTATTATAAACATGCGAAGTGTAAATCCAAAATTACGAGCAAAAATATACGAGTTTAACATATAAACATTTATACAAAGCTCTAGAAATTGGCTTAAGGTAATTTTATTTCAGAGAAAATAAATCTGAAAAAAATGAGCTTGAAATTTTTGTAAATATAGTCTGATAGGTTTTAATTTTAAATATTTTATTGGTTGCGTTCATTGTACGTTATAAGTTTTGGTAAAATCAACTCAAGAATAATATTACAACAGGTTGAATGTTAGTTGCGATTGTTGTGTATCTATTCATTTTAAAGCTATGGTGATTAGAAATTAGGCGGTTAAGTTTTTGAAACTACGAACGCGTAAGTTTGGCGCAGTGTGTTATCAACCTTACACACTAGTACAGAAAGGCCAGATTAACGCGACTTTATACAATTACATTAACATCTTTAGAAATCAAAGCCAATTGAATAAAAAACCAAGCCTGTCAACAGGACCATATGTCTTAGTTAGCACATTAGTTCGTTTATCCCCTGGGCGTTTATTGAATAACGTCCGCGAATCATTGGAGCCATCCGTCATGTTCACACGCGATTCTCGCCCTTATGTTACATCGCTAATGGCTCAATTAATTTTGATAAATTACAGTTGTATTGATGTGATACTATAGTGTTTTGTGTAGTGGTTGGCATTCTGAAATGACGCGGCAATTTGCGAAGAATATAAGACATGGCTGCCGCGCGCGACTTCGTCCGCGTTGACCACCCAACGGAACAGTATTTTTTTCGGGATAAATGGTAGCTAAGGTATATTATATTCTTTCAGGGTAAACATTATCTACATTTTAAATTTCACGATCATATTATTTTACAGAGACTACTGAATTTTTTAATATTTAATAAGTCTGATATAGAAAGAAGTGCAGTATGGCAATACAGGCAATGGCATTTCATATTCAAGATCAGTTTAAAAAAAATGCACTATATTTTCAGTCAACTTGACATTCTTGTCATTACTTTTTGTCTTTGCGTTCATGTTTTTGTGTTTTTTTTTCAGACTACCGCACCGGACAGACATTTTTAATGTTTCCTTTCTTCCAACTTTCCACATTTGCCCCAGCTACCCTTGTTGGCTCCACTGAGGCCAACATTGGCTCCAACACAACAGGCTAGATCGTTGGCAGCCCGTAACACTAAATAATTAATAGATCTCGCTCCGCCTCCCTTATTAAAAATGGATCCAGGGATTATATTACTGCTAATAGTATATTTTAAAATAAAAATTATTTCGGATAATTATTCAACACGTTCAGGATTATTTTAGTTTGAATAATTAAATTTCGTGCAGGAAATTAGAATCCTTCTCATTTTTTTTCACTTTTGGACCTTTGCTCTCTCACTAGCGAAGAACTAGTTTATTGTTATTCTATCAGAACCTGACGAAGTATCAGAAGAGCAAAGTATCTTAACCTAACTCAAGATATCTTCACACCCAAATTTACACAAAATCAGTTAAGTCATGTAGCTGTGAAAGCATAATAGATGGACTTGAAACTTTTTGAGTTTTCATACACACACTTAATTCACGACAAGTGCCTTGAACTATTCGAGTATACGTCCAATCGGTTTAAAAGGTGAACCGGCCGTATAGACCAAAATAACTGCCATCTACCGTCCAACCCTGCAACTAAACATTGAATACCGAAGCATACAAAATCTTCAATTTGCTTTATTTACAATGCACATCCAGCCAACGGCCAAGCGCACAATAACTTCACCCTACCCCTAAACAGCATATATGTTGCACAAAGTAACGTACATACGACCTTAGTAAAGCGATAGAGCGACGTAGCATGTCCGATAGTCGTCTAGAGGAAATAGCGGCCTAAGGGGGGAGGGTGTTAAGAGCCACCCCCTAGTATCTGATTTCTAAAGACCTAACAATAACCATTTTGTTTGATTCCGACCGAGTCTGAGGGCGTTTTTACGGAGTTTTTTAATTGAATTACTGTCTTCCGCTTCGGTTGCGAGGCTTTGTTATGGTTCTGTTTTTATACAGTGTTATTATTGAGGTGCTATAATGTAAAATTATATTTTGTGAGGAGTAAATTAAATTTGGGAGTGTATGTGGTAAGATTATGGTATTAAAATTGACGAGTTCACTTAACTAGCTACTGAACTGATGAATGAAAATATTAATTTAAAAAAACATGCGAAAATATCAAGCTAATAAGTTATTTCAGACTTGCAATCGCTTTGTACTAAATGTAAATGCGTGCAAAAGTTCCAGAACCTATAATTACTTAACATTGTACAAAATGTACCACAATTATAATACTGACTGCACACAGCACAGCTACAAAATCAATTAATTTAATTCCATCGTACCAGTGAATCGATTCTCGGAAATAAGCTATAACTACACATAGCCCCGCATCAGATATGCTTTCGTCGGTTCACGCCAGTTGATTGATGCCTTCATTGTGGCTCCGATTACGAGGAAAGTGGGTAGGCTAACAGTGGCTAGTGGTAGGTAGGCACGTTTAGTAGTGTAAACCAACAATACAACATATTTACGCTACTCTGCATACTTTAGGACATTGTGTATCTTAGAGTTGTGGACAACATACTTAGTCAAACAATGAAACTTCCTGTATTTTAAATCTGATGTCCATAAATTACATCTGTAATATTGAGCATGTTGATTACACATGTTGACACGGTTTCTGTAGGGGATACGGTTTCTGTAGAGGACACCGTACTTTGTAGAAGAATGTATCGAAACTTTGCATGTGGTTGTCTTGCACTGTCATAGATAGGTAAGTACAATTTCGATATATATATATATATATATATATATATATATATATATATATATATATATATATATATATATATATATATATATATATATATTTTAAATTACTACTACTTATTAGTCCCTATGAGCATTCTGAGACTTGACACATTTTCCTGCTCAATCTTGTTTCGTTTCTTCTCAGCAGTGGTCTCTTGCGAAGCACTGGTAGATTTTTGACGTGTAAAAGTGCCCGTGCGGCCTACTAACTGAATAAACATTTTATCTTTTTTGTCTTTTTAACTAAATAAATAATATTAATTTTCTATATTACATCTACATTGTGATAGTTTATAGAAACCTTTACGTCAATCCGTCTATATCTCAACACGTGCTAATGCAATTGATTTTATAAACGAAGTAATTCGCAATATTCCCTTACGCACTATGCCAAAGTTGTTAGTGTCAAAAAGTGACACCGCTATAACAGTAACTACTGTCTCGTTCACTCACCTTAAAACATGTAAAGTGAGGTTTTTGTTCTTTTGATAAACCTTATTATCTATAAATATCGATTCTTGTCTTCAGTACGGACGACAGGTATAATCTGTTCGCCTCTAGGCAATTTAGGCTAGATTATTTCGCGATTGCCTATAAACTTAGATGTTGAGATAGCTTGATGAGAAACAGTGCAGCGTTAGGTTATAACAGGAATGTTATTCTTGTCTATCGATAAAATTAGAACATACTTCAGTCTGTGCTGCCGTATGTGATGTTTGAAAATAGGTTGAGGTATTTTAGATTTAGATTTTATATACGAGAATGAAGGATATTTTTTATCTACTACAATCTTAACACTGCAATGTACGTTGTGAATTATGTGGATGAACATGAAATGCCTCTACGCTAGTAATTTCAACGGTTGTTTTATCTCCACACCGGAACACAACAATTCGAACACTACTGCTTGGCGGTAGACCCTGCAGAAGGTACCCTTAAATTTTCATGTGTTTTAACTTTTTCAAGATTCTTGTCATAAAGTTGATAATTTTGTCAGAAAAATTATTAATAAGCACTTCAGACAGTTAAGTATTATAAATAATCAATACTTTGGAGCTACATTTACATTCTAAGATCGGCCTTTTTATAAATGTGCTGGCAAACCATATTAATTAAAGAGTTTACTATCACCTATAGCTTGACTCAGCAAAGTCGATCCCTTTCCATTAAAATGATTTTTTTTATATACAATTTTGAATCGATGCCTAATCTAACTATTAAAGTATTTCACTCCACTTATAAAACGACTCCTTGCATCACGCGGACTCACAACCAGCTAACAAACCCTTTGCATTCTCCACTCGACCGAGCTCTTTCCGGGCACGGGAGAGAATTAAATCGAAGAAATCTAAACACAGGCAGTAACGACAAGTTGGCAGAGGTCCTGGCCGGTTTGCAGGCCCGACACGTACGGGCCGGGAGTAGTGTTGCCAGGTTCAGGCTATCGGAATTGCGCTAGAAAAAAAAACGGGACTTGGGTTTTCAAATCGGGACGGTACAAGAAATGGCGCGAATACCAATCAACCAGTCAACCAATCAGAGCCCAATTTATAGGAAACATTCATGACTTTTTTTCATAGCTTCGTTAAAAGCTGATTCATGAAACAAACAGTTAAAAAAATTATTGTTTGAATAGCTATAAAAATAACCAAGATATCAGCCAACAAAGATTTGATCCTATCTCTTTATAGCAAAGCTAGTTTATATGCGGGTAGTTTGCGGGTGGTAGGACCTTGTGCGGGGTCCGTCCGGATCGCTACCACCATCTTATCCATTAACCAACCGCCAAACAGCAGTGTTCGCATTGTTGTGTTCCGGTTTGGGGATAAGACAGCCGGTGTAATGACTAGCATAGAGGCATTCCATCTTAGTCCTCAGGGTTGGCAACGCATTTGCAGTCTTAGGCTTGCAGTCTTGTGAATGCGAATGTCTATGGGTCACAGGTTCCACTTACCATCAGGTGGCCTGTGTGCTCCTTTGCCTTCTCTTTGCCATAAAAAAAAAAATGTTTTTGTTGAAAAATGCGATTTAAAAACTCCATGTTATATTCCGTATTGTGACCCGTTTTCGGGCTTCTCGGTAATTGTAAATTAATATGTATGAATAATCTGGCGATGTTTTGAAAAGCGGGACATTTGGCGTCCATATCAAGGTAAAATCGGGAATCCATAGACCCCTGAAATAAAGATGTCCCGCAGAAATCGGGACGTCTGGCATCACTAGCCGGGAGGCTGGCCAGATCGGCCGATTGCGAAAACAATTTCGATACCAACGGTTGCACTGAGGGAGATAGATTAATTTGGGGAGTTGTGTATGAATTGGAAGAGTCAGACGTTTTGGAAGATTCCTATGTAATAGTACGATAGTTTTAACGGTTCTCCTATATATGGGATCCCGGATGGTTATTTTTATTTCTCCTAAAGCCATTTCCAAATTTTGGAACTTTTTCGTGTTGCTGTAATACAACCCTAACCGAATTTTCCACAAGTATTTTTAGATTTTCTTAAAAGTGGTCCGACTTAACTGAAGACTAGTTTAGGACAAGATCGGACGTTGTTTGGCATTCTGAGGGATGATGACCGTTTAAACAGATACTGAAGTTTTTTTTTTATATTTCAGTTTCTTTAACCTTAACAACAATCTTGCCACATGAAAAGAAAACATTTGTTATCCTATATTTAAACACGATTTTCTATGACAAAGATCCTTTTTCCTTTCTGGTTTCTTTTCTTTATCTCTTTACTTTTAGTCACATTGAAAATAAATAAGTTGTATTCTCTTAACTTTTGGATAAACCACTTACCAAGATTCCTATTCTACTCGTTGAATATCGCTTTCGATATGTTATCTTGTTTACTTTATAACTTGTCAAAACCAATATCATTTTGCCGAGTAGTATAGAGCTTCTACTTACCATTTTTAAAACCTAAAACTAATTACAGTTCGAAGATATTCTCTACATTAGTTTACATTCAAACTGTGTCTTATCCTCACAACCTTTACGAGGTGGTTAACCCATTTTATTACTGCAAATGCGATATAAGTAAGTACATTTTTCACAAAATGCATCTCGGCAGTGGATGCTGCCAAAATCTCCCGGTCACGCGCGCTTACGTAAGACAGGCAGCTTCGAGAAATAGGTATATTGGTTGAGTTAACGCTGCCCGCTCTACTTTGTTTTATGGCCGGAATTGCAGGCTCGATCGACTTAGGACTTATTTGAATCCAAACGAATGTAGGTTACATGCTTACGTACTTTTTTAAAGGCTTAAATTACTGTTAGGCGATGGGCTTGCACCCTGTTACTAATACACGGGTAAACATCTTAATCTAATTGTGAAAAATGTGTTAATAAAATCATCAACATTTTTTTTAAGTTGTTGGTGATTCTGTAGCTCTGCCTACCCCACTCTGGGAATGGAGGCGTGAGTTAATGTTATGTATGTGTGTACTTTATTTTATAATGCAAGTTTTTTGTACGATATGGTAAAACCTGCCAGTAAAAATTCAGGGCAGTAGAGATAATAGATAATTATTACCGAGTGCTTTAGTCACTGTCAGGAATTAAGCGGATTTGGGCGGTTCATAGAACGGTAAGCCTTCTAACTATTATCATTTATTTTAAACAACGTTACTATCCAATTGTAAACTTTATAATAGAGCTCTTAATTACGTGACTGTAAAGGTACTCATATCGTAATAGGAATTTACAAAAACAAGATGGGTATGGGTGTGAAGTGTTATTTTTAACTCTAGCAATTCAAACGATTCATAAAAGTGTACCATTTTTTATCTGTATTATTTTTTTGCTCTCTCCTATTAAGCGGTTGAATGAGTATGCATCATGATTGATAACAACGTAATATGACTGACCCTAAACGTCGAAATTTAATACCAACCCCCTTCCAGCCCCTTCCCAGTCTGCAATAAAACTGTTATTTGTAGTATTGGGGAGGAAACTATCCTTTCAGAAATTTACCTACCGGAGTTGGAAACAAAGCCGATCTGATTTGATTTAGAACGGAACGAGATCTTACTTTGATGTGACGAATCAAAGGCAGCGATCCGGCCGTAATACACTTAGCTGGACCATTTCCCCTCCCCCCGCACCCGCAGTGCAGGGTTCAATAAGATTTTCATTAAGCGTTGAAAAGTTTTTAATGAGTGAGGATTTTTTGCACCCCCTTCCATGTTTCATTTTGCGTAATGGGTTTTTTTTTCGGGCGTTTTAACGGGTTAGCTCGAGTAATGCAGCTGGTGTTTTATTAGATGTCGGTGTAACTTTACAGAAAGGGTTGGTCGTGTTCAAATTTACGAAGAATTGTTGGCTCTTACTGTCACGTGAATAACAATGGAATAAATACGCTAGCCAGTCAGCTCTGTTGTTGATGTACCTTCTCTCAAAGGCTAGAAAAGAAACTAAAACAATTGACGAAGATCTGTATATATAAATACAATGTTCTGGCAATGAATTTCATGGTCTTTGTCAAAGTGTAATAAAGCGGCAGTGGTAGAGCTAGCATCAACAAACTTTCTTCATCAAAAAATGCTACAGTAAACTTCGCAGTAAAATGAATATTAGACTGGAAATGTGCCATAAAGCATGCACCATTCCCACAATGCAGTGCGGCGTAAATAAATGAGTGCATGGTATCGATATGAAGCGAATGGGTAATGCGTTACAGCCGTTCTGGATTTATTTATTAGCGCATTCAGGGCCCGGGCTATAAAATGTATATACAAACTTGGCTTTGTATAGAGTTTTTGGCACTGGAAGACAAGCTGTTGAAAATGGGTTGCCGAAAGTGTTTACAAGTTTTGACCTAGTTTTTGAACGTCTTGATTGATAAGACTAGTTACTATTAAATAATTTAAAAAAAGCATCAGACGGGCAATTTCATATCAATTATCCTAGTCCCAAACTTAGCTCTAGGCTTGAACTATGGGTACTAGATAACGATAAACATACGCATATTGGGGAGTAAATACTTAAATACATAGAAAAAAATCCAAGACTCAGTAACGAATACTAAAGCTCATTACACAAATATTTGCCAATAACGGGAATCGAACCCGGGACCGCTAGCTTCGTAGGCAGGGTCACTACCAACTAGGCCAACACGTGGTCTGTATATTGAGCTAAGACGATGCCGTTTATCTAGCAAATATTTGTGATGAGCGAGAGCATTTGTTCCTCAATCTTGGTTATTCTATGTTTTTACCAATACAAGTTTGTTTATTGTTATCTCGTACCCATAGCACAAGCCAGAGCTTAGTTTGGGACCAGGTCAATTCCTCACAGAAAGTAGAAAAGGTTTTTGACCTCGTAATATTCTGAAAACTGAACCTCGAACTGTTTTCAGCCTCTGCTTTAAGCTGCAGCTGAAACAGTTGAGAGCAATGATGAAAAATGCACAACAGAAGACGGAGCTAATCTGAAGTGCAAGTTGAAATGCTGCCTGAAAGGATTTACTTAAAATGCATTCAGCCTGACAAGTTTCAGGTAGAGAAAAGAACAAAAATATACGTCTTATATAGCTCTATCCCTTTTCTTGACTGGGATTTGGGGAGCTTTACGAGCTCATTATTCAGCCTCAGTTTTAAGTTAATTATGACCTGGCATCACTTTATTTTTTTGTTGGTTGATGAAATGAAAACTGTCTTCTACTTTTTCTACACAAACCAGACTTTAACAAGCCTTCTGATCGACTGATCAATGTAGACTACACTAAAATCTGGATAACGAAACTACTACCTACATAAATAGATTCAAAACAGCTTTGCTTATTTTATTCAAATTGATTAATAATTATTTCAGGTTGTATGCGCATTGAGTTAATTATCTGTCCCTAGCGGGATCATATGTAGATAGGTTTTTTCGGGTGGACCCTCTACACACTCGGGTACACTTAAACCGGGTAGGATCCTTTAAGTAAGCAGAATGACACACTATGTTTTTTTTTCACCGTGAGCGCATTGATTGAGAAAACACTCAATTAGCGTATTTAACTTAAACAAACGCATTTCCGTATGCCGCCGCAGGGCAAACCTAAAACGTCCTATTATCAAGATATACACCCACCCGTAGTCCTAGGAGGTCTGATTTGATTCCCGTCGACGCACCTTACGGGATACGGGAGCACCTTGACATTCCGATTTTTTTTCCTGAAGCTATGCTATGTTAGAGCTATTTTATTTAATTGCTAAACGTAGGTAGGTAAGATTTGATTTATGAGTGGAATTATGGCTCTTCGGAATTCCGAAGAGGGGGATACATAATTATGTATCCCCCTCAAAATACATAATGTACATAAATATAATATTTTGTTCTGGTTTCACATTAGAACTATTTAGCACAGCTGTCACTTTTTATTTTACCAAGTTAAGTGATTGAACATGAAATAGAAATACATTAAAGAACCTTTCTGTAACTAATCATAATTTCTACCCTAAGGCCCAGATAAAATTATCTGTCAGTTATTAGCCAGAGTTAGTGGATAGAGCTTGAATTTATACATTGTACATAAATGTAATTAACAAAAAAAAAATACAACAGTGAAATAGGTAAATCATTCCGAAATTAGTTTTTTTTTATCGTGTAACAAATTTAAAGACGTCAATTATATTTAGCACAGCGCGCATTCTGCGCAGGAATTTAAAATACAAATTAGTTTCGTTGCGCATTCCGTATTTAGTCACGTGCCCGCGTCAGATGTGTCTAGTGTCAGCTACAGTGTAGGGACGGGTCTTGGAGACCCCTACAGGGCACAAGCGATAACGGTGAAGCATAGTCTCTATTCTTATTTGTTAAGGCCCATTTAGCTATACTGTTGTAATCATTATGATATGCTATTAAGGGAATAAGAGCTGTAATGACATTAACAGAGACCCTGGTTGGAAGTTATTAAGGAGTTAACGAGGATGTCCAGAAATGTGTTGAGATAATAACACTTTCCTTTTATGCATTGTGGTATTTGTGGTAAACTTGTGGTGATTGGCCTTGTTAGTTTTTATGGTAAATCAAAGACGAAGCATATTTCATAATCATAAATAAATAAATAATAAATATCGGGAGACAATTGCACACAAATTGACCTAGCTCCAAATAAAGCTCGATACTTGTGTGTTATGGGTACTAGACAACGATATACATAAATAAATAAATATATTCATATATAGATAGAAACATCCAAGACTCGGGAACATATATTCGTGCTTATACCACATATATATTTTCACTTATCGGGATTCGAACCCGGGACCGCTAGTTTCGTAGGCAGGGTCATTTCTAACTCCGCTACCGCGTCGTCGAAAGGTTAAAGGTTGTTATAGTTTTTTTTTCATATTTAAGAATACAATATTTGATACAGTGACAATATTTGATTGGGAAAGTCGAAACCACATTTTTTTTAAATCCGAAATAAAACTAGATCATGCAGATAAACCCAAAATCTACGTCGTATGAATATATTTATGTCAACAAAGGTCAACAAATTGCGCTGATATTTGACACCATACGATTGTGTTTTAACTGCAAATTAAGTATACAATCATAAATTCCAAGTAAGGATTTATTTATAATCGCTGCAAGTTTCTTCCTTAGACCCCAAATATGATTTGAGTCAACTAAATAATTGCAAGCATGTTGCATTCGGCGATCTCACCACGGCTAACAAGAAACGTTCGCCGAATAAATTGCAGCCCTCTCAGCTGACGCGACGCGGCTGCATTCACGATTGCAGTTATTTAGAGGATATCACAGACTAGATTTTGACGGTTTGGGTAAGATTAGTGTATTACTGTTTAATTTACCGCTTTTTACCTCTTAGGGGGTGAATTTCAACGGCAATTGCAATGAAACAGCTGCAGCTGACGTTGCAATGGTAAGCTTTTTCTCAAGGTTTTTTTTTATCTTCAACGGTTTGAGCTCTTTATAAACTTATGATACCCAAAGGGTATACGGGATCCTATTACTAAGCTTTTACTGTATGTCTTTCTGTCTGTATCCCATGAACCATAGAAACACTTGACATTTTGACAGAGTTTGTATTACTATAACCGCTATTACAATAAATAGCTAATAAAGTAAAATTAAAATTAAAATTAAGAGACGTAATACTCCATACGTAAAACGGAAACGTAATGGAACCTTTGGACTCGCTCTTAAGTGCAATTCGCTAAGACGGCCTTTCCTACCTTCTCTTCCTAAATAGAAAATAGAATAGAGAAAGCGACCATTTAAAATATAGCTCAATATCAAACATAAACCATTTCGTATACCTTTTGTCCCGGGAAAATCTTCTATCCCGCGGGAAACGATAGTGTCAAAGGTAAACATAGCTTATCAACCCGGGACTAAATATAATCCGACCGAATCGCCGTGCAACATTGTTTCCTACCTGCATTATCGCCGTTCCGTGCTGTTACCTTTTACTAGTTTTTGTTTTATCGAGCTACGCCGCTACGGCGTAGTATCGTAGCGCGTAGCGTGTAGCCGTAGCATATTTGTACGTGAGTTTAGACTAGTACTAGTTTTGACTGTATCCTGTAATGCAATCTGAATATCTGTTTCACTTTGTTTCAATACTTTGTGTATCATTATTTTATTGTGAACTTTATTAATAGGAATTTTCATGATGCCTTTGTAATTTAGTTTAAAAATCAATTAATTCGTAAAACGAAATGGTTTGTTCACAAAATTATAGGACCCAAATGGCCAATTAATATTACTAACTAAGACAATCCGTTAATTAGCAGAGTGATAAGGACAAAGCACTAGCCGGTTTTACGGCCGGGCAACGTAATATCACCAAAAATTAATTTAACTCACAACTTCAAACAACGCAGTAATAAATTTAAATTAGTAACCGAAGATTCACGATCCCTGGTTTTTAGTTAAGCTTTGTTATCAAAAAATAAATCTATTATGTGAATAATAAAGTACAGAGATAAATAAATAAAACTAAGCGAGCAAGGTTTGCGCTATGGGTATTAGACAACGATATAAATACTTACGGGTATATAGATAAATACATACTTAAATACATAGAAAACATCCATGTTTCAGGAACAAATATTCGTGCTCATCACACAAATATCTGCCCTTACTTGCATTTGAACCCAGGACCGCTAGCTTCGTAGGCAGGGTCACCACAAACTAGACCAACGCATACTCGTAGGTACTTAAGTTGGCAATTACAATGCATTGTAATTTATAAAAGCCAGGGCTGCCAAACCTTTTACACAGCTTCGACCTTAAAAATTACACAGTAAATCTTTTGCAAGATAAAGTAAAACGCATATTATCTGAAGCATAAAGATATATCACGGTATATGCTATAAAATGTGGAATGGAAAGAAATAGCGTGCAGAAGGTGGAGTTAACTAAATTTAAAAAAGAATTCGAATCGAGGTGTAATGGCGCGTGAGATATTTACTATTGCCTCCGCCCGATACTTACGCGAGTGCACGTAATAGACCCCCGTGGAAATGTGTTTGCTTTTGTCGGAGCGGGATTTTAGTCACACGTGTCTTGGGAAAAACAGTTTGAAATAATGTTTTTTAGCTTTTATAGTAACATAAACCTAACACTTCACTTTTATTTTGTAATTGCTCGTTGTTTTGCATTTGTCTGGTCGTTAGTGTGTCTTTGAAAGTGTTAACTGACTCACAATAAACGCCATAAATATATAGAGACCGTTGAAATCGTTGTGTTTAACATCTTTTACACAATAATAATAGGAAGTCATAGATTTCTCGTCTGTTCTTTTAAAAATTAACTAACTGCTTCCAACCACCGGGCCATGATGTACCTACTAACTGTGTTAATTGTTGAATAATTTGTTAGATAAATTTGGCGTTTAAGCTTCCATTTAAACTTATTTTTGTGCAATAAAAAAGTATACTATATTATAAAACTTATCTAATAATTCCGTTGTAAGAACCGCTAATCTATAAGTTCAAACTTGATCAAGTATCGATTCCTAACTTCTTAATCGAGTAAATCTTTACTAAGCGTCTATCAAACTTTCGACACGCAGATTTAGATTTTAATTATCCTTAAAGATAATTAGAATTAATTCGTCGATCACTTCCCCAAGAGTTCTGTGACCTAATTAAGTAAAACGTCACTTCAAATTTGACTGAGACGCTGATCGTAACCATGGAACACTTGGATATGGAAATGTATTAAATCAAAATTAGCCAAAAACTTGTTTAAACACGTCATCAAAAAAACGAGCAGTATTGTTATGTAACACCAAGTATAATATTAGCAATTAGACTAGTTACTTGAAACTATATGTTTTTACACGAAACCGATTATGTAAAACATTTTTCATACTACTAAATAGTGTAACAGCAAATGAGCTATGAAATATCTCATTTTAAACCAGCGCGTGCCGTCCCCTGGCTTCAGCTCCCTGTCTCTTGCCCACAATTAACGTTCAAGTTTTCTCGCAAGTGGAAAATAATTGCTATTGAGTTGCGAATTCTGATATCTGACGCGACGCCCGTAATTGGTGCTAAAATAGCGAATTCCCTTGACAACACTTTAACAGGGGAATGACAATTGGTTTTTAATTTCAACGTTTCAACAGAGGACCCCTTTTTCTGTTGCTGCAGTTTTTGCCGTGATTCTGCCCAATTAGGTGTTGTTGGGGTTAATTTATTGGTTGTTTTGGGGAAAAATGCGCGTATTGGAGTATTGGCTGTAAAAATTGGTACGAAAATGTGTCAGTTTTTTCTTTAATTCCTATTTTTTTTCGATGTTAAGATCTGTCAGAGCCATCACTCAATGTATTATGGAAATTGTAGAATACTTCACGAGTTTAATTTAAAGACGTCAGTTTTAACAGCAACCCCGTAGCTAAAATGTTTTTTTTTCTTTTTTTGCTCTTATACTAACATAAACTGAACTCTTTAGTATGAAGACGTCAGTTTTAACAACAACCTTGTTACTAAAATTACCAAATTATGAATATCCTACAAAGCAACAAAAGCATTTACTCACTTCAACGAAGTTAAGTAATTATTTTATCCTTAATCAGCGACTCAATTGACACGTGAAAATTTCAAAATGGCCGCCAAACTCTGTAACCGTCTCAAATTCAGCCGGAGCGCGCCTCGGCTCATAAAATATTATCAGAGCCGAGATTATTTGCAACAAATAAGAATAATTCCGGGCACTCGCCGATAGGGTGACCATGCTTGGTAAAATTCCATAAATGTAGACAAAATTCTCATTTAGAATACCATCACTTGATAAATTGGATACTTTGTGTACAGTTTTGGCTGTGTCGAAGAAATCTTTTGTTTTGGAGGAGTAGTCTTCAATTTGTTTAATGCTGTGCAAGGTAAGTATTTATTGCTCTATTTCAATATAAAAACAAACTAATAAATAAATGAGCATTCGTAATTGTAATAATTATTTAACATTTATGGGAAGCATTGTCTATGGTTGCTTTTTTCGATCTATTACTCTTTGTTTTACTTGATTAACCATTATTCGGGTATAAAACTCAATAATAATACAGCTTACATCGACTAACAACTAATCTATTGAATAAAAAACAACAAAAAGCGTAACTGATGTACGAGAATTTATTAAATTGTCTGCTTGATTAAATGACTTAAAGTGATTTGAATCAGTATGTATTAACCGTAATTGGATAATGCGGGGAGCAAAATGTAAAGTAATATCATATATACTTCGCGTCAAGAAGCTGATATCTGACTATTTTACCATTTATAATAAATTAAATGCATAATTACAAGTTATATCGAGTTAACTTGCAGCGTGAAGTGACGTGACTGACGTTGGCTAGCGGCGAATGACTGTAGATTTAGAAAGTTAACATTCCTTACATTGACGTGTGGCAAGTGACAGCGAAACTGAGATATTTCAGTATACATTGCGTAGCTTATAGGAAACCAAGTAGTAAATAAACTTGTTCACTTTACAATGGACACAATGGTCACTTTATTTCTGCGCCTCTGTCACTATCATGTTAGTCCTCGTTTGTTAGTCGCAAACAATAAATAAACCGAACAATAGTCCGTGTAAAACCAAACGTGTGGTGTCCCTCCCTTTCGCCCTCTCACTTAATTACTAGATAACTCCGCAGTCATCGGCCTCCGCGGGAAGTCATTTTTCCAGGAGTTTACTCCACAGTCGCCAATTTACCGTGGGTTAATGAAAACAAGGCAGCTACGCATATTTCGGCATCAAATACAGAGCCCGTATTATGGTCGCCTTTATCGCGGTGGATAAAATATCCGTCACTCTTGCACTAAAATACTGGATAAACATGGATAAAACAAATGTCTCTCTCTGACCAGTAAGCTAGTGCGAGGGTTACGGATGCTTTACCCACCGCGAAAGAGGTGACCATCATACGGAACAAGGACATATGATCGACAAGACTAGGGGGAATCATATCGCATAATTATATATCAAGTACAAGAACAAGACACACGCTCACATTTGCGCTCGCGGACTAGAATATGTAAGTATGTTTAGGTGTTTAGTTTTAGTTTAATACGTATTTAAAGATTAGTACTTTACTCTGTAAAGTCTACAATATAATTAATAATGTTAGTTGTGTACTACCAGATTCTGTGACACAGGGCTTCCTAGCTCGGAATCCAGAACTAAGGAAAAGATTTTTCGTTTTATGCTATTTTATTTTCATACATTTATGATAAAATTTAGAAGTACTTATAGCTTATAGTAATAGATTGTCAAGTTACGTTGGGAAATGACGACTTGGATATCGATTATGTGCCGTCTTGAAATGAACTTAGACGTTATTGTAAATAAATCCGTTTACAAATGATTATATTTAATTCGTGCAATTTCGCTACCAAGTGACGTCCAAGTTTATTTCAAGTTGTCAATTAAATGTACAGCACAAAGTCGATATCCAAGTCGTAACAAGCAAATCGGTCGCTAACTGAAGCCTCATTAGACTGGACTCAAACAAGATGGCAATATTATCAGCTGCTACAAAGGAGTAGAGTCGACGGTCGAACTTAGGTAGTGGTTCTCAAGTAACGAAGAAAACAAAGAGATTAAGGACTTGAGACTTGAAACCTTCCGCGTAAACTTAGTTCATAGCTTTTTATTAAGAAATTTATATAGTTTGACGACGCTAGTAGCTTAGTTAGAAGTGGTTTCCCTTTCAAGCTAGCGGTCTATTATGCTAATGTGATAGAACTAATACATTTCTGAGTTTTTAATGTTTTCTCTGTAATTATGTGTTTATTTATCTATGTGTAGATCCATACTAGACATGCACTAGATAACGGCAAAAACCGCATAAAACTTGTTGTATAGTTCAAAAAAACTAAGCACGTAAACCAACTCTATTTCAGATTGTGGGTGCTGAGTATATGCATTGAAAAAAAGGTCAATTTGTGATGAACATTCAATTATTACAGAAGTTCGTCCAAGAAATCTAAAATAATGAAATTAACTGCTTATATGTAAAAATAACTTACTATGTTTTTATTGTTTTTTCAAAATAAAAGTATGCGGAAATACTTAGTAGTTATATCTTCATGGACAGTGGTCAAATAATAACTTTAATTATACAGGTATTACTGATACAATTAGTTTTAGCTCCCGCTACAAAAACGTTCTTAAAACGTTACCTTTTTCCGCAGCAATAAAAACTTTACGTCCGACTGTATTTAATGTGTTTAATGAGAGACGGAAGAATTAACGGCGCGCGGGAAAGAGACAGTTTAAAGTGAGCGAGAGTAATAAAATGTAAGTTGACAGTTGTCAAAATTAGTCGTCCCTACAATGTAAGGCTTTACGGGCGGAGCGAATTACTTGAATTAAGGAGAGATAAAAATGTAAATCAATGAGTTTTTATAGCTCGCAGTTGGCACTAATGCTTCTTCGTATTTGGAAGTTTTGCTGTAAGGGGATAGAATGTGTAATGTTATACTTAGAGTACGTACTAAAATAAAAACCAAAATACACATTGTTATAGGGGACACGGTTTCTGTAGGAGAATGTATCGAAACTTTGTATGTGGTGTTTGTCTTGCACTGTCATAGGAAAGTATATATATTTTATGAAAATTCTTAGTTTCGTCAAATTTTCCTGCTTAAGCTACGCTTGAATGTTTTTTATCTTTATTTTTATTTTATGTTAAATTCATTGTTTTATATCATGCTAGGTTAAGCTTTATAATTGTGTAATATCATAAGTAGTATTTAAAAAAAAACGACTGACTGTTGAGTTTCTTGCGGCGTTTCTTCTCAGCAGTGGTCTCTTGCGAAGCGCTGGTAGATTTTGACGTGTAAAAGTGCCCGTGCGGCCTACTTACTGAATAAACATCTTTTATCTTTTTCATGTTAGGTTGAAATGACATGTCAAAAGCGATATGGTTTTGCCGAGTAGAATAGATTATTTAATATTTAGTTAAACTAAATATAAATAATATAAATAATATGGTTTATGTCCAAAAATATAAAGCATTTGTATTTTGTGGATCCCCACCGTGATCCATCATATATTTATGAATATTTACACGTCCAAGATATCATAACATATTGATTTTATTAACTAAACCCCCAACTCTACAAATTGACCTCAGTTTTTCTTGTATATCTAATTGTTCGTTTATTCTCCGTAAGGATAATATTGTGCCGCGAAGTTTGGGCAGCCGCGGGCGTTAGACAAACCGTTCCGGATAAACTTTATCGGTTTTTAGGAACGGGGGCAGAGCCGGGTGTATTTCTCATTAGTTTAATTATACAGGGTGCCGGAATTTAAAATATTTATAAATATTTATTTAGTGAATAGCCGTTTGGGGTTTAACACGTTAAATGGCACTGCAAGAAACAGATTAGAATTACTTCGGCTGGTATTTTAGAGCAGACATTTTAAATTTTGCTAAGTGACTGTAGTAAGTGAGCGTATCTTTAAAAAAAAGGATTAAGTGGTAATGATTTCGTCAAAATTCCTTTTAAATGCTATTTTCTACTATAGGTTAGATTAAGCTATACTTTTTACCAACAAAACAAAATTTTGCGAAATTATAAGTTCGTTGGAAGATGTGTTAATTACATAATGGGAAGCTTTTAAATAAAATACTACAAATAATTAAAAATAAATACTTTTGCTACATTGAATATTCTAACATCAAACCAAGACGTCACACCTCTTAACCCTAAAATATCTCGAATTCGCATAATCAATTCGCAATCTGACTCCCTGCCATCAATAACAGTACACATGTGTAACCGATACCGATACCAGTGCCCCCCGGAGGATACCAGATACCAAACACCCGCAAATTATAAGTGGGCAGCAAACTGCTCCTTGGGCGGTCATAATAATATCTGGAAGGAAAAATGGCGTGGATACGGTGGGGGGAGGCGGGTGTGGCTTAAGGTGTGAGACCTTTTTTGTCGTATTAAAACAAGGACCTGGGCTGAAATATATGTGTGGTTGATTTTCGGAATACCAAGATATTCCGTACATCTATATTACTACAGGAGTATACAGTGTGTAAATGGTATACGGGCGTTCCTTTTAACTGTGGTTAGTATAACCCCTACTGAGCACATTTAGGCAGCTTTTGTTAAAATTAAATTAAAAAAAAAAACCATACAAAATAATTTAACACGTAATGTATAACGAAAAATGCAATTAATTAAACATTACGTGCTTACCTGACAGATGGATTTCGATGTACATTGCGGGTCGATAGTATGTTCAAAAATTAATAACGGTGTATACGTTAACGTAATCAAAATAACTATTTCTGTTAATGGTTAGTAGAGTCTTAATCTATGTCCAGTTTTAATAAACGCCCGTATACCATTTACACACTGTATAAACTTTAGATTCAAAACGTCATGTAGTTTAAGTAGTTAAGATGGTGGGTTGTCTTTCAGCCCGTATAACAGTAAAGTTTTATAAGTATACGTGGTTTAGTTACGTTTTAAAGCCTTAAGGCATCAATGAAGTATCCAATTTTTATTGGTACAATTTAAACTATTAAAGCAGGATATTTGGCAAGCTTACAAAGATCTTATAACTTGGGCAGCGTCCGCGGGCGGTATCTCCAGATCTGAATTGAGTGCAGATAAGGTCTTAAATCGGCCGCGAGCTCAGCACTCGTTTGTACTGTTCCTACCTACGTCTAGACCGTTATACTCGTAGGAGTCTGGCTTTTAAATGTTCCGCATACAGCAGTTCGGTTGTAGTTATAGAGCGTATTGATTTGTAGTTTGTGTTTGAGTTCAGTAGCTGGAGGTTGGTTGCCGCTCGTCTTAACGTCGCACGCATACCATAGAGTTTTCTTGGAATGAAGATTTGAGGATGAAAATTTGGTGCGGCTTTTGTTAATATTCTGTCTGGTTAGTATGGTGGCAGGTTATTTGCATAATATCAGTATTACAAGTCATGGAGAGCAAGCTTAAAAAAAACATTGTTTGATACTGTCGATAATACGTAAAAAAAACACATTAATATTGATATGTTTATTACTTTGATTAAAATGGGTACGGCTTGTTTAGCTCACTTTCCCGAATGTGCACTTTCTCTAAACGTGCAATTCTTCAGAAGGATCAATTTCTCGGATAGTACGCTATCTCTAAAAAAGCACTTCCCAATAGGTACACTTTCTCAAAAAGGGCATTTTCTTAGATAGAAAACACTCAGAATTACATTTTCTCAGCAGGTGCACTTTCTCAAATTAACTCTACTGCAATAAATCACTAAATTTTAAAAAGAATCAGCCAGTATAATACCAGAGTTAAGTCCTCAGACACCAACTACTGAAATATTTAGAAAACGCAGTACATACATTAATTGTTACCTATACAAATTATGTACGAAGTTTGAGCAATAGGCTGAATTAAATTTTAAACTTAAAATCGCTTCTTAAAAATATCATTTACGAACTTATTCATTTACGAACAAAGCTTGTAGTTGACGACTTTCTCAACAAGACAAGACAAATTTAAATGACAGACGTCCTTTTTTCAAGTCATCATTATCAACCGCAAGACGTCCACTGCTGGACAAAGGCCTTCCCCAAGGTTTTCCACAACGATCGGTCCTCTGCTGCTGTCATCCAGCGGTTTCCCGCGACCTTTATCAGATCGTCAGTCCACCTTGTGGAAGGTCTGCCAACACTTCGTCTCCCGGTTCGCGGTCGCCACTCTAGAACCTTTCCGCTCCAACGGCCATCAGTTCTACGAGCAATGTGCCCCGCCCACTGCCACTTAAGGTGAGCTATATCGGTTACTTTAGTTCTCCTGCGAATCTCCTCATTCCTGATTCGATCTCGCAAAGAGACACCCAGCATAGCTCTTTCCATCGCCCTTTGAGTGACCTTGAGCCTTCTTATGAGGCCCATTGTAAGCCATTGTTTTTTTCAAGTACACTTTAGCTATTACGCGTTTATGAATAAGAAGGTAAGATTTTAGTCCAACATTTACTCCTGGCTACCAAATTACCTTAATTGAAACATTCAACCATAAACTATACGGAGGTTTTCCGCGAGCGGTTTCCGATTAAAATTAACATACGAATGGGTTCTTTTGCGGGTAGGCAGATAACCGCATTACCCTCGCGCCCGCTAACTACCCGCGGAGCCGTAATGCTTCAAATAAATTCGAGTCGTGAAAGCTTCTGGCATTTTTAACATGAAATACTTTGAGAAGTGAAATGTTTTAGAATTTAGACCAAGCAGTGGTTATGTTTCAGGCTGTATGCTTTAATAGTTCAAATTTTTAGTAGAGTGTTATTTGTACATAGTGTATTTATATAAATATCAGGGTCAATTGTTCTTTCTTTTTCGGCAGGGAATAATGGAGACTATAATATAGCGATGAAAACCAGGGCTCCAGGGAGTTTTATGCATATTTTCGAAACCATATTGCTTTTTAGGGTTCCGTACCTACCTCAAGGGTAAAAAACGGGACCCTATTACTAAAACTCCACTGTCCATTTGTCTGTCTGTCACCAGGCTGTATCTCATGAACCGTGATAGCTAGACAGTTGAAATGTTCACCTATGATGTATTTTTATAAAAACAAAAACTAAAAAATAATAATTGATGCTTCCATATATCAAAAGTTTTTGGCTCCATATTAATAACGACAGCTAATATAGTGTCTAATATTGTATATAGGTAGATAATGGTCCGGAACCCTTCGTGCGCAAGTCCGATTCGCAATTGACTAGTATTTTTTTAGTTACAGCCTGCTTTTATCGTCGATTAATATGAGCTGCCATAACGTTAATAATATGTGGAATAAACACCATAGCTTCAAACACATAGCTAAACCACATTACGTTATGCTTTAAGTAGGTACCTGTTTCTAGTCTTATAATCCATTTTATAGAATAATACGTAGCATACACAGCTTTCACGTAAAAATAAAAGCTGTATGAACCTGAGTAATGATTCTACCATCATTAACGTTCACCCATGAAGCCTTCAATACAATAAAATTACGCAAACGCTCATAAATAGAGCAAAAGCGCGTAACGTCGATTACGTCAGACTAACGCTCACAATTTTTCATGCTCTCAAGAAAACCTTTATTGTAAAACGGAAAATCACCCGCCATTGTTTAAGAAAACGGATATTCTCAGTGTCAGCCGTTTTAACGATAAAAAAATAATGCAAATTCACTTCGGGGAGCTATCTCCTGAAATAATGTACGATCGTTACGGAGATAACAGGAGTTTTTCCTTCAAATCGAGCCTTTTCGTTAACTATATTGCTCTTCGTTAAACTGAAAAGTGATTCAGGTAGTCATTTGTGTCGAGAGTCTCTTTTCATTTGTTGGACGGTCCGGGGCGTGTTCTAAATGTGTTTTTGTGTTGTTATTGTAATTTCTTGGAAGTGTTCCGGAGTGTTTGTGTCCAGAGTGATTCAATAACGATAATTTTATCTTTGAAGCGTTTCTAAAGTACGTCTGACTTGTCGAGAAATTGCTATCATTTTGTGTGTTTTGATTGGATGGAACTTATTTATTTAACAGTTAACTAACTGTGTTATTTTGATACTTTCCTCCAGCAGTAGTCGCTTTTTCACTGATCAGGAAGGTACTAAGGAGCACACATTTTGGATTTCACTCACGTTTAGAGCGGGATGGGAAATAGTGAGACTACAAATTTCGATTTTTAAAATAAGGTCCTTTTATAAGCGGTAGAGTTGAGACCATGTTTTTTTTTGTTTGCTTACTTGAAAACGGATGGTAGGACCTTGTGCAGGGTCCGTCCGGATTGCTACCACCATCTTATCCTAATGGATCCGGACGGACCTACCGCCAAACAGCAGTGTTCGCATTGTTGTGTTCCGGTTTGGGGATAAGACCGCCCGTGTAATGACTAGCATAGAGGCAATCCATCTTAGTCCTCAGGGTTGGCAACGCATTTGCAGTCTTAGGCTTGCGGTCTTGTGAATGCGAATGTCTAAGGTTCACAGTTTCCACTTACCATCAGGTGGCCTGTGTGCTCGTTTGCTTTCTCTATGCCATAAAATATTTAAAAAAAAACGGATATATATGTATAGCTGAATGAATGTGTATCTAATACTTTTTATTTACCGAAATTCTTGAGTAAACATTTTTCAGCAACGAGCTATGCGCTTATTTTTTATAGAAAGTGAAACCATTTTTACTGCATACGAGTAAAGAAATATTACTTGAAAGAAACCATTCATTGACTTTTAATATTGAATGAGTCCTTTGCTGTCAAACCTCGAGGAAAGGTATAAGTTATTTAAAATGGGAACCGACACGTGCCCTCTGTAAGTTGTGGTTAGAAAAAAAAACAGGGTGGGGTATTTAGTTGGTTAAGTGGTGTTGTTTTGTTTAAATTGAATTATTAAGAAGGGCAGGAAATTTTGAAAAAGTTGACTTTTTCGCGATTCTTAGCTAATAGAAAAAAGACTGATGTGCCATTCAAAAGCCAAGGCAGATCGATCTAAAGATCTATACATAAAGAGTCGCAAGAAATATAATAATAAAAAAAATGTGGCGCCAAAATTAATTTCCTTGTCCAACATCTTTTAATTTGCGGAGCCTTTTTTTTATAATTTTGTCGTTTTTTTGTTTTCCGATGACGTAAAATACAAATAGGATAACGGCCATCCAGTAACGCGACAAAACATTTTAATTAAACCAAATTTCAACTATTAAACGTCCATAATTCCTTTTAATATCAGCCATTAATCACGACGAAGTTTCAAAGGCCTTATTATGTGCGAAATTGTCGGATTGTTAAGGAATCGTGTCCTTAACTCATTCAATGCCCGCGACACAAAAGGGTGTTCTAATCACATACAATTGCTACTTGCCGGCAAGGAACGTGCCCAAAGATCCCTGAAAGGCTCTGATTTGAAGAGGTTATTCAAAATTATTGTATGAAAATTTTAGGTCGTGATGTTTTCTAAAGAAATTATTAAAATATTAGATTTATGTACAATTGATACACTGATGGTGATTTTGCGAGGAAATTAATAAGGTATTTCTGTACAATTACCCTAAAAGTTATCTTACTAGCACATTTTAAACTTTATTTGACGTTTATGTTCAAATGAAAATAAGTTATTAAATACAACAAATGCAAATAATCTTGTTAGTAAAAGCATAACGACTATCGCCTCCATTTTATTTCATTTAACCTTACTTTTTTTAGGCTTCAAAAATAAGTCTAGGCTCCAACGCGTGTAAGTTGCGAAGTACAACTTACACCGCGAACAGTAAGTACATTTTAAATACTTTTAAACTAGCGAGCGCGAACGTTACCGAAATTAATTTTCGTTAACCACCTACTCGGCAAAGCGAACTTCATGCTTCCCGAAAACTTGTCCTAACTCGCGTCTAACTCGTAAACAATCGCGTTTAACGCAATTTGCGTGCTCGGGCGAGTTCGGTTCGAGTTGCCGTGGTAGCGCGGCGGAGTTTTGAGCACTCTCCGATAGGGTTGCTAACCGTAATAATACATTTCGAATTCATAATAGATGCTGTTCAAAAAACTTCGCAAATAATTTTGATAAAATGAAATATCACAATTGCTATTTTAAATGTGTGTTCTATTCTGGTTGTTAATGCGTTTTTTAGCGGTTAATATTTGAAAAATAGTTTTAATATTTTTAAGACTTTTGTTCTACTTTTGAAATCAATATTCAGTAGTGGATTTAAACATGTTCATAAGAAAAAAGGACTATGTAGAATGGAAAGGACAGCCAACCCTAAGCGGAGTTTTGAGCACTTGAGATGGCGAGATGCTTGCTTATTCCCCGTTAATTTATTGCTTGTTTGTTAATCTATGGCTTAATTGGATCCGCTGGAGCGTGGTCTGAAGTCTTATGCTTGTCGATTGGGTCTGGGCTTGAGTTTCTGGCTCAGTTCCTCGATGAATGCTTCTTTTTCACAGCTCTTTTTTAATGCTGTGGGTTCTACTTGCCAGTAAGTAAAAATATCTGTCTTTTTTGTGGTACCAACTTAGCTTTTTCCGAGACTTTATGGTCTCGCGTTTGAAGTTTGACAACGTCAGTGTAAGCGTGTAAAAGTAAATTAAAAACGCAACCGACATTTAATCTGACACGAGCATAGTGACGTGTGTGCGCGGCAACTTGGTTTCAAGTGATTAACTTCATTTAGCATACTGGCCATCTATAAAAATAATAATTATATAAAAGGCAAAACGTAGACTCATTTCATCCTTCCCCAGTTGAAAATCCAACGAATAAACATACTTTTCTAAAACTTAATTAGCTAAGATTTGTTCACGAAATGGCATTTATATTCAGTACGAATGGTATTAATGTCCAAAAAAATTTGTTCGTCATCGTTCAAACGCTTCCGCCATTTATATATAATTTCCACTTTTTATATGAATATTTTCACAAAACAACGCGTTAACATCAAAGGTGAGCAATTGAGCGCGAACGCAGAAATATTATTTATATCAAAATTCACGCGCACACAAAGCAAATTGCAAATTCGTTTGATTTATTTGACGAATAGTGGCTGGGTGCGTGCTACTCAGAGCGAGAACGCGCAATTATTTGAACGGCCTTACTCTATTTTTTGTATTCTAAGAGGTAAAAATATAGCGAGTTAGGTTAGAAATATGTATCAGTAGTCATAAGTTGCATCCTGTAACCGTTAACAACTTCAGAATGCAAGGAAGTGTCATCAATTTCATACATTTTGACCTAATCATCGGGCTTGTTCATATCTTTCCTACCTTTCTCTTCATTGCTATCAAAATTAATGTTTCATCTTCAATCAGGACTCAAGAATTTAGAGTCCAACAGAATAGACAACCCTTAACAGCTTGTTACGTTTTTATAGTACATTTTTACAACTCGCTCGAAAGTCACGCGTGACTAGCGCAACTGAACTCATGGTACCACTGTAGGTGCTTTGAAAGTGATGGATTTACTCAATACTGGCCCTATACAATGGAAAAAATTGATGGCTATTATGTCGAGCTTTTCTATGCGAATTCCTGTTCCCCACTGTTTGCATTTTCCTCGTATCTCGCGCACGCTTTGAATTCAAATAACAACTTTATACAGCTCGAAATAGGAGTAAAATTTTAAAATGGATTTGTATAAAAGCTGTGTATAGATATTTATTATTGAGGGCCGTCGACACACTTTGTGTGTTCAAATTGCATACAATTGCTAGTTTGTGGTGGTGAATATATTAAAGTACTTACGTTCGTGGTCGGAGCGATCGTAGGTGGATCTCAGCATGCCTGGAAAGAAGAAAAGAGATTAAGTATGTTAACCAATGAATATTGGAGGTTCGAACATTTTATTCTAAAATGAAAATATAACGATAAATCATTGTTTTTGAATTACGAGCTTTAAAAAATAAGTAGTCCTACCTCTGGGCCTTGTACTTATTATGGGTATTAGAAAATGATATAAGTATTATAACGAAGAAATAATTACTCAAATACATAGAAAACATATAAGATTAATTAACCAACACCAGCGTTCATCAGACAAAAAAATTCCCTTACCGGGAATCAAACCTACAACCGCTAACTTCTTAGACAGATAACAACTATTTTAACCACGTCGTCAATTTAAACAAGCTTAATAGACATTAAAAACAACTAATTACTCCATAAATTCATAAAACTAACCACACTCGCTGACAAAACTCCAATTAGTCAACACGGGAACGTCGGACGTCTGTTAACGTCGTCATGGCAACGGTCGACGTTAATTGGCCGTGTGTATGACGCTTTGTACCGTTTAGCACTTCACGAACAAGTGTAGCCTATATTGGTTAACATGCCACTGACTCCATATAGAGCGCGTTACGTATGGGAAATAAACAAACGGGCACTTAATGACGATGTTCAAACATAAAGTACTTTTGATGGTTTTGAAGTTATTGCCAGCCCTATCGTTGTACAAGATTCGTTCGGATCTATGCACGCCAAGCAGCAGTGTAAGTATGTACGCGCTGTTGTGTTTCAGTGTGAAGATAAGACAGCCTTAGTAATTTGCCTTAAGCGAGCCATAGACGGACTTGGGCGATCTGCAATTTTAAGGTTCGTTGAATTGTCCAATAGCAACTACGGGGCTGTCTGTCCTGACTGGTTCTCTTCGGTCCTGGTTTTTTTCGTGTGATGGAAAAGGCAAACGAGCACACAGGCCAGCTGATGGCAAGTAGGACATGAGACCCATAGACAATTAGACATTTATATTCTCAAGACTACAATCTAAAGACTGCAATTCTAGGACCACAAATGCGATGCCAGTTCCAAAGACTAAGATAGAATGCCTCTATGCTAGTAATTTCACTGGTTGTCTTAACCCCAGTTCTGAATACAACACGAGTACGGTTCGGACGGTATAGTTAAAGGAATGGTGGTAGCGTTCCGGACGGACCCTGCATAAGGTCCTATCATTAATAATGGTAAAAGCTCCAGAAGTATGAAAGTTGGAACTCGTATTTGATAAGTGTTTAAATAAAAATAACACTTAACAAGCATATTGTACTCAAAGAATTATGAATGTTGTAGTTGTTTTAATACATACATACATACATAAAATCGCGCCTGTTTCCCAGAGGGGTAGGCAGAGACGACTTCTTTCCACCTGCTACGATCCTGACAAATGTCTTTCGCTTCTTCCACATTCATACATCGAGTCATGCACGCACGTCGGTTTCGGGTACTTAAGATTCGGCCCTTTTCCAGTATTTCTCCGATTTGATTCGAAAAAGTACGCCTAGGGCGGCCTCTTCCGACCCTTCCACTCACTTTCGCTCTGTATATCTCTTTCGTCAATCTTCTTTCATCCATCCTTTCCAAATGACCAAACCATCGAAGCATGCCCTTTTCAATCTTAGTCACTACATCTTCTTTTAGTCCACATTTCTCTCTGACCTTTTCATTCCTTACTCTATCAATCAGTTTCACACCACACATACTACGCAAAGAGCGCATTTCAACTGCATTTATACGACTTTCTTGCTTGTCCTGCCACACCCAACATTCACTACCATACATCAGAGTAGGGACCAGTACTCCATTGTGAACAGCCAATCGCGCTTTTTTATTATGAATGTTGTAGTTGTTTTAATATTTCAGATTATTGCAAACATTTCATATCTTGGTCACACATGACACGACCAACCACCGGTTTCCGGCGTCCAAAAAACGTCGACGGTCGGATATCCCAAAAATTGGTCCTAAGAAAACAAGTGCAGAATTTCATCTCGAAATACGGAGTTATTTTTAGCAATAACAATTTCCTTTTTAGACAGAATTGACGTTTGCTCGCCGCAACTTGGTTAATTTAGTCTTAAATTAATTGAATTCTGAATATTCAAACGTCTGACGTCCGCGCCGATTGCGATTGCCAAATAAGAGGTAGCAATTTTTAAACAGTTTATTTATATTATTAGAAGGTATTACGTATTCATAATTGGGAATTTGGGATAGACCAAAAAAAATGAACTCTCGTTTTTTACTTTCTAATTCGAAAAAATAGGTAGTTTTGTGTTCATATATTGATTATTTTAAATTTGTGTTGGCATTTTCTAAAGATACAAAGTGATTGTAATAGTAAATTAAAACATACTATTTCAAGCGGTTTTGGCCTACCTCGTAAGAGACCTAGGGGGCTTCAAGCCGAAAACGAAAGTCAAACAAAGGTTAAATATACTTTTATCGAAGAATCCGAGATAGATAAATATTTCAAAAACTTAACAATGCAGAACGGCTTTAAAACCCTATTCCTCGCAATAGTTTTCGAATTAGAGTAAATGTAAAAATATGAACCGTCCCAATTTCGATTGCGTGAATACTAAGTATGCGTCAAACACTTGATCGAGTGGGCCATCTGTTTCTATCTGTGGCTTTACAAGAATCTCTGTGTATAGTCTATATATGATATATTTTCGGTACATACAAGTTATATGTGTATGTAGCCCTGGCAATATAGTTTATTGCAGAGACAACATGGTATATCGCGCCTGTCTCGGGATATTGTTATGATTGTCAACGCCCTCGCGGGTCTCTTCCGGAGTGGGAATTTACACAGCAAATATTAGGAAAAAAATGAGAAGTAGCGACAAGGGTTCCGTACAGTCGGTATTATAAAACTGTTCCATATAGTTTTTTTAGTGTACCTTAAAGTTAAAAAACCAATAAATTTATTTTATTTTATATAACGAATTGTTGAGTTACGGTTCAATGAATCAGCCATAAGTTAAAGTTCAAGAGGAAGTTAAATTAAACACGAAAATATCAAGTCAAAGTAAACGATAATCCAGCGCGTGTCTCGTTAGACGCGGTTAAGTTTTTATTGTAGTAAAACTATAGTAATGGAAGGATTTTAAACTTAACATGGTTACATATAAAGTATAGAATGCTTCGACTACTACATTGCAGTTTGCATTTCTTTGGTATGACGGCAGCAGTGGTAACGTAAGTATACAGGATGGAAAAAACGAACGCTGTGTGGACGGCAACTATGTTAAATATTGGAAATAGCAATTACTATGCAAACGAGACTAAATTTTATTTCAAAAAAAACTGATAGAATATGACAAAACGATCAAGTCGTGTTTTATTATAAAGGTGGAAAGGGTCATTGATATTGATTTATTTCTATAAAACAAATACATCTATATTTAAATAAAGACCGTAAAAACCCTTCTTCATTATTTCTTCATATTCGACCAGTTCCATTGCCAGTTAAGGCAAACGAATTTTCAAAATTCCATTTATGCAGGTTTTTTTTATATAAAAGTAATTCTCCTTCATCGTATCCGACGGCAGCGTTCGGGAAGCTTCGCAGCAATTTTTCGTCCAAATTACCGCAGTGTTTGAAGTCAAGTCTCTGACCAGTGTGTGTTGCCAGTGTTGACTTACGGATCTGAGACGTGGGCGCTAACAATGGGCCTCATAAGGAAGCTCAAAGTCACTCAGAGGGCTATGGAGAGGGCTATGCTCGGGGTTTCTCTGCGTGATAGAATCAGAAATGATGATATCCACAGTAGAACTAAGATTACCGACATAGCCCGAATAATAGCTAAACTGAAGTGGCAGTGCACAGTGGGCGGGGCACATTCAGTGGGCAGGACTGATGGCCGATGGGGTCAGAAGATTCTGGAGTGGCGTCCGCGGACCGGAAGACGAGCTGTAGGTAGGCCTCTAACAAGATGGAGTGACGACCTCGTCAGGATCGGCGGTGGATGAGAAAAGCACAAGACCGGTCTGAGTGGAAAACCTTGGGGGAGGCCTATGTCCAGCAGTGGACGTCTTTCGGCTGACATGATGATGATGATGAATTCTCCTTTGCGTAAAACTTGCCATTTCCAATATTCAAGGTAGTTGCCGTCCATGTGGCGTTCGTTTTTTCCACCCTGTACGAATAACCATGGAAAAATTATAAAAAGACGGACCCCCGAAGATATTCCAAGTGATTGCTGCGTCACGCTCAATGGACCTTTATTTCTTTTAATAATGCGGAGAAATGGTGGATTCCGCTCAAAAATACAATTTCCGCACGTGATCATTTAAGGCCTCGTCACACATCGGGCGGGAATAATCGGGTGTGGTAATTGCTTTATTTGGAACATTGCGTTTTTAAAATATGATTTAGACTATTGAACGCATAGAGTAGCGCCATAAAAATTAAGATGGAAGGAGGTACTTTGATACCGCATTATTCATGTGGTTTCTGTGTATTTTATGTCTGCGCAAGTTCTTATTAAAAGTAACTAAGTGTATTTGGAAACATAAATATGACTTAAAACTACTTTTTTTTAATTGAATCATAAATCAGAGCACCGAAGAATTGACCTTCAGTTGATTACGTCATATTTTTTTGACTTATTCATTTACGAATTATAATCGAGACCTAACAAAGCCAAACATTTTATAAATACCATTACATACGGACTCTTTAAAGACGAATGCCTAGTTCATTCGGCAAATTTTAGCTTAGGAGACCTAGACAAGACGATTACCAATCACGTAAACGATTTCGAAAACTGACAAAATGTACAAAAAAAATGTGTATGTACTGTTGGATTGAGTTAGCTAACGACTGATCGCTGTCAATTTAATTTTGGTCAGTTTTCGAACATTACTTATATTAGAGATATGCATCTTTGTCTGAGCCCACAAATCGCCTCCCGAACCCGACGCCGAAGTGCATCAAACAATGCGACAGCGCGTGACCCCCGCTTCCGTGCCACGTGCGGCACACGACACGACCACGACTCACGACTCACGACCGCTTTGTCGCTACGTTTTTTAGACGTGACCGATCGTGAGCGGGATTGGAATTGACCTATTAAATTATGTTTGTATTTGGAATGCGAGTGGTTGTTTTGTTGTGTATTAGGTTAGAATTTAGTTATATGGTTTATCTTTGATGGTTTTATGATGCTTTAGTATAAATAGTACTCTTCTGTCTATCCATACTGACAGATACTAAGTATTAATACTGTGGATTTACTGTTATACCTCGGACGTTATCATCTGAGCTCTGGACCCATAAACCAATTAGTGAACAAACAAAGAGGTCGCTGCTAAGTGCGAGCGAGAGATATGCTAACCTTCTAAGAGCAACCGGGATGTTCGAAAAATGGTTTTATGGCCTAAGAGCTCAGATGATAACGTCCGAGGTATAGTAGTTATTTTTTTGTTACTCAGTGTAATTATATTAAGCCTAGCAAAGTTGACGTCATTTTGACGTAAAAATATGACATTTAGGTCAAACGTTTATATTTATGAATATGTTAATAATAACTACAAAAATAAGTACACACGATGGTGTATATTTTCGGTTTTGGGAAAAAAATAGTGAGAAACTTTACACCTAAGCAAAAAAAACTAAAATTTTCTTACGTTTTCTCTCTTTAAAATCTATTTAATTAAGTTAAATACTGTTAATAATTGTTGCAAGAAATGTCATCTAAATGCCCTAGTAAGTATAATAAGTCAAAAGTGTCCCCTCCTCTTCCGATGGCCGCTGCCAGTTTAGTTCCAGTAACTTGCGGTTTAGTGGCTCGGGCGAGTTAGCCGCTTAACTTTATAGTAGTTGGCAACTGTCGAATTGGACCGATTGGAAGTTGAAGTCCCGATTTTGTTAATTCCTGTCACACAGTTTGTATAATCTGTGCCAAGATAATGGGTTGCAAAATAATCTTAAATATAAATTATACTCACTCAGTGACATCAAATTTATAGTTTAGCTACTGGTAGGACCTTGTGCAGGGTCCGTCCGGATTGCTACCATCTTATCCGTTAACCTACCGCCAAATAGCAGTGTTCGCATTGTTGTGTTCTGGTTTGGGGATAAGACAGCCAGTGCAATGACTAGCATAGAGGCATTGTCCTCAGGGTTGGCAACGCATTTGCAGTCTTAGGCTTGCAGTCTTGTGAATGCGAATGTCTATGGGTCACAGTTTCCACTTACCATCAGGTGGCCTGTGTGCTCGTTTGCCTACCCTACGCCAGAAAAAAAAACGCATCGTGTTTTTTTTAAAGTGTTTATTGTGCATTAATTTTAAATAAATTAAGTTTTAAAACGAATAAATGTAAAAAAATTAAAAGTTGTTAATGTGTAAAATAATGTCGTTTATTAGAAAACATACCGTTACAACGTCGATGTAAGCTCAGTGTCTTTAGCATTTTTACAATTAACACTATTATGTCAATAATGTAAAATCAATATGACATCACAGTCTTACGCAAAATCATAATTCAACTGAAATATTTGAATGCGACCTCAATTAACCTATACAGCGAGGCTATTGTTACAAGCAATTTAACTTATCATAATTTATAATAAATGAGTCCGCACGCATAGTTTATCAATTACGAACAAATGAGAAATACAGCCAACTGTACACAGAATAAGTCAAAGGGCGCGCCACAAGCCACGACGTATTTAGATACAGATTGGTCACTTGACGCGTTTACTGCTAAACATTCATTTACTGTTATTCTCTTAATAATGACCTCTTATTGAATGGTCGATCAAGCAGGATAATACGATAAATATAAAAAAGATGATTATTCGATTCGGGCATTTTGAGGCGTTTGAGCGACTTTTAAGCGACCTAATTGAGGATCCACGCCTTAAAATGTTGTTTATACGATCAGATGGCAGTTTAAGTTGTAAACTCGTCGGTTAGTAAATAGTAAGATCACCTCACAGGGTTTAAATTCAATTTGTTTCTGGTACTTTTTATAATGAACTGAATGAACTTTTAATAAACTAATTTAAATTCGAATGTAGGAAAAATATTGTTTCAGAATGTTTTGGACGGTTTTATTTGCAAGAACAATAAATAGATAGTACCTACATAGAATGAAGTACACAATAAATAAAACGACCGTTTAAAATATCGTTCTGACAATGTCTACTAGTTAATTTCAAATTGTTATTTATTCTGTGGCGTTGGAAATTTGCACTCTAAAAAATGCGGGCTTAAACAAAAATAACTTAATATATCTCCTAATTAGCATGTATGACCGGTCTTAACCACATCCTTATCCGAAGAAAACAAAAACCAGTAGCTCCTTGAGAATGCCTCTGCATAAATTAAACGTTAAATATACGAGTGTTCTTTCTGTATAATTAGTTTAGCTATGGTTATTACAATGTTTATACTGACAGCTCATATGCAGATGGCCGATCTTAATGATTTCATATCATTGGCCCACTTTAAGCGGCGGGCATAATTTCATTAACGAAATTAATGTTTTGGCATGTCTGCCATGCTGCTATAACTGTACTATTTATCTTTATATTAGTATAAAACAAAATGTCTTCCCGGCATCTGTCCCTAACGGATTTCAACGCAGTTTTAATAATAGATATAGTGATTCAAGAGGAAGGTTTTTATGCATAATAAGTTCTGATTTATGTAGGGACGGACTTTTTTTTTTATGTCAAAGGCTGTAAATGCGTTGCCAACCCTGCGGACTAAGACGGAATGCCTCTATGCTAGTCATTACACCGGCTGTCTTATCCCCAAACCGGAACAGAACAAGGCAAACACTGCTGTTTGGCGGTAGGTTAATGGATAAGATGGTGGTAGCGATCCGGACGGATACTTACACAAACTGAAACGAAGCGAGGGCGGGTCGCTTGTTATTTATAATCAAGAGGTTTTTAAATACCGCTATGTTAAACCAGGCCAGCGGCTCTAATCCTTTTTTTGCGACGAAACTCTAAATATGTAACAGTCTAACGGAGGCCTAAAAAGGAAAAACCTGGATTTACATTAGTTTTAATGAGAAGCATTAAAATGGGTACATTGTTTCTTTTTCCGCGGAGGCTGTGCAAAGGGCCGACGGAGCCGCAGGGTCTCGCGGAGCAGACTTTGAAAACAGCTGGTTTCGGCAATGTTGTCGAAGTAGCGTTTTGCTATTGTTAGCGTTTTTGCCAGTTAATAAAGCCGGCGTTTTTAAATCCTTCCATACACCGCTTAGTCTGTTCTTCATTAATTTAACATTGAGCTTGAATAAAATCGACGCTATTTAATTATATTTCGTAAGACGTAGTCATAAATAATAAGGCAGTAAATATTATTAAGTATTGCGTATCTCAATTATACGATTATAAGAAGCCTTAATATGGTTGCACTATAACTGAAAAGCCAAAAGACAAAAAACCGTTCATTTAATTTTAAACTTTATCCAGGTTAAATAAGATTCAAAATTAAAGGGATTCTTATTTAAAGTTAAGTCTGGTGACTTTAAGCATGTTAAGAGTAATACACGTTTATCGAATGGCGTAACTAATAATGATGCGCCGTGCAATTTGTAGTTGTAACGAAAACTGATTAAAATTCAGAGTTGCATGACTGCGGTTATGACTTATTACTTATTTGACAACGTTGTGTGGCGCCCTTCGACTTTCGCTTTCTCGATGGGAACACGACTCGAATAGTAATAAAATAAATATATTTTAATCAATTGCTTTATAGAAAGAGGTTATCTATTTGATCACGAAATTTGCGCCTTGCTCCGCGTTAAGCTCAATAATTGTTTCTTCCTCAGAAACTATCAATCTTTTCACACTTATCTATCTATGTATGGAGGTTACCTATTTATAAAGGGTGTAGTTTTTTTGCGTAGCAATATTAATTTCACCATGGTATTTCAAATACAGCGGTAGAATTCGCACGAACATTTATCAGGGAAAGCGTCGTGTCACACACATTGTAAGATCAACAAGTAGATATGCCATTTGTATGATTAATGTCCTTCCGTGAGGTTTACAAAAACCCTATGAAGTTTCGGTGAAGGATATTGCTTTTTGAGATTAGAATCAACCCTTCTGCTAGTTTGGTGTTTTGGGGAATCGATAGGTTTGCGACGCGAAAGATTTTTGCCGCGTTTGTTGATTCTAAGTTTTTTTTAACGGAGAGTATGCTCCTTCTTCCCATTTTTTTTTTTTTTTTTTGGTAATCGCCTGAGGGGCCAAAGACAAAAGTCCTTGCTTTTGTTTGCTTAAGAAAAAGGGGCAGAGGTGAAAATCCCTTCCGGAGACCTGGGAATGGAGGGCCCAGGTACTGCCGGGCTCGCACCGGCTAAAAACACCAATGCCCCTATTACCAACTAGAATTTAGACTCCCGCGGATACTACCCCAGCCAGTGCTGAAAGGCCGGAGGAGAAAGTCCTTCCTCCGTTTACTTATCCGCGGGGTTTTTCAAAAAAAAAAAAAGGGGGGATAGGAATGGGGGTTGGGATGGGGGGGAGACTTATAGCTATGTGAGTCGTGGAGTGGAAATCCTGACGCATGCATGCTTACAGACTACGGGCTTCCTTTCTTTTGCCCGACAATGGAAGGGTTGGGTCGGAGATCTTTTAGGACCACTTGTGTGGCTGTTGATACCATCTTTATGGGTGGGGCTACCCTTTTTGAGGCTTTCTCTTTTGCCTGGAGATACCATTTTTGCCTCTTCCCATTAACGAAGAACTGTTAAGTAAGCAAAAATAAAATTATACTTACAGTGTGAATTTATGTATGTATATGGAAAGCGCCATTTATAAAATAAAAGAGATCTCGCGGCCACCAAGCGTACTTTAAGGACTCATAATCCCGACTCGACCTAAACTTGAGACTCGGACTCGGACTCGGTCTAAAAGGAATTATCCTCCTATATCAGTTAGTTTTGCATCCTCTAGATACAGACAAAACAGTTTCTTAACGCGTGCTGGTAAAGGCTTGAATAATTGGGTGAATAAGCTGGATATTGATATATTCAATTGTAAAATCCGTGAGGCGAAGTTTGACAGCGAAATGTGTTGTTTGAGTATGTTTTGTGTACCATAGGAAAGATAATCTTTTGGCGATCTACCTCTGTCTGGTATTTAGCAGTAGTTTTAATTTTACCTTTTATTTGCACGGCTTAATTTTGAAACTCAAGATATTGCACCACACGATGTATCAAACCTATATCCCAGTTCTGAGCAACTTTTTAACCGAACAAAACCACAACTTTCCTTATAAGGACGAAGGACCCGTCCGGCCGAGCCGCCACTGGTCCGCACCAAATATGGGTACCACGCGCTAAAAAGGCCGGCAAGAAAGTACCCTTGAGTTTTTGTTACATGCTGCATAGCCTATACGGCGTGTCAACAAAAACAGTGAACTTGGAATGTAGACGTAATAGGTCGAGAAAAAAATGACACCCGTTTTTTTCTAGTTCGTTATTTCTGGTACCCTTATACCAACAGATCTATTCATAGATCAAGAGGTATGTTACAAAAGATAGCCTTTATTTTATTTATCAAAAATCATACCTTTCATTTCTTTAATATACCTTTTATGCTCACACGATTACCAATTTTGTTATTTCTAGACCACAGGTTGATATTAGGGCCTTTAGTTCTGTTTCCCCTTCTCAAAGAAATATATTATTCTTATGTACATGAAATTGTAATAACTAGAGTTAGGACTTTTGGTGGCAAATCGTGGTTCCAGAATCCATGGAGTCGCTATTTCCTAATTATTGTAATATATAACACTTTGATTTTGACCTTCAGTATTTTAATATTTCAAAATTCATTTATTCGTTATTCGGCCGCACCAATTTAAATTAATTTTGGTATTGAGGATATCTCTGATGTGAAAGCGTTACATACATGCAAATATTAATAGCTATGAAATAACGGAACTATGTATTTAGTTCATTTTTGAATATGATAATACCGAAGGTCAAAATCAATGTGTTATGTATTATAATAATTAGGAAATATCGACTCCATGGATTCTAGAACCACGAAATGCCACCAAAATCCTAACCCTAGTAATAACTAATAACTAAAAAAACACGAGACATCATATAGCAATATTTCATAACGCCAAACATAAATCCCGTATCAGATATCTTGAGAGCCTTCAGCCGTAAAATCCTTCCATGTTTCAGTTTCTAGCTGACTGTTGATGAATATATTCCTGATCTCAAGTTCAGAAGCCACACATAATGCCACGCCCCTAAGCTTCCTTACAAATCCGACCCGGTATCGGGTCGTGGGCTTTAAACGCGTTAGGCAGTCCAATGCCCGGATGGTTTCATTTCATACAAAATTGGCTCCTTATCGGGTCGGTGTGTAGTAAAGGTTTTGGTAGTAAAGCTAGTCTAATGCAGGCCGCAGCCGTGGCTGACAGAGACAAATGGAGCCGCATCCGACCCTGTATCTTATGTATGTTATGTATGGCGATAATTAACGCTATAAGGCGTTTGTGAGCGATCGGGTGCATAGGTGACTAATTTTGTTTTGATATGTGAGCGTTAATGTGTGATAAAATAAAAACACCGTCTCTTGTCTCACTCTACATAACAGTGCACGTGCTATTTGTCGGTTTAAATAAGTGACGTAGTTATGAAAATGACAAAGCCGCGCCTCTAATCTATATTTATTATAACGCGGCCGCCATTACTATCAACTATCAAGTAAATAAGAGCTCTCGTAACGTTGATAATACAAAAAAATGACAAATGCAATATAGTTTTACCGAGTGGTATAGAGGCCCTGTCATTATAAAAAAAACAAACGAATAACGGGTTCACATAAAATCGGCTACCGGGTTTTAGTCTATACTAGCTAGGGCATGCTCCCGGGAATTCCCGGTCCTGAAAGAACCGGGAAATCCCGGGAATTATCGTTGCAACAGGTACCGGTACTGGCGAAGAAAATCCCGGTTCATCGGTTTCTTCGGTACTGAGTTTGTGACTAGACTAATTGTCATTTTTTCAATAATAAATACATGCGGTAACGCTTTCACCCGGCCGATTCGCACAAGCTCGGTTTTATTCGGATGCGAAAGACTTATAAAAATGTTAATTATGCGTGTTTTTTTTGGCGCCTATTGACATTTGTTGATTGGTTTTCTCATTTTATTCGTTTGTTTTGTCCTTTGTTGATTATTCTGGATTAAATACTTAATAATTATCACATAACTGGTTTTTTATCTAACAAATTCACCATTAACAAAAAAAAATACAAATAATTTACTCAATACCGAAAAATACCGAAATCCCGGGATTCCCGGTTCTGACTCAGTACCGGAAATCTTAGTCCTGGTTCTGGAAATGGTACCGGTACCGCATGCCCTAATACTAGCATAAGAGCCTACTCTACCGTCCTTAGAAAAAGGGCGTATGTCTCATAGAACCGCGTATGTAATTCCCGTATTAATAAACTGATCTCAACTCTAATGCTCGTCTCGAGATGCGTAAAAATTGCCAGTTTTCTATGGTTTGGCGTTTACTTTGACGTAACTTGTGTCGGGCCTCACAGTCAAGATGAGTTTATTAATTTATTTATTTATTTTATTTAATACGGATTAATACGGCCCTTAGTGACCTTACTTATTGAGGGTTATACTTACTTTGACTATCAAATTGCGCATGCGTCCTTTTTTGTTTTGTAGGGCGGTATTAGAGAATTAAAGAGAAATACAAACTTGAAGGCCTTTTTAACCTCCACAATAAAAGAGGGGTTTTATAATTATAACGTACAGTCCAGGAATATAATTCCTATACCACTTTGGACTATATCAAAGTGACGTAATCAATCAAAACGTAAGAGACTTCTTATGATTTTATTTAGTGTCACTTTGACATAGTCCAAAGTGGTATAGGAATTAAATTCCTTGACTGTACCTGTGTATCTGTGTCTGTCTGTGGCATCGCATCTCCCAAACGGATAGAATTGATTCGGACGCAGTATTTTTTTTAAAAATAGAGTTAGTTCAATCCGGAGAAAACTCTAAAGGGGTTGCCATTGTATCGGGGGTTTATATAGAGTATAAATATTTAGTAGTTATTTTAGTATAGTAACAATACAAATTATCATTAACACTACAAATCTTCCCCAACCTAATAGCCCAAAGAACATTATTCTTTAAAACAATACCAACGAAACAAGTTCCCCAAGAAATTTCCTCAAATATCTTTTATTAGGGCGACGGTAGTTAATTTTAATGCTGGCAGTAATTAACGAATCTTTAGACCCTTGAGTGTGCGCGAGTGGCGAGTCTTAATCGTGTCGGGCGGGGACAACGTGGCGGCGGGCGCGGGAGCGGAGAGCGGCGCTGAAGCGATTTCTGTCTGGCAGTCAATTAAAAAGTATGGATAAGAATAAGACCATTTTACTTTAGTTAGTTTGGATAATGTTAGCATAATTATATTGCTTTATTGTACTACTTCTGCCCGCGACTTTGTCCGCGTGTATTTCGATCATCGATATTCCCTCGGAAACTTTTAAATTCTCTCTAAAGAAGTAACAAGCTGACATACACAAACATTTGCATTTATAATATTAAAAGGACGTATGTTGTGCTACAGTGTGTATTTGTCAAATTAATTTTATGAGTTTGAGTTTGTATTGATGAAGATATAACAGCTCATATGCACTTGACAGTAAGAGTCATAACGTCATGGGTATGATTAGGATATCAAAGCAAGATAGACTACTTTGTCTATTGTATTGTATTTACTTGGCAACCATTTCTGTTAAGTAAATAAGAACTATTTTAACATTGACAATCCAATCCAGGAGTATTAAGGCAACTAATACATATACGCAACAAATTCAAAAAAAAAGTATGCCGACCTTATGACGGCAATAATGGTGATGTTTAGGAGAAAATTAGGCAATCTTGACTATGGAAGAAAGTATGTAAACTCTTCATTGCAAAAACTAAAAGTAATATCGTACTAAAAGAAACAGAAACACTAAAGGTTTGATCGTATAAATTATCGGTTATTTTAACAAATACATCTTACAGTCCACCTTACGTCTCACACCTATAAATATACGCTTCCGCCTGTGCCTTGCACCAAATTTCACAATTTTAAGTGAGAGGGCAGTTTTCTTGAATTTTTCATACGGAGGCGGAGGTAAATAAGATATTTTCTCCTTAATGAGGTCTTATCAACGAGGCTTGGCGGAACTCACTCAATATTATGCAATCTTCTTACGATTTTATTAAAATTTTCTACTCCCCGAACTACACTTAGGGTTTTATTAATCCTGTCTTATTTAAAAGAAGCCAAGCGTTTTAATAATATGGTGCACGTGAAAATAATATTGAATATAAAATTAATGAGTTTTTGAAAATGTAATATTTCGCTTTCTTATTGTGTTCTAAAATAATATTTGGCGTTTACTTTTCTTTGAATAGTGCGTTATCTTTTTTAAGATATATCTAAGAAATGTCTAGAGGCTTGAACCTTGAATAATGGCTTTGAATTGAAATACATCGAGTTTTATATTAAATTTTATTCTCAGGATTCCTTTATTCATCGATGTCATTTTTCTCATTTCGGTACTGAGCGCAGATTGGACGGTGTTTTTATAAAAATCAGAAGGATTTTTTATTTGCCACAAAAAAAATGCGTAGGTACTTGACCCTTGGTTTTTTTATTTTTAACTATCATCTGCCCGCAACTTCGTACCCATAGATTTCAATTATAATTATTCCACGCCGGATCTTAAATAAATCCAGGATGTAGCCTATGTACCATAACATAATAAAACAAAAAAAAAAGTTAAATTTTGCTTTTTTTTATATTCGTAATCTTTTATTATTTAGCTTAGCACTGCAGCTTTACTCATGAGCTCAGGCCGAATATAAAAGCATTTTGGAATTAAATAAACGTATAAGAAATAAATTTTAATGTTAATGTCGACTCCACAACTCCCTTCGTCTTACCGTGCTATGGAAACTCCGCACCCTATATAACAAAACTACCACATAACGTGAAATAAAATGAAGGAAATGCAGACAAATTTAATTACACCTCGAACCCTCAAAGGGACGCGATTCAAATCTAATCCGTATTACAATATTAAAATATGATTGCGGCCCACTGGTATCCACTGATCACGTGTTCCTTTCAGATCGGCTTAGTGAGTCCCAAGACTTATCCCATCCTCACCAAAAGCACCTGGAGATCCTTCAAAACAGGGTTGGTTTTCCTTTGAAGACAAAATGCTGAGCAAGGATACGTCTTTGAACGTTATTATGTAGGGAGTTTAGGAATTAACAAGATATCGGGCGAAAGAGATTCATTTGCATAAATTAATGGTTTTAATGAAAAATGATGAATGTTCGGTTTTGGAGATTGGATGAGGATTTTTTTTTAAGTATGGAAACGGATGAGGCTTAAAAAAACTGAGCCGCTTGATGTTTATGTGTTGTAAAATTTGATTTGAAACAGCTAGCACAAATACTGCCGCAATAGCGATTGGCAGTAAGTAAGTATGATTACCACACTTACTGCCAATTACACAAAAAAAAGGGATATTTTTCAATAATTTGCAGCATCTCTGATATTTTTTTTGTATCTACACTCAGGAGCAAAAATACCGGGTCAGAGTTCGTTTTTCAAACAAATGAGACTATTTCGAAGCCTTGGTTCCTCGCCAGGGGTTGTTCTGAGTGAGTTTTAATGGTGGATACTGCGAGGTTCAATAGAGGAGGTCAAAAGTTCTTAAGATACCTAACTGATCACACAACCAGTTAACACCACAGCGGGAGAGTTTGGGTCAGCACTTGGAATACCTTACATTTTATTGATGTTTTTCTGAACATGCACAATCCCGGCGTTAACCGCAGATTCATTCAGTTGGGTATCCTAGGCACTCTGGAAGTCCTGTATCGATGCTCGAGGTATTCATCATCAGATTTCACTAAAAGCATTCCCTGGCGAGAAACCAAGGCTTCGAAATAGTCTCGTTTGTGTAGTAAGTAGTATCTCAGTATAATATTGAGAACTCGATGTCAGGTCATCTTGTTGGAAAACAAGTGAATCTAGCAATGGCCGACCACGTTTATATTTATTTGAAACTACTCTGATTAGATAATATACACAGCATTCGATTGTCTCCTGACATTATTATTTGATGTTATTATTACATAAAATTATGGCAAATGAACTCTAGTTAAAAACTACAGTACCTGCGAGGTACGAATGGTCCCGAGAGTGGTCGTTTGACATGTAAATTCGTACAGCAATTCTGAATACAACCCGCTTTTGTTTTACGTGCAAAAATACTTCGCAATTGGGGATTTACCAGAGTTCGGAGCATTCGCCGAGTTTCAGGGTATAGTTTTTGCTCCCTGTACCGTCAAATACTTAAATATATAACCCCCCTTAGGTCCAGTCAGTCTGATATTCTAAAGCAATAAGGTTGAGTTTCCTATGAGTAAAAAATGACCTGGCAATTGAATGACATTGACGTCTTCAAGCAATTTTATTTTGTAATGTGTCCTATCTAAATTAACGTTCGTGGCGGTACAGATAAATTGGGTGCATATCTGTTTCATAGAAGTTTTAACCGAGTGTTCATAAAGGAGGATAATGTTATTTACCTGTATTTTGGTGATGGTCGTGGTGGTACAGATAAATTGGGTGCATATCTGTTTCATAGAAGTTTTAACCGAGTGTTCATAAAGGAGGATAATGTTATTTACCTGTATTTTGGTGATGGTACAGTCGAGTTCATAAATATGTGTACACTTTAGTACCTTGTCTGTTTAATGTCATGTTTAAACTGCCATATATAAATTGTCACAGCGATGATAGTGACAAGGTACTAAAGTGTATACATTTTTTTAAACTCAACTGTAGTACCTTGTTATCCATTAACCTAAGCCAAGCAGTATTCGAATTGTTCTTCGGTGTGGGGATAAGATTACCCGTGAAATTACTAGCATAGTGTTATTCCATCTTAGTTTTCAGGGTTGGCCACGCGCATGCAGTCCTAGGGTTGCACTATAGTTTTGAAGATGCAATTTTTATTCTACCTACAGGGCTGAGATTCACGGTGAAACCTTATTGGTTTTGACATTTAGTATTGTTTTTCGGTCACCATTACTGTCAAGGTTAGCTATCGTATTCGTTGACGATACGATAACATGTCAAAAGTAATATTGTTTTATACCCAATGGAATAGGCATCCATCAGTAACACTTAATTAATTCCAAGTGAAAAAAAAACGAATTCAAGACCAAAATATGACAGATCCCTCTTGATTATTTAGTTATTTTAACATTATTGCATAAATACATGAATGAGAACTCGTGTAACCAGTAATATTAGTTTTATTGATAACAATGTACTACACTTAAACCAAAATGCAGTATTAACAGCGAATGTGCGCCCTTTGAGGTTAGGATTTTAGTATTAAATTAGATTCTCGAGTATAGTTCAACACTTGTTACCTCTATGTTTCTCTAAACAAACAAACCGACACGCTTTGCATGTATTCCAATACTAGTATTACCATAGTTTCAAAAGGATACCAAAAAGTGCATAGAATAAAAGTGCCCGCATCTTCCCTTATACGACTGCATCTCATTACGACCCCCATCTATAATCTTATTTCCAAGAGTTAAGGTGCAATTTGCCTTGGAAACCTAATTGCAGCGCTGCTATCTAAGGGCAGTCGGTGCACCTGCTGCATTTGTATGCACATTCGACTGTCGGTATCTAATAAGAACTAGTATAGGGGCTTTGTTTCTCTTAATAATGTAATCTGTAAAGAACCCAACAGTTGCTAACCAACTATGTATAAATCCTAAATGATCATCCAAAATGAAAAATAATGAAAATAAATTAAAAATGATATTTAAATACCTATTGACTGATTCTGTGGTTGCCGCCATATTGAAATTTTGTTACTGTAATAATTTAAGTGACACTCCAAAGTTCATGTCAAATCGATTGACATAAGAATCATACATACATACATACGTATAGGGTAACAAACTCATTACCCTCCTCCTTTGACAGTCGGGTAAAGCACGCGGCGGTGCTCTCGTCACCGAATTATAACCTGGAATCGGAAAGGTGACATAGATAACCACACTAAAAAAAAACAACAATGTTTTTCAAAATAAATCTGTCTGGTTGTTTGTTACGCCTTTAAAGCTAAACTCCTGAACCGATTAAAATAAAAGCTATAGAGATAGCTTTAAACCCGGGGAAGGACGTAGGATAGGATATCTTGGAAAATTGGACAGTTCCCGACTGAATAGCGATAATGTTTTAATTAACTAAATAAATATAAGGGGAAAATCTCACACGAATCGATCTAGTCCCAAACTAAGCTCTAGGCTTGTACTATGAGCACTAGAAAACATTATAAATACTTCACTCATCACTCACTCATGTCAGCCGAAAGCCGTCCACTGCTGGACATAGGCCTCCCCCAAGGCTTTCCACTCAGACCGGTCTTGTGCTTTTCGCATCCACCGCGGTCCCGCGATCCTGACGAGGTCGTCACTCCATCTTGTTGGAGGCCTAGCTACAGCTCGTCTTCCGGTCCGCGGACGCCACTCCAGAACCTTCTGACCCCATCGGCCATCAGTCCTGCGAGCAATGTGCCCCGCCCACTGTCACTTCAGTTTAGCTATTCTTCGGGCTATATCGGTAACCTTAGTTCTACTGCGGATATCATCATTTCTGATTCTATCACGCAGAAAAACCCCGAGCATAGCCCTCGATGATTTGATGATTATAAATACTTATACAGAGAAATATATACTTGAATACATAGAAAACTTCTAAGACTCAGAAACACACTCGCGCTCATCTGGCTTATACATATGAGCAGTATTTGAATGCGATGACAAATGTTTAACATCCCTAGGGTAACGGGGCCAATTATAAACCAATTCTTCTTTTTAAAAAATGAGCCCAATTTGATTGAGAAGAGATCTACGAAAATATATTATAAAGACGCCCCTTTGACAGATCCTATTCACGAAATAATCAATTTAACTGAAATCCTCTGTACCTTGCAGACGCATTATTCAATCATTCCTTCCATCGGATTATCAACTTAAATACATCCACAAATACGACTGCATTTTAAACAAAACTAGAAAGAACCGCACAATACAATGCAAAAGGACGTAAACATAGCTATTTTTTATATGAACTTAGGACTTTTTACATTTTAAAGGTCGTCCGCCCTCGTCGAACACAACGGCATATCAGCCATTACACAACTAAAGGAAACTCGACTCTATTTAACTAGTAATAAAGTGCGATTTGTAATGGAGTTCCAAGTGAATATATACATGTTTGCCCCAGCAGGGTAAACACATGTTCCCTATTTTTGTCCAAGCATTAACGTGTCAATGCGAGATGTGTATCGGAACACGTGACTAGCAGATTTCCACACGGGGAAAGTTAAATTAAGGGGAGAGATAAATGGAAAAAATCCTGTCAATATCTTCTTTTCATTAATGGCTTTAAAAGTTTATTTCTTGCCAGTCACTGAGGCCGGTTGTGTGGGGCTTAAACGATCGGTTAAACGATCGTTTGTGGTCAGTAATTTAGGGGTCATCTTTTGTGAGTTAAATCGTTAAGGTTAATACTAGTGGAATTGTGGCGGTCATGCTTTAAGCTGCACTGCGATGCGCTTTGCGTTGTAGCTTTGTGCAGGCATTTGGCAGTTTCAGTTTCAGAATGCAACATTGTTATTTTCTTTCTCGTTAGTTCTACGCTAAAGCCGAGCGGTAATTAGACTTGACCTATAGCCATAGCATATACTCGTAGGTATTATGAAGCGGTAGTTAACTAAAACCTTGGCAGAGTGCATTCAAGTAAATATTAAATGGCCAAGGTCAAAGACACGCAAAAACACGTACTTTATCAATTATTACTTATCAGAATACTGTTCTGCTTGAACACTAGTAAATCACGAAATGGTTACTTGATTTATCTTTGCTTAAATAGAACAGGTAACCAATCTAAAAGTTTCACTTCTTAAACCTTTTATGTAGTGGAGTTAATATTATAGATTTTAAAGATAATTATAGCTTTTAAAATCTATGGGATTTTTTGCACATGTTATTTTGTATCAATGCAGAGGTTAACCATACTTGAAACAACTGGCCCAAGTAGTTAAAGTTATTAAGAGTCGCGAGTAATTTGGAGGAAATATATTCATAAGGCGAAGCACGAAGCCGACACACGCCACCGTGCTGCGTTTGAATTTAGAACTGTTGTTCTAAATTCGATTCTGTTTTGTTAAGCACAGTGCCACAAACTCCATATGGAGTTCATTTTTATTACAATTTAGGTTAGTCTGGTATATAATGCGTGTTCTGCAAAAGTGTTCTTGATTGAATTTTGTTTATTTGGTTATCTGTGGCATAGTACGATTCTAGTATGAGACATTTGTTTCTGATTTCTACTTTCATACTCTGACAATAAGAACGAGGGTATGAAATCACAAATGTTTGAACGAGTTGGAAAGGGGAGTGTTATTATTGAAGTATTAAAATTGAATGGTTACTTTTGTACCTTTATTAGTTGGTATTTTTAAGGTTATTTTATCATTGTGGCATTTTTCACAAGTTCTTAACATCTAAAAGTAATAAGTTGCGTAGGCTATCTAAGAAAGACGGAAAATTAAAACAATTTAGAAACCCCTATGTTTGGAAAAAAACATAACAAAAATCAAGTGTTCCAATGACTCATACAGTACATGAACGTTTGTCTATCGCATAAAGCAGCCATTCAAGCATAGCAAGTATTAGATACCCGAGAGGGTGCGAGGAACGTTTGGTGCCAGGCACCGAAAAATGCCAGTAATCGCCTGTTAGTTACAAGGGAATTAAGAGCGCACTGCGATTCGAGGCCGTAATTGGTGCATTTACCTTACACGCCACTAAGGGTAAATAAGAAATTTTAATGGGTGAGACTTTATGGTACAAGTCTGGTGACTACGATGGCCAGGATTTATTTTTTAGCTTTCAATAAAATCACACCGGTGAAAAAAAGAAGACGCATTGTTTCTGCTAACTTAAAGTAACTGTGAAAAAAAATTCATGTCTGTTTTTGCGGCCTTGACACTTCTCTTTAACTCTGTATTAAAAAGTACGAGTTAACATAGTTATAGTGTTGTGCTTGTGGCCGAACGCTACTTCAATTTTTATTTAATGAGGGTAGTATCGACGTTACGTGGGACGCGCCACCTGCCGGTGGTTAGACTGATATTTATATCTTGTAAACAACCAATTTAAACTATAATATGGTGTGAACAATTAATTTTAGTCTTGCTTCACTATTTACAACTACGAGTATAGTCTAAAGTGTCCTTAAAAGGCAATAAATAATAATTAAATCGTTGAATGTATTTTTTTTTACAGGGATTTGGAAACTGGAAAATAATTGAAGGCTTTTTCCGAAAAAAAAAAAGTGGGGTGAATACGAGGGCGATTTTATAAAACTAGGTCAGTTAAATTGGGGTCCTACCAAGAAACCGTTCGAAAACCGAACGCCCGAGATAACTCACTGTAAAGCTTGCCACACACGAACGCTAACCGAATGCTCATTACAATCTCCTTTGAACAAACGTTTCACAAACAGGCTATACTATAGTACGTATAGGGTAATCTTATTGGCCGGTTATTACTGGATAACCAGACAAGACCGCACCAATAGCGTCGGCCACTAATAAGTCAAATTGGACAATGGAACCTGTAATTGGCTTGCCTTTATCGTGTGTATATGTGTGTATGTAAAGCAGCGTGGGAATGCATGTTATGTATTGGATGGATATGTTGTTTCAGTTTATAGGTAGTAAAGGTATGTAAAATAAAGACACTTTGAGTAATGTTACAGTAAACCTAGAAAAACCTTGAATAGATTGTAATAAATGTAGATAGGAGAACGAAACCCGGTATTTTTAAATTACGTGTAATTTTAATAGATTTAAATGACTAACTGATAAATTGGTTTTTTGTTAGATATTATTGCATTTTCATCTAGTCTTGAGCTATATTCAAAGTTTCAAGTCTCTCTCTAGCTCATCGGGAAGTAAAATGTTTACTTATTCACTCCATTTTGTACAAAAGAAACTTACTTCTAATTACAACCCTGTTAGGGAATTGCAACGTGTAATTTGAACAACAAAAAAATTCTCTGTAATAATTAATATAAAAAATACAATAATAACAAACTATCTTTATCTATAATTTATAAAACAGTTTAAAACCAATCGGAAAATTTAAAGGAAATACAAGAAAGTGAGTTAATAACGTGGTATTATACAAAAAGAAAATCCAAGACAAAACTTCAAAAATAGAACACAATCGCAAAAAGCCAGTATGATATTTGTGATGGTGAGTAGGGTTGTCAGGATCGATCGCGGTGCATTATTGAGGAGGCGGTGTATCGATGGCTGCAGGGCTGTCCGTCGCCAGAAATATCAGGTTCGGGAAAACGTGACCTACTGTGAGTTTGAGAGAAGATTTTTAAATGAATTTTAGTACTTGGTGTCAAGCAGATACTGTTTATCTACTAATTAACATAAAAGTTAGTGTCATTAAAAAGTGACTTAGTTTTATCTTTATTATGGTCAATCTTGACTTGTGTTATTGGGACTAAATTTACGTGGTATATAAACTCAATTATAAGTACTTGCTGCCAGCTTCATAATCTGGTTGACTACCATCTAGGCTTCCGAAATACTCACGTCTGTCTGTGGTCTATAAGCCATGCTGTACAGTACCAAATTTCACGTCGATTCAGGTGATAAACCGTGAATGCAGAATAAACAAACAAACAAACATATTTTCCCATTTATATTACTACTAAGGATTGTAATTTGTAAGACGTTTGTCAGCCCTGGTCTATATTTACCTGAAGAAATTCTATTTCACTGCGAGTTGTTTATGGACTAGCTAATGCAAGGCGGCAAGACGCGAATGACATTTCGACCGGCCAGTACCTAAAAATACTTTACCTAGTGTAGCACCCTTGTAAACGCATTTTTATTTGTAACAAGAGAAGGTTGATTGTAACTAAGCCATTAATTGACAGTTACGCCTTTCTTGGAGGTGCACAATGAATGTCCAGCCTTTTATTGATTAAGGGAAGCATGGCATTACAAAGTTCGATAAAGCGGCAACACATATCGAATTCAAACTTTAATAATCGACCCCCTGCATTCCAATTTCCGTTGATAGAATTTTAAACTGAAGAATTTCTTTACCAGTTTTTCAAATAAAATCGTTAGTTTGTCTGTCACCGGGCTGTATATTGCACTGTCATAACTAGACAGACATTGGTTTCACAGAGTGTGGCTGATGTAAAAACATATTCTTCCCATACAAGAAAATTGTTCGTAACACTTCGTGTGCGACTCCGACTCGCACTTGGCCTATTAAACTTATTATACAAACGGTTTTTCATGCGTAAAAAATATATTTACAATACATTCCCAGAGCTATAAACTCATATATAGGCTCTCCAAGAACATATTATCTAAGGTTAGGCTACAAGGATAATTTTGTTGGCAAAAATCTCAATATTCTGTATATAGAATGTAATATTCGCATATCGAACGATAACTACGACGGTTCAGAAGACATGAGACATTATTACATTCCGTCGTAATAGCTGGGAATATGTGCGGTATATGTTTACTGGTGACGTCACTTCTTGACAGTATGGATCGAGTAGGTATTATTATAATTATTATTGATATAATATTATAATGAGAAACATACATTTTTATGAGTATTTCATAAAACTGGTCTATCGTTAGCTTAGTTGGTAGAGATTTAGCTATCAAATATTATGATGAGCGCAAGTAATTGTTTTTGAGAATTTTCTATCTACATAACAATTAATTTTCCATACACGCATTTATATCCTTGTTTATTACTCATATTTATTTATAATTATCGTCTGGAATAATCATATAAACCAACTTCGTTACCAAACGCCAGTAAACGCTTCGGCTGTTCAATTCCCAAAAAACGGCATTTTTTTTTTAAATAGCATACTATGAAAGGTTGAATTTGGTAGGCTATTTAAAGCATAAAGTTTCAACTTTATGAATATTGACACGACGACCTGATAGTATTGTCAGTTCATCCATTACGAATTGGGCATGCAACTGACATTTTGCGTGCGTAACTTTTACAGATTTTTATTTAACGAAATTTTATTATTAAACAAAATGTGAATGAATTGCATTTTGAAATTACCTCACTTTTTACTGCATGGGAAGGTAAACGAGCACACAGGCCACCTGATGGTTAGTGGACTTAGAAACATAGACATCTGAAATCTCAAGACTGTAATCTTACGATAAAAATCAGACTGCAATCTCACTATAACAATCTCAAGACTGCAATCTCACTATAGCAATCTCAAACTGCAATCTTACAATAACAATCTCAACAATGCAATTTTTTTTTAATTTTTTTAATGGCATTTAGAAGGCAACCGAGCACACAGGCCTCCTGATGGTAAGTGGAAACTGTTTCCCATAGACATTTGCATTCACAAGACTGCAAATGCGTTGCCAAACCTGAGGACTAAGATGGAATGCCTCTATACTGTCTTATCCCCAAACCGGAACACAACAATGCGAACACTGCTGTTTGGCGGTAGGTTAATGGATAAGATGGTGGTAGCGATCCGGACGGACCTGTGCAATGCGTCGCCAACCGCGGGAACTAAGATGGGATATCTTTGTGTTAGTAATTTCACCAGTGCAGCAGCGGTTTCACGCCTGCATTGGAAACACAACAATGCGAACATTGGCCGACCAAGGAAGGGAAAAAATATAAAGCGATTCTATTTGGATCCACTGGCAAGGCCACTTGATTCGCTACTGTCCGATCTATTTGCACTACTGTACCATCCACAGTGAACCACTGGACCACTTGACTGTGCACTGTTCTTGACCAATGTAAATCAGGCGCTAGGGAGTTAACTCATGATCGTTCGCTACCAAGTTCAAACTAATGAGGGTAGAGCACCACAAACCGCGTCATTTTTGACTGACCACACAAATAGTAACTTGGTTAGTTAACTGTGTCGCCGATGGCACCAATGAGCATTCTTAATTTTAGTAGGCACATTGCTCTTATTAAACGTAAACTTTTAATCTGCGATGTCCTTTAGGCATCCTGGATAACACCTCTGAAAGTAGGGCATCCGTTGATATTACCCTACTCCTTTTGTGATTTCGTCGACAGTACCCAGTCATCCTTTATTTTGTCGAATGCACGCTTCGAATGTTGTGAGGTATTTCGTTTCACGATCCTGGCGTTTAGCGATTGTTTTTCGTTTTGCGCTTTGTAATTTTGAAAATAGCGCGAAAAGCGCGTTCATTCGAAATTCAAACTACAAAAATAAACCGTTTTTTGTTTTGTCCGCGTTAGATGATAGGTCTGTTTGTAATATGCCAAATGACGATTTATTTAATAACGCAGAATTAAAAACGGTTAAGGCTTTAAAACCTGGTAACATTCTTTCTTTAAAGTTCAGAGTTAAAACGTGACGTAACGTTCGAAAACTATTTAAATTGAAAGAATGACGTTTTAATAACGCGTGATTAATTAAAGAAATATATGTGACAACCTAGATACTACAAATCCACTTATGCCTGTACAGTCCGTAAGCACTTAGATGGTGCTTTGGGTTTGTACTCCTCCCTCACTCGGTCTTAATAACAGCGTATGAGAGACAAATACAAACTTGAAGCACCCTCCAAGATTGACTACATACGAGTACATATATAAACATAAAAAGAAAACTTCCGAGTCTCAGAATGAAATACTCGCAAACACACATTTACCGGAAATCAATTCCTTAGCTTCGATGTAGGTAAGACCTTTTATAGAAGCATCCCTGATCACTTAACGTATTTTTAATTCCACTAATCGTTGTAAAGCAATAAGGTACGTTTTAACTACTTTTAATGTACGTCGCAAACGTTATTTGACGTGCTAATGTAAGAGTTTCCCGAAAATGTAACGTAATTTTCGTACGTTTGTTCTTGGATTCTGGCGCTTGTAGATTTTACAATTTGGTAGTAAAATGTTTGACGAATTCGTGTTTGAATGAGTACGCTTCGGGGTTGAATGAAACTAAATTTTAACGCAAATGTTAACATTATTTTACGAATTGTTTAAGTTTTAAAGCACGATGATGATGAGTGACGGGTATGGCAACGTCTTTTCATACTAACATTGCGTCATCCTAATTTTATGTTTTTTCTTGAAATAAAGCTTTAGGTACCTACCCTAGGGAGCTCAAAGAAAGGAGTATTCGAGAATCCACCCCCGACTGGATAACGGGACACAAATTCTACGCTAACAGTCCAACGACAAAGACATGTATCCTTACAATGTAATAAGGTTAAAAAGTCACATCTCTATGTAGTCGACTTTGCAAAGTCGTGGGCGTAATCTAGTTAATTCTATAAACTTTAAACATAATTAACAAATAAAGAATACAATTATAAGTGATGTCGCTTCAGAAAGCACAAAGATATTGCTATGAGTTAACTATTTGGAAAAACACGGCCAAGTGTTGATGATAGCTAACATCGAGCTAGTTTTTATCACAAAGCTACTTCCACTATAATCCATTAGCACAATATCTTTGTTGTCAACAAAACTCGCTGAACAATATAAAGTTCACTATGTATGTATTCCGTACGCCATTTTGTTTTTATACGGAATATAGCTTGAAAAACTTTTAAAACCATATTTGTGTTTGCCTTAGTTCATACGATAATCATGAACAAAAAAAGTCATATTCAACTAATACTTCCCCTATTCTTCACATTAGGGGGCGACTTTCGAAAAATCCTTTCTGTACTGCAGCCTTACGATACCTACTCCTTCGGCTCAGGCTGTCAGTTATCTGTTGATCAGTAAGTCCACTCGAACTGTAAAGTCGAGGTCAATAGAAATGGCAAAAGATGTAAACAAATCAGTTTGTTTGACACATAAACTCAATATTTCGGCCAACGAGTTTTGATTTTAACAAACGTATCATCATCATCATCATCATCATTTCAGCCATAGGTCGTCCACTGCTGAACATAGGCCTCTCCCAAAGATTTCCACCTCACCCGGTTGGAAGCGGCCTGCGTCCAGCGGGTCCCCGCGGACTTGACCAAATCGTATAGTTAATAGTTATTTAATCTTAAACAGAATGTAAAAGTAACAATCAAGCGTGTACGTACATCATTACATATACCTTACGCGATGTATTATAATGGTAGATAGGTCCGTTTTGTTTTGTTTACATCTTTTGCCATTTCGATTGGCCCCGACTTTACATTATTATTTAACTTTATTATTTTTTATGTTACGATCGGTAAGAAATAATAAATAGCATATATTTTTATTTTCCAAGTATTTAAATAACTCTTAAGTTACCATAATTTAGTAAATATGTATGAATTTGACTTCATAATTTTCATTCTTCAGTACACACCTTCCGACTTGGCTCTTTGCCGTGCGTTAGTTTAAATGTATGGCGCAGTATTTCACGGAGTTAAGTTATTAAAGCGATTGTATGCAGTCTTTAATAAACGCTGGCTTCTGCATTTAACAGCTACAACATTCTAGAAAATAAAACAGATTTATTAATGTAAAGGTATAATTCAACCTGCTAATATTAATAATACGTAGATACCTATAGGCCTTTCAATAAACCAACAGACTCCGAACATCTGCGTCTGATGCACTAAGCTATTCCAAACTTCCCCAATAGTCACGAACTAAATACTCCAAGTCGGACTACGTCATGTAATAAGAACTTGGCTCGTATTTTAGCATTAACTACTATCTCTGATAACGATGATTAGGTATTTATGCTTAAGGTACATTATTTCACTCTTACAAACTCGTAAAAACTAAAACCGCTCTTTGCTATTTAATGAACACAAACGATAAAGAAAGTCGAGACGTCACAGATAAAACTTACTTTCGATTTTTGAATAAAAACCTACGACCAATAGCATTCATTAGGAACAATACAGATTGATCCTAATTGGCTGATGTTATCAGCCAATTGAATGAGCATGATTGATTCAAATTTGGATTCGAAATTCGAATTGCCGCGACACGCGAAGTAACACAGGTACATTCTCACCTCGTAGTTAGCACGACGGAATGACTAAACAGGGTGTCCATATTTAATCTGCGCACCGCGGTGGTATCGGTTTAATGTGCTGGGAATGCATGCATAATTCAGGACGCGCCCAGAAACTTGGCGCAGTGTGTTCCGCGGCGCATAATGTGTCTGAGCGAACGCAGCGGTTGACAGTCCGCGGCAAGAAAAATGGTGTTAGTTTGACGCATTGTTGTTTCTTATTAGATGCACCAAATAAAGCGAAATTGAAATAACAAATAACTATATACACGTTTTGAGATAAAGATCAATTAAAATTCAGAATTATTTAAGAAGCGTCGTCTAAGAAGTTGCAAGGGTCGGGAATAGGCAATAAAATGTCTGCATGCTTTTAATTCGTAACTGTAAAGTAAGTAAAGCGAGGTAGAAAATGAAAATATAAAAGTAAAACGGTCTCCCTCCAAAATTACTTATTTAGCACCGAAATCTTCACATGTAAGTACCTAAATTACCCTGGGGGTAGATAAATAAGGGTCAGTTTTTTACCCCACTTTACCTGCAATCCACGTATTTAATTCGGCCGTATAAATTCACTGCACTCGCGCGGTATCGGGGGAAATCTTTAGGTGGAACTTTTTTAATTCAATAACTGTATTTGTATGTAGTTTCACACGGTTCAATGAGTAATGCTATTAAATGAAGAAGGATAGTTGATTATTTAGTAGGGGTATATTTATATGATTAATTGCAAACATAATTTATAACTGTAAGTTAAGACTTTAATTATATGCATTAGTTTGACATTTAAATACATTTATGACTAATGTGTTAGTTAATCAAAATAATAGTATTAGGTACACTTAGATTTTGTTAACCGCAAACATTCCTTACCTCTCATACAAAAACCATTTAAGACCAAGAACTTTAATTCTGTTCATTCTTAATTAAACCTAGGACTGGCTTAGAAGATAGTGCCACTAGCACTGGAGTGGCCTTTTTTAAAAACCTTTGTGGAACGTCTTAGAAGACTGGCGACATTAAACCGCATGTTCCAGCCTAAACAAACTTAAGTGTCATTCCCACAAAGCATGAGCGCAAACACTCGCACACCTACTTACCCTGGCAACACCGTATTTATGTTTAATTCCACGCATTAATGTAATGAACATCGTCGCACCGCGCTAACTCAATTCACATAATGTATGCCATATATTACCCCATTTCAGTTAACAATTCACTATAAGCTTTCTCACTCGCGAAGTTTGCCTTCAAAATTCAACAATGTCAACAATAAGAAGCGCTCAGTCGGTGCGCGGCGGCGCGCGGGGCGGACGTCTCCTGTATTTATTTTATTAATAAATATGTTAATCTCCCAGGTAAGTAGCGTGGCGTACTTGCATTATTCAACGATACCTCCGTTGACATAGCCATGGATAGCCATGCAAATCCAATCCTCAGATGCGACCGAATTATCATAATTGTAAGTGAGGTTTTTGTTTCTACGTACCTGCGAAGTTTAATCCGAAGTTTGCCCGACACTTTTAGTTTTGTATGACGGCGTCATCGCGCGATTTGCAATTCAGATAGTGGGAAAAGGCGGGCTTCAACTTTTGCCGGGGATTTGTTTGAAAAATACACAGGTTCCTTTTGTCGCTTTCAGCGTTACGACAAATTGAATTATGCTGCGGTGGGGATAATCTCGCGCTGCTGGGATATTAGCTTACCTTTATTTACGTAGGTATTTTACTAACAGAAACCTTTACACGTCTCTGAGTACGTTTTTTGTTTCTAAATAAGACAAGAGCGGAATAGAAAAATAAAGTGTAAATTAAAAACGAATTCAAAATAACACTGGCGACACAAACGCTCAATAAAAACCTATTCAAATTGCAAAAAAACGCAATCGAACAACCTAATTCGAACTTTAACAGCCGGCATTAAAAACAAAATAACCTCTAATTCCGACGTAAAGTATTTATTGCTCTCGGTCCGCACGTCAAACGTTTACCAGTGTATGCCACTTTTTTATAGTGCCATCACCCTGTATATATAGGGTGTTAAACCGGGCCCTTGACTCGTAAATACAGGGTGTTGGATTGCTTTAAGCCTACCGATTTCGATTTTATGGCCGCCGGATTGTCACTTGAAGTTTATGGCGCAATGTGATGTTTAATCGAATATAAATTAGGTATGGCAAAGGTTGAGTTAATTTGCCTTTTATGATTCATAAAAGCTTTAATTTCTATCATAAATAATGTATACACAATAATTTACATAATTAAATTTTTAAGTATGAATAATATCATAATAGACCCTTGTAAGTTTTCAAATATTTTAATTACTTAAATCAATGTGCGAAAACCTATTTTTGCATTCACTTAGCCGGATCCAAACCCAATCTAGCACCGGCCGCATAGAAAGTTCATCGACAATAAATCACTTTAAAAACCCATTATTTTTTCCAGAGCTGTAATCAATCGCTGCACGATGACCGAAGCGGAGGTATACTGGAATTTTCTACTCTAAACCGAAAATCTGAAGAATCCCGCGTATTTTCCAATCATCACCCCGCTTGGGGTTGTCACTTTAAACCCTGGTCGATCGCTTTTTTTATCCCTCCGTAAAAAAAAGTAAGATTATTGTTTGCGGTTGTGGTTGTGGTCGTTTTAAGTATCGAGTGCGATGCGGCTTTGTTTCTATTTTATAGTTCGTGCATGCTACTAACTATGATCATATTATAGAAATCGTGCTAGATTAATTTTTCATTAAAACCTTTTCCATCTAAACTTGTACTTAATATAAGAATTATATTGAAAGTTAACCACCCTTTATGTTAATACTCGTGTATTTACTTAAACTGGGAAAACAAATGACACTCGACACATCACATTCGAATATCAAATCGTTCCATTTTCAAAAGACGTTCGATTTCGCCGCGCCAGCTGCCAATCAAGGCGCGCCTTCCTTCCGTTACGCGAATTTTTTCACTCACGCCTTGACACGGACAAACTTGGTGCATTCATCACCGCAGTGACGTAGAGTTCAGAGTCTACAGAATAGGTCGTTATGGTTGTGCGAATTTGAAGCAAAGAAATAAAGTAATACTTAAAGTACGTATTTTTTAATGTCAGTTTTTTTTTAGAAAATATTTTGCCACCGGGCTTATCGTTCTTATGTCGTGAAACACAAAACGAAACTTTACAAAAATATGAAAATCTATTAATGACGCACGAGCAACAAAGCTTTATTGGAATTCAAAGATTGCTCATTTTTTCGCTATTTATAATAATTAACCTGTGCTAAAAACCTTTTTAGAGACAACATAACGTAGTATTCATCTTGAACCCATTCTTCATAAATGCGTCGTTAGTATTATAGTAGTGTATAAAAAACACAGCCGTGTTTTATTTGTACAGCCGCTTCTAAATCTTCCTAAACGAACAAAGCGCCTACAGCGCGATGTTTTAGCAAATGAGTGTCGACGTAAGTCGCGTCAGAATACGCACACACATGTAACATTAGTAGTTGTTGTGCTGCATCTGTATGCGGGACGTTTCGGAATTAAAATTTGGTTTGAGTGACGTGACTTAATGGATTATTTTTTAATGAAAATACTGGCTGAATGAAAAAAAAATGGTTTGATTTAGCCTTCATTTTAGTTTGTACCAACGGAACGTGTGTCTTGTCACAGATAAAAGAATACGGACTGCGTTATAAGTTATGTTTTTTATAAATGTTTAGGGTTCTTTTGGAGATTTTCGTACTGTTTCCAATCCACACGTATACATTGTATAAACGAAGGAATAAATCGACATTCTGAACACCGCTCCCGATTCAATAGAATTCGTTTCACACATAAAAAATGTAAAGAGACAGCCATTTTGAATTTGCATATGCATGGAACCTTCTAGCGACGGTTTCCTAGCTATGTTTATCATGAAAGGAAAGGGGTAAGGTGTGTTTTTTGCAAATTTAAACATATTTGCAATTATGATAAGCTGTTTAGGATTACAGTATTTTTATACAAAAACCTGTGTTAAATATTTTTAGGTTAGATAAAGCGACATTGTTGTCTCCGACACCTGACTCTGACAACATTTTTTTTTGACATTTTCTGCCCTGGCATCTAGCAATTTGGCCGTCATAAACCACCCATGACTCATTAAACTTTCCTAAATGTTCTAATGCGGACTAAATACGCGTTTGTCGGAACGTAGGTTGTTGGGGCGTTTTTGCTAAAGTTTTAATTGGCGGATTAATACATTCGCTTCGTTCGCTCATAACGTAGGTAGAGAACATACACCGGTTGTTAGAAGACGTACTTAATAACTTTTTATTTTACACAAGTTACATAAGTAAAATTAATAAAAATATCATCTTAATTTACTTTTAATTATTTTAAAATATAGTTAATAATTTAATTATGTTGAAATAAAATAAAGGGGTTGTTTTAAATAAGATTTAATGGTGGATACTCCGAGGTTCAATAGAGGAGGTCAAAAGTTCTTAAGATACCTAACTGATCGCACAATCAGTTAAAACACCACAGCGGGAGAGTTTCGGTCAGTTCTTGGACTTCTTGGATTTCCTTACATTTTATTGCCATTTTAGATGTTTTTCTGAACATGCACAATTCCGGCGTTAACCGCAGATTCATTCAGTTGAGTATCCTAGGCACTCTGAAAGTCCTGTATCGATGCTCAGGGTACTCATCATCAGATTTCACTAAAAGCATTTCCTGGCGAGGAACCAAGGCTTTGAAATAGTCTCGTTTGTATGAAAAACGCACTCCGACCCGGTATTTTTGCTCCTGAGTGTATAACTAAGCGTAAATTATTTGAATATAAATTCAACCTATGTTGCAACAAACTTATAATAATTACCTACCTACTGCTGTAAATCAACTAAATGTCTACACACCATAATGAACTGGCGCAAAATGTTAAAATATTTATTAATTAAATTGTTAATAATCTTCTACTAAAACTTATAAGCGCTTTGCACAAACTTGTCAAAGAAACAAAACGTTGCGTTTTGTCTCGCTTCCCCCGGAACACAACGTTTAACAAAAACGCCGCGCCGTCGAAATATAAAGCCTACTGATTGACTTGCCAACTCCAAATTAGCTAAGTTGATACAATTTCCATTCAGACTGCTGCGTGACAATCCTTTGACGAAGTCGATTTTTGAACACCTTCTGTTGTCGGTGTTTTGTGTGCTGATTGCTCCAGGAAGTAATAACGGAGAAACATTTTGATTGACAGCTGGGGCGAAAAGTGAAACATTTTAAAATGGATGTCGAAAAAGTGAATATAAACCACCATCCCAAAAAAAAAAAAAGACACCTCTATTACTTTTTACATTTTTTTTAATCGCGCTGTATATGTCGGATGGACTTTGAGGCCTTATACTGTTTTGATAGCCGCTTAATAACTAGTAATGGCGTAGTGTGTAGAATCAAAGAATTATGCCCCTGGTATTAAGCCGAGTTTACACGACAACAGTTTAAATCCACAGATAAACGACAGTAACTAAACCCGGTTGAAAATTTAGCGCCGCCCGGGTCGCGGCCGATGGCCCCGAGATACAAGGGCCCTCGATAATACAGCCCTAATGAAGTTATCGCTTCTTCGGTAATTCGGCAAAACTTCCCGATTGAGTGCCCTCTGGGTTGAGTGGTCCATGTGAGATATGCTTTTATCATCAAAAACCTTAGTATATGTGGGAAGATGATCTTGCCAAAAATAGAAGAAAATATGCAGGCTGAATGAGGAAAGGATAGTACGAATTTGATGAAGTGACCCGATACGCAAAGAGGTGTGTTTAACAGAAAGGGCCTGAATAAAAAGTTTTTACCATACTAAAGTTTGTTTGTTATAAAGTAAAGTACAATTACTAAAAACGGTATGTACCGTTTCCGTACCGTCATCGTGGGTAAAAATAAAATTTAAATGAATAACTTACGTACTTACGTTGTATTCTTTCTTCGAATATCGTTGTTGAATGTTACTATGATACTGCATGGACTTACCTGAAAAAAGAAAACATTTTAAGGACTTCTTGCACTTTATAGCAAACTTTAACTGGCTGTTGAAACTGTTAATTAAAAAAAAACATTCGTTTAAATACAAGCAACAATATACAACAAAATTATTCAATCCTAAAGGCGTTATGCGCAGCAAAAACATTTTTACAAAGTAATACTTAGTCACATAGCATGAAATACGTAACGTTGCTTATTTGATTTGCAAAGAAAGTAGAAAATTACGTTCACCGTTAGAGACTCGCAAGAGATTACGTTTATTACATATTACATGGAGCTCGTTGAAATATTACAGTAACGTATCATTAGTTACTTGTTTGAATATGAAAATAGGAAAATAATATACATAAGAAAGTCTAATATTGTGATAGTTTTCCAGCGGATAAGGCATTTTTAGATTTTTACCATACTTTTTACAGAAAGAAGAATAATATATTTCGAGTATTTGTATGTCCGTTTTCGTGACATGCTGTAAGTTAATCAGCTTTATGGATTTTGAAGTGAGGATAGTTGAATTGATTAAGATACCAGGAGTGTCATACGCTTCCTTAGATTACGAATAATAAAACACAAGCCAGGTCTTTAAAGCTTACTATTTGTTAGAATTGACTATTAAAAAGACTTTTTAGACTTAAGCGGAGGTCACACGGCGCTAGCTACTCGCATGTTAGTAACTTGCCCGGAGAATAACCCGTGAACGCTTGAGATGTGGTGTATAGCTTGGCAAAAAAGAGGTGAATGTGATGAAAGGAAATATAATGTTTTCAAGTAGCAGCCATATAGCTAAGGAGATTTCTTGGGTAAAACTTGAATCTTGTTATCAATATTACTCTTAAGAGCGCTCTCATTTTTTTCTTTTTGCTTAGCTGTAGAAAAGCAAATACTGAGTTTCTGCGAGTATCTGGGCGACGCAGATAATAAAAATAGTGCGATAACTCTTAATTTAAGATTTTCGGGTTCGGGTTAAGTCAGGTAGACTCTTATAAGAGCGTATGAGTGCGAGTGAGAGAGAAGTACAAACTTGAAGGTTATTTTAAACGCTGTTGCACTGTATATTATGCTAGATTACGTTAGGAGGTCGAGGTTAAGAAGGCAGTTACTAACTTAACCAAATAATTTCAATTTCGAACCCTAAAAGCGAGTTACCAAACGCCAGTATTATTTGACACATATCGCAGGGTCTTACGCGAATCGTAAAAAGCATAAACACCTAAACGTTTTACCAAAATGACGTCATAAAGGGGACATGAAACTTTTAACACGCTGTAAAATTTTGCACGAGTTTTGCGGACCATTATTAGCCGTGTCTACTAACTCGACCTCTTTTAGTCGTGGTTGCATCATATTGTGTTTTAAGGTATACACAGGGTGTTTTCACGAAGCGCTTTTTCCAGTTGGTACTGATCCTGCGTGCCTACGTAGCTAAATATTTGTGTGTTGAGTGCGAGAACTTGTTGTCGTGTCACGTTGTCTACACAGAGTACAAGTCCAGAGCTAAAGTTAATTGGCCGAATTGTGTAAGATTCTCTGAAGAAATTTATTTACTAACACAACATAAGGTAGAGAAACTTTAAACGTTGTTAATCAACAAAATTAATCAACATTGACCAAACATAGGTTGTTTCGTAGTGTTTTACAACAACAAAGTTTACAAAAGCACATAAAAAAGGCACCTCTTACAAGGCCCAGCGTACACTGCGTTACAAGTAAGAAAACACTTTCATAGGTGTTTTTCTTGCATCGTTTAAGGCTAAGGCCCGCTGCAGACGCCCATGTTTTTATAAGGCCCGCAACACACTACCGTGTTTTCCTTCGATCAGGTGCATGTAAATTTAAAGATAGAATGTTTGTTAGTTTAAATATAAATAGGAAAGAGGTCTTAGTATTTTGAAATCTTTGAAGATATGTTAATGTGTTTATCTAAATATGTCTAAATAACGTATGAACTTAGCTTCGATATTATTATGATGTGGTTCAAAGGGTAAAGTATAATCAATTCTACTAATATTATAAATGCGACAATTGGTGTGTGTGTGTGTTAGTTTGTTACTCTTTCACGCTGCAACGGGTGTACGGATTTGAATGAAATTTGAAATAGAGATAGCTTAATTATACCCTATATTAACACATAGGTTAAATTTTATCCCAGTAAATATAAAAGTTCCAGAGGGAATAACAATAATCGAAATCTTCGCGGGCAGAAGCTACTATATAATATTTAACAAAAACTGACGTAACGGGTATTTTTTGACAAAAAAACAATATCGCGAGTAAATTCATAATTTTCTTTTAGTCTATAACCGTACACAATCTTAATTTCTTTTAGGTCAAGATTTTTGCTTTGTATCATACAAAGTAAAAATGAAACACATTGTATAATCAGTTGATTTCAAAAAAGCTGTAGACAGGGTCCAAAATTTAAACAAATATTAGTTTGAAGCGTGTGAAGCTCTACGGAAATGCTCTCAATTCGAAGCTGTTTGCCGCTTCTATTAGAAAACTTTTAAAGCAACCACCCGAGCAACTTTAACAATTGACAGTTAATTAAATTTGACAGGCTTCCGCCGTCGCCACAAATAGTTCCTGTCATGAGTTTTACACTCATTCAAGCAATTAGACCCAAAACTTGACAGCAAACAATCAAATTTAAACTTCAAAATTGAACTATCGGTTCCGCCAACGGTTTAAATTTAAATAACTTTAATACATGTTAATTAATACGCACCAATGACTACTAATTACATTTTAATTAAGTCATAAATTAATTTATTAAAAATTCATTAATAAAAACGTGGAGGGCCATATTTCGTGAGTTCAACGAGCCGTTTGCCCGTAAATGGGTTTCGAACACCATTAATTTTTGGTAATTGTTGTATTCTTGTTATAAATTCAGGAGATTAAGCCGCGGTGTGTACGCGCCTTTACAGGGGTTTAATTATGGCATAAGTAATCGGATGTTTTGTATAATTTTCATGTTATTCGTTTAATGTCGTTTTAGTGACACATGGTGTAGTTTACAACTGCATTTTCACTAGAACTGTTCTACGCAGCTGAGCGGGGAAAAAATCTACCATTGCTTCAATTTCGCAGCCCCGCACAGCGGAGCTATAATACAATTAGTGGATTTTCATGCTTGACCAGGCTTTCATATTTGCAATTTTGAAGTCTATGAGAGGGCTATGCTCGGGGTGTCTCTGAGTGATAGAATCAGAAATGATGATATCCGCAGTAGAACTAAGGTTACCGACATAGCCCGAAGAATAGGTAAGCTTAAGTGGCAGTGGGCGGGGCACGTTGCTCGCAGGACTGAGGCCGATGGGGTCAGAAGGTTCTGGAGTGGCGTCCGCGGACCGAGAGACGAGCTGTAGGTAGGCCTCCAACAAGATGGAGTGATGACCTTGTAAGGATCGCAGGAGCGCGATGGATGCCAAAAGCACAAGACCGGGCTGAGTGGAGAGCCTTGGGGGAGGCCTATGTCCAGCAGTGGACGTCTTTCGGCTGACATGATGATGATGATGATTGTAAAAATAATTATTATTTGCTAAATGGTTTAGTCCTGGAATTATTAAAGACTTATTCAATGGGTTAAGTTAAGAGGAATGGGCAGTCCATGCTAAGCTATGAAATACATTTCTCAGAAATACCCTCTCTACTACTATTAAATCTACGTGGAGGAGACATATAAATCCGAAGGATAGTTTTGATGTAAACAAACGAATTATCACTATTTTGCATATTTGTAAGTAAGGGTGCATTGTTGAATAATTCTAGGTTAATTATATTGATAACGTACGGGCACCAATTCAAAAAAAATAAAAAATTGTATATCTTTATTTTAATTGTAAAATAGATATTATTCTATGCCTGAACTACCTACATTTTATCTTAAATAGATCCACGAGGAACTGGTGGGAATATAACCATATTATCGCATACTTCAAAATTCAAAAATTATTTAGCAAATTGGCCACATGTGGACTCTTTTACACGTCGTTAATATAGATTGAATCTACGAGTACTAGCGCTTCGGACAAGACCATCATTGCGGAGAAGCGCCGCAAGAACCACTCATATTAAATAGGTACTTATTCACTCGCTTTTAAGTGGAAATAAACATGACAACTAGCCTCAGTTTATTTTTACTCCAGCCATTATTTATATAGAAAAATAAAGACATCAATGGCGTCTGCAAAGTCCCCTCTGGCTATTAGTCACAACATGTCAATTCGCATCCGAAAAGTATTGCATATACTCCCGTAAAATAAAAACAAGAAAATTACAGACTGGAAATATTCGGTACTCGGGTAGGGTCGGCAAAGATAAACACGTTAAAGGCCGCTGTTGACTGTACCATCCACAAAGAAAACACTTATGACTGTACTGTAGGGATGGCAAACATTGGCTTTGTTTTTGTTGGAGGGTGTTAGATTTTGTATTGAAGCTATTGTTATGCTTCGTGCATGGTTTATTGTATGAAAGTGACTTTCAGTGCTGAAAGTATTTAGTATACGATACACATAAATAAATAATTATGACTTGAATTATGACAAAAAATATTACAGTTATAATATTGTTTTGATTTATGTATAAAAACAAATCTTAAGTAAGTTTACATTAAAATTGCAATTTCCTGAACTATACAATTAAATATTTCAATAACATGCTTTATAAACGGTTGTAATTTTTGTTCAAAAACTTTAATAGATAATATTACTATTTTCGAGTAAATTTTAAACGGCCTGTCTTGTATTTTACACCGACAACCCTACCGTCAAGGGGGTAAAGTCAATCGAAATTTTCGCTTCCCAACGTCTTCGCTAGATAGAGTCGTATAAGCGAGTATTTTTATTGTTCCGTTTTGTTTAAATGCCTTTGACGAGAGCGATGGGGCGCAAGATTGGGACATAACGTCAGTTTACGCTATAAGGCTGCTTGATTACATGCGACATTCTCACACGAAGATCTAATTTTGGCATTCATAAAAACAAAATGAATTTTGTTTGGCGAAAGTCTTGTTCGATATTATTCAATACTTATAGTTTTATAAAACACGTAAAATAATATGAGTACATTTCATTTTGATGAATTCTGAAAACAGGAAGCCGTTAATTTGACACAAGCTTCAACAAGATTTAAAACTCAGGAATTCGTGGTCACCGCACAAACATTTGACCTAACTGGGAATCAAAACTAGACCGGGAGTTTTGTAAGCATTGTGGTTTTATATAGGCTAACCATCCCGTCCAATTTGGACTGCCGTGATAAAGTGTATAGTCAACAGCGTAAATAAGTGATCATTTATGTACCTTGTCGCTTTCAATCGTGTCACAATTATGTATGAGAGTTGAAACTCGACGTTAAAGTGACAAGGTACATAAATGATCACTTATTTATGCAGTTGACTGAACCTGCTGTTTTCCGTATTATTTTCCAACTGCCGTGAAATACTAAACAAAACACCAATAATAAAGAATTCTAAAGCCCAGTTAGAATAAAAGTAATATGTGAGTTAATTAAGCTTAATGAGAAGCCCCATTAGGAGAATTGTCGCTGGCCCATATATTTGAGGAAAACGCCCGCATCTCCGCTCTGTAATCCGGTTAAGCCGCGGGCGCGGGCGGGAGCGTGCAGGGAATGGGTGCGGTGCTAGTGGTAGCGTTTGGGACTTTGTCACGTGGGCATGGTGGACTTGAGAATTTATTAAGCAGCTGAGAACGTGTGGGCGCTTGTGGGCTTAAGAATTAAGGAGCTGAGAATATGGGGTGGTGCAGTAATAGGACTTTGCCTATTTTTAGGTATAGAGGGTATCTGTCATTTTCAATGGGTAGGTATAAGTGATATAGTATTCAGAGTATAAGTGCATGGATACCGAAGTTAACGAAAGCAGAGTAACGAATTAGAATAACGAATTTAAATATGAACACAACAAAATCCTAAATAGCATTTTTTGCATCGTTTGACAAATGGGAAAAAACTGGCACGCAAAATATTTGTTCCAAATCGCCACCCGCTCTGCTTGTGCCGCACTCCCGCCGTAACTCGGGCCGCACCGGTCAGCCACGTACGTCCCATACATCCTACCCGCTAACTAGAAGCAATTCTATTAGACAATGAGTCGTCACCAAATGTAATATTCGACGTGATCACGCTGTATAAGGATTAGAGGGCGAAGTTAGATAGTTTGACCTTTTCTTGGAGTTTTCATTTGTTTCAGATGTTTCTTATACTTAGTATTAGGTTCATAACTAGTGATCGTTATCAGAGTGCACTTTTCGTAGCAAACGGTATGGTTGGCAGAAAAATCAAATACATTTGAATATTCACTTTTGTTCATAAAATAAACTCAACAATACATTATAGAAGGCAAAGAGGTGGATATGCCGGAGGGCGTCAATAAAAATTGCGAACGACTTATTTATGTGAACGACTGACAGCCAAATCTGTTGAACATGTTAATTTGTATAAGTTCCGTCCTCAGCCGGACATAGGGGTCTCCCAAGATAAATAATATATAATATGAATAATGTTTAAAATACTTGTGTATTTGTTTTTTTGTCAACCATACTTTGCTACCAATACAGCACGTTGATAACGATCACTATTTATAACTACCCGGCCAGTGACTTTTTCCGCGTTGAAATCGTACATCGCTATTCCCTCAGAAACTGTCCTCTTTTGCAGGATATAAAGAATAATTTGTCCTCCCCAGGCACTAATTAGTATCGCTATTCTGCTGTTAAACTGTGAAACAAACAGACAGAGCAGAGCTACTTTCACATTTATATATTAGTATTAATATGGATGTTACCGTGGGGCTAATAGATCAAGAAAGCATGGAAATAATCCATCGCCGGAATTAAATGGAAGCGAGCATCATGAAATCTACCGTCCTGAAAGTCCTTGGGGAAGGCCTATGTCTCTGTGCAGCAGTGGACGTCTCTCAGCTGATTTGATTAACTCTCTCATCTCATAGCCCATATTATATTATCAACCTTCTATCATTTTATTTCATTTTGTTGAGTTTCTTGCGGCGTTTCTTCTCAGCAGTGGTCTCTTGCGAAGCGCTGGTAGATTTTTGACGTGTAAAAGTGCCCGTGCGGCCTACTTACTGAATAAACATCTTTTTTTACCATTCAACGAAAGTATCATTACGCCGAATATAAATTTTATAGAAACTCAATTCTAACCTAACCTAACCTAACCTAACCTAACCTACGAAATTAATGTTTGAAATATCCTGACATCATGGTTTTAGAAGAAAATGACATTCGATGAAATGAAAAAATCGAGAAGTGAAATTCGATAAAATAATGGGTTACCCTTATCATGTTTGTTTAACAGTGGAACTACTTGTTTGTTGTACACCTGTCACGTTCTCTATCCCGAGGTAACGCGTCATTTGCCATCCCAAGTCAAGCCTTAGAGCAACCTAGTTAGGCCTCGTTAGTTAACCTCCTTATCAGTTTTATCAGTTCAGTCACGGAAGGCAAGGCCGTAGGTAATTATGCCGGTTTTATGTTCGGCATAAATTAACACATTCAACGCCCAAAAATTTGATCCCAGCACCATTTAGTATGGGTAAAAGGCGACGCGGCATCGAATGCAAAGTTGATGTCAGTTCAAACTTTCGGGGAGCATTTAGATGATAAATTCTTTAAAAATCAAACTGCCTGTGAAAATTCTTCGTTTTAAATTATAGAGTAACGTCAATTGATAAAAAAAGATGGCGTTTTACGCTTGCAAACATTTGATCAAACACTCAATTTTATTAGCGAAATTCTTGTAATTTTTTTTCCAAAGCCAAATATTTGACTCGGAGAAACATTAAAAACTCACGTAATAGTGTTTTGAAGTTTTATTGCAATTGATGTTGTTGTTTACATTGTTATAAATAATAATAAATTAATGTCAGGGGACAATTTAAACAAATTGATCGAACCCCAAAGCTCTAGGCTTGTACTATGGGTACAAGACAACGATAAACATATTATATGAACCGTACTATATGTAGAGAAATAAATACATAGAAAACATCAGACTCAGAAACAAATAATCGAGATCATCACACAAATATTTGGATGTGGATGTGTGGAAACTACTTATAGTTAAATTTAATAACTGTATAGTTAACTTGAATAAGTGCCGAGAATGCACGCATAATTATATTACTTATGTACATATTTTCGAGTTCAATAGTGATTAAGTTTCAGCCTTTCAGCCATCAACATCAAGGGACAAATAACCTAAGTTATAAACATTACCGCGACAAAAAGGGTACAAAGTATAACCACTAAGTTAGCACTAAGCGGCGATCTCCGCTAAGTTCATTGAGGTCACTTTTCGCAGCTCTAAAAGATGCATAGAGCCTCTTTAGACACGTTTTACTAGGGATGGGACGGGCATTCTCATTTTTGCCGAATTTGGTCTTCATTATTTTTAATTCTTGTCACAGCTTTAAGCTATGCATCCTGCATAGCATGGGACGAACATACTCATCTTGCCGAACTTCTTTCTTTTCAATTACTAAAATTACTAAAGAATACAAAGTGTCACCGTAAATTTCAATAATCGAGACCAAGTAAAGCTCAAAATAGGTGTTAGGAAACCTACTTAAAGTAAGCAATTCTTTAAAGATTTTTCGGTTTCAGAAGTTAACAACTCTTGTGGCTCAACTATAAAATTTAAAACAAATGAAGAAACCTCAAACCACAACTAACAGACTCAAACGGCTCATACAATTCCATTTACTAGTTAACAACGGCTTTACTGCGATTGAAACGCATCCGCATTCGTCGGCACCTCGTCCCGAGATCGTTATATATTCATAGGCGACTGACTGCGGATTCTTTCAGCGACTCGGCTTTGGCGGCCACCGCACCGTGATAGTATAATGGGCAGATCTTAACTTGACGTAATGCTTTGGAAAAGTTTGTCCTTTGCAGAGTTTCGTGTATAAAGGTGGCGTTGCTCAGGGAAGCAGGCTGGGTATTGTTTTATATTATATTCTTTATTGTAAATGTGGGAAGCATTTGAGTTTTTTTTTTGTTTTGTGTGCAAGTCTATCATTAAAACTTCATTATTTGTAGATTCTTATTTGCTATGCGTTTTGTTAAGGATGTGGTAAAATGTCAGTGATTAAAAAAAAAAAATCTCATCATCTACACAGAACTCATAAGTAATATTATGTAAGTATACTCGTACAAACTTAACTTATTACATTATAAATAAGTAAGCATGAGATAACTCCACTCAAAAATTGAAATCCTCCCACCGCTTAAGCATTAACCTCTATTATTCTTACCGCTAGCTTCATAGCAATTTTAAAATTGCAATACCAAGTTAAAACCAGCTATTAACATAAATGATAACTTACGAGCGTTCAGAAATTAAAGCTGAATTCGCAAATACACGAACATTATCCCCACTCCCATTACCAGGCGTTTCACTCCGGGATACATTACAGCTTTATGAATAAATTTCGCATAAAACTCAGCATTGCACCTTTACATGCGAGAGAACGATGGCTTTATAGAGCTTCGTCTTAGCAAGAAAAGGATGGGTGTCGAGTAATCCGAAAATTTCATTAAGAAGTCGGTGGATTCGATATCTAGAATATTCGGCGTTATTAAGATGGAGAGCGGATTCTTCCATTCGGGAGGTTTTAATATAGTGCGCTCTGCAGCTATGCGGTGGCAGTTGATTGGCCCGTTTGGTGCTCGATGCGCGGCTTGGTTCCGCGCCATCAGACCAATCGTCTCGGCAAAATGTGGAATTTAATGAAGTTGTGATTATAATTGGCTATCTTGGTTATAGAAAATAATGTAGAATTAACTGTCGAAATTCATGCTTTGAAAGTACCTTTTTTTTCTATGCCCCCTGGCGACTTGAACAGCTACTACCGCGGGAATATGGCGTTTCCACAATGAAGTGATTTCGCCAGTGTCAAGTATATATAAGTATAAATCAATATAGCAATAAAACACAATTCAATCTTCTCAGGAAGATTGGTGGCAACGTTGTACGGTGATATGTAGGACAGAGGCTAAGATAGTTTTAACCTCTGTACCACTGCGAGTCCACTTGAAACGAAACGTATCAATGTAGTGTGGGTTTTTATCCCTTTGACATGTAGTTAAGATATTATGTCATGTGACATTGCCTTTGAATTGACTTTATATAATTTGTTCAATAAAGAATGACAAGATTAAATAACTTTTTGCGAAGCGTGCTCAGTAAACCAATTTTAACGAACCAAAGTTAATTAATGATACTCTTTATACGAGCTATTTTTTCAAAGGCAAACATGCTATGAATTAGTCGTAATTGAATTTATATTTCTATAGTAATTGACTGTCACCAAAGCCAAATGTCAATTAGTTGCCATCAAGCATCAGATTTCTTTAAATAGACGTTCATTATTAAAGACGCATCACCGAATCAGCAGATCTCAAAGCGGTAACCATTATAGACAAACGTCATAAAAACGCTTCACACATAATCGCCGTCAGATAAAAACGTCATTAATAAAGGGCGTTACATTTTTGTGTTAATCAAAAAACCTGTCGGTCTGAAAGGAAGCCCTTGGCAGGTCATTAGCGGCCGAAACCCCGAAATTCTACTCCAAAGTTGATTTTGGCCCGATTTAATTCAATTCACAATTAGAGCCCTCTGTTTATTTTTTACTCTGATTAGAAGAATCGCGGAGTTTGTCGTTTGTTGATTAGTTGCGTGCGCAGGAAACGAGGGAAGCGGACAGAGTAAGGAAATATAGAGAGATAGAAAAATAGATTTGATTACTAAATTATAATTTACTTGACAGTAGTGGCGGCGGATTTAGAATCAATACAATAACCTACCAAAAGCAATATGGTTTTGCCCTGTAAATTAGACGCCCTTTCTAAATCATAATTAAAAAGAATTATCACATCACCCAAAACAATATCATTTTTTGAATTAAAAAAAACTTTTTCACCTAGCATATTTTGGCTATGAATCTACCTCGCCACTCTCAACTAGGCAGATTCACTAGCTACTCGTACAGGCTTATCCCCCTTCAAACATGAATTTATTTATTCAACTCCATCTATCGATTAAAATTTAAAGCTCGAAATGCACGCACACGGCTGCACTCACAGCTCTCATCCTATTAACCAAATTATCATGTCAAACGGGAGTCAAAGCATTTGGGAAAAAACAATCAGACAACCTTTCATGCTCCTATAATATAGAAAGGGTTACATAACGAGCTCAGGGAAATCCGACAAGAGAAAACCGCCCTTACCCCGACCAGTTAGGAGCCTGGTTTGTTGTTGTATAACAAGCTTTGCCCGCAATCAAAGGTCCCATTTGAATAAATCTAGGTACAGAATTCACAATGGGTTTCGCTGCTAACAAAAATTATGAGACTTTCGTCGGGAAAATTGGGTTAGGAATGGGTGTGTAATGAAGTCCTGAACTTTCCGGTCATGTGTGGCGCGGGTAATTGCCCTGATTTACTGGCCTTCTAAATTCAACCGGCCGTTTGCTCCGATGATAATGGCTCCACAGTATAGTTTTAATCTTCTTTATTGCGGACCCTTTTGCAAAGTTCGGGAGTTCGAGACGCTATATGGTTATGCGATGTGTGCTTGCTGCTTCACTCTGTTTTGGTTGTATATTTCTACCACCATTCCTGTTATGTTTATATGTTCCGCGGACGACTTTTTCAATTTGATAACAAGTTTGTATTTAAATAAGTGGATATTTTTGGCTGATCACTGGTCCAGGTTAATGTTCAGATGTCGTGCTTACTGCGGATGTGTTGATAAGAACAGTAGATGAATGCTAGTGAATAAATGGCTGTTTAATGTGTGAGACAGAGTGAATGTGAATATAAGTAAAAATTCATGACTTTATAAAAGACTATAAGTATATTTTTTTAAGAATGTTGGCAAGTTAATTGATAAGCTGTTTTTGTTCAATAAATGAATAATTAAAAGCCGAGAAAGGAATATGTGGATTTATAAAATGAAGCAGAAAATGAAAACAAGGGAGGGTCTAAATATACACGTAAGTCGTCACGCCATGACAAAACATAATGAAGGCAATTAACGCTTTTAGCTACTAAATAAACACAACTAACCTGACCTACTAAAATTGAGTTCATATTTTCCATCCTCAAGGTAGTGTTAAACTTGTTACATAAGCTCTATTTATTCTATTTATGTATATATAGGAGAAGGCGGTACCCGAGCACTCAGGCCACCTGACAACCCATACACATTTGAATGCTCAGGATTACAATCTCAAGACTGGAAGACTTCAAATGCGATGCCAACCCTGAGGTTTTATATGGAATGCCTACATGCTAGTAATTTCAACAATTTTCTTATCACACAGGAACACAATAATGGTGTTAGCGATCCAGTGAAATTACTAGCATAAAGGCATTGCATCTTAGTCCTCGGGGTTGGCAACGCATTTGAAGTCTAAGGATTGCAGTCCTGAGATTGTAGTCTTGAGAAGTATCAATAGGTCTTAAAATTCCTGCCTGCCTTCCTCCCTGTACACGGTCCTACCACCATTAAAATTAAAAGCACACATCCTACAACATTTCTCACTCATCCAAACATGTATGCGGCTGACGTTAAAATAATCAAGTCACGTTTTTTTATCAATCCCCGTCAAGACCGCGCGATCTAATTACCGCGATAAATCGCGATCTACAATGAGATGATTTTTCAGCTGCGCGGGACATGAGCACGACAATTAATTTCGCGTGGTATGGGGCGGCGGCGAAGCGAGACATAGGATATAGCGGTTATGAATAACTAACCCACCCTCGCTTTTCTGTAAAAACCGAAAATAAACCGGAATTTAATATGTAAAAAAACTTTCGTGAAAACTTATCTATCGGATGGTGAAAACCGCTTGAAAATCTGTTCAGTAGTTTTGAAATTATCGCCAACGTAATGACAAACGCCGCAGGCGTCCATGTTGTTTAATATTTTTACGATACCTTCTTTCAATTTCAATTTTATAAATAGGTACTTGTTCTGGAAAATAGGACTTGGTTAGCTTTTGGCCGAACCCTATATTTAAACCACAAACAGATAAGGCTTACTTTTGTCCATACAAAATGTGTCAAATTTTATTATGAAGTAAGCATATTTATCCGCAGTTTGAATATAGGGTTTGGCAGTTAGTAAGCAAGGTCTGTACCAATCAAACTAATCTCATTTGTTCATACTTACGTAGTTATTTCATGGAATCCGTAAGATGTCAAAGCTTACCTGAAATAAAATAAATCATTATTAATACCACGAATCCTTAGGATCACTACCCAATAAGCTAATCTTACAGTCATGTGACAAACAAGAACATACTGCTCTACGACCATTCAGTTTCCCGTTTTTTATTACAGTACCCCAAAGAAGGCAAGTCGGGCTTTCTTCGAGTTAATTTTAGAAAGCATTATGAATAATAAATATCTTCAGATCGATATGCCGTCCATCAATCAACTAGATATCTTATCACCATCGTGTCACTCAAAAAACTTCTTCTGTTGCACATAGGACTTCCCAAAGACCTCCACCACTGCGGGTTCTATGCTATAACATAATCACGATGTTTATCATAAGATCGATCCACCTTGTGACGTTCTTACTGTACGTGTTGAATAAAAAGAGAGAAAAAAAAGAGCAAATCGCTTGCCTTTTCTAGCTTAAGCCTGCTCCCGACTAAACTGGGGCAAAATGGTGAGACATTAATCTTAAGCTCACGAAAAGTATTGTATAGATTACGTGGGGTAAGATGTTTACCCTGCGCCGCCAATCAAGGGGCAACGCGGCAAATAATGTCCCCCTTACCCCGTTACTGCAGCTTAAGGGTTACTCCGCACGACTAATAATAGGCTTATCTATAAAGTTACTTGTTACTTTGGCATAGTGTAATTAATGTTCTTGAGTTATTTCTGGAAAAATAATAAGAAAATAATTAAATGTCGTCATTGAAAACTGTAATTTTTCAAAGGGTCTAAATACGTGCATCTCATAATCAGTTTATTGCGACAGTTTCAAGATAAATAAACAAATATCGGCGGACTATTTGTCGCAAATTACTCTAGTCCCAAACTAAAATCTAGAAAATACCTAAGCTTCAAAAACAAATACTTGTGCGTGCAGGCGCGATTAGGCTAACTATGTCGTCGTAAGAGTACGAAAAACACATGAGTGGCCTAAATAGGGTCCTTCTAAATATTATTTTTCACGCACCAGTCACTGGCATTTCCAAACCATTATTTATAAACTTCGTACGCCACTAATAAACAGTCTCTTGTGTAACCACCCTAACGTAAGGGCGGAGATTAATCAGGCTGCGGTATGGAGCCGCCCTAAAGTAAATACTAATTACTGGCAACATGTGTACATAAATCGTCTTTAATGTATCACTTCTAAAGACGACTGCGAGAAAAGGACAAGACAAATATTAACAAAGTCAATGTCGTTTAAGAATTTGTTGGGTTCGCGCTTGTTTAGAAATCTTGGCGGAGCTTTAATTTTAGAGTTGTATTCGAAGCGCTTTCATTCACGATGGTCAGGACTTTGGAGTATTAAGTAGGTACAGCGGTTTTGCGGGTGGTAGGACCCTGTGCAGGGTCCGTCCGGATCGCTACCACCATCTTATCCATTAACCTACCGCCAAACAGCAGTGTTCGCATTGTTGTGTTCCGGTTTGGGGATAAGACAGCCGGTGTAATGACTAGCATAGAGGCATTCCATCTTAGTCCTCAGGGTCGGCAACGCATTTGCAGTCTTATGCTAATGTCTATGGGTCACAGTTTCCACTTACCATCAGGTGGCCTGTGTGCTCGGTTGCCTTCTCTATGCCATAAAAAAAAAAAAAGTCCAGAACTTAAATTTGAGACTAAGCTTAGGTGCAAAGTCATTCTGACATTGTACAACAATGAGGTTGAGTTTTCTATAAGTTACAAATGATTTCGCATCTCTAATGACATTGACGACTTCTAGCCTATTTTTTTTAAATGTGTCATAAATAACGTTTGAGATCGTAGAGCCGGCCTTATAAGTATCTGCAGACTATAGTGCTTTATCGCTTTAACACTTTTGACAGATTGGTGCACCAGTTCAAACTTGAAGTTAAAGTGACGAAGCACCAACTTGCGCGGCTGCTTACTAGGCCAACCGTACCTAAAATACAATATAGTACCAACAAGTTATAGAGAACCAAATTTTTGGTAAAAAAAATGTGAAAAACTGCTAGATCAACGATCTGTTTTTATTGAGGTATATTGAAGTCTTTTGACAACAACGATATCTTTATACTACTTTGTAGCCTCTCTCAATAATTCTTCTCCACTACACGTACGAGTAATAACATGAAAGCGTGTATTTCATTAATAAACAACTACTCAACGTTACTCAAGACACCGTTCTTCGAAGCCGTTTGTTCCAAACTCGAAAACTAAACGGAAACTTTTCGAAAAAGGAAACTTCGAAATTTAAAAGCAACAGACTTCGCCGCCATTCGCCAGTTTCTCATTTGGCCGTCGACTAAACACGGATGTTTCTGACGTTGTGGCTTCGTAATATCCTGTCACCATTGACCGTTTTCCAACTGAACACACTGTGCCACTTTCTCAGCACAGACTAACGCGAAATACTCCAATTTGCGAACACAGCACCGACCCTGTTCAAAGCTGGAAAACCCTGTAACACTTGAGCCTTTATTACAAAAGCAAAAAAGGTCATATTAAATGTTGTCAAAGCTTTCAAATGAAACCGTCGAAATGAAACTTTGGTCTCACGATTGTCGCTACTTGGAAGGATTTAATGAAAATGTTTTGAAGTAAGTTTCGTTTGTGTATTTTTAAGTTTCTAGTCGAGAAGGGAATTAGAAATTTGGAATACGACAATTTGACGACTTCATTGCTTTCTGCTGTGGTTTAAAACAAGGTTTTAATGTCGTTTACGAGAACAGTAATTATTGCTTGTCGATGATACCTAAGTCAATTTCAAGTGCCAATTTGTTCTGGATGTATTTCTTCCTTAAGCACGAGTATTTGCCGATAGTATGTGTTTCTTCTCTGCTTTCTTAGTACTATTTGGATCCAAACTGTCTCAAATCGTACAATTCCAAAAAAAACTTACAAAACAAAACGCAAAAACCAACATTTGACGTTACATCTCGCCATGATTCGGCCCATACACAAATATTCAAGCTAAGTTGAGCTTCTGATGAAACAGAATTATTAAGAAAAAACAACCCATTCCCCTCCGGCAGAAAATGATGCAAACAAAACTATAAACATCACACACGGAATAAGGTCAGTAAAGGGCGGAGTAATCTGTAAGATTTGGGTCCGTGGGACGTAAAGAGGCAATGGCAGCGCATTAGGAGCTGGTCTATAAACGGGGGCCGCCGGCGATCGACTGTTCCGATTTACGACCATGCTGGAATAGGCGAGGGTTTGCTATCGATGTTATAATTCAATAATGTGTTCTTATTAAAATTTTGAACGTGTACCAGCCTAATGGAATCCAGGCCCAACATATAACAATATCGCAGTGAAGTTGTAAGACAATTTGTTTGGAACTTCTTACAATTTGAATTATAACACTTACTGTGATACAATTCTATGGTGGACCCGGGTTCCATTTGGGCTGATAGTATATAGAAAATATAGAATATGAAGAAGGTTATGGAAGCCATGATTAATATCTTGGCTTTTGAGTAGATCACGGTAGCATTCTCTTTTTATATGAGTGGGAGGCAAACGAGCACGTAAGTTATCTGATGGGAAGTAATCACGACCGCCCATAAATACCAACAATTGCCGGCCAATTAGGGAAATGTAGGCTCTTTTCTTGAAGGCACCTATGTCATAACTGGTGAAAAATACCGCCGAGCGGCAGCAAAGCACTTGCAATTGAATGTAGAGGCTCCAATCCTACTTGTTCAAACCTTGTTGGTTGTGCTGTTGACGTGTATTATGTATATTGTTACTACTTTGGGTAAAACACGTATCTGATTTTTCGAGATGTATGAGTTTGAACTTAATTCTATCAAGTTTAAGTTTAAAATCGTACGTCACGAAATATGAGATGCGAGGTTTTTTCAAGTAACTAAGAGATATTTTAACTTTAAAAATACGGGAAAATTACAAAATCAATGCGGTTTTATGGAATAGCCATAGGCGAGACTGATGTGTGGTAACCATTTTCAGTTTTTGGTCATTGAATATTGCGATTATACTTAGATGTAACAGACATTCTAGTATATGTATTTGAACCAATATACAAAAAATCGATGGATCTAGTCTCTCAAGAAGATAGATGTGACCCCAGAAGGCCACAGATGTGCGTAGTAAATAGTGTATAAATATAAGAAGAGACGATATTTGTTCAGTGAATAAAGATATCAGAAAATTGGGAAGCGAAACACTCTATTTGGATTAAAATATTTCGGTTCAGTACAGTCGACTACAAAGAGTATCCTTTTCATCTTATTGCATTGTAATTAGAACCAAAATTGTATACATATATTTGTAGTCGATTTTCAGGGGTAAAGAGCTATATCTAGATGAGTTGTTTCATTTAAAAATCATTCAACCCAATGTCAAATAACGGCCACCATTAAACAGTTTAAATTAGTAGTAGTTTGAAGTGATACGTTAATTTGCTGGGTTATATATACATTTTTTACGTGTCATTTATTCTAAGAGCCCACGACACTAACCCTAGTACGATAAGACTACCGGATGATATACAGGGTGGCTCATTCAAATCGGTCAGTATGGGAAAGTCTGAAACTATAAGACATACGAAGTTTTGTTCTTAGGAACCATGTCACTGATTTTGATAAAAAGAAAAACTGTGAAAAAAAAACTGTACCCAGCTGGGGAATCGAACCCGGTTGTTTTGAAAAAATAAACTTACACTATTTCTATTCAGATATCGATTGTGTAGGTTTTAAGCAATTAATGTTTCTAAAAAACATCATGTCTAAAATCCAGAAAATGCATTGTTTTCACATATGGAGAATGGATACCTCGTGAGAGCATGCAATACTTATAATAAGAAATATTCTCATATTGACCTATTCGGACTTAAGTATCATCAATTTGTTTCTGCAATTAAGAAGGTAAATAATTAAATAATTGAATAATTTGTAAACTTTAAAGTATATTGGTACTGTTTGTTTCTTTCACTATTGGATTACTAATTTACTTTCCTAATTTATATCTCAAAATTCAAAATTTAGTTTTAAGTTGTAGTTTTAGTTTATGTTTTCTACTTAATTATATTTACTCATTATAATAATGTTAACTCTTTGAGCAAAATTAATGTATTAACTATAGGTGGAAACTATTTTGGCTAATGAATTAAGGACATTTGTTAATTTAGTTGTATTATATCTGCTGTATGTTTCCCTTTACAATAAATAAAAAAAAAAAAAAATATTTTTTATTTATTTTAATAGATGTTCGAAGTGACCTTGTTGAATATTGTAACGAATGCCTGAACTTGTTGAATATTGTAACGGTCGGATCGATTCCCCAGCTGGGTTCGGTTTTTTTTTTCAAATGTATGAATGCAGTTTTTCTTTTTATCAAAATCGGTGACATGGTTCCTAAGAACAAATCGTCGTATGTCTTATAGTTTCAGACTTTCCCGTACTGACCGATTTCAATGAGCCACCCTGTATATATATTTAGTCTCGTCATAAATGGGGGAACACGAAATGGTGATGCTGCAATTTAAAAAAAAAGGCTAAGCTTTTTTATTTATTTATTTGAACTTCGATGTCTAGAATTAAAATAAGACTCCCAAGTGTCGTTTATTCTTCGGAACAGGGAAGGGGTAAGAATATACGACAATGCAATGCTGCAAGTCCCCCTGATTGGCGTAATCAGTGGCAGACGCATGATAAGCGACCCCTCGTACTTGAGTATCTTTTATAATAAATGTCGTAAAATAACCAAAGCTCATCTGGAAGATCATCAATTTCTGCGTAAGAGACCACTGCTGCATTTAGAGATCGAACATAAAACTAAAAAAATATAAGTTGTTACAGGTTTTTCGCATAGCCTCATTGCCCTTTCGTGTTCCCCCATTAATGACGAGACTAAATATATATATATATATATATATATGTGTGTGTGTGTGTATACATATCATCCGGTAGCGTTATCGTATTAGGTGTAGTGTCGTGGGCTCCCCTACTCACGCCGAGAAATGTTTAACACGGCTATTTCACGTATTATCTCAAACCGATCAATTTCCTTGGCTATACATAACTAAATTAATTGATTCTCCTAGATAGTATTGTGAAAATAGGTCTAAAGACTTGTATATAATAAAAAACCTCTCTTCTAAGATTTATAGCCCTAGCCGTTTCGGTCCCGCTGAATCCATCAAGTGTCTAGTTGACGAATCTGGGCCAGAGAACAGGACATACTCGTAATAAGAAAGAACTCCGCGGTTGTTTGTCTTGGATTTATCAAAAGTTATATTTATATACCTTTCACAAACAAAGGTGGTAATTCATGAGTTTTGAATATAATTTACAAGCATGTCTTGGTGACGCGTAAGCCTATTTGTTTCTGAATCTTGAATGTTTTCTATACATATAAATATTTATTTCTCTATATAAGTATGTTTATAGTTGTCTAGTACCCATAGCACAAGCCTAGAGTTTACAATTAGTTTAGAACAAGGTGATTTATGTGAGATTGCCCCTAAAGCATTTCTTTTGATGCCTTTTAGATTTCAATGCATTTGGAGCGAACTCTTCATCTTCTTTATTATATTAAATGGCCAATTTTGTTAACACTATATTTTGTATTTAGGATTGCCATAACCCAGTAACTCCCGAATACAAAATCCACACTTCCAACAACTTTCTTTTATCAACTAAAAACAAAACGGCAACCATTTTCTCCCGTCCATTACTCGATGAAACACTGCCCAATCGGCGGGCAGCTCGCGTGACTCCATCGCATTACAGCCGAGTCAAATTGAATACGAACATCCGACCTAATAAATAATCTAAACTAACTGGTAATGACCGAAAAACGCGTGATTGGGGCGTGATTTTCGCTTAGTTTACATTTGTCGAGAACGTGGTCCATTTTGATTGTTTTGGCATGGGACGATAAGATTTTTAAAATATCTATGTTCATGTAGGTCACTAAGGTTGAGTTGATACTTAAATATCGACATTTCTTCACCATTATTATACACTCAGGAGCAAAAATACCGGGTCAGAATGCGTTTTTCATACAAACGAGACTATTTCGAAGCCTTGGTTCCTCGCCAGTTGTTTTGAGTGAGGTTTAATGGTGGATACTCCGAGGTTCAATAGAGGAGGTCAAAAGTTCTTAAGATACCCAACTGATCGCACAATCAGTTAACACCACAGTGGGAGAGTTTGGGTCAGTTCTTGATTTCCTTATATTTTATTGCCATCCACTTTGGGATTACAGGCGTGACGGTATGTATAAGTAGGTATGTATTATAATTTCTTACAATAGAATTTTTTAATTTCTATATTTCGTTTGCTATACTAATTCTTTTTCTTAAGGTGGAGGTTTTTATGTTATGAATAATGATGGTAAGTTAGCTCCGAAATTAATTGGCACTGGCAATCTAAAGGCTGCATGCGTTGCCAACTCTGGGGACTAAGATGAGATAACTATGTTAGTAATTTCATCGGTTGCTTTACGAGAGGTAACACTGCAAATACTGTGCTTGGAGAAAAGATATGATAAAGATCGCTTGGTGGTACCGAACGGGCCTAAGGTCCTACTAACACATTCATTAAAATTAAACTGAAAGGAAGAAATTCTTAATTGGTATCAAGTACTAATACCGTTACTTAACATGTTTAATATGATTAAGTATACTAAGCTAAAGGTTAGTTGCTTGATTTGTAAACAGTTCGGATTATTAGCTTTACTTGTTTGCAGTGTAGATTAACTTCGCGTAAACAACGAGCGAGCACGAACTTCAAGAGCATCCGTCCTTTTCTTACTTGTGCGGAAATGAGCAGGATAATGATACAGATAATCGATGGATATCATATTTGAGGTATCTTATTCCTTAATACTGACATGTTGGTAAAGCCGATTCACAGTTCATAATGTACTTGAAAGTATTGGAACACTGCATTCCATTAGACTTTGGTACCTAACAAAACGGACAGACAGAAACTATTTTTAGACACATCTAATTATTTTTTTGCTAGCAGGTATAGCTGCTGCAATCCAAACCATTATTTTAATCCAAAAATATTGCTGATCTAATAATCAGGACTTAAGTTTTGAAAGAATACACGGAAATCAACGTGTTCATGTATTCTTTCAAAACTAAGTATAACTAAAACTTTTGAAACCGAGAATATCCTTATTAGTTGAGACGTGGAGCTACGAAAAATTTCGCTGATCATAAAAATGAAGTACTCTCCGTGTACCTATGTTCCGTATACGACCTTTAATGTAGCCATAAAACAATCACGAGCATTCCCTTCAAACTGACGAATTAATAGGGTTATTGTGGCAATAAATACCCTGCCTCGTTTGTGGCCGTCGTGGCGGAATAAATCAAGGGGAAGATGTCCCGTAGGGGATGACCAAAGGGTTGGCAAGGCGGCTGCGGTGAACTGCAATTGTGGTGCGCTATATTTTACTTAGTTTGGGTCTCGTTGGTGTTTCTCAATGGAACGAATGTGTTTATTTCTGGATGATGTTGTTTCAATTTCGACAAAAAAAAAGGTGTGTTTGTTTAATGAATGTATTTGTGTTGCACTGTTCCTCCCAAATGAATGAACTTAGTTGGATGGGGATTTTTGAAAAAGGTTTCAATAGGTTTTATGTAAACCGGAGAGACCGTTTAGGAGGTATCTCTCAAAAAAGGGATCGATTTGGCGACATCAAGTGTTAGTCTTTTAAATATTTATTGTAATGAGAAAGAAATCTTGAGGTATAAAATATAGTTCCAAACTAAGCTACTCATTTTTTTAATTTTTTTTATTGCACAAAAACAAGTTCAAAATAATTTAATTCCTTACTAAATACTTATACCTAAAGATGTTTGTCTCATTACAATAAATATTGTACCCTTATCAATATTGTAGCTTTAGGTATCACTAGGTAGGCAAGGCCGTACTCAAATCGTTATTAATGTAAATTAAGTGATATACAATATAAAGTAATTAAGAGCTACTCGCACGTTTAGCGAAACAACTCAAATGAAATTACTTGATTGCGTAAACGTTTCATTAGTGCACTCCCACAGGTGCTATAACGTAACAGTTGACTAATTGACATTAATACTCGTACAAAAATACTACATAGGCTGCTACTATTCATCAGTCTAATGCAAAATATATATTCAGTAAATTGGCAACATGAGGGCTCTTTTAGACGTCGGTAATATAGAGTGAATCTACTAGCGCTTCGGACAAGACCATTTGAGGAGAAGAAGCGTCGCAAGAAACTCCAGCAGAATGTATTTTAATACTTAAAAGTAATATTACAAGGTAATAAAGTAATTAATATTTATTTTAAAACTATCACCAATAATATAATCACAAATGTAAGCTCAATAACATTTTAAAAATAGTGAATAGGAGAACAACGCGACGAGGTCTGTACGCGACGTCAGGAACGATAATCGAAATAACTAACTTAAAGGGGGCCATTTGCAACGTCAAAAGATGGCGGATGTGTAATTTGTTTTATTTTTATTTTTGTGTATTTAGGTGTTCAAAGTTCTTTTTTGTCAGTGATTTGTACTTTTAATGCCTTTGTGTTGCACAGTGATAGAATACTTGGACTTATTTCGTGTATCCTGGCATCTTACTTCTCGTTTCAAGTGGACTCGCAGTGGTACAGAGGTTAAAACTATCTTGGCCTCTGTCCTACATATCACCGTACAACGTTGCCACCAATCTTCCTAGAGAAGATTGGATTGTGTTTTATTACTATATTGATTTATACTTATATATACTTGACACTGGCGAAATCACTTCATAGTGGAAACGCCATATTCCCGCGGTGGTAGCTGTTCAAGTGGCCGCGGGGCAAAGAAAAAAAAACTAACTTAATAATAAACTTTGACATTGTGTAGCTCATTAATTTAAGTGAGCAATGTGTATTTATTTATACATGTTGATTTATGACAGTTTTCTATGACTTGACGTTTACTTTGACAGCAGACTAATGATAACACTATAAGATAAGTTCGCCTTCGTACATTCTTATTTTACAACAAAGTTACGTATATAGTCCACCAAGGACCCCTTTAAAACTTTTCGACTTTATTTGTACAACGTTCAGGTCTAATACTGGTAAAAGACTCTTGGTACATGACACTATTAAATAAATGGAAACCCTGATATAATGATAACCCTTTACTTTCACAGCTGATGTCTCTTCAATTACTAAACGATTTCCGTGAAACCTTGCCACTTAGGTACAATTTGAGACATCTTGTAAGTAGCAAATGTCAAATTTTAACGTAAAGTCACCTAGAGTTCAAGTTACCTACTTATACTGGATACGGGATCATACTGTGGGGAAACTCGTCGCAGGCTCATAGAGCTTTACTCGCACAAAAACAATGCATCCGTTCAATTTGTACTGTAGACGTCTTTACATCATGTCGACCACTATTTAGGGAATTGAAGCTGCTGACGGTCCCCTGTATATATATTTATGAAATATGTTTACTCGTAAGATCCCAACCTAATTTATTTAAAACTTATAAAGACCAATGCAATTTTAATACAAGGTATCCGGATAGATTGGTTAAACCACATTCAAAAACAACATTATTTAGTAAAAATACTAACTGTATGGCAGTGAGTATTTACAATAGATTGCACAACGAAATAAAAGACCTACCACTGACCAAATTTAAAAATGTACTAAAAAAATGGCTTACCCAGGAGTGCTTTTACTCTGTACCTATAAACGAATATTTCGACTACTATGTTTATAAATCGTAATGTGACATGGTTTAACTTATTTAAGTAGTATTAATGTAGACAAATGAGTATTATAATTAAGATATTGACATCCTGTAAATAATTCATGAAATTATTAATTTATTCTATATATTAAATTTATTGCCTTTAATTTTTTGCATGCCATGTACTGGCGAAATGTGTAGAACTCTGTAATTACTTACCAACTGATGTACCACATTTTTTGCATAAATAAATCTTTTACTTACTTACTTACTTACTTACTCCATTTGTTTAGGTACTTAAGAGGTCACCCATGCTAAAGTCTGTAGTATTCCGAGATCTGGATCTCAATAACCATAACGCCTTTGTATCTGTTCTTTGGATATATTAAACTTGATAATATTTGCTTGAGATTGGCAAACGTGAAAACACGATTATAAATAAAATCCTCAATAGCTTTATTTTCCTAACATGACACCTTTTTTGCATGTTTTTGGTTGAATCTTCGAAATCCTATAATCTTTAACGATGATTTTCGATTCAATAGTTGAGTATATGTAACTTCTTAAACCTGGAAAACCATTTATTCAATAAATGTTGTAGTTTGAAAGTAAACAGCAATTAATTGAATTTGACGCTGCCATCAAGGCGCGCGCGAAATATCTCCATCCCACATTCTTCTCGTGGAAGCACATAAACCCATCCCTTAATGTATGTTCTTCTTCTATTGGCTGACGAACTATATCACGTGGTGGTTTTGTCTGTCGATACGATAGTATACTTTGATATTTTGTCGATTTTAGATAATTGCTAATTTGACGTTTTGCACGTTGACTGGTCCTCCTGTTAATCTACACTCGCGTGCAATAAAGAATGGAGTCTTGTTAGTTCATTTATTTTCAAAGTGACACTTTATTTTTGCTCGCAATTGTAGAGAGAATTGTGTAGGAAGAGAAAGTGGTTTGCAAGGATCGTGTAATCCATGCCTTAAGGGGAAAGTCGTGAAGTCTGTGCCTTGAATATTAAGCTAGCTGCTATTATTCAATATTGACCTTTACGAATTTAGATATAGCGACTATTTTGCATTGCGTTAACGAGGTAAAATGTTGCTTATATTGGAGAGATAAATGGGAATGTATTTCTCAATTTAATTTAATAGCGTTAATACGGTAATATAAATTGTTATGGATTTAAAAGTTTGTAATTGTACGACGTTTTGCTCTTGTTTCGTAAAAACTACTTGTTCATGGGTGTCACCGTCCTTGTTCATTCGACGGAGCACTGCTAATGTAGTTAGTACTGCTGCCGTATAATCCCAATGAGCGAACCATTACTGAAGGTACTTTAAAAGAAACAATGTTTTCTTACAACATTACATTAAAAAAATATCATTGAGAAGGTAAACCAGCACACAGGCCATCTGATAAGTGGAAGCTGAGGCTTCGACATTTGTAATCTTAAGATTAGGGTTTGCAATATCCGCCCAGTTTTTTAATATTCGGATAATTGAATAATTCAATATTTATTATCCGAATATTCGGATATTTGAATAATTTCGGATAATTTTGGTATTTTGTAAAATAAAACAAAATTAGCGTATTTAAAGGTGTGTAATGCATAAAATCAACAAGTCAAGTAACAAAAAACCTGAAAAACAAAATACAACATGCTTTTATAATCATTACATGAGTTGTCATTATCGCACCACGTATTTTGTAATTTTTATAATAAAATAAAGTTTCAAATCACATTTTTTTAAATACCACGCGTGACGCGACGCGAAACAATAACAGACAACCTACCTTCTATAGATACAGACTAACTGACTGACTGAGCGAATGGTTTCGTTGTTCGGTCGGTTCAGAGTAGGTAAGTAATACCAATAATTATTTTAGAGACAGGTAGAAAATCCGCCTTATCTGCAAGTCTCATTTAAATACCTAATAATAGTAACATTAGTAACAATTCGTGTCTGCTATATTAAATCAATATATTATGTAATTTATGTAAGTTGGTATTCAGATACTTATTTAATAAAATATAATACTTAATATGGAACATTTGTCTAAACACCTTATATGGGCAATACAGATGGACATAAAACGTCATTAGTCATTAGTGTTTATCCCGTATTTTTTTTGAATTTTTCCTTCTTATAAATGATTTTATTAGTGTTTTCAAAATATCCGTTTATTCGGATAATTCGCGGTTTAGTATTCGGATAATTTTGAATATTATTTTCGGCGGATATTCGGATAATTGAATATTCGGATTATTCAGATTGCAAACCCTACTTAAGATCAAAAGTTGTCTTGCCCGCGCGACGGAACACAAAATGCAAACACTGCTGTTTGGCGGCAGGTTAAAGGGAAATATGATGGTACCCTGCACAAGGTCCTTCCACAACAAACTTATTGACTAGTATAGAGGCATTTCATCTTAGTCCTAAGGGTCGGCAACGCATTGGTGGTCTTAGGATTGCAGTCTTAAGATTAAAGTCTTGAGAATGCTAATGGTTATGGGTCACAGATCCCACTAACCATCAGCCCCCTATATCACCATCTTGACAGTGATTAATGACAGGTGACAATTCACTAGTTATTTTTTTGTTTCTTTGCCCCGCGGCGACTTCAACAGCTACTACCGCGGGGATATGCCGTTTCCACAATGAAGTGATTTCGCCAGTGTCACGTCTATATAAGTATAAATCAATATAGCAATAAAATACAATCTAACCTTATCTAGGGAGATTGGGGCAAACGTTGTACGGTGATATGAAGAACATAGGTTAAGATAGTTTTAACCTCTGTACCACTGCGAAACCACTTGAAACGAGAAGTAAGATGCCAGAAACACGAAATAAGTCTAAGTCTTCTATCATTGTGCAACACAGAGGCATAAAAAGGACAAATCACTAACATAAAAGAACTTTGAACACCTAAATACACAAAAATATAAAACTAAAGCAAATTACACATCCGCCATCTTTTAACGTTGCAAATGGATCCTCCAATTCGCTAGTTAACAAGCTTCCGCATCAGTGGGATTCATATCAGCTACGCTATATACACTGAAATGTCACCTGTCACCTGTCATTGTCACGATGGTAAAATAGGGATCTTGCGGCTGATAATGATGATGATGATGATGATGACATATAAGTAATACAATACAAAAACAGGTTAAAGACAATTCGATTTTTACCGCTTAGAATAGGGGTCCTCAGTGGTCGGAATGGTAGTTGACAGGGAAAAAATATGCCAGTACTCGTATTTTACCAGCCCAATCCACCCACTCAAGCAATACAATTAACAAAAGCCCTAGTTCATCAGCAATTGTAATGTTCCCCGTAATTTATGTCGTAACACCTGAGTTGCCCTAAGGGACTAATTTATGTTGCTTTAATTTCCCCCAGAACTGCCCCTTGGACATACATCCCTCTCCATTCACTTACAAACGAGCAGGATAGACGCATGACATAAATCGCGCTCAACTGACCCTTGGGTAAAAGACTGCTTGCTAGCATTGCCTTTTCACTCATTAAAGGCTTAACTGACAAGGACAGAGTATGTTTATCAGTTGTTTTAAACTGACCCTCGGGTAAAGAATTGTCGTGATTTGCATGTTTTTAAGTGCTAGGGTTTAAATTCAGTTTCAGTGCCAAGTATTAACATTTTCAGTCAAACGGAGTTCGTTTTGTATGAAAAACAGAGATCGTGGCAGCCAAGTTCATAATGAAAGGTTCTTTGGGTTGTGAAAAATTAATTCTCGTAATGGAATAAGTTAAGAGTCAAAATAAGCAATGCAGTAGATGGTTGAATTCAATTAGATATTTTTGTAATTTAAATTGACATGAAAGTATTTAATACAAATACTATAAATATATTTTGGGACGCATATTCACCCCTATTGAATGGTTTATTTAATTTTACAGGTTATTGTAATAATATCTAAGAAACGTTGGTTTACTTCGTGACAACGCATTTACTACAAAACTTTGGGTCATCTCATCTCACTAAGTATATTAAAGTGTACATTTAATAATGATAAAAAAAAACACATAAAGGGTAAAGTCACCAGTAGTCAGCCAGATACCAGTAGTCGATCTTATATGAGTGCGAAGAGTGGAAAATATATCTTTCGTACTCTCCACACTCATACATAGTATAGGCAGAAGCCGACTACAGGTCTCTGGCTGACCATTGGGGACTTTACCCTATTGGGGTTTTTGCAGCAAATCTGTTTTTATTTCACATATGTTGCGCTGCTAATATTCTACGATTTACTTTTTTACGCCAAAAGTGACGTTTCGTCTTTAGCACTTGTATATAGGAAAATAGAACCGCATTACTGAGAGGTTCAACTTTTAATTAGAAGATACGACAGCGTACCTACTCCTAGCACAAGCAAGCTAGGTAATTTTATAATAAAAGGGTATTGCAAATACAACTTTTTCCTTATCCACAAAGAGTTGACTCTCTTTTAGCCGTCGTTATTAGTACATACATCTTTTTTAAATAAACCCGGGTATTAAAGAGATTGTCGGGGGCCTTCCGTTAATTCTCTATAAGTACAATGTACCTGTCTCCAATTCAAAGCTCGTCAAACCCCAAATTATCAAGCGGCAAACTGAACATGTTAATTATAACTTCTGACTCCCAATTACAGACCAATGGGCATTCACATCAGCCATTATTAAATACAGTCCAAATTAAAATAGAATTAACAGCGACTGGCGTTTACGACATTTCTGTAATTACATTTAAACAAATAACATAGCGGCTAAAGTCAAGGGCGTATGCGCCAATTTCTGTAAGGCTTTTTGTGTGATGTCACCAACCTGTCCACAGTATAATTTCTACTTTAAAGCAAAGTTTGTGGGAGATAATTTCTTATCAGAAAGTGAGATAATATGTGGAAACTAATTCATAATTATGGCGGAATAGTTTGCCTCTACTTAAGTACACATTAAGTGTCATGCTACACTTAACTTGTATAGTCAAACCACTGAAGCTTTGTCGTTGTATCTTCGGGCGGGGCTATCACGACTCAAAGGTGAATGCGTCTTTTTTTTAAAGCGAATCAACGCCTTAGATCTACTTTTGCGCCCTTTTGTAATTGAATATTTCAATAAACAGAGTAAAAATAGGGATTATACTAAACCAAAACAAGTTACTTTAAAAAAGGGCAGTGAAACTGTGAAATGACGCTAAGTTTTTTAAATTTATGTTTAACGCAAATGATTGGCAATCATTATGTTTGAAGTCTTTGTGTGTATCTGTGGCCCAAATCTGACACAACAGAGTTCAATGCGGCATTTTATAGCCACGTGAAGCACGTGGCATTAGCTCCGTAACCTCATTTAAAAACAAAACTTTGAACAGAAAATAGACGTATAAATGTCATCAATAAACGGACAACATTGACAAATAACAGACCTGTGTACTGAATGCCCATTGCAAATTAAAGCCATTAATCTTTTAATCAAAAGAGCTCCATTGAAGATCTGAAGTGGTCATTACGTACTCTTGTCGTACCCTTTTTGTCCTTTCCAAGGTGAAGGTACAACATGAATTTCCACTTTCTACATCGCCTTTTGTGTTACGACCGTTATAGCTGTGTTGCCAGTTGTCAATCGACTGTTATTAATTAGAGGGTTGCCAGAAGACAAAATTAGGTTCGTGAAAAGACGGTAGATGCTAATGGTGAAGTGACCATTGCGGGTTAATTTTAAAAGCCAAATTAGGTCTTATTATTCCAGAATTGTATTTGATGTTTGTTAAAAATTAAACTATATTGACCTCAAAAAATTAAAGAAATGTTGTTGTCTCTCTTTATTCTTTAAATTATCTTTATTATAATCCTAAACTAGTTCATTGGGCTCATTTCGCACGTTAAGATAAGAAATATAACGTAACTTAACCTACGTATAATGTTATGATTTAGGTACGTATAGAAACAATGGCCATAAAATAAGATGATTCCAATCAAGATACCTACTTAATTAAAGTTAGTTAGTTAAATAGACTAAAAACCCAAAGTGCATTGTAGCAAAAGAAAGAGAGTTTATTTAATAACAATTGCGAAACATTGGTCAAATTAATAGAGGTTCAAAGGTACAGTAGTGGTTGGAAAAGAATAATTATTTTTAGTCCATAACAGCATTGAAATAGAGTTGGAAATAGATGAACCGTTTCACGCCGTGATCGCACAAAAGCCACCCGTATGTCTTTCGTCATCCGTCAAATCTTTAAGCAATTTCGTAATTGACACGAAAGAGACAAAAGAATTCCACGCGAGGGTCGAAACCAATAACGAACTGAGGGACTATTTGCTCGCTGTCCCTTTCTTCTAACAGTTTCGGTCGGTAAACTCCAATCTAAGAACTTCAAAGACATGAAACAAATGAAAATGGCGGTGTTGTCATGACAAAAAAACATTATGAAATATCTCTTTTGGGAATCTACTTTTTGAATAGCAAACGAAGTATAATAAGGTAGAGAATACTATTGAAGTATAATAAATGTATTGGAAGTCTCCACTAACCTATGATTTTTTCATGTAATAAATATGACGATGGGCCAAGGTTGCCACCGAATGGACTTCGCAAGATGGCCACCGGAGCAGAGGCAGACCAAAAAGGAGATGGCGGGATGACTTAGACGCGTTTCAAAGCGAATGGCGGGAGCATGCACTCAATCGGGATGAATGGCGGAAAAGAGGGGAGGCCTTTGCCCAGCAGTGGGACACCCGACTAGGCTAAAAAAATAAATAAAAAAATATGACAATTTGTAATGGAACAAATATGATGGGGGAAAAAACCGGGCAAGACCATGTCCATGCTCAGTGTAGGGTTCCGAAGCCGCCAAGTACTACAAACATAAAAATAACAAGTAATAACTAATTTTCTATTTAAAGTGTTTTGGTGCCGTTTTATATATTTTTTTAGGTATAAACACTGTAATCGCCTGTAGTCGTGATTTTTTTCTTTTCAATTCGTCATAGAAGATACAAAGTATCTTCATTGAAGATATTTTTTAGATTTTTTATTATGTGTAGTTTTGGTTGGGGTGGGGGACGACGACGACACATGACTCCAACAAAAATTAGGGCTTTAAAGATTAATATTTCATAAATAGATCCCTTAATCGATAAAATAATTATATTTGAAAGACCTATCCAAAGACACCCCACACTATGGGTACACGAGAAAAAAAATACATCCCCGAGTTATGTGTTGGGGACGTGCACTCTTTTTTTTCTGTAAAGTTTTTATTTTACCACTTTGTTTGCGTGACTAATATATACAGGGTTATTGGTAAGTCGACCTATTCCCGTTAGGAGGTGATAGGGGTGACTATTTGCGATAATTTTGACCCCCATATGCATTATGCAAAGGTGAACCATTTTTGAGTTATCGCGATTTTTAGTTTTTTTTTAAATTAGTCGGAAATTCAACTTGAAAAATTTATTACAAAAAAAGTATCAATGTAAATCTTTTTTTTTCTTCTGATTTACAAAAACGATTAAACACTGGTTATTTCTCAGTATTAAAATAATAATTATCCGCCCAAATTTAAAAAAGCGAGACGGAATACGAAATTTTTTAAATATTTTTTGCGATCACTTTCCACTAAAATGCCTTAAAAACAAAAAAAAACGTTATAAAACTTGGCTTGCAGATTATTTTAAAAACTCAACTGTTTTCTTAGCTCTCCAAAAATGCATAACAAGTAGGAAATTATTTGAAAAAAAACTGAAAAAAAAAACATCACAAAGGAAGCGGGCGGAAACTAAAGTCACAAATGCCACTTCTGGCTGACTGAAATTAGTCTGACTAACTTAAAATAAAACTAAAAATCGCTTACTTTTTCCATAAGTTAATGTTGTTATTTGTGTTTACGAGTATAACAGTTAGTTTTAATAGCTCGTTAGAAAGCTGAAAAAACGTCAATGATTTATGTGTAATCTGCACGCCAAATGTATTGGTAAATTTTTCTGTTTTCGTGTAATTTATGTTGGAGTTTGATAAAAAAACATGTATTTTTTAGTTTTCGGTCTCGCATTCTCAAACGTGCACAGATAATATTTTTTTTAATATTGCATAAGAACAACAAGTTCATCTTGTACAAAAGCAAATAAAAAAAATTGATTTAAGTTCAGTATGTTTATTAATTTTTATTTTTGAAGTAGCATTTGTGACTTTAGTTTCCGCCCGCTTCCTTTGTGATGTTTTTTTTTTCAGTTTTTTTTCAAATAATTTCCTACTTGTTATGCATTTTTGGAGAGCTAAGAAAACAGTTGAGTTTTTAAAATAATCTGCAAGCCAAGTTTTATAACGTTTTTTTTTGTTTTTAAGGCATTTTAGTGGAAAGTGATCGCAAAAAATATTTAAAAAATTTCGTATTCCGTCTCGCTTTTTTAAATTTGGGCGGATAATTATTATTTTAATACTGAGAAATAACCAGTGTTTAATCGTTTTTGTAAATCAGAAGAAAAAAAAAGATTTACATTGATACTTTTTTTGTAATAAATTTTTCAAGTTGAATTTCCGACTAATTTAAAAAAAAACTAAAAATCGCGATAACTCAAAAATGGTTCACCTTTGCATAATGCATATGGGGGTCAAAATTATCGCAAATAGTCACCCCTATCACCTCCTAACGGGAATAGGTCGACTTACCAATAACCCTGTATATGTATATTCATGCCAAATTACAGCTTCCCAGTACTAAGAGTCTGTATTTCAACTCCCATGAGTTGATCTACAACGAAACCATATTACGTGATCATTAAAACCTGAGTTAGTTGTAGATCTGTTATTTGGACATCGTCGCTACATTTTACGGACCAAGCGTGACTAAAATATCATATCGCAACTTATCCCCATAAGAAACAGTCAGTGCTTATGACAGTATAAAGGAACAGAACGCAATGACAGCTACAGGGGTCGGTCCACACCAATCATCATAATTCCAGCGGCCCACCGAGGGTGCCCATGCCCACGTGCCAACAATCCGCAATCCATTAAAAAAAACAGTAAATTCCGAATTGGAATTGGAAAAACTAATAGAATGGCAACACTACAAAGGGATTCTTTTCACGGGCTGCCAGCATTGCGCGCGTTTCCACGTGTGCACTGACCTTAATGTGTGCTTGTGACCTTTGACCTGTTTTTAATGTTATTTCGGTGTTGCTATTTTAAAATGGAGGGTTTTGACAGTTCGATGTGGAACGTGGGTAGATATGAACTTAGATGTCATTTTGTTGAGCCAATGCCATATTAAGCTTTTTAGTTACTCTCTCTTTGTTGGTTTTTAGGGTTCCGTACCGAAAGGGTAAAAACGGGACCCTATTACTAAGACTCCGCTGTCCGTCTGTCTGTCACCAGGCTGTATTTTAGGAACGTGATAGCTAGACAGTTGATATTTTCACAGAAGATCTATTTCTCTTGTTGCTATAACAACAAATACTAAAAACAGAACAAATTAAATATTTATAAAATTTTAAATTAAAAAAAAATATATATTTTTTGTGGCGTTTTTAATTCTATATTAATAATGGCAACAAGTAGACACTTGGAATATTAACAGTATAATATTTTATTTATTGACTTTCTAAATAAATAATTAAATTAAAATAAAATAAATATATAAGGGAGGCTCCCATACAACAAACGTGTTTTTTTTTTACCGTAAAAGTAATAAAAGAAGCTACAGAGGTATATGGTAGTCAGCCATCTATTTTATCATTAAGTTTTAAGTCAATTTTATTAAGATCATGTTCTCTAATTTTAAAGTTCGTCAAACTCTATTCTTGTCAGACTATAATCGACATTGACCTTTAAACATTTTAGTTTACACATTATTAAAACTTGACAACGTGATTAACTTCTAAGTACCTAGTGGGGTCAATTCTATTCAGATACTGTTCTCTATTTTTAAATATCTGTAAGCGTGAATTTATGAAGGTCAAACTTTATTCTTGTTAGACTTGAATCGTGTTTGACGTTTATAAACTTTTGTTTACAGCTTATTAATTAGACAACACGATCAGAATTGGCGAAACGCGTGTAATTTTGAATACTGTAACAAGTTTAAGTTATAAGCATTTTACTTCATCTTTTTTTTAAGATTTTCCACGTTGTATAAACAAAAAAATGGCCGCCCCCGGAGTTTAGAGCGAAGAGGCAAACTCCCCGAACTCCTTTAATCCTGCCGATGTGTTTTGTCGCCGTCCATTGTACAACTTTCTCGCAACTTTCTTTTTTGTCTCTAATTTTATTATTTCGCCTTATTATGCCGAGTTTGGACGCGGGGTTTCGTTACCTTTCGAGTTTGTTGCATATATATTTATTGTGTTTTTTGTGAGAGTACTCGGGAAAGTAATTTTCTTAAGTGAGTTAGAATAGGAACCTTCGTGAAACAGCCGTCCTGCAGGCTGGTTGCTTTTATCGTTGAGGATGAAATCTATGTGCCGGAAGCTGTGAGTGATCAGGCCTGCTGGTTTTAATAGATCATTTAGTGACTATTTTGATATTGATCTTAATGGTTATCAAAGAGCGGATTTGACGAAAGTTTCAGTGATTTGCCACTATCAAGCCATGACTATTCAAATAAAAAAATGATGTAGTACGGTTTTGTAAATTACTAATATTGAGCAAATGCTACCTACTAGCACTATTAAGCATGCTTGTTAGTAGCACGCTCAAAGATAGCACGCCTTGCTATCTTTGAGCGTGCTACCTGAGGTGGAAGGGGGAAAGGTAATAGCAAGTGTGAACGCGTTTGCCTAGTGAACATTCTAAAGTCTATTTTATTCCGTTTACCACAGATGAATAATCTTTAAAATAGCTTTTAAGAAACTGCTATTGTCTGTGTTTCGATTCGTGGTGTAATTATTAATAGCCGATATAATTAAAATGCTTTGTACATTAAAAAATGAAATTTTAGGTTCTTATCGAAAATTAATAACGAATAAACCGTCAGAGAGCACGCTATCGAAAGGCATTGTGTAAATAGAGTGTTTGCTTTGACCATGCTTATTCAGGAGCATACTTAAAATTAGCATGCTTATTGCTAACAAATGTAAACAGTTCATAAGCATGCTCATATTAGCGCATACTCATACCACGCTTTTTAGCATGCTTTTTTAAGCATGTGTAAACAGTACCTTATATGGTATTTCAGACGTTGCTACAAAAGAAAACTAAAAAACTGTGGAGTTAAATTTCAAATATGGAACGCCAATTCCTATTCTGGAAAAACCTTTGCGTAATCGAATCGTACACGTCGGTAAGCCATTATTTGCATCGAGAGAACTAATTCGCTCAGGCGGGTCCTTATTCCTGGCATTATCTTTTGTTTCTTGTCCATGTTTAGATACAGCCTTTTACGCTTAAAACTTTTCGCGAGATAAAAATTCGTTGAATATATTTTTTTCTTTAATTCCGAGATGTTATCGGGCAGATTCATTCGAGTGCTTTTTTCGGTAGCTTTTTGTTTTTATCAGTAAAGTACGGTTTTGATGGAGGACCGTATCAAAAGTAGAAAAAGTTTTTTAACAATCTTATTTCCAGTTTTTCATTTTTTTTATTACTGAAAGTGTTTATGACTTTTCTTTGGAAGTTAGATTCGAAGACTGGGTGAGTTTGTTAGTTTCAATAGAAAAGGTGAGGTAATAAAAAAGGTAATGCGCTTTGCAACTTTGAAATGACTTTCTAGTGCTCACTCTTTTGACCTATGAGTCAAATTAAAGTTATTTACCTAATTTATGAGAGACCTATACATCTATTGACTTAACATAAAAATGCTTAAAAGACGTCTACGAGTTGTCTACTGGCAAGATTAATAAGTAACAAGGTACAAGGATTCTAAGAGAACACCAGCGGGCTTTATTCCACCTGATTTTGCATCTTGACGTTGTACATCGTTGAGGTTGTGCTTGACACAAGTTGACGTTATGGTAGCTTTTATTTACTTGTCAATAAGAGCTACTTTTTCGTCAACAGTAGGAATTGAATAGAGCCAATGTTCATAATTAGTATTATGCAAGACCTTCCCATTGAAATAGCAATAATTAATCGAATCGTGCGGTAGTATAATTGATTTACTCCATAATAATATTGAAGGTTGCAAAATAATTTTAAATTGCTCGATGCCCGCTTTGAGTTGTAAAATAACTATTCACTTAAATATCCTGTCGCAGCAACTCCTTTAATAATTTCACGAAGCAATTCAAACGTAACGTTAGAGCGACAAGGTACTAAAAATAACGATGTTTATGACCACGATTCGATACATTTTCTAGACTTTTTAAAGCAAATTGCCTGTAAATCTTCCCAACTCTTTAAATCTTTAGTCGTTACTATTCCGGAGTCTGTGTCGGACGCGGGACGTCTCTCCGGGGAGCCTGGCTAATAGTACACATAAAAACAGTACGACAGAATAAAATAAACGCCAACTTCGTACTTGAAATTTCTCTGTACTTTAATAGTTTATATTGTATCGTGACCGTGAATAAAAGTCATAATTACTTCGCTCAAGGTAATTTTTGTAGCATTTAATTTCGGCTTCAACAATATATGTTTGAGCTTAATCAAATGGACTTAGACTCAAATAATGCCAGTACACTAAGTTAGGTACAGTCCAGTTAATAAATGTAAATACATGAATTGTCACAACGATTAACGTGACAAGGTACTAAAGTGTATACATATTAACTCAACTATACAGTCTAAAGAGATGTATCCACTTTTGGAACTTATTACATTGTAATAAGGTGAAATAGTGGATACCTACACCTCTTTGTAGTCGACTGCACCTTGTCATAACTGTAAATTCGTTTCGAAACTTATAGTAAAGGCAGCAATGTAACATTAACATAATATTTGGGCATCTTTATGTGCTTTCTTTCTTGGATTGTTCAATCGGTAAAAACAACCTGACTCATCAAAGAACTGTGTCATATTAACGTTGATATTTAAATCAAAGGATCTTTTTTTTTCTAACTGCCCTTTAAAGACAAAAGGCGGCATTCCAGACAAAATTCTTGTAGCAAGTGCAACCTCATTACTAACCGTATAGGATTGAATCTCCTTTGGCTATTGAATTTGAGATACCGCCTTTTAGCTTATGAAGGATAGTGTAGCCCAGTTTTAATGGTGCGTTAGTATTCCATTTAGTGTCTTTCCCCCGCGTGTTAAAGTTGTACTTAATACAGCAATTGGAAGAAAGATCCATTGCTAAACAAATAAAATGGATTTTCCTTTGTATTTGTGACCGACCATCGCATTAGAAAATTGACTCTATGATATTCACAATACGCTCATATGCCATTATCTTTCTTTGTAACTAGGGTTGGCCTGAAGACGCTTGACACAGGTTGCAGTACCGTTCCTTGACTACTGCGCCCCCGCTCCCATTGACCCCTCTCGACCTGTCGAACGCACGCGCCGCCTTCGTTAAAATCGCGATAAGGATGGTCCTTCGAGCCGGATGTGTGATCTTTGATTTATTGTGAAACTCTGTTGCAGCTTTGATATGTCTGAGTATTTTTTTTAATCCAAAGGTATTTTTTGAAGAAATAACGTATAAAAAGTATAGCGCATGTTGAAAATAAACCTACAGTTATACGTAGTTTTTTTTACGAGAGCGCTGATCATTAAAATAATAATTTAACATATGAATCAGGAATTGGTTTAGTTCATAGCAGTACATTAACATGGTGCATGTTGTAAATTAAGAATCAACTTAATTCATTTTATTATACTGTAACTTTCTCTTTGTTTCTTTTATTATAACTATTCAAGTTTTCAAACATACCAACAAGTTAAATGCTCCCTAAGCTCGAAAAATCAATATTATACACACCCTATGTTTATCTTAGAAAAGTTCCGTTTTGTTTGCTATTTACTCCGTCAAGATAGATTGAATGTAATCCGAGAAAGTTTGTTTGTTTCTGCCCCACATGTATTTACTAAAACGATTGATGATCACAATAAAAAAGCTCTTCACAGTTTTTATTTACTTAAAGTTTTAACTTCTTAACATAATTAACTGTATCTTCATTTAGTTACAAACTCTATTGAACCGAAACCATTTTTTCATAAATAGAATAATACTTTCACGTATAAAACCGTTTTTATTTATTCAGCCATTTCAAATTTTCGTCTTCCAACCATTATGAATGCAAAGGGACTTTTTGCCGTCATAGTTCCGTGCGGCTCCGATAGATGGCGTCACAGCTTCCGTCGCAGACGGCGCCGGAAGCGCTTTGTCTATGCCTCCCGATGGATTCGGCGCGATTGAAAATTTCAAATTTCGAATTTCTCTGTTGGCATTATAAATTTATGATGGTGTTCGGGTATTTACGTATTGTAACGGAATTTATAGAGACAGCAAACACATTTTCCGTTAAAAGAGTACCTACAGTGACAAGTAGACAATATGCTATGAAATAAAAAGAGAGAAAGATAGGTTACTGTTGAATGTCAGGTCAGTTAATGAAGAAGTTTCACACAACACTTCTTTTTAACATACCATTTTTTGTGTCTTTTGACGTGATGTTGTGTACAGTCAAGGGCATAAAAATAATATACGTTCCCAAGATGTCAAAGATATCTATACACCTTTATACCACTGGCAATAAGGTCCGTGTATACATATATTTGACGCGATACCTGTATAGATATTAATGCCCTTGACTGTACAGTTTTATAATGGAAATAAAACGACTGCATCGTGAATATGTGCCGTGTTTTTGTTTCCTATACATTCAATTCAATCTTAATAAACCTTCAGCTCCGGGCGAGTCAACAATTATCTGATATTGACAGAGCGAGCCATGCTCAAGGAATTGGTTTCGACAAGCCAGAAACAGAAACAGGAGTCATGAGTAGGTAATTTGTAGAAAACACTGACTTTGTATATTACTAGTAATAGTTAGGCGACGTCGATTGCCCAGAACTCCTGTCAAGAATTAATCTCCGTGCTCCTCTTAGATCAACGAGGTCTAAACACCTTTTCAGTCTTCCCAAAACCAGGACTAACGCCGGGAAACGTGCACCCATACATAGACTGTGTGGCCATCACAATACATTTCTTAGCGTCATAGACCTATTTTCACAATCCCGCGCCCAGTTTAAAGCTTCTGTTGTAAATTTATACAAGCATTCATATTTATCTGTGTTTCTGTTATTTAATGTTATTTTTATCATTAATTCTTAATTAAGCACATTGCATGCTGTAATTTTAACTTAGTATTTCTTGTGTTCATAGTGAGATACATTCAGGGAAGCATCTGTATTTATAGTACCAATTTACAAATTGTGTTACACTCTATGTATGTTTCTGTCTTATCTCCTAAATAAATAAATAGCTACAAAGTTAATGTTATATGACAGAAACATGTACTATATTTTGTACAGCAGCGATATCGTAAAGAATAGACAATGTTAGAGAACATACCCGTAGCGCCGTTAGTTAAAAAAATACAACGGTAACGTTTAAAATATGTTGGTTTATAATATAAGCGTTATTGTGTTTCGTAAATGTGTTTGTTACTTAAATTAAAATATGTATAGCAGTTAACTTAAAATACCAACATTGTTGAAATGTTCTGTACTAAAAAACAACATGGGGTCAATCTACCCACAGCTATAAAACGCTTAATTTGAACAAAGATATCATTACAGGCGATAAAAAACGTGACTCGAACCACCCCAGACATTAAATTGCATGCATAAAAATGCTAAGTAAACTACATTTTTAAAACACCAGGGGGAGTGACCGGCACTCAATACAATGTGTCTATGAATTGTTTTAACAAGTCACGGAATAGAGAAATAAATTGGAAAGTCAAATGGTTTCCTAATTCAAATGTAACTTGTGTCAAACAAAAAAAAACGCAAACTATGAAACATTGATCGAAGTCTCGGACGACCAAGATGGCTTCCGTTATCCATTTTGTCGTTTAATAGTAATTTCAAATTCAATAATTCACAATCAATGAATCAGTCCATTTTATGTGACTGGTGTATAATGTCTAATTACGTGTATAGTCGCATACTAAGCTTTATCTACGCATACCGTAAGTTTTCTGCATTATGTGAGAAACCTGAATCTGTGGTTGACTTGTATCTTAATGCAGCCACGTCGATCACAGATACTTTAATGAAATGCAATGCTTTAATATTAACATTAAAATACAACCACAGATACAGGTTTCTTAATATAGGCCCTTTGTTTATCGATTCTGATCATGATATAATATAATGATATAACGAAGCACATAGCACTTTTATCTCAAAATAAACTTAAAATCGTTGGTAACCCAATATTGCTTCTCTAATTAATCTAAACATAGCAACGGTCATTAAATTTTAAGCAAGGCATTAACCTAACCCTTAAAATATAAAAATGTACCTTTAATGAATCTCTATTAAACTTTTACATCCAAAGGTCAGTGCGAACCCTCCTTCACCCTTGCATTAACCAATTTACACCCCCGATTTGAACCCCTGAAGTTATAAATTTCACCTAACCAACGATCTACTTCCGCTGTATACCTACTTTTAAAAAGGGGGGTAGTTGGGTAGTTTCTGGGGTGGAAATACGGCCTCCGTAAAAGAGGTAGAAGTTAATTTATAAAAGATAGTTAGGGATGTTTGTAGGAGTTTTAGTTTATTTATTATAGAGATATACTAGTAGGCAAGCAGCGCCTGAAGAAAAAGAGACGAAGATCAGTGTTGTTAATAAGTGATCATTTATGTACCTTGTCGCTTTCAATCGTTTCACAATTTTGTATGACATTTGAAACACGACGTGTCATACAAATATTCCAACGGATTTTACTACAGGTTCGAGACAATGACAAACATACTTATCGAGAAATGCGTACGTAAATGCATAGAAAACACCACTACTCAGGAACCAATAATGGCCGACGTGGGTTGCTATATTGTGCAACTATAGCAAGCAGCCTTTTTAGAAAAGAAAGTTTCCAAACCATTATTTCAAGCAGCAGCTAAACACGGTTTTAATTATCGCTGGGCCAGTGGTAGTGTTATTATTAGCGCCGAAAAAAGCGTTCCCAATAGCTACGAGCTTCTTAAACCAATTCAAGCTCCCTCTTTTAAACCAAAACACCAATTAATGACATTATTTATTCGTTACTTCGCGGCGGTGATTACGGTTGCCGTAAAAACTAACATGGCAGCCTTTGTATGGGGGTGCCTTTTAATTTTCCGAGCGTGGGCTTCAATGTCTAACTAGCGGTTACATTTAAAATTAAACGCGTGTGTCAAGTTGTAAGATACATCGGATATACCTACTTTAAATTTATTTTAACTCGTAAACAAGATATTCGGTGAACGTTATCGTTAACGTAAAGAATGATGGGCAAAAATGTATGGAACTCAGCCCAATCGTCAATAGAATTATAACGTATGTAGGCATGCGGGGCACAGCTAGTGTGTGTGAGAATATTTGAAGGCTGATAACTCTCTTCTCCGGGGTTCTTGTAGTTTGTCCCTGTATTAGAAAACAAAGCTTATGTAACTAGCTTTCACGTGGTATACATAAGTTTTGTATTGGTTATATGGGCCAATATGCCCATCATTCTTTGTATTGATTTACGCTGCCATACGCTCGCGTTAAGCGCTTATGTCAATTCTACACTTTTGTCAGTTTTCTTGAATCATTTACGTTAGCGTTTAGCAGAGTTCTCGTCTAGGGCCCTAGGTGTCTATTCGTTTTTAGCCGTCCATTGTTTAAGAATCGATCGCCTTTACTATCAAGATAATAAGAGCTTTAATAATGTTAACAATATTCGCAATCGCAATCGTTTTCATTTTGAAAATCGAAGGTTTGTCTGCATACAAAATGAAAACAATTGTTCCGCTTTGAAGCCGATTGTGATTGCGAGCGCGTGAGGCAATAGCGATGCAGGTTTAGATTCGTAGATGACAAGCAGTGTGGCTAATGACGTCTTATCATGTAACCACTGCGGCTCTCATACGCATTTATAATCCTTTTTTGTAATGAAACAAAGCATTAGGTATTGGTATAAAATAACAAAATTAACGCACACACGTTACGTCGCATTGTTTATAACATTATTGTAAGTTCGACTCTGTGATACGTTTTTGGGACAGACACGCGTCGATCGGTGAGTAAGCCTAAATAAAATCTGTTATTATTGGAATTTCAATTTCAAAAGAGAAATTATTAGAATAATTGAAAAGTTCAAACGCGTTTGGATTATTTCACTAAAAGAAAGTTAAATAGTCACCATAGTTGAATATAAGATACGCCGAAAATATTTGGGAATTAAATGTGTGTCAAATAGTCTCTTAATGACCACAGATTATAAAATAATGTACGATCTCAATCTTTTAAATTTTTACGCTACCGAAAGACACAAAAATGATTACATTGGAATATAACACGCTAGATGCTGTAACTTGAGCCACCATTGACGCAGATCAGATAATAATTGTGTACCGGGCACGTGACGGAGCCATGCGGGTAGTTTGAAAACCCGTTCTCCGGAAACGACTCAATTTTGAACTGTTTATAAAATCGCCTATGCGATTTATGCTGTAGAAAGTGAAGTTGTTTTAAAAAAGTTCCTTTTAAATATTTAGCTTATTTTTATTAGGGTTCTTTAAAAATATTTTTGCAAGATAATAATGTAATTAGGTAATTGAGAAAAGTGGTTGTACCTAGATACCAGGCTCAGGTGAATGATTAGCTTTTAAGTTTTAGCGCTTCACTCGTCAACACTGAGTGTGTAACATTTTGGCAAACATGTAATAAGAAGTATAGCGCATGTAGGTACTAGACATGTGCGCCGCGCCGGTGTCACGCCGATCTTACGCTGATGGGGCAAAGAAAATATGACAGCGGCGGCGTAAAATCGGCGTGAAACCGGTCTGGCGCACATGTAGTAGGTACCTTAAAAAAACATCGAATTTTGATAGATCTCCTCGATGAACAATATTGTGACACAATTAAGAAGGAGTGACCGTAGAATTTGTAACCACTAGTAGTTGATTCTAGAAGAAGCCAATTATTTTTTTTGATGGTATCCTCCTCCTTTTTTGAATTTCCTAATAGCATGATATTATGCCTGTTTGTTGTTTGGTTTGCTAGTCAATTTCTAGTTTTGAGATTGTTTGAAATTTTTTAGTCTATGTAATAATAATATTATGGTTTGTAAAATCTGATCTGAAGATGCAGTCAGAAGGTCACACTGAGATCTTTGCTGGCCTTAAGTGAGTGAGACTGAGTTTGGACTCCGTATTTTGATTTCAAAAATAAAATGAAAACGGCGAAAGACATCCAGCATCAAACTACTTATTATATCAAAAAGGATGTATGACCCAAACAAGCAATTTAAATTTGTAAGTTCTCCAATGGCAAACATACTTTTTGATAACAGTATTTTCCTTTCATCGCCACTTGCCTTATCCACCTGTCAACCGCACATACCTGTGAAAAGAAAATGGCGTGTTAGAATCTGTCAATTTATGTCCAATTAGTGAATCAACTATAGTTCGTTCCCGTCAACGGTGCTATTCTCAAACAATAGGGCGGGTATACCAAAGAACCATTTTATATTTACCTTTAAATTTATAGCTACTTTACGTAAAAGAAGATCAACTTATGCTGGATTTTTATTCGGGTTTCAAAAGCGTAGTTGATCTTTGATTTCAAACATTAAGTATGGGTTTAAGAGTCAATGTAAAATGGTTTTTTGGTCAGAGTATAACCAAACCACACCCTTATCAAAATACTGATTAATGGAACTAGTAATTGAATGAAATAAAGTGTAATTCGGTTCTTAATTGACGTTTCGTGATTTATTTAGGGTAAAAAACTATACACAGTATAAATGAAGGGAAGCCGTTGCTACAAAACAAAAACTACTCTTGCTATAAATTATTATATTTTGTAAGAGTTTTTTTGGAGCTAGCGACCGGCCCTCGCTTCGCTTTTGTTTATGCTAGTTCTCAGTAACATCAGTTCAAAAAACAGAATTGATTATACACAATAACCTTCCGTGAAAAATTATCTAACTAATGATGACATTTGCATGAAAATCCGTTCAGTAGTTTTTACAGCAGAACATACAGACAGATGCTGGCAGTGGACTTCGTTTTATAATATGTATCGAGACAATTTTAAAGCAGCTCATCCCACAAGCAACTTATGGAATCCTGTCATAATAACAGCGTTAAGTGACGAGATAGAAATGACATAGGAATTAATCGTAGGTTTTATACGACAAGGTTCTATAGTGGTATATCAATTAAAGTCCGTGACCGTACGAATTAATCATAATTATTAAATGTCACTACTTAATCCTAACGATTTCATTTTCTAAATTGTAGCATCTCAGAGTCAGCAACAGAACAATGTACATATTAATAATTTCCCCCTAAAGGCATGCACACACCGCCCAGTGAACCGTAAGGGCATGATCACACTAATGCGATCACAGACTGATAGCAATCGGTTTAATGGCTTATTGAAGACAATTTTCGTTATGAGATTAGTGAATATACATTACGTATACGGTTACCGACAATCTTGATATGTGGTTAAATTTACAGGATTCAGACTGTATTTTGAACAGATAAGACTGTCAGGGAATCAGGGGACTTTGGGAGTTGTAAAAGTCGATACAATACGTATAGACAGTTCTAATGCTGCCGAATTGATTAGTATTAATACAAAGACGTCGGGTTTTCTGAAGCTTGCTTAGTTGTATTGTATTTTTTATGGCACAGGTTGATAATAAGTAGACTCTAAAGCCCATAGACATTTTCAGTCTTAAGATCACAATCCTACGATGAAAATCTTAAGACAAAAAAGGTGTTGCCAACCTTAGATGGAATGCCCATAACATGTTCGTCATTTCACCGGTTGTCTTGCCTTCGCACCGGAACGGACCCTGCCTCCTTCTACTACTATCACTATCTACTGTAGTTAATTGAGTTTCATATTATCATTTATATCTCGCAGTAACAGTTTAATCCGGTTTATTATGATTACCATAGAAAAATACGCAATATTTCCAAAAGTTTGGTTGCAAATTTTTATGTCTACGATGGAAACAACCCCTCACAGGAAGGGTGACGCTTCGAACTCAAATTTACATTCAAATTCAACGTCTTCGCACAACTTTAACGAATTACACAAACAGCGTCGGGCGCCATATTTGCGCACCATATTTGTCCGCCATATTTGTCCGCCATATTGTCGGCCATGTTTGACACGCTGCGCGCTAATTTGGTAATTGCATGGCAGAGAGTTTCGCGCATCGCCGGTGTTTGTCGTCCGGATTGGACAGTTACAGTTAGGAATGAATGGAAGGTCCTCGGATCAAACAAGATTGAAACTTATTATGAAGGCAGTAGTGACATTGACAGGGGTCTTTCGTTCGTACCTCTATAGGATACTCGAAATTGTTACTGCACACTGTTCTCGATTGCTAGGTGTAGATTAAATCAACTGTCGTTGTGATTAAGTTGAGCGAGAGATGATTTTACACACAAGTCCATCGAAAACTGGCCACTGTATGAATTTACGCTCTCCAGTGAACATACATTGAAATGCGATGGGTAAGTTAACCTTAAAATCTCACGGAATATTATTGAAAGTTGTCTTAAGTACTTAACTATTTGTATAAGGTGTGAGAAATGAGGCCATTGTTTTTTGCAAAAAAGGAAATTAAATCTGTGGCAATTTAAGTGACACCTACAAGACTCTATAGAATATATATTTTTCATTTAAAATCATATAAACAAAACAAGATTTCAGGATATCCTGCAAAAGCCCTGCAAGAACATTAGAAACAATAACTAGGTCCACGTACTGTAGGCTTTCAGATTACAAAGCTCAAAAGCCGCTACAACTTGTGACAGGGAGATAAAGCTGGTATTACGTGTCTAGAAGTAAAAGTTCCCTCGTGAATATGACGGGGCAATAAAGTTAGTCAGATAACCCACGGGCTGAAAGCCATTTGTAGCTGCAAATATAGTGTTTCACTTCTTTATTCATCATTTAGACTCGAGTGTTTTTTTTAATATATTTTTTACATTGGGTTAGCAACATATTTGAAGTCTAAAGATTGTCCCCGTATATTGCTTGTTTGAGCTTCAGACTTCATTAATATTACGTATATTACTTAATATTAATAAAACATTAGGGGTTTGTTTAAGGAGATTATTGAAGTAGCGTATTATTTTAACTAGACAGAAAACGAGAATTCTACATAGTATGAAACAAATTCACTTCCCACCTCTTGAATCTGATTTAATGCGATATTCATCAATAGATATTGTGACTATGTACGTTCCAGAAAACTCTTTTATATAAATAAGATTCTCAGAAAAAATAACAAACTCTATTTTTTAGCAAAAGACATGTCATGCAATATAACGTTTCCAATGAACACAACCACTTTGTACAGCCTGTCTCATAGGGCCAATTCCGAGAATTTCCACGACGAGAAAATTATTGTGATATGGTTCATAATTCTTGAGATTCCTTTACGCATAGCTTTTAAATTAGGATAGGTATCGATGTAAAGTTACTCTTAGTTATATGTATTAGTTATACATAGAAAATGCATTAAATTATGTACCTTCATGGGCCAATAAAGAGAGTTATTAGTAAAATAACAGTATGATTTAAATGTAACCTAGATTATTTATAGTCACGTTTGATTTTTGTAGAAAACAAGTCAAACGAAAAGCAAGCTTAAGAAAAACCTTTTGGATAATGTCGTCAAAGTAATGTTACTTATATAGCCTGTGACACTCTAGTGGTTAAGACGAATCTAACCACGTATAATTTATTAAAAACGATTTAGCTATTTAGTAGTTACGAGCCGACATTGAGTCGGACATATGTACATGTCAAACACATAACCCTCCTTTTGTGATTTGCCGCAGTCGGGTAATAAATGGGACGGTTAATATGCCTTTGACATAATATCATATTGTTTTTAACAGCTTGTGATATTGTGTGATATTGTGTGACGGTGACAGCCATGTCTGGCTTGGAGTTAGCGCCATCATCCTACTTAGTTTTATAACATTGTTTCTGGCTTCACTGAAAACCAGCGTGACGAAACGTTTCCCAACGTTTTAGCACATTAGCTGAGTGAAGACTATTTTGGTAGGTTTTTAAATCTTAGTTTTTAGTTTTAGATTTACCTTTATTACCCTAATCTTATGTATCTGTATACTAGTGTAAAATGCCTGCCAAATAAACATATTTTCTTTCTTTCTTTTTCTTTCTTTTTAATTAGGCCACCATTACTGTCAAGTAAATTCTATCGTAACGTTGACTATACGATTTCATGTCAAAAGCGATGTGATTTTATCTAGTAGAATTGAGGCTTAGGTGGGAATTTGCGTTTAAGGAACTCAGAAATTTTACATTTGTCTGGCGTGTATTTATTTCAAAATAAATGTAGGCGCATAAAGTAATATTTGGCTGTTAGCTTGTTTGCAGCCAGGAGAGAGTAATGGTGAGCGTTGCCACCTGAGTCGACAGGGAGAGCTGGCGGCTGTCACACGGGACTGTATCAACGAGTGGAACATTCATAGAACTGTAGAATTGTTTCTGTTTGTTTTTGTACTCGTGTGTACTCATTGCCACGTTTTGCTCAATTTTCTTCAATTACCCCATGGTTAGCTAGAAAAAAAGCCTTAATGGGATAAGTTCATCTTTGTACATGTCAACTCTGTAAATATTACATTTCTGTGTTTTGCACTAAAAAAACACGCAATAGTGGTGTTATGGTTGAATGTGACGAAAAAGTAAAAAGGTCTCTCTAAATTTAGTTTGGACTCCAAATGATCAAGCATACAATCATAGCTTCCTATCAGATACTTGCAATTTAAGTAAAAAATATAAGCCTTTCCATAATTATCAAAAAACAAGCGACTTACTTGCGTGTTTTTGATAAACCAAGAAGTAATACATTACTGGTTAGATTCTTGCACCTAAACCAAACTAACAAGCATCTGCGCACTGCCAATGGACGACTAATTCCTGCTAATTTTGCAGGTGGTAGGACCTTGTGCAGGGTCCGTCGGGATCGCTACCACCATCTTATCCATTAACCTACCGTCAAACAGAGTATTCGCATTGTTGTGTTTCGGTCTGGGGATAAGACAGCCGGTGAAATGACTAGCATAGAGCATTCCATCTTAGTCCTCGGGGTTGGCAACGCATTTGCAGTCTTAGGCTTGCAATCTTGTGAATGCGAATGTGTATGGGTCACACTTTCCACTTACCATCAGGTGGCCTGTGTGCTCCTTTGCCTTCTCTATGTAAATGTATAATTGCTTAAAGCGTAATATATTACATAGTTTACACAGATATAGAGGGATGACGACAAAAAAATGCTGTCGCGGAACGTAACTTTTGCAAAATGATACAGTTTAACAAATAAATTGGTGAAAAATTAGTGAAACCTATTCCTAGCGTGTACGGTACGGTGTGACGGCAACACAGAGAAGCTTTTAGAAATATTTTCGGGTGTTTGTCTGTTGTTGTCTGCAGACACGATGACGAATGGAGACGGATCGCGCTATTGGAAGTGTTGTGTTAATTGTTGTTTAGTTCGAACATGGAAAAATAGGGAAATAAACAAGTGTATATTATGACTAAGTAGGGGAGATACCTTTTTAACCTTGTTAAATACACAGATCATTACTACGTAGAATATTAATTATATAAAAAAATGATATAATGCATAAATTTTAATATTTTATCAGGTAGCAATAGTAGCGAATAACAAACCACCGCTGTTAAAAAAACTGTTATACAGGATTTACATAATTACGCAATGACTGATCATATTGGCGAAGGGTTTTTTTTAAATATATGAAGCTGGCCAACGAGCACACAAGCTACCTGATGGTAAGTGCGCTCTGTGACCTGTAGATATTGGCAATCTTAAGAGTGCAATCCTAAGACCGAAAGCCCTGAGGACTTCAATGAAATGCACACTGGACCACAGCAATTTGAAATTTTCAATAAACTAAAATTTATCTAGAAAACCAGCAACTAGGACACCAGAACACGACCTCACAATTTCTAAGTACCCTCACATTAACAACATAATCTGAAACGAGGCAGAACCTCGCACAATTGCGCCCATCAGTGGGCGCTGACAGGCCCGATAGCCCAGAACGTCACGACGGCACATCACGACCGAGCTCGGGTATACCCAAGTGCCAAGAACTCTCTATGTCGCCCATTTTGAACGAAAATCAAGGGACCTGGGATTGAACGAGGTACCGTACAGTTTTGTACCATGGGAGAGGATTTTAGAAACCGATACGGATCAGGGATGGTTTGTTTGTATGAAGTTAAAATGTTGATGCCTTAAACCAACAATTCGAAGAAAACAAAAGCTGTAAAAACCCTATGGCATGTTTATTCATTAAATTTGTAAAATAATAAAAGCATAAATTAAAGAGACATATCCAAAAATATGCCTCACTTTAAAATTTGTAAAGCTTAGCCTACAGAAAGTAACAAAGAAACAAAGATTACATTCATACCTACATATGTACCTATAAAGCCTATATAGCAGTTGCATAACACCTATTCGTTTCGTACCTGGCAACCTTAATGTTAACAAAACAACCGCCAAAACGTTTTTACTCCAAAACTTATTCAGCGGGTCGTTTTTTGAAATTCGAACACTCAAATTTGTAATTCGAAAAAACGTGATACTCCTTCGAATGCGATTTATTTTCTATTTTTGTCGCTCGATTTCTCGGAGATCGACTGGAATACTAACGCATTCATTCGTAGTTGGTTTACCCTTAATTCTGCATGTTACGCGGCAACCCCGTTTAAAAAAGTGTGAAATGCCAAAAATTGTTTGCTGCGATGGTGTTGTCAGACGGGCTAGCGTTTTTTTTTTGCAAAAACTTAGATATGATTGATTGATTTTATACCTACCTAGTGTTTAGTTTGTGAAATCGTTTATTTTATCCATAACATTTGACAACCTTGTATCTCCACATCCTAAAGTGTTTTTAATATTTACGTTACAGCTTCTCTTATTAGTATTTAGCGATAAGATCATTGTAGACTCTCTACCATGTTAAAGTTACGTGTTTATGTAAGTATATCTTTGTTTTTTGTTGTGTGGTTTTATTTTGCCAATAACATCGATATAAGCTTCATAATTTCCAAAATTCTTCTCTATAGAAACCTTAACAATACATTTATGACCACTTCCTTAACAAACTGAACAGGCTCGGTACCGTCAATGCTGATGTCAGTAAAGATTCCGGAGCTCATTGTGCGGGGTTATTGTGTCCCATCACCTTGAGATAACCCCTTGTTAACGAGAGGGGGTTAACACTGAGAGGTTAAGTTTGGAATAGAAGAATTTATCTGGATAACTACGAGATATTCGGCTTAAATCACAATTTGTAAATAAATATTAAGACCACGTTTATGATAAATAATTATAGTTACTATTCTGGAACATAATAAAAGGAATTTTGTTTTCAATCGCGGCAACGTACGAGTATATATAATGCACGATACTAAAAAGATAATTGTTTCTGGATTTGAACAGCCTCTAGATACGTAGATTTTTGTTGCGCTATTGTGTTGTTTTTTATTTAAAAAACGCCATTTTTCGCAATTTGTTGCCTTCTATTCTTTATCCTCTACTTCTTACTTGCATAAAAAATCTGTCGGAAGTCGCCTATTATTTAAAAGTTGGTGTGCAGCAAAACTTTGATTATAATAAACCTGGTTTGAGTCGGAAACTTTGAACAAAGGGCTCCGAAAGGTAGCCATCCGAAGGCGTCCGTAGTTCGTTGACGTCCTACCCTTGCACTTTTGCGCGACTGCTGATGCGGCGCGTAATAAAAGAATGTCGTTTATGACCCATAGAGCCCTAGGGATGGGACGCTTTGGATGTTTTTAAGCATATCTATGAAAATTATGAATTGTCTTAAAGAACATTACGTAAGATAAAGATAAAGAGACATTTATTCGCAACAAAACAACGCAACATTACATAGACACAAAAAGATCAAGACACAGAGAAAATGTTGCGAAACGGTCCCAACTCAGCATTCGCTAGCCGTAAAGCCAGCACTGGTCTTCCGCTTGGTGAAAAGACGGAAAGTGAAAGGCGGTACAAAAATACTCAAAAAGATAAAAGGTAAACCCTAGTACGCACTAATCTTAGTCATAAAAGCTATATGGCTGAGATGCCCACTAGGGTTTTTTTTTTTTTGGTATTTTTGTAACACGTGTAGATTTAATAATACAAATGAAATGGTGATTAGTAAATCGTATCAAATGAAACCGGCTGCATATATATTATACTCTACGCAGTCCGAATAACGTTTTTATGGGGAAGGAAAAACGGAAAAGTTGCCCAGAAAATAACTGTAGAACGTATATCGGGTGGGTCAACTGACCCGATGTAATTACATCTAAATAATAAATAGTATTCCTAGGAGAATAAAATATTAATAAATAAATAAAGAAGACCTGAAAAATCATGCCACACGTGTCGTACTTCACAATTATAACCTCTGCAAAAATTCGCTGCTTAAATACAAAAGCGCCACAAATCAAAAACAAATATAGTTTGATTTAAAACTGAAAGTATATAGCATTCCGATTTCAAATGCAACACAGACACATTTTGTTTTGCGTCGCTTTTGTATTAAAGCAACGAATTGTGTAAACATTCAACATTTACTTCGTCATCCAAAGTTGTCATGGATGCAATAGCTGCAGTAACATCCCTAGCCCTCCCAGGTCCGCAATTCGGCGAGAATGCTGACTTGCGCAAAACCAGAACCTTTCTATTCTAATGCGGGACTTTTTAAACTTCGATTCTTTCACGGAACACGATATCTCGGATAACATTTGTTTTTTCTCATTCGAAAAGTTTTCATTGAACTGCTTTAATCAGGTATTTTTAAACTAGAGCCGAGATGTTATTCTATGCGAAGTCATACGAGTTCGCTCACTCGATTGTTAAAGCGGGTAAGTTGAGAATGCATGCCCTTAAATATGGATTTTACGCATTGAAGGGATAACACCAACTCCCCGGTTAATATTGCGTCGAGCTCAGGAATTAGTTGATTAAGATAATCACATACCTACCTGGATTTTAATTCGGATGGTAGGACCTTGTGCAGGGTCTAACACAACCTAACCAAACCTACCGCCAAACAGCAGTGTTCGCATTGTTGTGTTCCGGTTTGGGGATAAGACAGCCGGTGAAATGACTAGCATAGAGGCATTCCATCTTAGTCCTCAGGGTTGGCAACGCATTTGCAGTCTTAGGATTGTAGTCTTGTGAATGCGAATGTCTATGGGTCACAGTTTCCACTTACCATCAGGTGGCCTGTGCGCTCGTTTGCCTACTCATACAGCCATAAAAAATAAAAAAATATCTGCAGTCACTTTTCCGATAGTTAGAGTTAAGGACCACCTACTTTAATAAACTTATTTCATTATCTGTAATTAGTGGAAAAGGAGTGTTAATGTTTTCATTTTTGCATTGCAAGTGACTTTTGCCTAGAAAGAAAAGGTTATCATCGCATCTCGGGAAACTTTGATCGTAACTACCATTTTTATTCCTTACATGTTTTTGTAAACATGGTTGAAATGCAAACAAATAAATAATATTATTTCACGAATGCACATAAAGATAGAACATCGTGACATTTCTCATAGAGAATTATCGTTTATGCGTCACGGTCGATGGTTCGGAACCCTCCTGGTTCCGTAGGGGTTCCGTTGGGGGTTCGATGCGCGATTTGCACTTTTATTGGATTACTGACAGTTATAATAAAAGTTTCCACGATACAAGACAAAGATATTGGTTAGGAGATTTCGTTGGTAATGAAGAAGTTTGAAGGGTTTTCAGAATGTGCATCATGATTATAAGGAAATACTACAAATTTAACAATGTATGTAATACATGAACATAATGTAAGGTCATTTAAAATCAATATTAAAAATAGACTTACCGACTCACATACGTGGGTGTTATATTTTATTTAAATATAACTTTGAACTTTTATTAGATGATAATCAGTTCTTGTGTTTTTTAATAATTTTAAATCTGGATTTTGAAATTTGTAATGATCGCTATAGGTATCACAAAACTTGTAAAAGTTGAGGAACAATAAAACTACTGTTTTTCCCAAATTAGGCCGTTCCTAAGAGAACAACGATCGCGATAAATGTCGCGAGTAAAAGCTAAGATAAAATGTCTACTAGGTGGCTATTTAAATAATTGTTTGTTCAGCATATCCAAACAGTCTTCCCCTTGAGAACCACAAAGATTGATCGTAACATCAGCAAAAGAAAATTAAGGCTTCAGAGCAATATTTTAAATTTATTTGCGTTTGCGATGCAAATTATGAAATAGAGACGGGGGTATTCATTCCCCCTTAATCGAATGGGGGATGACTATTTGCGGGGTTGCTTGCATTGCTTTCTTGCACGAGTACCTAATCATTTTTATACGTCTGACGAATAACTTTTAATATCTTTGTGTTTGGAATGTGTTGAATTTCGGTGAGTTTGATAATTGAGGCCCTAGACAAGACGCTTAATGTTATAGTAATCGATTTTCAAACACTGTCAAAGTATGTGGAGTTGACATAAGCTGCCAGGCGGTCGTGTCGATTGCATACGTCATCAATTCCATACATTTTGTCAGTTTTGGCAGGTTGTAACGAGAGTATGAGTTGTGAAAGATGTTAGATTATTTTATTACACAAAAAAACTTCCACCCATGGTAGGTTTCGTTATGACTAATAATTTCATAATACCTCAAAACTCACTCAAAAAACGACTCTTTATCATACATCTTTATCTCAAAATGCTTGAAGTCCAACATTCCCTTATCCCAAAACCTAGATTTTTTTCCTTAAGATATTTTGGATTTAAGTCATTTTAAATGATTTCAGTAATAGACGTTTAGGATCATTGTCATTATGTAATTTTGAATTAAGAACAGGGCAATATGGAATTTTAGGCATTATGGGATTAAGTTAATTTTACCATATTGATTGGACTGGCACTATTTCAATTATTTTAAAGTTGTTATGTTGGTAAACTTGGAAATTGCTTCCTTCCGGTCTGAGACTTGTATGGGTCACCACTTCCACTGCTTCCTCCATCTTGCCGTCGGACGCATTTACGTGTCACTAATTAAGTTGTGATGTTACAATAAACTCGTGTCGATTGCACATTAGTGCCATTAGTGGCTTTCAATTGGCCAGCATAAAAATTGTCACGACAAATATTATCAATACTTATTTGAAGATCCTTCAAATATCATCCATCATCGTTTCACTTAAGAGCTATTCTCGTATCGCTGGAGTAATTGCCACTTTCCTCTGTTCTCTGCCAATTTTTTCACCTCCTGATGCGACACGACATTGACCTTCTCTATCTATCTATCTACAGAACGAAAATGTTTTGTTAATAAAAGGACATAAGTAGAAGAAAATTAGGTACAAATAAAAACACTTCCTGCAGTAAATCCTACCTCATTCTAACGTGAAAATGGCGACTCACGCCGACAAAACAATCGAGTGTTAAATTTATATCCGATACCACCGCCATATTGCCAATAACAGAACAAAAACTAATCTAACAGAACACTCGTAAAGATAACGTAGGTTGGTCCCAAGAGGCTTCTACTATTTAGACGGTTTACAACTCTGTCGAACTTACCCCTGCGATAATTCAGAACGGCAGCGGTCCGGTTTCCCTTGGCTAGTTAATTTGACATGGTTCTTGGGATAGAATTAAGTTCCCTCTCGAATATGAGAATTGTGGGGCTTTTGGTATATGGTTGGATATATCCGTATTTCTGTATATATTAATAAAAGGTAATATCTTAATTAGACCCAATGGTATTAAGAATAAGGGGGTAGAAAAAAAGCCCATTTGTGGATATTATATGTTATTATAAGTTCGGATGGACGAATGTTTGTTACCTAATCATGGCAAAACAGCTGAACGGATCTAAATGAAAATTACGTAGTCTACTTTTATCCCGGAAAATACGACTATTCCCGAGGGAATAGCCATAAACGACTTCTACGCGGGCAACAGCTTGTTTTGACTCGGTTAAAATATCTGGAATCGCACCACGATATGCAGTTAGCAGGCTGCACAATTTCTGAACTGAACCAACGAATCTCAAAGCTTCTTTTTTATTTATAGCGGTTCCGCAGTGATTTTGCCCAATGTTAGTAAATTAATTGTATCCAAATTCTAATCTCGATATTTCAATCGGCCATCTTCCTCCCTAACGTTTGTCGAATCTAGTCTCAAAGGTATACTTGTGATGTACCACCGCAGGCTTTGATAATTTAATAATTTCCCTATGTTTAGCGTGTAAACATTGGCCATTAAGAATTCAATAGAGATTTTTGATACAGGGTGTACAGAAATAATTCAATTTCTAGATAGCCAGGCCGCCATTATGGTGGTAATTCTGCGATCGTATCGCGCCCCGCGGCTTCTCCGCTACTGAGGGAGCAGGACAGAGCCGGCCGTGGAGATAGCAGTAGGTATAATATAATTATTATTATCAAGAACTTTCAATGCATAATACGCGGTATTAGCAAAATGCAAACACCTTATGCCTCTGATGCCCTAGTAGCTGTGGTTTTTATTTGTTTTTTAATATCATATTGGTTAATTGTTAAAACTACCTAAATTTCATAAAACCATGCAATAAGTGCACGTATAAAAATCGTGCTATTAGATAAACTATTTTTTAAGGCGACATGAAACAAAACTAGGCTGTTTTTTCACTGTCACGGTCACAACGTTAAATTCAAATGGATTTGAAAATCGACTTCTTTTGGACTTCTTTGGGGTGTTGCTGTTGACGGATCTATCCAAACCTTTTAAAAAAATAACGAAAGAATACTCATAATTAGATCTCGTTCTAACTCATTATAAGTGCCATAAAAAAAGGTTTAACACACCATGTATTTAGATATATTTTTCATTTCCAACGTAAAACATTAACGTCCACCCACAGCAATGTGGTTACCACCTTGTGCCCCTGTTCGCCTAGTAGCGACCAGCTTGCCGAGCCCAATCAATATAGTGCTACAATTATGTTAATGCACCTCTCAGCCGAGACGCAATTGATAATGTGAACTGCTGGCGCTCTATGATCGCCTGGTAGCCTTCTAGATATAAGTTTTTTGTAGTACCTAACCTAAACCGATATAAATGTATGAAGAGACAGACTTATGAGTGTGGAGGACAAAAGATAAAAAAATATAAAAGATAAAAGATGTTTATTCAGTAAATAGGCCGCACGGGCACTTTTACACGTCAAAATCTACCAGCGCTTCGCAATAGACCACTGCAGAGAAGAAACGCCGCAAGAAACTCAACAGTCAGTCGTTTTTTTAAATACTACTTATGATATTATACAATTATAAAGCTTAACCTAGCATGATATAAGACAATTAATTTAACATAAAAAATAAAAATAAAAACATTCAAGCGTAGCTGGACATGAGGGAAGTTGGTCAGGATCGCAGCAAGTTGAAGTCAGTGGTCTCTGCCTATCCTTACTGGAAAGAGGGGTATGTGATTGTATGTATGTATGTAAAATTTTATGGGCTTTAGTTTATGTGGTCAACCATATTGTTTTTGACATATTATTGTTTGTAACACGGCCGCCATTGCTGTCGTCAAGTAAATAAGAGCTATCACAACGTTGACAATACGATAGCATGTCAAAAGCAATATTGTTCCACCGAGTCGAATAAAGCCCCTGGACCTTGATTCTCATAAATCAGTGGAAGTTATAGTAGACCTTATAGTCAAGTGAACAAGAGCTAGTATAACATCAACAGTATAATTACAACATACGTCGGTTAAGAAGTCGTATAGCTTTAAAAAGCGCATTGGTTATGATGTTACGTTGCAAATTAAAGATTATCTAGGAATTATTTTATCCTAATCCTTTGAAGCTAAGTAAACTTACATTAGCAAAGTACATGATTATTATTTTACGTTAATACTGACGAAGGACAATTTAATATTGCAAATAAAAGCCTGAAAATAACTCAGATATAAAGCTTTAAGCTCACTTATAGCTTTTCTATTTAAGCCCAAAGCTTTTCTCAACATAATATCGCAATTCAAAGATATTTTTCCTAAAATCTCAAAGCTTATACCCTGTCGAACGGAAACCTAAAAATGATAGGCATTTTTAGACTTAAATCGGTCAATTTCAGACATAAAAGAGCGTATCCATCAAAGTCTAATCCGATTTCTACGCTATTTATAAAACGAACGGCTATAGCTAGAGTGAAAGAAACGTATACAATTAATTTACAGGAATAGTGTCTGTAGTTTGATGAACAGACGTTTCCAAGTTTGATGATATAAATCCAGGTACTATTTATTTCATCGAAACATCTTTCACCAAACGTTTCATTGCGCAGAATTTTCACATCGCTGTACGTGTCTGTTTTTTGGTATACCTAACCTAACCTACATATTAATGTTTAAGATCCTTAAAATATCATGGATTTAGCAGAAATAGTGTCTGATGAAATGATGTAGTCGAAAAAAGTGAAATTCGATAAAATGACGGTGTTACCTATACCTGAGTTTCTTGCGGCGTTTCTTCTCAGCAGTGGTCTCTTTCGAAGCGCTGGTTGATTTTTGACGTGTAAAAGTGCCCGTGCGGCCTACTTATTGAATAAACATCTTTTATCTTTTATAAATCTGCATAAAAACCAAAACATGGCATTCCTATAAATACAATTTAAAATTGAAATTATCTCAATTTATGTTTACATTTTTTTGTCAAGACCTGCATTTCGATAATGACGTAGGGCAAATTCGATATCGCTAAAATACAAGTACGTACTAAAATGTCGTATACAACAGTAATGTGACAAGTTAAATACCGATGAATGACTTGCAATTCATTTCCAACTTCACCGAAACGTTCCTCAACGTTCCAGCACGCCATTGACGTCCACTGACCGAGGTTTTCTAGAAAAATCTAATTATGGTGTTAAATTAAAACGCCCGGTCAGTCGCTGGCAGGCGTCGTGTCAGTCCGTAATTAAACTCGGCAGGGTTTTTACGAAGGCTCTTATTAAGCCTGAAATAAGTTTTACATTAATTTTATTTCTAGGTCTGCGACCCCTGGATTTCAAGCCTTAAAGTAAGCTTACCGTCATACTTGCAAATACATTTCAGAGGTTCGCAACCGTTTTAACATTTTTATTGAAACATTATTTACGAAGGAGATAAGATAGTTTAGCTTAGCAAGCTAATATCCTTACCGTCGTAAATTAAGCCCTTAATATGTAGGGATATAGCGGCAGAAGTTTCCGTAACTTGCCTTAACGACAGCTAATCACTCTCAGTAGATGTTAACTAACTACAAGTCAATAACTCAAAGTTTAACTAATTATCTCAGAATGTTCCCAGTGTTGCCCTACTACGTCTATTTAAACATTAATTAAAAACTTTAGCGTGATATTTCGTTTTTTAAAATGACGCTAAAGAGAAAACACGAAAAATAAATTTGCTGAAACCTTTTAGTGATTAAAAACTTTCTAGTCTGCGGAGTTGGCGCATTGGTTGGTTCTATAAAACGATGGCCTATTTGTAGAAACGTTTTTGATGTGGATTAATCGGCCAGATCGAAATGTTACTATTTTGTTCATTAAGTAATTGTTCCGTAAGTAATATCTTCTTTCGACTTAAGTATTATATCTGTCTGTCACTGTCATTGAAACCAATAAAACATCTATATAAATTAAGTCAGCTATTTTCGAAATCCCAAAAATAGAACAGATATTTAATTGACGAGTAGCGCAAACAAAATCAGAACGGGTACAGAAAACATTCAATTTTCAACACAATGCATTGCATTAATATTCGACAACTTGTTGAATTCGTCAATTCGAACAACACTCGATCTCTATGCGTTCTGAAATCATATAAGATAGAATACGGATTTTAATCAACCGGCGAATCCTTAAAACGTACTTGGGGTAAACGCGCGCGTTAACGTTAGAAGCGAACGGTATTTTTAGTATATCATCGGCGGGTTCTTCGGTGGGTTTCTGCGGAGTCCCGGGCTTTAGCCTTTATTCTGTAGAATCGCAGAAAATTACACTCTGTCTGGGTTTTGATTCGTCGTAATTGCATATATACCGCTTCGGAAGCCCCTATTCAGCCCAAATCCAGAGGGGGATTATTCGTTGGAAAGATATTAATTAATGTCTGGAAATACATCCTTAGCAAGCTTGTTTTCTTATATAAACGAAGACTTATTGTAATAAAATTGGAAGCGGAAATGATACTTACACAACATTTCATAGTAGTGTGCTTGAAATTAAAACGCCTTATGAACATACCTGTAACGAAAAATATTTACATTATTCATTTGTTAATTACAAGAGACGAGGCAGAAATTAAATCTTTAATAAAAAATAGTCTTTAGAAAAACGCGTTTTGAAACGAGGATCACTTATATCCTTTAATTACTTAGCCAAGCCAATATCCTAACCTCAAAGCTAAGTGAACGCACGTAACGTGTTTATTTTTGAACTTGGAGGTCGGTGCTGAATAAGTGAGCAGCGCAATCCTGTTAGGCGGGCAAACACGGCCGGCAAACAGCCGGGCCGTGACGCCACTACACCACTATCGGGAGGTTACATAATAGCGACACTGGAAATCACTACAGCACCCATCATATGATATAAGAGAAGAGTTTTGAAGCTCTTATTGAGTCTGTACGTCATTATTTCCTAGTATAAATACACAAAACCTACTCGATCGTTTACAGAATGCCTTCGCATTCAAATATTCCTCTCGGCGTATCGACGTTCGCTTCGAGTGCCTCCGGAACGAGCACTGCACCCAACCCCGCACGCGATGCATCGCAATTCAAAACTGTCTAATTACCATTCATAAACAAAACTTCAAGCTGCATCGCCAGCCTAAACGTTTGAATAAAACATTTCACTAGACAATCCTCCACGAAAATTACACTGACGACTGGCGTCGGACGCGATTACCACCGACCATAAAAAACAAAAACACACCGCCGATCCCAAAGCGCCCGAAGAAAGTGCAACTTTATCTTATGAAGAGGAAAGTTGAGTTTGTATCAAAACGGTATGCTAATGGCCAGTCCACAGGTGAGCCGAGCATCTGTTTGCTCATGTTGTGAAAATATAAAGTTTTTCCCAATAAATAATGCAATACGGTGCGCTGTGCCGGGCAGAGAAAAATAGCTATAGAATATACAAGTGGGTGGCGTGTTTTCGTTACGGGATTATTGTGTGGATGGAACGAACTAATTCGACGAAAGAAGATAATATTTGTACGAGTTATGAAAACATTCGGGTATCGGAAGTAATCCCGCAGATGTGACTTGCGACTTAGCTGCCACCGGGAAAATATACGGTCTTCTATAACCTTTTATTATAGGCCCGGTTCGACGTTAATACAATTGTCAGTTCCTTTCCTTTCAGAGCAAGGTCGGGGCAGGGAAAATCGTGATGAATAAGTTGATAAAATCAATATGGGAGGAAGTAACCAAGGCGCTTTGAAAGTCTTCGGTAAATACAATTTTGTATAAAATGTTGAACAAATATTGTTGAATATGAAAGATGAAAGGATGGAGAGCAAACTAAGCTTTGTCCTCATAAATGCAGAATGAACGTAACAGGTGCGCTAGGTTGCCGAGTGAACTTTCATGTCCTCACCCTTGACGGAAGACCGCCACTCCAGCAACATTGTCGATTCACGGACCGTTAGCTCCGCAGACGTTTAGCAAATACAAAGATCTCCTTCTGTTTTACGACCACTACAAAAAGCAATCAATTTATTTACCGTTCGCGTCCAAACCGAGTCTGCGCCTTAAATCGTTCTCTAGGTTATAGCCTACGTGATCGAATTTCAGTGTACGCGTTAAAGACACGACCCTTCTTTACTGCTGTCGGTTCAGCAGATTGTTATTATATACGGAAGGTTTATTACAGCTCCTAGCTGAAAGGCCGGCTGTTCCCTCGCTTTTCGGAAGAGGAACATCATATTTTAAATAATATTCTGCGTAGTTTCCATGAAGGCGTATTTCGAGGAAATCATAAAGCTCGCTTGAAACATTTTGTTATTAACTACGCTCTTAAATAATTTGACAGAGCTAAATGGTAATCATCTAAGCCTTTCTGAACATAAACTTAATAGCAACTTCCTAATTTGCTTGTTTGAACTTTTGTTTTTAGTCATAACATCATAAGACTTCCATGCTAAGCATCTTTCCAACAATATCAATTCAAGTCCTGCACCGCCGGCTTATTACAATATTTACGCATAAGAACGCTCCCGCAAAGTAAACAAATATCATGTAAGATACTTACCGTCGACTTTCCGGATTATCCCCAACTTGACTTAGATATTTTGATGTTTTACCGGCGAAATTGGTTTTTGCCTTTAGAAAAGAAAACCTATTATCGTAGGGCTTGTTGTAGCGTATCTAATTTAGGATGATCCAGGCTCTTCGAGGTGTGCCTGAGGTGTAAGACTGACGTGACCTCTGTAAGGATTTGCCGGGATAATGGTCGGCTCAGGGATCTATTGACGCCGGCAATATGGATTTTATTGTCATATCGAAAGCTGATTTCAGCAGGTGATTTGGTGGATCGTCGTTGGTTCTAATATAAAAGATGTACCGATAAAACACATATTGTTTGCCAGACTTTTATTATAGAGGCCGTCATCAAAAATGAAATACTCGATTAAGTATCATTTTACAGCTCAACAATCGGAAAACGTCTAAAATGGCTCATTATTTTAAAACAATAGCAACCGAAATGTTTTCATCAAATTGCAAAACGAAATTCAACATTCACGAATTAATTCAAATGAGTTAGTTCCGACATTTATCAAATTTAATTAATATCAAAAACCATGCAACGGCGATAAACATAGCGCGTATGACGCGAGTGCAGCTGACAGACGTAATGATGCATTTTGCGATGCATGCAATACCGGTAGGGGGCTAGATGTGGGTACGATTTTAAGGTTAACAATGATGTAGGTGGTTATTTTTTGATGGTCACAAAGCCAAACAAAATAAATAGGCACATAAATTGGTGAGAAAAAAGATGTAAATTAGTTTTACTGCATCGTTTTGTTAAGCCTTGCAGAAATGACTGATGGAAAACTAAGTAAAACAAATTTAGAAGAGTTCTTGTTGAAATAAGAAAATGTTGTAATTTAATCGTCCCTATTTTCTTTTGTCTTTTTTTGACAATACTTTTTGAGTACGCAAAGTCGGGAGATTAACTCAATTTTTGGGGCTTCGGCTGTTCCTTTGTACGGGGAAAAGTAATAAATATATCCGGCGAGTTTTAATGGAATTTTCGGAAAGCGAAGTGTACCGCTTTTTCATTGTTGTATGAATTATGCATAAATTACGCTTCGGAAAAATGTGGACGCCCAGTCGGCGGCTCCTATGAATAAAAATAAATTGTACACGGAAGGTGTTTGAGTGTTCTTCTATTAAAAGTTGTGAAATCAAAGTTTCCGTGCGTCCCCCGGGCCTCTCGAAGGGCGACGAAATGTTTCTTGGTTCTGCATGAAGTTCGTAATAAATTTATGTAAACAACTACGGTGTAAGTACTGAAGTTGTCCAACTTAATATGCTCCCGAATGATAAAAGCGAGATGGATATAAAATCTTGTTAGAAAACGATAATTGTAGAACCTCTTTAGAAGGTGATTTGAGTTTAAGATCATAATCTACGTATAGGCGTAAGTTCAATATAAAACTCGCATGTCAAGCAACTGGTACTAATAACCTCATAAGTTTCAAATGCATTTTCACACTTAGGGCAACGATATAATCTTGTCATGATTATGTAAACGGCAACTTATGCATATTATGAATTTCAAATCGCGAGAAAACCACTTTCAAAATCAGTAAAGCTACATTAATTGTGAGAGGATCTACGTATCTTGCTCGAGTTTATTGATCTGCGAACGCAAACGCTTGTTTGTGTCAGGTTTTAGCGAATAGACGTTCTGTCTTAAAGGTCTGTTACCGTAATACAAAATGATAGCCCCCAGCTACGATTCGATTTGAAACTTTTGTCATGATTCCTCCCATTTCTGCATTTGTTAAGTTTGATTGATGATGGTTCAGTTATTACTAAATTATGTCCTGTGGAATTTCATCATCAATAGATGACATTTCGAAAGCGCTTCATAACTAATTTGTAAGTACAATAATGGTTAAATTTTCTTCATTAAAAGCACAATAATATAAGTACCTACGCCTGCAAATTACAGTTTTTAATAACAATAAGAGCATTCATTCAATATTGAAAGTTAATAAATAACACCCTAATAAAATTGAGGCACAGATAAATAGGAACATTAATTTTCAACTTTACCTCTAGCTATTTATGGGCCGAAACAAAACGGGCTGCTTAATTAACAAAATTTGCCAATACACAGTTTCTTTGAAGACGCCGTCATTGAAATATTTAGGTATTTGCTTGTAAATGCCTACAAAGCAGCGGGACAAGTCACTAGCGAGACGCGAGAAAGCAAAACCATCGTCAATAAATAGACAATAAATTAATAATTTTAACGATGATAAAGAAGAAAAATGTGAAGAAATGAGAAGTAAACATGATGTTTACTTTGGTAGTGAGAAAAACGTAAATGATAAAGAAGTAGCACGCCATTCAGAAGTAAAAGTCTCATTTAGGGTGAAGCTACCCGCTATCGTAAACGCTTACTACTTACATCCCATAGTTGCAAAAGTGGTTCCCCGGGCGGGTGTTTACTGCGGATCCCTGCGCCTTATCAGGGGCCCACAGGCACTGAGTCTCAGCGTATTTTTGTTAACAACTTCTTCTTTTGAGGAATTTTCAGCGAGCTACACATTGTGCGGACGGAATTTGATTTTCTTGTTATCGGCTTAAGGGCGTGCTGCGAAACTTTTACTCTCACAACAGACGCGGCGTTGAATCGTGTGGATTCTGACAACAACAACACCGAGCTCTTTAGCAATGAGGACAATATTTTTATTTTTATTTAGCGAAGATTATCGCGGTCCCTGAAGTTAACAAGGTTTTTTTAGCTTCAAAACTTAGTTCATAGCTTTCGATCTTGTTAATAACGATTCCGAATAAAAACATGGTGCCCCTAACAATACTAATGATTTATTCATAACTGTCACTGAACTCATTAGGGACTTCGCAAGATTCAATACGAACGGGACCAGCAAAAGCGCCGAGTAATGCATTTTCGCATTTCGACGTTCGAATTAATCTACAAAGTTGTCGAGTGTGGCCTAAACGATATATAACCCTCAAAAAGTTTCTAAGCCCCCCTCGCAAGAAAAAACCGAACATGGTATCTGTGTTAAAAAGACAACGTTTCCCGTGCGGTTGAGAGTACTAAAATATGTTCTATGTCAACGTCACAGAGGTTCCCGCGACAGTATTTATAAGTTTACCGAGGACAAGGTACGCTCTTGCAAGGCGCCAAAATTGCCACTTTTCGTTATATCTCCTTTTTCCTTTGTTGCATCCTCGTATCTTGAAGACGTATTTTATTTTATAACGATTATTTATTGCTTCTACGGGAGCGTTCGGAATAGAGGTGTTGAGTGACGCGGTTTAATAAAAGAGAAGAGGTGACTAAGAAAGAGAACCTAACACGGCTAACACTTTATACAACTTGCTAACTTTTGTTTTGTCCTTTCTTTTCTCATTTACAACAGCTTTAATAATTGTGGAAATATTAAGCGCTGTTAGTAATGAGTTAAGCTTAATTAAAACAAGTTTCTATTTAACATTAAATACATTATAAAATTCTAGAAGCAACTTCTATTGTAGACCATAAAAATTATCTCTAAACGTGCTATCAAAGAACTTAAAAGCCATTGTGACTTTATAGATAATATTGATGCGATTGATCTACGAGCCAATCTTGATACTTGCTTTGAATTCCCAGACCTTTACAAGATAGTTGAAATATTGAACGGTCTGGCTTCATTATTTATACCAACAACAGAGCCATGGTCTCGCTGAATTTCGCAAGTGATATTTTATTCGTTATTTAGAATCCTGAACGTTGGATCGATAAGCCTTTGTCTTTTGATAATATACAGTGATCGTTCAGTTACACAATACAATAACAGTGTTTATGATTTAAAACTAAAGGTGCTACTTCCATGTATAAATTGTCTATCGATTTTATTGTTGTTTTTTTTTATTACATAAATTTATTATTTCTGATGGAACTATTAGAAATCGATAACAAAATAGTTTCAAATAAATTGACCTGAATACCTGACCAACCAGAAACAATCCCTTCTCTGAGATACCATTTTGAAGAATGGCATTGCAACACAAAATAAAGGTAAGAAATGAGAAGCAATCGACGGGAACTATCTGCAAGGTGCCGCCGAAAGCTGCCCCCGTGGCTTCCTCGATATTTTCATCTAACTTTGAAAATTGCTCGCGTTCCGTGCTCGCAAATTGTACTGGAATAGGGACCTATAATGGGATTGTAGGTGCGATTTTCTTTCGCGAGATGAGCCCGCAGTACATTCTAGATAGAAAAATAACGTTTCGGAAATTGTCGGCGAGATTTATCGGCGAGGTGGTAAATTGTTTCTTGATTTCGCTTCGAACTTAGGAGGGCTATTAAGCGGTGACAGAGGTGGCGTTTTTATTTTTTTCTCGCGGAATCGCTTCATATATTACAAGAAATACGCCCAGACAATTTGCATTAAGTATATGTAGCGGAAACATAATATTGATGTGAATAGACCCACGTTACAAGTTTTGATTGTGATTATTGATCTAAAATCGTAACCATTATTTAATGTACGGAATTGTAGACTAACGTCATATAAAGAAACAGGTTAGCAGAAACGTAAAACATGATTTTAATACGGCTAAAGTAAGCTGGAAACACAAATATTGCGAAACAACGCTATTCCTGTTACGATGTCCTAACACGGTCCCGAAAACAAAGACCACGTCTAGACTTAAAGCAAACATTTGCATAGCAATATAATTATCACCGCAAAAACTGTCCACGGGAAAATATTCAAATGATCCCGAGCCAAGTATCCGCAGCGGAAAGAAACCCAGACTAATTTGTCACTTAAAACACATTCCAAAAAGCCGCAATTGTCACATAACATAAAATAAATCAATTACGCAGACCGTCAGATAATAAAAATAAGAGACGAATTAAAATTATAAAGCTTATAGTACTAATGTTATTACTTCAGGCAATCAGCCTTTTATAGTTCACTTTACACTACAGCCCGCATCGTTTACTGAACGCCCTTTCACCTACAACGAAATGAAAAAAGGAAATTCGGAGGGAATAAATTTTAATCCCGATTATACGACCCAAATAAAGACTTTGCAAATTCAAGGTTATTAAGCCCCATTTTTCGGGGCTTTGAGCCTGCTGAGGCCAAAAAGATTTACATAAAAAGAAACTTTCCGTCTCCCAAATTATGATTCAATTAGTATTAAAGGATTGGTCTCTCAAAGGACTGGTACTTTTTAAAGGTCCGCTGGGTCGGCAGAGTGATACGGACTCCTTTGTGCTGTCGAGCAAACTAAGGAGGTTTCAGCTTTGTGTCGGGTTTGCCGGGTATCGACAAATAACAAACCGTAATACGCAGGCCGAGGCCGGAGCGATAAAGGACTTGTAACAGGCTTCAAACCGAGGATAGTGCGGCCTCCGCAACGTTTTTAATTTGCGCTGACTTTGTAGTATCCCCGCGGTAAAGGCCTTTACCTCATTAAGCATTACGATTCGTTCAGGGTCTTAGGCTTACGAATGGAGTTTTACGCTCAATGTACTGTGACAATCTTGTCTATTAGCCATCCTTTTGAGAACTGCTCTAAGCATAAACGGGGCGGCAGTTCAACGGCGGGTATTATCGCTTCTCGGGCTGTCTTAAGTTGACGACGCGGAAGTGTAAAATAACGCGGGACTTCATCAGTCAAGTCTAATGCTAGGTATTTGTTACACTCAAATCCCCGACTGCGTGGATTAAGTGACGAATTCCACATTTTTTCTCGCTTGTCACAACCCTGTGATTATTCGTTCCGCCCGTAAGTTTGAGATATTCGTCTTAAGGATTAGGGGTGCCATGAGTGAACGAAATTTCGCGGAATTCCCTTGATGGATGAATATGGAAACCTTAATTCCGGCATTTCGGGGAGTGAAATAGTCCAACAGACGAGAAAAACTGCGATGTTAATTTAATGAGATTATGTCTTAGGAATTTTATCTTCCTTGTATTTAGTCTCGAAAATGTTCACCCTTTGTTTTAGTCATGTTCGGCTTTTTACATTTTTCCATGAATTAAAACAAGACCTGACTTCTGGTCTTTAGAAATTCGTTCTGAGAAAAATATCACTTACCTCTATTTATCTTAGGAACTAAGATAATGGGGTTACTTGGTAATGTTACAGCGACTACCGAGAAGTTGCTCTTAAATTTCATTTTATACGAGTCAAAACAGCACTCGACTAAAGCAGCACAGGGAATACAAAAAGACATTCATTCATTAAACAAACACGCATAAAATTTAACGAAGCGCTGCCATATTCGTTAACGAATTTCCGGCTTTCATTATGATTATCCCACGACTGCTACCGAAACAGAATTGTATGCATCACATTCTAATGAAAGAGCAATCTACAGGCTAGACAAGGACAACTATCTGATGACCAGTTTAGAAAACCACTAAGAGCCATCTATCGCTCAACAATCCGTCACAAACATGCGTTTAATAGCGGCAATTAAAGGGGACACTCGTCGTGCGACCAAAATATCGCGACATAAAAACGTCGTTGTTACCGCGTATCAAATTGTTTAACACATTCGACAGTCGCGCCGTTTACGACTTGTCGCCCGTTTATTACGGTCATCCGACCGATTTGTAATACGAATTCACTTTTAAATTTAGAATCGTTTTAACCCGGATACAATTATGAAATGACTAATCGAAGCGCGTTATCGCAATGTGTTCTAAAATTAATTGTTCAAAGTTACAATTCAGATTAAAACCAGACAAGGAAAATGAGATAATGACCCTTAAAATTTATAGCAGGCACAAAGCTAAACAGGATCACATCACTTACCGAAATTAACGTGCGACGCAAAATGAAGTCCGTGGGCGACCCAAATTAAAGATTAAACGTCGCTTCCTTTATTCCGGCCAAACATCGGCAGAATATATACCGCCGCAAACAAAGGGTAGGGACGAACAGCCCGCGGAACGACAAATGTCGTACTAAATGACAAATAAAAGCCGGTATAGTTTAAATTGGGACCCAAAAACTGAATGTAAACAAACACCGGACCCAAATTTTGGTGAGAAAGTTTACGGAGCCGAGGAAAACATTGAAAACATGCGGCAGGATCGAAATTGTTCATTTGTATTTGCGGAACAAGTTGGCAACTATCGCTTCGCTGGAGTTGGGCATTAAACAAGCTGTTATTAGTAACGCAAAGGTCACCGGGATCGTGATAATAAGAACACCCAGTTCTATTACAAATAACAAACCGTCTTTCAAGATAATGACTAAGCATATTAATCTTACGATAACGAAGCAAGTGAAAGACAGGGCACTACGCAAAACTAATTAAGGCATCCTAAGGCGCAAAATCAAGTCGAGATTAGCTGTTCTGAACCAGATGTCACGACGTTTAATACAAATTTCGCTCGTTCTACTAACGCAATCGATTCTAATCGAGCACATCTAGAGAATTCCAATTAAATTGCATTCAATGAAAATCTAGGACGATTATAGAATCCGACGGTAGGCGAATTAAAAGCGGGTCTCGGGTGGATTTCCTATCCAATTTTCATGCGGAACGATGCGATAAAAATCCATTACGTAAGCGGCCTCTGTGTCACCGTGCCTCGCAGGGCCAAGCGGGCCTAGAAAGGGCCCGTATATGAGTACAGTCGGGACATGTTTGGCTTCGCATTACCGAGATATATGTTAATATGAGCCAGTCGCTTATTTTGCTTATCATTTTTGTGCTTGATTAAATATCTGTTGAAGTGAATTAGACAGAAATAAAAATAAATGTGAATCTGAATTTAATATTAATTGTAAGTGTATTTTAAATCGATGTCTCCATAAATCTAAAAAGAGCGATGTTAAAAACTAGACGGATTATGTGACTAGAATGTTTAAATACGAGCATGACTTGAATTCTTGCTCATTTTTGAGCAAAGCTTTGCTGTTTATTTATCACAATTGTGATTTGGAGATTTAATAAAAGTTACATAATGTTTCGTGTAATTTGAGAACAATTAAAAAACTGCAACATAATCACGAGAATATGTAAAAATATTGAAAAGATATAAAGTTTCTTTTTAGTTTTTTGTTCGCTACAGTGAATGATTTTGATTGTTATCTGCCAAGATATCTCTTCCAGTCCTCAAATTTCTGTTCTTCTGTGACACTGCGCCATAATGCGATTCGCAAGCAATCACATGGTTCATTTTGCATCCCCGCAAACACTTTTAACGCCGTGTACTCTAGTCTTGCCACATTCGTTGCCAACGACTCAATCCTCAAGTTCAATCAGTACGCAAACCGCCCATGTGGGCCCTGGCTGCCTTAAATAAGTAAAACGATGCAGTGTCGATACTTTCAGCTCAAAGCCGAAAACGTATCGTTTTGATCTATTTTGCTGCACGAATTTTAGGCAGACGCGGTAATTTCGGGTACATACGGAATTAAGAAATTTGAAGGCACTTTCCGTAATTATGAACGATTATTTTCATGTTGTTAATTTGCATTCGATGTTGCAGTCATTTTGCAGGAAGGAATGAATGGATATTCCTAGCAGTGAAACATTAAATCAACCAAACCACCCGAAACACCCACCATACTGCAAACAGGGAGATTTTTGTAAGTGAGAATTTGACCCTAACAGGAAGAAAGTAAAGGTCAATTGCCTTTTCTCGTAAATAGCATTTTAAATTTTGAAACAAAAAATGAGCTTTACACTTATTAAAATATAGTTCTTACTAAATTGCCATGATATCGTCATCATCACTGTGACACAGTTGTATGGTCGGTCAGGGTACCCCCTAAATAGGCACACCGAGTCTCGTGAGGTTGAGTAAGGACAAATAATTGTTGCAAAAGAAGGAACCCCCTTTTTATAGGTACCACGCCTACACATGCCACAACCTTTGTACCTTTAAATGGCCAAAAAAAACGTGAATTTATTCAACCCCTTTTGATTTTTAGTCAGAATAAAAAAAAACAAAAAAAAATACAATGAGCATTGTGATATCATACCATAGAATAACCTAATACAATGTGATGAACACTGCCAAAAGTATAGTGTATAGTTCAAGTGGTGCCAAACGCGGTACTAATACGAGTACAACTCGTGGCAAGCCCTACAAATAAAAGTACACATAAACAATAGAAAACAAGAGGCAAATATCAAATTAAACTATTCCAAGGCACATGAAACAAACCAATTTGTATCAAACACAAACACCGTTTGGCGGGACGCGAAAAACGACACTTCCTTGCAAAGTGTCGTTCGAATTTCACTTACACTAAAAAAGGGAATAAACATTGAATCAAAGATGAAAAGATTTTGTGAATGACTCGAGACATGAGAACTAGAGGTGTGTTTCAGATTTATTGTCGTTTGTAACTGTTTCAAATGTCAATAGGTTTTTGTTATAACAATTTTACAGGTGAAAAAACAGAACATTATTGGAAATAAAAAACAATCTGTTAAGGACTATTGCCATGAAATAAATTACTTACTTAAATTAAGACAAGTTTAGCTTAGTACTAAGGCGCAAGTTATAGTAGGGGAGCCCACGGCACTAAACCTAGTTCGATAACACTACCAGAGAATAATATAAGTATATACACCGTGTTTTTTTTGATTTACGATAACTTTAAGGGAACGTTCTTTAGGTCAAACAAAGTTAATTTCCCGAAGACAGACAAATCATTAGTCTTACGGTTTTAAAGATATTTAATTTTTAAATTTAATCAGTTAATCACGTTAAACTAGTGTAAAAGGCTCTTAATTGATAACAACAATTTTCTTTTAATACTTATGAGTAAAGAGTTTCCAATTGTTAGGTTTGTATACGCGTCAATATAAAGTGACAATCTTGTACCTGTCAAGTGTTATCTTTACTTGTGTGTGTATGTCACGCCAACATAGACGTATTTGACACTGATTATTAGTTAACTCTAAAGGCCCTTTTAGAATGACCAAAGATAAAAGATTTCATTATTTTGTTCTAAACTGAAAAAAAAATTTTTTTTGCAATATTTAAAAATGTAATCTACCAATTAGTTTCTATGGATATACCTAGTAATATGCCGAAGTTATCGTAAATCAAAAAAAACACGGTGTATATAATTAGTCAAGTCCGGGGGGGAAAAAACCTGACAAAACTTTTTTTTTAATTATAAGTTCTGGCTACATTTATTTCTCTAAATTTTGGAAACCTTTATGTAACCCCTCTACTAACCGTTTTGCACAAGCAGAGTGGAGTCCCTCGCCAACGGCAGCTCGGAGTCCGTGAGCGTGGCGTCCGAGGCGTTGTCGGTGGAGGTGGGCGTGGTCGGCGCGGGCGAATCGGACAGGCCGCGGCTGCGCGTGCGGCGGCCGCTGCCGCAGCTGGAACCGCTGCCGCTGCCCGAGCCGTATGGGTGGAGGCGGCCCAGGCCTGGGGACAAAAGTAAGATTAAAAATATAGTATTATTACATTTAGAGAAAACAAAGAAAGAAAATCATGTATTTGGATTTGGATTTGGATTTGGATATTTATTCATAAAATTTTGTATTTTACATGTCATTTCGATTCAATTTGTTAACAGCCTTAAAATTAGGTAGGTAAGTACAAGATAAGATAAAAGATAAAAGATAAAAGAAATTTATTTAGTAAGTAGGCCGCTCGGGCACTTTTACACGTCAAGATACTACCAGCGCTTCCCAAGAGGAGACCACTGCTGAGAAGAAACGCCGCAAGAAACTCAGCAGTCAGTCATTTTTTAAACTTATTTCATATTGCATATTACAATGGTATGTACAACTTAATCTAGCATTATATAAAGCTACAAGTATTAAATTAAATATAATATCAAATAACAGTAGTTCAGCAGGAAAACATGCCAAAAATCTTACGGGAGAGAAGGATAGAAAAGAATAAAATAAAATAACTACAACTACCTACTTATATATGTGTATATGAGATGGTGCAAGATGACCACATAAAAGTTTCGATATGTTTTCCTGCATCAACGGTGTCCCCCAGACAAGAAAAAGCAGGATAAAGCCTTTGCATTTGAACAAATTACTATTGACTAAGTTTCGGGTGTAGGCCATGCATTTTTGTCTGTTAGATAGTCCTCGACCCTATAATACGCTTTAGACATTAACGACCTTTTCAAATATTTTTTAAGTGCTGGAAAGGGTAACTTTAAAACTACTTCAGGTAATTTATTATAGAAATGAATGCATTGACCAACAAATGATTTATATACTTTACGGACACGGAATTTTCGAATAGCTATTTTATTTTTATTTCTAGTATTTAAATTATGTATATCTGAGTTTTTGGTGAACGAATCTAAATTCTTAATAACGTAAATAATATTCTCGTAAATAAATTGAGACGCTACAGTTAAGATATTAATTTCTTTAAAAAGTTCTCTTAATGAGTCACGGGAATTTAAATTATAAATAGAACGAATGGCCCTTTTTTGTAACACAAATATAGTTTGTATGTCAGCTGCCTTACCCCAAACCAGAATACCATAAGACATAACACTATGAAAATAACTATAATAAACTAAGCGAGCTGTCTCAACATTAGTTAGTTGTCTAATTTTCCTAACGGCGTAAGCTGCCGAACTTAGTTTACCTGCCAGTGCAGCTATGTGGGGACTCCATTGCAAATTTTTATCTATTGTTATGCCTAGGAAAACCGCCCTATCTACCATTAGCAAACACTCGTTATTTAGAAAAATACTAGAATCTACCGGTTTAACATTAGGCAAAGCGAACCTAACACATTTAGTTTTCTTGGCATTTAGTAGCAAGTTGTTACTAATAAACCAATTATGTACTTTAACTAGAGTGGCGTTTATCCTACTGTAGTCTACGGTTTTTCTATCTACCTTGAAAATTAGTGAAGTATCATCAGCAAAAAGTACAATATCGCAAAGTTCATCTACTATTGGTGGTAAGTCATTTATGTAAACCAAAAATAAAAAAGGACCTAAAATAGAGCCTTGAGGCACACCTATTTTCACTGTAGCTCCAACAGATTGCGTTTTGTTTACAACAACTGTTTGAGTTCTATCACTTAGATAAGAAGACATAAGGCTTAAAGCTTTATTGGACAATCCATAATGTTCTAATTTTAAAATAAGGGTCATATGTTCCACGCAATCAAAAGCTTTAGAAAGATCACAAAATATTCCTATTGCGTCGCAAGATGTTTCCCAACTGTTATATATATATTTAATGAGTACCGATGCCGCATCAATTGTTGATCGACCTCTTGTAAAGCCAAACTGGTTATTGCTAAGTAGTTTATTTCTGTTAAAGTGACCTAACATATCCTTCAGCATTAGTTTCTCAAAGACTTTACTTAAAACTGGTAGTATGGAAATGGGACGGAAGTTCGTTATATCACTCGTCTCGCCTGATTTAAAAAGAGGTATGACTTTACTATATTTCATGAGATCTGGAAAGAACCCCTCTGATATGCAATTATTGTAAATTAATGCTAGATGGGGTGCAATTACATCTATGATATGAAAGAGCACTTTAACTGATGTGCCCCACAAATCTTCAGTCTTTTTTAAACTAAGCGATTTAAATATCTTTACTATTGAATCTGAATTTACAGGGCTGAATTCAAAGTTTATATTACATTTACTGACATAAGTGCAAAGTAATGATTGAGCTTCTCCTACATGACGGTAGGTTCGTGACATACATAGCAAAACGGAGATTAATACGCATAAGAAGATAGTACCCACGAAATGTCGAACTCAGCGTGATGCTGGCATTAAAGTGAGCAATGGTCTTCCATTGGAACCATCAGGCGAACCACGGAATGTTCATCATCATCATGTCAGCCGAAAGACGTCCACTGCTGGACAAGGGTCTCCCCCAAGGCTTTCCACTCAGACCGGTCTTGTGCTTTTCGCATCCACCGCGGTCCCGCGATCTTGTTGGAGGCCTACCTACAGCTCGTCTTCCGGTCCGTGAACGCCACTCCAGAATCTTCTGACCCCATCGGCCATCAGTCCTGCGAGCAATGTGCCCCGCCCACTGCCACTTCAGTTTAGCTATTCTTCGGGCTATAAGGGTAACCTTAGTTCTACTGCGGATATCATCATTTCTGATTCTATCACGCAGAGAAACCCCGAGCATAGCCCTCTCCATAGCCCTCTGAGTGACTTTGAGCTTCCTTATGAGGCCCATTGTTAGCGCCCACGTCTCAGATCCGTAAGTCATCACTGGCAACACACGGAATGTTACACACACATAATTATTTGACCATTTCCATGCCCCCTTATATGGCGGAACGGGCGAAAGTCCCTATTTGCGACTGCACTGTGACAAACTGTTCTCTCGTCTGGTGCATTGTTTCTAATTTAACGATATTCACATAGTCACCAGTCAGAGGTTTGATTTGATTTGATTTGTTACAGTGTGTTATTCAAATAAACGTTGGTAGGTCAAATTCATGTTTCAAATAGCTATGGCAGAGGACTTGCACGTGGTTCAAAGCAATGAGTATTGTATGTTACGCATTAAGGACAAAATGCGGTGAAGAGGCGCGTCCTTTGCCTTACTGGGATATATCATCTCAGGAGTATATTAAATATAAACATACCCGTGCAAATAAACTCGTATTAATTTGGTAGGTACTAGCGACCGAGCCTCGCTTTGCTTCGGTTTATGAGAGACACCCGTACTTAAACCAACATTTGTTTGTGTGTATAAAAAACTTGAATCTGGAAACCGTATCAAAGTTCGTTGTGTCATTTAAGAGGAGTTAGAGGATATACATATAGATGCGGAAAGCACTTTTAAATGGCAAACATTAATGGGATGGTTTCTACGCTAGAGACACAACTAAAAGAGATATATTAAAGTTCAACTAAGTTATAGTTGACATTTTTGTTTCTAAAAGTAGTGGCCAATAAAGGCGTATTATGACTTAGAGGTGTTATAGTTTTAATAGACGAACCTTCAATTGTAGACAGCATTTAACACAATAACAAATGTTACAGATGAATGAACAGTCATTTGGTTTTCATTGCGAAAATCCCTTTTGATATTGCAGTTTTAACATGAATACAAATACAATACGAGCGCAAAATTACGAAACCTCAAAATGTACTGCTATAAAATTGAATACAGAACACAGACAACGTTCATTGTCCAATATTCATTGTGACAAATAAAATTGAGCATTTCTTTTATCCTCATTAGAAACAGGTTTCATGAGGGAACGTAAAATGAAAGGCATAAATATAGAGCAGAACATCAAAAGACGAAGTACACGGCAGCCGACCGAACATAAGAAGACAATAAAAGCAAACAAGGGAGAACCACAAAGATATTTTAAACTAAGAAGCTATTTTTTCCACATATATTTATTAAGTATTAACGAGACATCGACGAGTTCGAGGAAATGAGAAAGACAAAGAAATATTAATAATTGAGGATAAAAGGATTGAAAATAGTTTATTCGAAGGCAGGTCGGATTGAAAAATAAAGAATACCAACCAACTAGGGTAGAACACTGATAACATTACTGTTTCTCATTATTATTTCAACGTCAACGGTATCCACTAACTTTCTGATTATATTTTGGCGTAAATTTTGTGATTCCAACTAGTTTAATGAGCTCTTAAATTATAACTTAAAATAACAATCCTGATCTGACTCGACTGGAGCAGTTCAAACTAGAATCGCGTTTAACGTTAACGCTAAATGAAACCGACTAAGCATCGCGCTACTTGAAGTGAAAATATTGCTTACGAAAGCTCTGCTCACTCCACATTTCCAGCAAAAAGGTAATAAGGAAAACCTTCTGAAAATGGCACTGAATATTTTTCTACACGTTGATTTACCTTTAATCAGTGTATACGTCTTTGATGTTTAAGAACCTTTAAGTAAAGCTGTGGCTTGCTTTTGCTTTCATGAAAAATGTGGTATCGACAAGAGCCACTCAGGGCGCTTTGCCTTCGCGGCTTATGCACGAGTTGTATTGATTCGAAAGAGTAAATATTATTAAGAATCTCGTTATGTTATAATGAGATCCGAAGCAAAGGATTTTGTAACAAAGGAGAATGAAACGAAATTACTAATTTTGATTATAAATGTAGTAGGTACTTGCACAATAAAGATTTCAATAAAAGCAATGGCAATGGTACCTTACTTAATTTAAATGTAGGTAAACAAAAATAATGCTTCGCCAAGAAATCCTCAGGCTCGTAATCTAATTTATTACCTTCAAATTTCGCCAAAGCGGCATCCTCGAAAATATCTCATTATGGATTTCATAAAATATTTTCATAAACGCAGGGGTGCTGATGGATTTTTAAAAATTTCACGACTTAGTGTAATCGTGTGAGATCATTAAGGAAAAAGTATCAGCAATGAATAAACCAGTGTGGATGGGCTCGGGGACGGCGAGCGAAAACTTTTTAATTTAAGGCAAACATCCCAAGAGGCTCATCTCAAAGGACCCGAAGAAAATAAAATTAGTTTCGACTGTACCTCATTACTGGACTTCGTAATTGAGTATGCAGGCTGCATGTGAAAAGATTTTTTTCAGAGCAACGATGTCAAGTAAGTCCTTTATAAGACGGGCTGAGCAGAAAAGCCTTGCGGTTAAAAGGTTTGAAGAAAATCTTAAAGTTTCTTACGGACGTTTATTAAAAATGTTTTGAAATAAGCACGGCGTTTTGTGAAAACTGCGTTATGATGAAGCTTCAAAAAGACTTCATAAAATTATGTTGAAAATGTAAGATTAAAATGGTGGACGATAACAACAATCCAGCAGAATTGACAAGATTGCGATCCAAAATGCGTAAAACTTGTAAATCAGCAACAACTAATCAAATAGCCACAAAACTTGTTCAATGCGATAATTAAGGATGCTGGCAACGGAACCCTTCACAAAGGAGGTCCAAACAAAAAGAACAATGAGCTCGTTAGAGGAGAATTTTTGCCAACTCCCCCCTTTTCCACCACTAGGTTCGAGTTGGGAGCAAGTCGTCCGGATAAGGAATGCTAATTGTAAGTGGGTTGCATAATGCCAGGGAATGTACAAAATAGATTTTTTAGCTTTTGGCGCAGTTGTTGGAATAAATTGGTTTTGGTGTTACTTTACGAAGCTTAGTCTTGTAATTAGGCTGCCTTTGAGATAAACGAACGCGTATTAGCACATACAACAAAATTTAAAAAAAACACTTCGTAGTAAACAAAAATCTACATATCAACAAATGCTTGCAGAAACTAAATTATTTTAATCTATGCAATATTTTTAGTTACAATTATAACACTATGTAAATTATTTATTTGTTAAAATTCAATTAAATAACACTTATAGTCATGCTATCCTTATTAACGATCAACATATGGAAAAACTTACAAGGTACTTATTTAAGTATCTAAACTTGGAATGAGCTTGAGGTGCCAACTAACCTTAGCAAAACCTTTGTCTCCACAAACTCACTTAAAACATCCACAATCCACTTGACGATCGAAATCCATTGAATTTCCACACTCCTGAATTTAATCGCCGCAGCACCGGAAAACAATCACCCTCGGATAAAGCAGAATAAAACTAATTCGCTCATTCCAGAGGCCCAGTGGGCGAGCTCACATAAATAAATGCAACGGCTGTTTCCTCTGCGGACGATAAGACCGGCAGGGCAGGACGTCCGTGACGATAACTGGTGACCGGTCAATTTTGAGCACATTGTTTTTGAATGAGTGCTTTTGACAGTTCGTGAATCACCAAGATAATATTGTCCGTTGATGCTTCTTCAGAACAACTTTTAGATTGTGTACGCTACTTGGATACAATGTTCAAACTGATCAAGCAATCTATTACTCAATTTAGACATAATTATGAGAATGAACATGAGTATGTAAATGGTTTACCATTTTGAGTTGCAATTTTGGACTGTGAAAAGTGATCGTAGGATTTTGTTTTTTTTAGTAGCTAACATCCTAATTGTCGACTATTTCTTTTATCAAAGTTGTTATTCATCTGTAATTTTCCATGAACAAAGTCGATCTGACTGTAAACCTCACATTATATTCCTAGGCTTTCAGTAGTTTCTATAATAATCGCAAACATTTTCGAATATCTGTCACCTCCGCATTTCCATTACGAGATTTTCTATTCAGATGAGCGTACTTGTTAGTCAAGCAACAAATTCTATTTTCATTCGGTATTCACATATAAAGCCCAGGACGTCACACCCAATACAATCATGTTTGCTTAGAAAAAAATCGAATTACAACAAAATTCAATCCGACAAAATAGTGAACTCATAAATATACAATTGGCAAGTTGCTTGCGCAGCGGAATCACGTCGGCGCGGAGTAACCCCGAGCAGTCGCGGAACATCCCAGAAATAACCGGGGCCCGTTTTCCGCACGTATTGTTACCTTCGTTACTAGCCAAAAAGAAACTACAATTTGAATCCCACAAAGTCGCATAAACGAACCGTCAAACATGGTCCCCAGGGAAGCACTGCCACAATTTGTCAATGCACCGCGCACGATCATAGCGTTCGCGTGAAATTGCCAGAATTTTGCCGCCATCTCGTCATTACCATATCAATCCTAACTCAGAATATTATTTTACAACTACTTCTACAGTGAGATTAAATTTACCGCTATGTCAATTTTTCGTTACCAATTTACCTCACCTATGACCCTTTTCCGCGTATGTAAATCAATGCGAGATTCTAGCCCCTATACCTGATATTATATTCCGGGCATGGTGCCCCGCGTTAAGGCAAACGTAGAAATTTGTCACATGAGCGATGGTTCACCTACGTGTTTCTTCGTCCAAATCCCAAACATAATCCTTTCTAGCGCAAATAAAACACACCTTTATTACTTTAAAGAGAAAAGCTTAAATCCTGCGCGACTGCCTTCGGGAATTTCATATTTCATGCGCCTCTGGATCGGGATCAGCGCACCGTTTTACATCTTAACTCCTCGATTGAAGAGTGGGTTTTCGATTGCGCGGAAACGCATTTCCCGAACAGAGTTGTAGTTACACAGAGTGCGACTGTATGATTTTATGCCAGCAAAAGTAAAGAAGGTTGACAAATAGGTCGGGCGTGCCGATGTTCAGTTTTATTAAAATTAAAACGTTCTATCGTGACGTTAATAAAAGGCGGTAAGGTAGAAAATCGCTCGTATTTCGCCGTTTAGATTTACAGCAGCAACACGAGGGATAAGCTGAACATTTTTATTATCATCGCGCTAGTTTATTGCATCTCGAGCGCGGGCATTAGAAATAATCTTCGCTGCGAGGTATTTTCTAAACCGACTACTCTACGAGACGATTGTGAGAATTTTCACTTTACTTTTCCGGGCAAAATGGTTAAGACTGAAGCAACGGCAGCGTGCGGCATCGCCGTAGAAGCTGGGATAAAAAACGAGGGTCTGGCTGCAAAAATGGGAAGCAAATTTTCTTAAAAACAAACGCGAGCAATAAATCTGCCGAACCTAAGCAAAACAGCAGCCGAAAGGCCTCGTCCACAGTCGTAACTCACTCTTAAGCGTACAATTTCACCGACAATTTATTCGACATGAACTGTAGTTGTCAAACGCTGACGTTCGCGTATCGGAAGAATAAATAATAGAGATAAAAAGGAGGTTGGAGACAACGGAGGCCTTGCGTATTGTGGTCACGTCTCCACGAGACGCGAGCCTCCGAGGCGCAATCTTCGAAGAAAGAATTACATTTATCCAAAGGATGGGGAAATCTCGAGTAATTCAATGTTTAGACGCCGATGAAACGCATGCAGATATGGGGGAGCTGATATTATTCAAGCGATATACTTTGCATGTAGCCTTCTTGTAATACAAAACGCTTTAATGTGGATGTTCATTTACGTTATTGTTTGAGTCAACGATGCGATTGCATTTCACAGTAGATAAAGCCCTCAACTTGAGTAGAATAATTTGACTGACGGCTTGTCGAATAAAGTTGTCAAAGAAAATGCATTGCCATTATTTGAACAGTTATTGGATTCGAATAAATTAATATTTACAATAACAGATATTAAATTCACGCAACGATAACCATTTACGAACTAAATGTTAAAATTGTTATAAATGACATAATTCACTGTTAATAAAAGCGACGTTGCAGTAATGAAGTTATCAAGACCATTATCGTCGGCGTAATAAGGTTAACAGTTGTGGGTTATGGCGCCTCTATCACTTTGCTGACAGCTTTTAATCCCCGAGGCGCAATCCGTCCAAATAAATAGCTTGACTACCGCAGAATGATTGCGAATCATCCGAACTTACATCCAAAATCCCGACTGCGAGTGTTTGTTTTTGATTTTTGTCTAACGAGACAATGGGGAAATGATGAGCACCGCGCAGTACGTCGCCTCTGGGATTTCACCCCATACCGACACTACCTCCCCTACAATTTACGTCCACTCGAAACTTAACCTTAGTACCTTGAAAGTACGCCGTGAATTTATATGGGGTTGATGAGGATTAACGATCGTTCGTGGTTGGGGCAATCGCATATGGCGTCAAACGGGCTACGGCGAGTGACGGCATGCCACTCGAGGGAGTCGGATTGGCCTCCGTCCTCGGCGGGACATCCACTATGTCACTGCAGAGGGAGCTCGGACTTCACAGATTTAAAACTCTAGTTGTGCTTCAAATTGTCCTGCGCGAGAATTTTTCGTCTGTTCCATTTTTAAACGTCCCATAACTGGAAAATGGGCAACTTGCGTTCGCCTTTTGTTTTGCCACATTCACATCTACATTCTCTTGATAGAGAATTCAATAATTAACCGTATAACGTTATAATGATTGCGGAAATTAGCATATCTTCCTTTACCAATGTTGATTAGCGATAACCCGAAAACTGATGCGATCCGGTGCGATGCTTACGTGCTAATTAGATGCTGGTTGTTTACCTTTGTAATTATCCGACATCAAAGTGGAATCTGTACGTACGGGCTGAGTCTCACGAACTCAAACTTGGTGATTTATTTACGCTGGCTGGTATCGATCCCAGTGTATGACGCTGGCACGGTTTGGGGTGGATTTGCACGAATCGAGGTCAAGTGGATTGAAGATTTTCATGTCCTTGTTTACGTAACGTTTGTATAAACATTCATCTCGCCCTAGGTACCCCTGCATTGGAGGCACAAGGGGCTGCACAAGGCAAATATTGATACTAGTCCGTACGGCAAACAAGGCATTGACTGCGTCTAAAAGACGAGTTTCACTCATAATAATAACTAACACAACTAAGCAGCCATAAGAGCGAAAACTTTAACGCATTACAAGTAGCTTGTATAAAATTCACCCTAACTGCCGGCGTGACTGCCCTGCAAACTGATTTTAATTCCGAGTCATAAAGCGAACTATTACGAGCCGAAATATCCATCCTGGAAACACTAAGTGGATTCTGTAATGAGACAACGACGGTTAAATAATTTACGGGTTAGTTGTTTTTATTACAGCACCCTAAGTGATTGCTTCAGCTGAGGATAAACCCGAAGTAACCGTAGACATATTTATTGGGAAGTATACAATCGGAGATGATTCTTCAAGAATCTTTTAGAAGAAGGTTTTAGGAGAAGTAAAGAGATGCTAATGCAAAAGTTTAAGACGTAGATACATTAAGGCTTTGGAAGTATTTATGAGTCATTAACGTGTCTAAAACGTTCCCCGCACCTGTTGTCCGACCCTGAGGTAAACTTACAGCTCCAAACAGTGGAACTTCGCGCACGCCCATCTTAATTAATGAAAGGTCATATTGGTATAATTAGTGAGGCATACGGACGTGGATAATTTAAATTAAAGGCGAAACATCGAACGGTTCGGTAACAGTACACCGGAGGTAAATTATTGAAGTAATTGGTCGGTCACTCTAGGTCAATTAATCATCGGTGGCTGGCTGAAGCTGCATTACGAATTTACCATCACACACGCCGATGTGAAATGTTAAATAGGCTAGTGTTGCTAGTTTAGCGTCTATTTCTGTTCTCTCTTGAGAATCATTTATTTTGGTATGCTTTATTTGGCCTTTCTGCGGTAATTGCTTAAAAAGGCCTAAGTCGTTCTTTAGTAATTAATCTGAAAACGTTCTCTCAATACCTCAACCAAAGTGAATTCAGTGAATAGATGACACTAATAAATAGAAAAAAGACTGAACGAGCCATTCGTTCAGTAATTTTTTAAATTTTAATTCCCTTATTCTGGCTGCGTATTGAAGCGATTCCTGTAAAACTGGCCTGGCTGTGTATACAGGATATCTTTCGCTTCGTATGTATGTTGAAATAACATATGTAGCCTCATTTCCCAACAACTCTTACTCAGAAATCGATATTACCAACAAACACTGATGACGAGCCGCGACCCATTCATTATTTCTATTTGAATCATCGGAATTGATTAACGTATTCGTTTAATTGGTAGCTTCGCAGCGACTTTCAAATGTGCTGTTCAAAGAATAACATGGTTCGCGTTCGTACATTTGAACTGTTTTCTTTGGGCTGATGTTATGACTGCATTTATGAATTTCGTTTCTATGTATGGGGTTTATATTAAAAACTTTTTTATTTCTTACGCTTATCAACCATTTAGCTTAAATAGTTCATTGGATTAAAAGGTTTATTTACAAGGTAATCCAAGTGTAAAGTAAGATAAAATAAGATTAATTTTGATTGAGCGTGCTGGGTACTTTTCCAGAAGATTAAGTGTCGTCCTGTTACTTCATCTAAGTTTAAATTATATGTTCTTTAAACTAGTGACCGTTTTGAATATTCCCAAACCCACGTGAGAGAATAATAACAACAAAATTAAACCGAAGAAGCTATTTACTATTCCACAAACAGTTAGCAATGTTAAAAAATCAAGATACCCGTAGTTTTACTAGAGTTCTTTAAAAAACAACGTCTCAAGTAGTTTTGTTGACGTAATTCCAATCTAAATTAATGTCTCAAAGCCCGCACCAGCCGAGTTGTGACTAACTTTCGTCCGCCTCACTTACTAAAACATTCACAGTAGTTTTAATGTGTCAGCCCGACGCTGATGCATCCAAAACATGCTGGCCTGCACTAAATGCAAGTAAGTATCAAGTATTTTAATTTAAATCGATATTCTAAAATGTTAAGGATCAAGATAAATTTTATGACCCGTAATATGAAGTCCTTGAGACCATAACAAGTGATAAGTAATGTGGACCACCATAAAATCTTGGATTCATCCCAGAGGACCGGGTACTTAAGTGTCAATATCATAACACAAACGCATACGGGGGTCGCTGCGTTGGTGGCTCGATAAAATACTGATAGTGCTAACAAAAAATAAAAATATAAACAGCAATTTTATCGGGAACTATATAAATAGACGACGCCAGTACATCGTGACGTCCCAGCGGAGCTCCAGCTTAGATGGATGCGGCTATACGTAGGCGGTGCAACTGGCACTTTTAGCGAACGGTATTATTTAACATCCGATATTTATTCTTGAATTGTATTGACAGTTTTTTAGTGGTGAATCAACGACAATTTTAAAATATATTTGCAATAGATTTAAAATTAGAGTTTCTATTGAAAAAGTATAAATGGAACAAAAACAACGTTACTGGAAATACGAATAATGATGAAGAAGCAGATGAAAGTTTGAACAAAATACAATTAAGAGCTATTAATTATAAAGATAGTAAATGGGTGAGAGCAGATGAAATTTATAAAAGATCGCGCAAGTCTCAAGACAAAGCTGCGAGAAAAAACAGGGCCGTACTTTCAGCGAAGTTCCATATAAAATAAAGTTCAAACAGTTTCGGAATCCAAGCTTCGAGTGCATCGTAAAACAAAATCATCCAAGAACCCGCCGCGCTTTTAAAAGTGCACTAAAAAAACTTTTGTGTCGCGCTCTAAACAATAAAGTGAACCGAGTTTAGACGGGACGTTGGAGAGTAGTAAAGTTATTTTTTGGTGGGTTCAAATTTAGTCATCCATATGTTTGGAGCTGCTTCAATTTAACGGCATTTCTCTAGACATGATTATTAAGATTAGGAGTGGAAAATGTTTGCATTCGAGGCATACCCACTTAAAATTTACTGCTTCGATAAAACTATTTTTACGTTCTCCGATGGCAGTTCTTTATACATAAAGTCATAAAGTGCAGCGACGCACAATCGCACAACATCCTTATCAGCGTGCCGGGGAGATACGATGCCATCGCTCTGCCGGGGAACTGTCGGCGAGGGAGCTATTTGGCCCATATTACCTGCGTTCTTATTCGGCGGAGCTCCAAATTCAAAATGGGACGCCATCTTTAGTGCGATGACGGATTTAGATTGCCTTTTTGATTTATGTGCTGAGTTACTAGATTGCTACCACGTGTGGCGTGCTTTATTGTTTTAAGTAATTGGTGATGACAGATTGGAGTTAAGTTTTCAAGTTGATGCTTTGTTTAATGGTTATGAGAATCTTAAAATTAATGTTGTTAATGATAATGGAGCACGTGGATATAAAGATGGTGATTATAGAAAACTTAATCCAGACTGTGAAATATATATCAACATTATGTTAGTATTTAAATACAAATAGGTAAGTGTCATAAGCCCTGGTAGTATTTGCATAAATCAAAAAGTCCAATCGGAAACAAGTAAACGTTAAACGAATAAAACACGCGAATGCAAATTAAGCAAAAAAGAAATGCAAGTTAAAATAACTGCATTCCACGCAAATTATTTAATCACCTTACAGGACCGAGTGGGCTGCCGCAGTACACTACAAAATACAGTGATACAACATTGTAAATGTGTCACATATTTTTTTGTAAAAAGTTAATTTATTTATAAACTCTAACAAATCATAAAAACAAACACATTATCAAGAAAAAATCGGAAACACACTTACACTACTGCAAGGTATACTTTTAATTACTAAGTTATTAATGTAGTAGCACGAAATATAATGCGAAAGTCGTATCGTCCATATTTAACTTTGCATTAACTTTAGCCTACGTCTCTTATGATACTCAAATCGCTTTGTCGTATGATTATTCCAAATTTTCGTCATTTTGAAGTTTAACTTAATTGTTAGTCACGGAAGCTTTTTAAACCGTCTTAAATTCGAGATGATGAGTATTGATTTAAAGATTTATTAAGACTTTAAGTGTTTTTACACTACTGGTTAACTTAGATACTGTTACTCTACAAAAAACACGACAAATGAACAAAGCGAAGACACTGCACAGTAAACAATTAAGTAGGATCTTTTAATTACTAGTCACTGCATTTGGCAACTGCAGGCTTCTTATGAATTGTTTTTGTTCCGTCGATTCTATTCGATGTCAAGTAAAGAATTTACTTCAGTTGTGATCTTTGATTTTTAAAAGGTATGGATTATTTTTTCTGAAATAAGCAGGTTGCGGAGCTTGCAGAGAAACGTTTTGAAATTAAAGGTGTTGGTTGATATGTGTTTTTATGTACATACGGGCTAAATAAAAATTCCTTTATTGAACATGAAAATTAATTTGGATATCTAAGTTTGGAAAGCGATGTTTTGCCAACCCTTATCATTAATAAACAAAACGTTGTTCAAACCTTTACTGTACGAAATTTTAAACGTAAAGAAGCCACAGGTCTGCACTTTGCAGCAAATTTCAAAAGCGTTCAGACGAAAAACAAGCGAGCAAAACAAATGGTCTCAAAGCCTGCGCTAGAGCCTCTGTGAAATGTTGCAATACCAAAGGGGAATGATCAAAAATGGCTACTTTACAGAATTATATGTAGAAGGGTTGAAGAAATAACAAAGTTATTACTAGTATCGTTCTCGGATCGAATATAATTTGAGCAAAGGTTTTCGAATAGGTACTCATTTTACTACCAGAAAAAGTTAAAAAATTTTATGAGACAATTTTATAGATAACGCAATTTCAAAAAGAACAGAAATAGGAACTAGATATATATCTCTTCTTTATGTGTAATATCTAATAATATAAAATAAAGCCGCTATTCACTTATTTCGGTTTGTCGTTTTAGTTCATTTAAACGACGCAACTGTTTTTAATGCTTGTTACAGATTTTTGTGTATTAGACGTGCAACCATCGGAATCCTTAGTAACGTTTATTAAAATTAGGACAAGTGATGATTAAGGATTTAAATATCGACCCTTTTAACATTATAAACGGTATAACTATCCCTTAAAGGTATAATTTTACTTTGTGCCTGTTTTTCCAGTAAAATAAAAAATATACATAAACAACAAATAATATTAACACTAAATGAAAATTGAACATAGGACGACTAACTAAATTAACCACGACGGCAACATTATTGAATTCATCAAACGCAACCGCTAACAGGAAATATTAAACCGTTCAAACCTTGACCCGTCGTGTCACACCCAAGAATATATCTAATAGAACACTCATCTGTTCTACGTATCCCCGATAGCATCTTCAATGATCTCCATTGAGACAAAAGTACAAATTACCGGAACTCCGTCCACACAGTCACGTAGAATACATTGATAAGTATTAACTCAATTGGTCGTACATTAGAAAAAGTCGAAAGGGACGACAGGATTACAAACTTTTTCCATCTAAAACTTGTACTATAAATCGTCGTGGACCGATGAGCAGGGTCTATCGAACTACGAAATGTCTTTATTGACAATTTATGGCAGATTTGCATTACGACTGAGTAAATTACTGACTACAAGTTTGGGAGCTGACGGGCTGGGTCTATTGATTTTCGATGAGTAAATGAATGTGTCACAGTTATGTTGGGGTTGCGAAGGGATGTTTTGCATGCTGAGCTATCTATATTAAGGCCTCTATTACATCATTTGTGAATTGGGTTTGTAAATGTCATAAGTACGAGCGATCTTGGCAACGGGTATATTTTGGTGTCGTTAAGTTTTCTATTCTTAAAGAAACTATAGTTCGTTTTTAACCCAGATTAAAAACTTACAGTCTGATACGTTTTAAGCTTAAAATGTGCTTGCTGCAAGTGTCATAATGTGGGTTACATTATTAATCTACAAACTACGAAACTAAATTTCAACAAAACAATACGGCTTTCTGACAATATACGTACAAAAGTCCTTGAACAAATAAAAAAAGTAATAAAAGTCAAAGTAGTAGCTTTGGGAGTTGTTCTAGGCACGTAAGTTAGGCTAAGTAAATGTCCAACTTGATCGATTATACGTAATTCATGTTATTAGGCTGTTACACGAAGTAGTACAAGAATTACCAAGTCACCAAGCAATAATAAGAGCTTCTTTAATTGATAGCCTTTTGATCAATTGAAACTTTGGCTAGCAAAGGAGCGATAAAATATGATAAATTAAATTAAAACAATTATAAAACGGCAGAATATCGCAAGTAACAGAAATATTTAGAAAAGAGGTTAGTTAGTTAGTTAAACTTAACAATCAGGGACGCAAACTCAAAAGTGATGGCAAAGCTAAAACTTACTTTGCAGAAAAGCTTGAATGAATTTAATTGGATATCTAATGAACACTCATGTTAATTCTATAAAATGCTTAATATTTGCAATTTATTGTGAAATAGTAAACAAATAGAATATGTGTGATAAAATCATCGGATGCAGCGATAGCAACAAAAGGAAATGACACAGAGAATAGGCAAATGTATAACATACTATGAACATTGCCAAACGCTGGTTTCAGAAATTATAAAATTGATTAAAACAACGTTCTTAAAAGCAAAATATAGGAAGAAGCCGTTAAATATTTATTTATAATAGTATTACACACTATGAAAAGTTTAAATATATCAAGAGCACACGTAAAAAACAGTAAAGCATGAATAAAATAAAAGGGCCTCTAAAGATACCCCAAACGTTGGCGTAATTATTCATTTTTCACCTCTCGAAGGTAACGCACCTTCGCAAAATATGATCGTTCATAACTCGGGAAAGAATTCCTCCGTAATTTAATACTCCCCAGAAAATAATATGTAAAAATACGCGGGAAAGGCCACTTTCGGACCATTTCGGCCCATTCTGAACATTACGGCCCATCTCTTGTGCCTTTATCTACCCTGCCGAAATAAATCAGGATATTATTCCCGCCAAGTATTATTTCCATATCTAATCAGTAAGAAATATGTATATGATACGGGCATTATAATTTATGTTATCTAATGTTGTGTTTGCGGGGAATGTGGTCGTGATCGGAGACTTAGGAAATGTTTTAATGTAGAAATAGGTGCGTGAAGTCATTACACCAACTATGCTGTCCAGTGTAGAGAAGTCAAGTCTTCTCAACACGTTTTCTAACATTACAACGTTTATAAGTTTAATGTTATAAGATAAATCTTATTTATCAATCTAGACTCAGAAACATTCACCATCCTAATGATTATCATCATCATTCTAATCTTTATCATAATTGTAAACGGATATAAACACCAAAATAAAAACTCTTCCGCAAAAGCAAAAACTAGTTTACAATATTCCACCTCTTAAATAACCTCAAAGCACTGATTAACCCAATATTCCAACTAGCATTTCAGCAAAATAGCATTAAAATGGAAAGTACCCGAACTTAGTCTTTGATGAAACCGAGGGTTCGCGTTATAAGGGCGCCACTGGATACCCGAGCTGCCGGCAAACCTACAATTGCTGTTACACAGTCTAAAGTAATTAAACAGCAAATAGGTCGATGTCCAAATAATCTTCAGTTAAGGTTATAATTCAGACTGCGGTATTGCCTTCTTCCTTGATTGGTGTGATATCATTTGTTATTTTATAAAAAAACAATTGAATGCGTATTTGTTTCTTCAAAATTAAATTTGGAATTTTCAGATGTCAACACAATGATTAACCTACTCAATTTACCTATAGAGAGAAAAAAGCTTATATCATATTATAATATTGAAGAAGATGAGCCAGATACAAGCAAACTCGTATATTGGCAAGAAACATATCTTTACACATGTTTCTTCACCAAACAATGATTGGTCCAAAAGGAAATATATTCGAAAATTCTAGATTGTCGTACTGCTTCACTAAGACACTAAGTCTTAATCTGGAGTCCTGTGTCACGTTAATCAGAGGCAAAACTTTAATAGTTGGTTTTCGTATAAAATGAACTTGGTTATGTAGGAATTATGAGAGGATTTGATTAAGGATTTAAATTTCATCCAATTTAGACGCCTGGGTAACTACAGGGGTGGAAGCGTTATAATTTTCCCTGGGAATTTTCCTTTAAGATATTTGTTAAGAGGTTTAGTGTCTGCTTTATCCCGTAATAATGAGTTATGGGGGTTTTTGGGATATTTTGATTACAGTTCAAGGGGGTACAGAATTGTGTTTTACCTTTACATTATTTGTGGCAATGACGAACATTGTCAAATTGTTAATATCCTCGAATTTGCTGATGTAACTTTAGATGCGGGTGGTAGGACCTTGTGCAGGGTCCGTCCGGATCGCTACCACCATCTTATCTATTAACCTACCGCCAAACAGCAGTATTCGCATTGTTGTGCTCCGGTTTGGGGATAAGACAGCCGGTGTAATGACTAGCATAGAGGCATTCCATCTTAGTCCTCAGGGTAGGCAACGCATTTGCAGTCTTAGGCTTGCCGTCTTGTGAATGCGAATGTCTATGGGTCACAGTTTCCACTAACCATCAGGTGGCCTGTGTACTCGTTAGCCTTCTCTGTGCCATAAAAATAAAATAAATAAATAAAATAAAGAAGTATTTGGAATCAAGAAGAAGCTTTATAAAAGCAATAACACTATTGGGAGTATCAGCAAATTAGTCTTTGCATTGGTCATTGTTATAGAGGACCTGCTAAATGTTGAAAAAGCAGATATGACCTCCCATAACTCAATATGATTTATCTCTAAGAACAATATTAATATTTTACACATTATCAGTCGATTTGTTTGAATGTGGTCTACTCTATATAATTTATAAAAATTCTATGCAATTACTACAGAAATGTCAGATGTCAGATGACAAGCTAAATATTATTTTCTAAGTACACATAATGATAAATGAACTTGTGTCCTTAATGTAAATGTCGGGTACGAATGTGTCTGTACGCCCACAACTGATCATGTAACTAGGAAAACAAAACAAAACAAAGTCACTAAAACCGGAATCCATCAGTAAAGGACTCGGTTGCGTTATCGATTTTGTATCGAATAGACGTTGAATTAAGTCGATCGTGTTACGTTTGTGGCTAATGCGGTTGCGGTTAGCGCTGCAGGCGATTATAGACCTTTATAACACCTAATTGTACGTGTCGATGGGAAATATCTAATGAGGAGTTGGAATTAGGGAGCTGGTTAAAACATATTCCAAGGATTCAATTCGTAATTCAAAATGGCGTTATCAGTAGGTTCTTCCGAATTTGTAACTTTGCTAGCATATAAGGTAATTATGAACAGCAGTTCATAACAACCATGTTCGTTGAAAAACTTCCACTGCTGGACTTTGACACTATACGAAGAGAAGAGAACGCAGTTTTTTGAGACCTTTATCGGAGTCGGTCGAACTCAGAAGTAGCTGCATATTTCAGTACCTTGTTACCGCTTTTAATATACAGGGTGATTGGAAGGTAGAGGTAAACCTTTAAGGTGAAGCTAGTACAGACCATTTAGAACCATTTGAGCCATGGTTGTCTTAGACGAAGTCTCACGAATTTTTTTTTATCGATTATTATTTGTTTTTTGAAAATATCCCAAAATTTCACAATTAATTGCGAATAGTGGCTAATTTAAACCAAAATTTAATATTTTTTTTACTTAATTTCATTAGAATAATGTGTAAGCAATCTAACGAAACAGGTTGCATGTATCTTTGTCATCAGAATTTTGTTTTACAGACATTTGAATCCCCGAAACATTTCTAAAGTTTAAGAAACCCTTTGCATTAACGGCATTTAAAAAAAAACAGAGCGTGTGATAATAATTTAAACCTTTTTAAAAACATGTGTCGTTATTCATCTTTCTTTTGAGGTATCATTTACGCGAATATCTAGGCAAATATTGAAATTAGGACCTACAAACCAAATTAAGGGGGAACATTTTGATACAACATTGAAAACTTTTTGATCCAAATAAGTAAATTAATACTCATTGATGATAACCTAACTTCGATTGTTCTTTTTTTTTAATTGAAGGAATTTACATTTTTGTCACAGTGCGTCAAGTCGTAGACTTAACCCTAAGTTTGAGTTGTAAAGTACACGCACAATTAAATTGTGATGGCTAGTTTTTCTAATCAGGAATATGCGGATTTTGTTTTTATGTATGGCAATGCAAACGGCAACGGATCTTTGGCACGACGAATGTACCAAGAGCGTTTTCCGAATCGCAGGGTACCGAATGCTAGAGTGTTTTACAACGCATATCGTCGGCTTGCTGAAAATGGTATACACCACGTTGAACCTGGAGTCAACACTGGCAGACACGATCCTACCACGGAAGAAGACATTTTAGCAGCATTTGAAGCCGATACTCATACCAGCACCAGAGTTGTAGCTCGAAATCTAAACATTTCACAATGGAAGGTCTGGAAATCAATGCACGACAATCACATGTATCCATTCCATGGCACGGGTGTGCAAGGTCTGGAAGAGCGGGATCCCCAAAAAAGGATTGAATTCTGCCGTTTTCTCCTCAATAGAGACATTGATGATGCGTGGTTTCTAAAATCAATCTTGTGGACGGATGAATGCAAATTCTCTAGAGAGGGCATTACAAACTTTCACAACCTCCATCAATGGACCGAAAAAGACAACAATCCGCACTGGAAAAAGCAGGTGTCATTCCAGAGGAAATTTTCTGTCAATGTGTGGGCAGGTGTAATTGGCAGAACATTGATTGGACCCCACATCTTACCGGATACTTTAAATGGCAATAATTATTTGCAATTTCTACAAAATGACCTTCCAGTGCTTTTAGGGGAATCCGGTGCCCCGATATTTGAAACAGAGCGAGAAATCATGTTTCAGCAAGATGGCTGTCCAGTTCATTGGACATTAATCGTAAGAGAGCACCTAGATAATTCTTTCCCTGATAGCTGGATCGGCAGAGATGGACCCATCTCTTGGCCCGCTCGGTCACCGGACTTGACCCCAATGGACTTCTTCGTGTGGGGTCGGGCCAAAGAATTAGTGTATTCAAGCGTCGAAATAAACACAAGAGAAGAATTGGTGGAGAGAATTCATTCAGCGTTTGCAACCATGAAGATAGAGATGATGTTGAAAACAACAACAGTAGAAATGAGAAGACGGGCTCGTGCTTGTATTAGAAACGGCGGTAGTCATTTCGAACATCAAAAATGAGGGTTTTAATTAAAAATGTTGTTTTGGTCAATCTGCCTAAGAAATCTATTTTTTTTAATTTTCCCCCTTAATTTGGTTTGTAGGTCCTAATTTCAATATTTGCCTAGATATTCGCGTAAATGATACCTCAAAAGAAAGATGAATAACTACACATGTTTTTAAAAAGGTTTATATTATTATCACACGCTCTGTTTTTTTTTTAAATGCCGTTAAAGCAAAGGGTTTCTTAAACTTTAGAAATGTTTCGGGGATTCAAATGTCTGTAAAACAAAATTCTGATGACAAAGATACATGCAACCTGTTTCGTTAGATTGCTTACACATTATTCTAATGAAATTAAGTAAAAAAAATATTAATTTTTGGTTTAAATTAGCCACTATTCGCAATTAATTGTGAAATTTTGGGATATTTTCAAAAAACCAATAATAATCGATAAAAAAATTTTTGTGAGACTTCGTCTAAGACAACCATGGCTCAAATGGTTCTAAATCGTCTGTACTAGCTTCACCTTAAAGGTTTACCTCTACCTTCCAATCACCCTGTATTTAATTCAACCCACTTTCACTTTAATAAGTTACAATACAAAAATATAAAGGTACAGAGTTCGACTTACACTTCGGTCCAACACGGCTATTGGTTCTAAAAGCAATGTTATACACTGCAGCATCTTTTCTTGGTCGCCCATTTTTGTATCTGAAGGTATGGTAATACGAATTAAATGTTTTATATATTTCTTTCAATCCTCAAGAGAAGAGAACTTTGTACAATGGGAGGTTATGTTATAAACAGTAACTCGCTCATTTGTAAGAATTTATTTTTATAAATTACGGGTTTCTACTAGGCTTTCCTAATGGCGTAGTGAGCAGGATAGAGTCACACGAAAGAGAGTGACATAATAATGATTGGTCGTGTAACTGTATTTAAATACTGGCAATCAACAAAATGACCCAATGTTTACGTTGGACGGTAATTATTATGAAAAAAAAGGTTAATGTTTACTACGATTAGCCGATTACCATAATCATGGGTAAGTAGCGAAGTGCTTAAAGTAAATTATTATGTTAGAAGGGTAGTTAGGTTTTAAAAAGGAAGTAGTAAAGGTTTAAGATACTGAACTGTTTTGTTAGAATGGATGTATATTCGGCTGTTCGTCACAGTTATAAATTTGTAATGTTGGAAAAAGGATGTTGATTTTAGGACATTCTTACTACACCGCATTTCACCTGATAGATAGATAATACATATTAACGTTGCTAAGGTAAAGATAACTGTGCCATGGAAATAAAAGTTATATAATATATAAAAATACGGACACACAAAACGACTTTAGTATCAAAAACAGTCATCTCTAAGCTAGTAGAAGGGTAAATATATAAATGTATACCATCACATTTTTAATTGTTGTATAATATTACTACTCACATGTTCTCATTAAGCAGAAACTATAGATGTAAGGCCTACTTGGATTGTTAATGCAATTTTAAGCAAGGGTTCAGGAACGGGATCAGGGGGGATGTATTTGGAAATTTCACTTCGTCAACTAGATAATTCTACTGGTGTTATTCATCAAGCAAGAACTATATAAAATTGTTTTTTTAGGTTTTCAAAGCAAAAGCATCAGGGGTTTATTCGTTATAGCCTAAACCATATTGCCTGCGATCGTTTTCTACATTTCTATATCTAGTTCTATACTTGTTCTGCCAAGAAAGGGATAAGCAATATTGTTGAGGCAATGTGGATATATGCCCTAGTTATCGTGCTTGTAGTGCCTGGGCAGAAGCGGTGGAATAAGTGGTTAACGTGTTAATTATACCTTCACCGTCAGATCATCTCCGTTGGGGAGTTCCAACTGGAAATGAAAAAAAAAACAAATTATGTACAAACTGAAAAAAAAAGCCATATTTTGTCTCATTTGAAGACCGGCTCTGGCCATATAACCAGTAACATGCATCTGACACTAGTTCGTACAGTTTTTGGTCGTTAATTGGTCTTCTGTTCTTTTGACCTCCCATTGAAATAAGGTGCACATTTTTAAATATATCTTTAGCGTCTATATGTATTTTATTTTCTTTCTATCATTCGTCAAAAGAAAAATTGTAAATATTTGACAATTATCGAAGACTAATTTAGTTTCATGATAGTTCGGAAATTTTGTTTCTACTTATGTTGACATTCTCTAAACGTTTTGTTACCAAGGCCACTCAGTAATTGCAAATATCATTTTGTAAACCACATTGTCCAATATTTTCATTTCAAAGGAATTAACTCCATTCGAATAACTAATTTACCAATCTCTCGTTTAGATCCCTGGATATTGACATTCAAACAAAATTCTAGTGAAACCCCAACCGTACGTAGAATTCCAAATTCGAAATTGGAATAAGAAACAAAACAAAATACTGCCCCAAAATCGGCTTTCTGCAATCGAATGCAGTGAGTGAGAAGGATATTGAAGGATTTCTGGGTTGGAGTAAGACGCAGGATATGCGGACAGTCTGAGACGCGAATGGAATTGCAAATGCGAGAATGAGCGGAAATTTTGTTCTCTCACTGTACGAAGATGTGTTGCGAAAATAGAACCAACGTGACGCAGTCAATAAAAGAAAATTGACGGTTTTTGTAGTTAAATATTAATTTGCCCCCAAATAGTTTGGAAACATTAGGTATAAAATAGGCACCAGAGTGACTGTTATTCTGAATAAAAAACTCAATAATCACGTGACAAATGAATAAACATTTTTACTTTGGTAGTTAACAGACAATTCTATAATTCTATTCTAATTTTAAGTGGTAAAATATAAGGGCGGTTCAGTTGACACTGCAAACCAACTGTGCAGTCCTCTTGCAGTTGGCGTGCAGTCTATTTAAGCGGTCTGCGCAGTTGGTTTGCAGTTTTGATGCAGTTACGTAACTGCGTCAGAACTGCCCTCGAACTGCCGTTTTGCAGTTTAAATACGTCCGTATGAACAGGACCTAAAATGAAGATCACTTATGTTTCTCCGCAGGGCGCCGTAGTAAATGTAACTTATATGTACATTTTTGCTGAAGTTAAATTGTATGTCTAATGTCTATGCAAGCTATAATAAATCCAATTGTTTTTTGATACAATGTCGAGAAAATTCATTTCACTTTCAACTTTATTTCTTTGAGCAATCCACAATGTTTTGCGGTATGTTGTTACCAAAGAAAGGTGTGCCTTAAGCTTAATCATTGTTAAATATAATTTCATATATTGATCTAAGGCCCAGTTGACGAGCAAAATTTTAATAGCCATGCTGACCGGCAACTATTAGCGTTTAGCTCTAACATTCGAAGTAAAAGTAAGACAGCAATAGTAGCTGGAAATGCATTGCTATGAAAAGTTGATCGTGTAACAGCCCCTTAGCAATAAAATAGGAATATAACTGTATGTGTGACTTACAAACCTTTTCCAGCAACGAAACGTCACAAATCAAATATTCTTCTTTCGCGTAGCAGTAAACTCAAGTCCTGTTGTGAAAAACTTGTACAAAATACACATTCGTGATGAAACCGAGACGTGCTTGAGACCGATTTCAGGAAACGTGACGAGCTTGTTGGATATTTAGGGCATGTCTCAGAGAGCTCCTACATTTCACGCCTAAGATATGCCTCATTCATAAACAGGAGACTCAAGAATTCAGGGCATAAACTCTTTCGATGATAGCTTGGCGTGGGATGAAAATGGTCACGTATTTCGAGGTAACAGTTTTACGTAGTTACTAGGAAAGAAAAATATAATTATCAGGGCACAATGTCACATAAATTGACATTTGAAGCTGAATTTTTGTACTAGGGTACTAGAAAACGATAAAGGAAAGAGGATAAGATGGTCTTAGCGATTCAGATGGACCCAGCGAAAGGTCTTTATACAACTAAAGATGTTATTTATTTAATTAGATCTTTATTGCACAAAATTCAAATAGTATACAACAGGCGGACTTAATGCTACAAGCATTCTCTTCAAGTCGAACTGAGGTGAAATATAAATCAAGTAGGAAGATGCAATAAACTGACAATCTACTATCTACGTAACTAGCTTGAAAGGAACAATCTTATTATTCCAGATGCACAAACTGGTACTAAATTAATCACTTCAAGCCAACTATTAATTACTGAAACAGTTCTTTTTTAAAGTTTCCATCGATAGTTTTAAGATTGAGTTGGAACGGAGTTTATTAACTGAGTTGCCGGGTCTGACAAACTTGTAGAATTCAAGATTGTTTTTACTTGGAACGTAATCAAACTAGAAGATTCCTTTAGCGGAATATTTTCAAAGGTGAACGGAGCTGTATCAGTTATTATTATCAAGTTGCCGAAGTTTGTTGTCTATTTTAAGGAAGTTTTAAACGGTTTTGTAGTTAGTAAAGTAACAGATATTGCTGTTGAATGTATTGAAGCAAATACTATGGTCGTGAAAGTTATATTTTGCCGTTTTTCCACGTTGATTTGAGTTTCGCCACAGTCGGGTCAATAGAAGATATCGCTGTTTTATCTGTTTTTAACCGACTGCCATCGAAGGAGAGTTCTGTTTTTCAACTGTATTTATTTTGTTTATTTATTTTGAAAGGTACATAAAACAGACAGCAATCAAAATTTGAGAATGAACAATAAACAGACACAAGTTATAAACTAGATTACAGGCCAAAACAATATGTACTCAGCATGGTTAGTTACCATTATTCCAATGAAGTACAGAAATAAAAAACACTATTGAAGCTAACTGTTCTGCTTAACAATCGAGTTAACAAACATTTGAAATATACCTATTTAAAGACAACAAGATCGCGATTTACAGCTACCAATTCGTTATACTCTCTACACATGCGAAGAACAGGATTGTAGAAGGAAGTATTATCCTGCATACAGACACACTTAAAGTGTTAGGTGCGCTGATCCTGTGATTAATATTAATGTTTAGGAGAGATAAAAGATACGGAGAATCGATGTGAGAGTGGATTATTTTATATAGGTAGGGTCACTTTGCTTTCGCCTCAGTTTGGAGTTTGTATGTATGTTAGTATGTAGATTTCTGGACTAATTCCAATAAACAAAATGTCTACTACTTTAATTGAAAATAAAACAATTTGGCTGATTTAAAAAATATGACGGAACTATCACAATATTAAATTTTTAAGCGTTCTTTTAAAAACCAGAAATCTTTTCACTTAGCCGACACAAAAAATATTCCTGTGAACTAACGTTCTGCGCGCTGTTACAACACATCGGCGTGACGTCACGAATGAGACAGAGTGAGAAATAGGTCGCGCCGAGTGACTCGCTTCATGCCCGTTACGACGTACCGACATAGACATGTATGTGTATAGTAGGTACTTACTTATATAACTATAACTGCAGTCATCCCCATGTTGCTGTGTCTCACCTAGAAAAAAAAAACAATAGGTTAATGCAATTATTCAAATTCACCTTGGAAACTTAATTAATATAGGTTTTTAAATTTTTAAATTTAAATTTATTCAGGTAACATTTTGGTGCATGTGGCCGAAACTGTTCCTTAATCGGGACAAGATTCAACTTCCTAATGTATCTAGTAATGTACGTAATAAATGTACATATTTAATAAAATATTAGTCACCAGGAGAGGCTTCAATACATCTATTCAAATGAAGTAGGCACTTTTGTTAGTACAGCATGAACATTGTATTCTAATCTTGACTCAGACCGCAGTTAACGAATTCTTAAAAAAAAATAGGCAAACTATTTCGATTCGATTTTTAATTTTTTACTGTTAAGGAACTTTTAGCGATATCTATCAAATACGTGTGAAACTACGACACTGTTTTGTTGTATTAAGTCAATACTCTCCCTTAGATATATAATTTAACGGACACTAGTACTTCCAACTGGATGTTTTTTTTTTGAAAATAGAACATTGCATAAACACACGTAACGTGCCCATTCACGGCACAGTCACGATTGTCTAAACAAGGACCCCTACAGAAAAAGTCGTGACATCACAACTATTATAACACCGTTTTAAATTTAGAATAAACCATTACATCCTTAAACATATGCGACAGTCCATTTCGCCGCGACAAACTTGTATTTACCATCTCATTTCGAACATACTTCCTTATGGCTTTAAAAATACCGTCTAAATTCTTGTAAAAATATTTTGACAGACGTCTCCCGTTAGAATTTCCCTATTACTGTCTCACGAACGCTCCGTGAGAACATGTGTTACGTATACTTAAAGAATAATAGACTGTATTACGTGTATGTTGGATTTATAACGGGTTTTGTTGTGTTAAATGTCAAAATTCCCGCGCAAACGTTCCGGCGTATCGCGCGATCGTCACGCGGTATTAGATTTGAATCTGGAACTCTTTAGAGTAGTAATGGCGTCTTCCGTGTTTCATTGTCTATGGGAGACATTCAGTACCGACGACGCGTTGATGTGTCTAAAAGTATATACAGCTACTATTTAATGGCTGTGAATGTGTAAAGAGTATCTTACCATGAGTTAATGCGTGCGTTAACGTTCGTATGCGGTTAAAATTAAGTTGAATTTGGAAGGTTTAAAGAGTAATTAAAATGGTATAGGTCGAGTACACTTGAATAAGCGGAGCTTTATGTTCTTTCTTTGTCTTAATACAAATCGATGTCACATGATATTGCTGTTCTTATGTGCCTTAAAAAAACAATGACATCCTTAACACATTTACGAAACCGCTGACCAAATGTTATTAAAAAAATACCCCGCTAAAACACCATCAAAATATGTATAAAGCATTAAAAGGTCGACAATGTCCGCGGCATCTCCCTTTACGCATAATGACGTAATTTTATACTTTATGAGATGCGAGGAATTTCATTTTGGCCCTTACATTTTTGACCACCCCTCTCGAAAGTGGGGGTTTAACGTGTGTACTTACAAATGTATATCAAGTCGCGAGTGTTGCCTTTGATCTTTTAAGTGTAAGTATAATATAATGTAAAGTCATATTGATAACAAATAGTTATATTGACCTAGTAATTTAATTATAGCACGACTTTAAAACTAATTAAATATGTAAACTTTTTGCTTCTCCACAGTCGGGTAAATTAAAGAATATATTTAATTTCTTGTCTCTTAAAATTCTTCAAGTACCAGGGAAGCATAAACCATGAATAGGTTAAACCACCAAGGTGAATGGGATACGGGAGCATTCAAGCGAGGCTCGTCAATGGGTGTGCCCTTTTGTAGGGCTTTAATTAAATCTTTATTATGTCATCGGTATTTTTGGGAGGATAGTTAGGTTGATTTTTTAATAACCTCTGGGTTTATGTATAATTATAATATTTAACTTTTTCATTTTTTGCTCCGGTGGCCACTGCGATTATGCTTTAAGCAGTTCAAAATTACTTTTGCGTTGATAAATAGAGATGGTTTTAAATTTTAATTTTACAAACTTTGACTATAAAGTTGAGTTTAATATTTAACGACCTTTTACGTTCAACATTTTTTTTTGTTGTCGTTACCCTTATTCAAGTTTTTTTCGTACAGATAGGGCATCGGTATTGAAATTAGTTAGTAAAACCACGCATCAAAGTCACCTTGAAAGTTATTAAATATTCATTATCCATCCAAATCTTTCATATTCAATCAAAGTCTGTGATAAAATTAAAATTATAGCGAAATCTGTAGTCCAACAAACAAAACACTAAACGAAAACAGATTTCAATTCAAATTTGGAATATTAGAACGCTTGTCAAATAGTTCTGTTCAAATTTTGACAATTTTAATTAGAATTGCGTTAAGTTGCAAAGACATCGACGTTTCGAGGTTCCAAATTTAAAACAAGATTATTAAGTTTCTTACCAGCCAGTCGCGAATACCAGTGTAACTCAATTTAAAAAGAAATTCAAACGCATTTTGGCGTCTTGAGGCGTTTATTTGCGAAACAAATTTATTTAAATGATAAATTGGCGTCGTTTTGAATTTTATAAGAACTAAAATAAATTGAGTTGCTCAAACAGAACGCTATAAAGTGTGACAACTCGTTATTAGTTTGAATTGTGTGCAATATTTGTTTTCCATTTCTTTCTTTGGGTAGTTTTTGCTGGGAGCAAATATTTGAGCAAAAGGTCGGCATAAAATAAATTGTTTTCTTTTGTTAAAGTTGACATTTCAGTACGGTTTTCAGATCTTAATCTATTCGATTATTTTTCATCAAATACCTACCGAAAATTCAACTTTATGAAACCTAAGGCATGCTGGTATATCAAAATGGAGAAATAAGATCACTTTGCGTTTGTATATGTATGTGTTATGTATGTACAGTAAGGAAAATAAGTGGTTTTTAAATAACTTCATTAAGCGACTCTTCGAGATAACTGAGATTATTGTATTAACATTATCAAACTGTTTTTATCTTATGGTTGGGCGATTGAACCTTATCTCAAAGGCACTTGTAAAATTCTATCACAGCACCTTCTCGCAATAACATAGTAAAGTAAGACTGTTTTGAATTTAGTACATAGGTAGCTGCGACAAGGTATTCCAATGTACAGCTATTTTTGAGTTGGATTGACCATCGATAACTTCCTGTGATTGCGGTTAAATAAAAACCTATTAGCTAAAGCAATTTCAAACCACAATATAACCCAACGTCGCATAAAAATAATTTGTTCTGAACACTTACGACATTTCTATTGTGAGCGGTGCGGTAATAGTTTGGGTGCTCAGAGGTTGCAGTCGTGCATGACGTTCGATGGCTCGATGCAACCATCGGTGTAAGTATAATAGTTATTTGAAAGAGTTTAGATGCTCTCACAGATATAGGTACAAAGAGACATACCTACTGGGAGACAATGCGAAAGTCGAGTTTTTTCAAGTTAGGTCAGCTAGAAGAGATCCCTTGAAGGGATAACCTTTGTAGATTCTAATTTTGTAAATGTTAATTCTTTGTGTTTTATCCATTTAAGCGTTTAAAAATCAATGCACTTTTATAAGTATGAACAAAAACTGAATCAAATTAAATTTTACCACACGGTTATAAAGTTTAGGATGCCTCGTTAGCAAGCTCTACATGTGTTATTAAGGACACGCCATGTTTAGTTATGGCGTACAAAGTTTTAAATGATATTTTTTTTGTCTTCAATATTCATTTATTTGTAAGGCATTTTCCAAATACTAAGAAAGTTTTATCTTACTATGTACATTATGTACTATGATTATTTAGTTTTTGATAACATGAAATAAGTTAATAATAACGTTATAGGTCACATTGAGATATTAGTGTAGTATTACAAACACTGCTGGCCTAGTTGGTAGTGACCCTGCCTACGAAATAAGCGGTCCTGGATTCAAAACCCGTTAAGGGCAGATAATCGTGTGATAAGCGCGACTATTTGTTATGTATAGTAGTAGAGCTTATTTTGGGAATAGGTCAATTGGTGTGACATTGTCCCCTGATATTTACTTATCTAACAACTAAATTAAGTGTAAATTGGTAGAGGTGAGTTTAATTTTACCAACTTTTTGGGATTTAATGATCTATTTACATTGTAATTGAAAATTGTTAATTACCTTATTTTTTTGGAAAGTTTTGTTGGTAAAGTTTCGATGCCAAACTCCCTTACATTCTATACAAAGTGGAGCCTATAGACATACATTTGTAGATGTCATTTATATGAACCATTTTTAATTTTTTTATTACTATATACAAGCATAAATAAAAACACCCCACCTCGTCCATAGTGATATCAATAAACTTGAATATATTTACAAATACCTACTACGCACCAGCTATAGAATATCCAATTTGGAACTCTGTGTCGGTGACGTCATGACAATGACGTCACCGATACAGAGGCACAATTAGGCTTTATTAAGGCTATACGCTTCCCCGAGTTCGCTTGAAACAGCTACTGAACCCTGCTTTGCTTGAATTCGGTGTAAATACCTGATAGGTTTCAGATGTCACACAATATATTTAAATCTACAAATCATTTTGAAATGTTTTAACTGCATTTTAAAAATAACAAACTTATTGGTAGATACAATTTATGAGATTTATTTTTTTACCGGACCTCCGAACGAGGAGTTTATGTGTTTTTATGTATGTATGATCGTTTCCTTTGTGGCGCTATAGACACTAAACGCGTGGGGTATTTTGATGTTTGTGTGTCAATATATTTGTCTTTATTTTGTAAGTGTTACTAAAGATATGGTAGTAAAACAATTCATACGGCGGCAACCAGATCCCATATGGTATTAAAAAAAATATATTTTTCCATTTTTCATTTTAAATGATCATTTAGGATTTGAAGGTGGTTAGCAACCGTTGGGTTTTTAAACCTTGCTCTTTTTTCCTCCCTCTTTCTTTGGAGTTCAGTTTACGCTGAGCGAAAAGGACAGAGCTATATAACTACCATAGCTCTGTCCTTTACGCTCACGGTAAAATGAACTGCATAGCTATGTCATAAATACCCCCCAAGTTTAAACTCTAAACATTATAATCAAGGTTTACTTTCTTCTAATGCACATAGTAAAGTCGGGTGCATAAGCTAGTATCAACACCACTGCATCTTATTACGTTTCACCTACTGCAGAACGTCGATTTATGCGTTGCACCGAACACTCCAATATCCTGACCGATGCGAAATGCACCCGTTAGATGCATTGCTATTGTGCATTCAGGGAATTAATCGTTTTCGGGCTGTGACTTTGGTGATACGCTTGGTTATGTAATATTCAGGTTATAAAATACATTCTCGGCTTTGAAGTACTTATAAATAGGAAATAGGTTATAATATTATGTTTTGTTAGCCCGTGTTTATCAATATTCCCTCAGAAACTGGTCGATTTTTTCGGGATAAAAAGCTCTTCTATATCCGCCTTCGGCTCTGTCTATTAAGTTTTCACGGATAAACAGCTCAACTGATTATGATGTAATTTGGTATGGAGATAGCTTGTCTATTTTAATATCATAAAATATTTGAATAAGTTTCGAGGGAATAGCTAGTAATGAAGTTGATAACAAAACATAACGACACTGTTCAAACCGTTATTTTTAACCAACTACGGGTATCAAGTTACTATACATCTAACACAACCTCTCAAACATTCCATAGTTATTTTAAAACCATATGATTTAAATCAAAGAGAACATTACACGCTACCACGCTCCCATAGCCGCAACAAAGCAAAAACGCCCTTAACAACCACCCATACATGCCAATTTTCTACGCCACGCATTTCTAGACGCAAAGGGCCCTCTGCAAACTTACAGCGTAGTTCCAATAGCTTCTACTGCGTTGTGATACGGTTCAAAGTTAATTGAGGTAAGGTTGTGGTTATTGTGGTTTTTCGCGTGAAGTTATGAACGGTTGCCTAGGCTAAAATAACGAACTGCAGTAATCGTGCCTGTGAATGAGCCCTATGGACGCCATTATGGAAGGTTCCAGAGCGTTTCAAAGGAGCTGGGAGAGATTCTGGCCGGTTAATTACGCAGTTGTTAGGACTTTGCGGTTGGAGCGTCTTGGATGAGATCCGTTCATATAATAGATGCTACCTAAAAAGAAAAATGGTCTGGCTGGATGTTGAATACAGCTGTCTAAGTATACAAGTGATAATTTAATGTTTATGAATGCAGACATCGAATTGGTGTAGAATTGACGTAACAGATTTTTACAATGTACTAGCGTTTTTACGACTTTGCATATTATCTTAAAAAAGGTCCTTGAATGGTTTAAAAAATCTTGATACGGTTTTTTTTAAAAGCATTCGCGCGATGGGTCAATATACGCAATAAAAAGTAGTCGGGCGGAACTTCATGAATTGAAAATACTATAAAGCTTGATTAGGAGCTCTTAGGTATTTTCGGCAGAATCGTGAAGCTGAAATTTTTCATATAAAATGGGGTAACGTTTCTCCTTCTTAAATGTTATCGAACTTCATCGGTTTTTGAATATGTTGAAGATTATTAATGATCTCTAAGTTTTTCTTCACGGAAAAAATATATTCCTTTGAAAGGAATCAATTTTAAAACGTACATTCCTACTTTTTCGTAATAAAGCTACAATATATTCAAATATCGTGGAAATTGGACTTGATTTAGGGGTTAGGTAATTGATTTTGCAATTTAGTAGATATTTTAATTTTCAACTAAAACTGATAAAAAAAATAAAAAAAATAGTATGACACTTGAAGCTAAACCGTGTTATCCGGCAGTAAGTGCGTACTCCGAATCATGTCTCTCAGTGGAGGGAAGCCGCGGGGTGCCGCCATATTTATATCTACGTATAAAACTTCTAAGATACCGATACACAAGTTTAGGGTAAGGACATGTCTTAGGATCAGCGGAAGGTTCAGGAATAAAAGGCATTTATTTTTGAATATTCTTTTAATATTGATATAAGATGATGATGATTTTATTTAAATGTTTAGGTACTTTCATGTCAAAGTACGAATAAAATCGAAATAATTTTATAGGTGCAATTGCGATTTAAAAAATAATTATTCATTTAAAAAAACATTTATTTTAATTAGTTTTTCCAAGTTTTAAATTAAATAAATATAAAGCAATTAAAATCACAACTCTTAGCATAGGATAGCGATAGTTATTATATTTTATTTAATAAGTTAGTGTCAAAAAAAACATTTTTTGGACAAGCTTTTGCGGTCAGCTGTACATTTTTTTGCAAGGTCTTTATCTACTTATCAAGACCAAAATAATGAGTCTCAACATAGTGGGTCTACGTTAAATATAGCGGAGACTGTATTGCCATTTTCCGAATTATTACATAATTTAATTATCAAATCAGCTTTTTAGATACCATTGTCATTCGTTTTTCACAAATGTTCCAAATTTCAGTCCATTCCATCAACGGGTACAGGTTCAAAATGGACTCCCAAATTTTGTCAGAAAACTTACAAACAGGGCCTCTAATTCCCGACGGTAAAAAACATGTCGTCTTTGATCTGCTTTGGTATTGTTCTGACGTTAGTCACCATTACTGTCAAGTAAATAAGAGCTATCAAAACGTTGACAATACGATAACAGATCAAACACGATATGGTTTTTACCGTGTTGAAAGAGAGGCTCTGTGCAAGTCAATTAAAAGCTTATAAAATTAGTGTCAATCAATAGATATTAAAATAAACAAATCGCTCGCGTGAGGATGACTCCAGCCTAACCAGACTTCAATTTGTTAAGACAAGCCCCTCGATAGCTAGCGGCTACGCGGTGCGTGCTACGTCGCTACGCCGTAGGCGGCAACGGCGTAGCTATTATCCGTCGGTTGGCGGTTGTAATCATGTGTTTACACCATTTTATATTGCTACGATATTATTACACGACTATTATATTTAATAGAGGGGACAGAGGGGTAGTAAGATTATTTTTATTTTTAATTTTTTTAGGTCATAAGGATCGATTTCATCAAACTATTTAGTTTTTTATATCACATCCTTTTTAAGAACACCGTGACAAGTGATAAGTAACTTAAAATATTTAGTTCCACCGAGTTCTCTTCAAACTTAACTATATCCTGAGCCTCTATTCTTTAAATAATATTGCTCTTGATGTGTTATCATATTGTTTCAACTCGGCTGCCATTACTGTCAAAACCAATATTGCTTTACCATCTTAAATAGAGACCATGGGCTGAGATTTTACTCGGCCATTTAGCTTTTGACGTGTTATCGTATTATCAACGATAATAGCTCTTATTCACTTGACAGTAATGGCAGCCGAGGTAAAAACAATACTTCACGTGAAAGGCAATGTTTTTGACAAGTTAAATAAAGGCCATGCATTATTTATATTGTAAATAACGTATGGATCATCATCATCGGACGATCGGACGTCCACTGCTGGACAAAGGCCTTCCCCAAGGTTTTCCACAACGATCGGTCCTCTGCTGCTGTCATCCAGCGGTTTCCCGCGACCTTTATCAGATCGTCAGTCCACCTTGTGGAAGGACTGCCAACACTTCGTCTCTTCGTCTAACGTATGGATATAGAAATAATATTCCACGGACAAGCTGATACATTAATATGGCAGTATTACAATGGTAAAGCATAGTTGTTTATATTACAAAGTCGATCCCTAAAGGTGACTATTAATAGCACATTGTTGCATGATACTGTCCAAGTTACATAAAATTGATATTGTATTTGCTGCAATAAAATAGCATACATTGTCTATTTACTAGAGTAAACTTATTCACAATGGTCATAATGTAGAAATTAATTAAAACAGTCGTTGTCACTAAAAATAGAATTTCAGGTCGAAACAAACAACAAATAAACATACTTGTACAGTCGAGGAATTTGATTATTTACCAATTATACGCGATACGTTAATTTGCCGGGTAATACTTACTACGTGTCATTAGTCGTGTGGCGCTGGGAAATGTATAACACGGCTATTTCGAAAATTATGTCAAAATGGTAAACAATTTCCTTATCGTCTATTACTTCTATTAGTAATATTTGAATTTCTCAATAATGTTCATACTCCCAACGTGACAATCGGTTGTTGCGGATATTTTTGATTTAAATCAGGATCGAATCTACATCCTCTCACTCTGTTAACAAAAAGTGTAGAAGGCGTTTGGCACCGCTTCAAACATTCTTCATATATGATTTTTTTAACTATAATCTACACATTTTTTTAGCTTTAAGTGTGCGATACTGACCCCGTGGGAGGTGGGCACCACCCGGGGTGTAATAAGCCGGCCAGGACCGGGATTAAAACGCGTTAACGGACGGAAATAGCAACATAGTAGATCAAGTAGGTACAAACTAAGTTTTCTCTGTGGACTTTGTTGCTGATTGGTAGAGTCTTGCCTTAGGCATTAAGCCTCCCATTTGTACTTTTTATTTATTGGTATTGTTCAAAGATTTAAATAAATAAACAGACCGTTTTAACACTCCTAATTTAATTAACTGTTTGCCGGCGAATTTCGCGATTTGAAATCAAAGAAAAGGAAAGAAACCCTACGTCCTTCACCGGCAGGTAAATCAATCAAGCTAAATAAAGGTGTAAAAAATTAACAGACAGATAGAGAATCTGACGATAAAAACATCTAGCTCTAACATTAATTTCGATCTTTTGGATTTTTTTAATAATTTGTTGGATTAAAAGTAAAAAAGAGTCTTGGATCTTTTCTATTTCAAGCTATATAGAGCTTAGTTTATCACTACGTGATTGGTAAGAGAGAGTCCCCTGACATTTATTTTTATTTATATTCAATTAAAACATTTTAACAAGTCAAACAAAATGGCGAGCATTTAGAATATAATCGTTTTATTGATACGCATATTTGTTCATTTTCGCTTCATCTGACTCAATATTATGAAACGCGCTGTTTACTTTCCAAATATTTGTTATTTCACTTCTAACCAAGCGCTTTGAAACATGAAAAATCAAAAGGAAGTCGGAAAAATATTTGGGGCTTAATAAAAAATGTTAAAAGAATATCAATGAAATACATTTAATTGTTCAATTTTATGCTTTCAAACGGTATAGGCGAATTCTGACTACGCTCAGGAGCAAAAATACCGGGTCAGAGTGCGTTTTTCATACAAACGAGACTATTTCGAAGCCTTTGTTCCTAGCTAGGGGTTGTCTTTAGTGAGTTTTAATGGTGGATACTGCGAGGTTCAATAGAGGAGGTCAAAAGTTCTTAAGATACCTAACTGATCGCACAATCAGTTAACACCAAAGGGAGAGTTTGGGTCAGCAATTGGATTTCCTTGCATTTTATTGCCATTTTAGATGTTTTTCTGAACATGCATAATTCCGGCGTTAGTCGCAGAATTCAGTTGGGTATCCTAGGCACTCTGGAAGTCCTGTATCGATGCTCGCGGTATTCATCATCAGATTTCACTAAAAGCATTCCCTGGCGAGGAACCAAGGCTTCGAAATAGCCTCTTTAGTATGAAAAACGCACTCTGACCCGTTGCTTTTGCTCCTGAGTGTACTTAATTCTTAGGCGACTTAATCTATGTTGTAATTATACAATATGTAAAATCATTGGAAGTCGCGTGTGCCTTATTTCTACTTTGTCTCTAGACGTACAGTAATTGTACTGTTTTAACCCGGCCGCCATTACTGTTAAGTAAATAAAGGTTATCAAAACGTTGACAACATAATAAATAAATAAATAAATAAAAGAGTTAAGCTATGTTAGTTAATTTTATTTAAACAATTGGGTTTGTAAAAACTTAGAGTACAATTTGGGCTACGCCCTTGATTTGTCCCACCCAGAAATTTAAAATGGGACAGTCATATCTGCCCGCAATCGCGTTCAGAATGCTGTTAGGGCTTTGCCTCACACGAACCAACAGCGACACTATCTTTTTGCGTAGCTTTCTGCGAGCATGCCCGATGCACTGCATCTCCTCGGCAGTCCCATCAACATTCTGAACGCGTTATTGTATTGTACGCGCAGAGCGCTATAGGCAATATACAATAACATGTCAAAAGCAATTAGGATTAGTTTTTTTAGGCCGTCTCCCTTCTACTTTTTAAGTAAATAAGAACGTTAATAACAATTTTAGATAACGATATCAAAGTGAGATGGGCTAAATCGTAGTGGAATGGAAGCCCTGTAATCATTGACTTTGAATGCGTCGTTGATTTGGAATATTGTATGTTTCTTTTGACACGACTTCATTATTATTATATGTACAATCTGGAGTACTTTGTCACTTTAGTCGTTGTGGCAATATTATGGCAGTTTAAACATGGCATTAAATAGACGAGGTACTAAAGTGTATACATATTTCTGAACGCGACTGCCCCATAATTCGCAAACATCCATCGATTTATCAATCGATTATACAGATCAACAACATTATCGATCAACGAATTCTTAATCCCGAAATCAAACTGGCCTTCGCCAAAGTCCGAGCGTTATCAGCTAGTCACAGGGGACGTTTTAATTGGTTTATAAATAACCCCCTAACCCTTCCCTACCCTGAGTTATGAACTTAGGGCGGCCCCGGATGTACTCCACAACAGTATATTAAACGGGGAAAATCTTGAAAACAATACGCCATTTTCTGGCCAACCTATTCCGAATACAATAAGCGGATGTAATTAAAATTTTGTATTCCCATATTGTTTCGTTGGGGAAATATTTGTATAAGGAAATTAACGTGCGGAATTATATTTTGATGGACATTGTATTTGTGAGTTTATAATTCCTAAAATTAAACGGACATCTTATTTGACTTCGGTTGTGTATGTTAATTTCGAAATGTTTTTTTGAAATTAAAATGGCCAATGAAATTATGGAAAACGAAGTTAGGCGAAGTTTTTTTCTTTTTAAAGTATTGGTCTCTTTCGGATTCACTTCAAACCTTATTTTATATTATTTACTCATCTTTATTGATGAATTGATCACTAGCTGTTTGCCAGCGACTCCGTCCGCGCAGAAAAAAATTAATCAAAAATAATTTAGCATTCTAATGGTAAAAGAATTTTTGAAATCAGTCTAGTAGTTTTTGTGTTTACAAAAACATAAAATTTCAAATCTTTCCCCTTCTTCGTCCTCTTTGCCGTGCTTTGTCACTTTAACCTCATGTTTGAAATTCTGCAGTATCCATCAAAGGCGTTAAGGCGACAAGGTACAAACGTGTTCAGCTACTTATAAGGCTGGATGTACCAAGTTATCTTAAGTCAACACCCTAAATCATTACGGCTTTAGTATCCTAAAATAATGTTCTTTAATCATTAAAAACTCAATGCTTTTTTAATGTAATTGAAACCATAACCTAACCCTTTAGTGGCATAATTGTTCACTCAATCAATAAGCATAACGCTTACGAGCATTTTTATTCATTTATTTTTTAAACCAATCGCGTAAGGTACAGTCAGCTGCAGAGATAAGTATACCCCCCTGCATAGGAAACTTGTATGCAGGAGGGTATACTTATCTCTGCAGCTGACTGTACGTGGAGTGATGTCGCTCGCGGGATTTTCGTCCATTTTTATACAAATACGTTGTCATACAAGTTTCTCATATTTATTTGAGAGTTTTAGAGTTAGATAGATCTCAATGTAGCAATGCGTTACGAACCCTTACGCCGTAGACGGAACGCCAACTGTCAAAATCAACCAAACTTTGCAGATTAAGTTAACTCATTGAAAGCCACATTCTTTTATTTCAATACAAATCAGACCCCAAAGCGAGCCATTGGCCGAATGATTAGGAAATAGGTCACAGCCCAAAACAGCTAGCTCCTTAGAACACCGTTAATAAATACGTCCCAGTACCCCCCCCCCCTCCATTCGTCTCTCTAATCCTGTGACGGATGCCACTAACTGCCGAACATTTGTATCGTGCCGCAGAGCAAAGCGGCGGGGTCACAGCGTAATGGCTAGGCGTTTAAGTTGACAGTAGCAACACATTTGAAAAATAGAGAAATCATATTTGGAACGTTGCGTTTTTTTTTTCGTTGTAACTGTTGATATGAGACTAACCAAAATAGGAGGAGAGCAATAAGATTGAGTTTCCTACTGATTACAAATTACTTGATATCTCTAATGACATTTCGTCGGTGATACTGTGATACAATCGAGTTCATGAATATGTGTACACTTTAGTAGCTTGTCTATTTAATGTGATGTTCAAACTGCCATATATGAATTGTGGCAGCGATTAAAGTGACGAGGTACTAAAGCGTTTATGAACTCGACTGTACCCCATAACTAAGAAATTAAATAGGATGCAAAATGTGGTAACAAGCAAGCCAGTAAGGTACATTTTGCAACTTGGTGAATTTGACTTCAGGGTTTTTTTTTTAAATGAGTCCTTAATTTACGTTCGTGATCGTACCCACATAACTAGAGAGCGGGTTTGAAGTACCGATTACAAGTTTAATATGGATATGACTTGTGCGATTAATTAGATAGATATATTTATTTATTAGATATCATGTTGTTTATTGATCTTATTACTTACTTACCGCAATGCAATCTTATAGATAATAAAATTCAATAATTGTTGTATTTTCAACATTATAAAAAAAAAACACTAATTTATAACGTTGTATACAGCTCAAACATAATAGATCATTATAATTATTTATTACGCACCTTCTTGATAGTTCCTGTCAACTTTGTCACTGTAATAAATTCTTACTTGTACCTACTAGTCTCCCATATTAAACTTGTAATCGCTACTTCAAATCATAACGGATTAAACAAACATACTTTCACATTTTTAACATTAGTTAGTTTTATATCCTCACAACGCACCCTCTGCTAAAGTGTTCTGTGACATTGCATCACCTCTATTTAGGGCCACTACTGTAATGGCCGTAGATTGTGTGTAGGTTACTCAAGCATTAACGGCGGTTGAGATTTCACGCGGAAAAAACACATTATTGGCACTATTGATGATACAATAGGGTTCAGTTTACAATGGGCAGGATTGTGACAGTTTCGGTTGTTATATTTTATTTAAGCTTTGACGTGGGAAAAGGACGAAGGTACAGGATGGAGTGGTGTAGTTGACACCAGTTGCTGACTAAGAAACAGCATTAGCTAAATTATGTTATCCTACGGCTTATGACTTTCTTTTATTTTGATCTTCAAATATAAATAAATATTTAATGTTAAAAAAATTATTAATTAAGTTAAAACTGTTAATCGAGGAAAGTGATTTTTGTTTACCCGGAATAAGACAAAAATAGGCATAGCTAGAAATTAATCTGTCATTATTATAAAGTTGTAGAATAATTACTTAATTTCTAAATCATCCGTATAATATATTCACAAGGACAAGTTCGTGTATCATGTATAAAAGAAACATATTTAATATGACCATAGTAATTTTTTATAATTTACCAGAGAACTTAAGAATTTTGTCGGGAAATAGATTTAAATGTCGGTTTAATCCATTTATTGAAATATGGAATCAAATACTTTCAATGATGATATTGACCTAAATAAAAAATATATTTATAAATTATTACCTAATGTAAATTATAAAATAGAATTTGAATATACCTACGACTAACATTTATACGCCTGCTTGCAAACTGAATACTGTATTCTGACAAATAAATTATTTTGATTTGATTTGATTCTTTGATTGTTTATTTTTCGGTGCAACTTTTTATTAGTAACAAAAATATTTAAAAAAAAAATGTTTATCGTATACGCACACCCTTTAGTGCACTGCCGTATAAAGGGTGCTTGTTAGTCAATGAATCAATCAGAAAAAGACACAAAAAAATAATTTATTTTTAACCGACCAATAAAATAAATTCATTCCATAACCAATCAATCTTGCCAGGGACGTCGAAAATAATCTGCAATAGTGATCAATAGTCATCTAATGATGTCTGCATTGAGATGCGTAATTGCTTCCCTCCCAGCGTTTCCGATTGAATACATTTAACATAACACAGGCCTATTATATGTACTTTCTAAGGAACTGGTGGTCGAAGAGGGGAAGAAAATGCAGTGAAAGCGTATTCAGAGAAGCTTAGGGTTGGTGATTTAATGATTTTAATGGATTTTTCGTTTATTCTGCTGACAGTTGCCGAGTAGGCATTTGTTTTCACCACTTTCCAATATATTTTAAATGCACATGTTTATCAAGTTTAAAAAAAATCTTGCAAAAAAGATAAGTAACATAAATTCGATAATACGAAAGTTAATGGTATGTAATTAATTTGTAAGTGCAAATTACAGTGTTTTTTTTAAGACCTACACTACAAGTAATGTATACATTGTTACAACGTTCTACAACCAAACCCCAATACTCTAACACGAAAATAAATCCTCCAGATTTAGCACACACATAGCGAACACTCTGTATAATGTACAGTGTGAACCGTAAATCAGCAGTTGTTGTATAATGCAAGACCCGCGACAAGCATAACGCATAGACCGATACAGAATAGCCCCGTTGACCGTGCCGACCAATTTCACGGTCTACTGCCGACCGGCCGATTCAATTTCGGTGAAATTTTATTCGTCCGAACTCGACCGTACAAGTGAAATTCTATCGACGGTCTCATATACGATTCCCTGACGGTTTAGAGTGCTCGATGCTAGGGCGAGGCTGTTTTTAAATTGTCGTTGAATGTTTACGGGGTTTGGTCGCTAAATAACAAAGGCCTGAATCTGATGAAGTGAGGTTTTATTGCTTGTGCATTAGAAAGTCTAATATAAAGTCTTAAAATAACATGTACGCTAAATTAAACTCAAAATTGAAAATAAAGCTTGCCAACCAATCTTAAAATCAACCTGTACTTGTACCTAATAATAATTATTATTATGCAGCGGGAGCAACAAGCTCAATCGCTTTGGCTTTTTGTTTGTATACGAGTGGGTCAACGTAGAATGTAAACGTGGTTGCTAGCGCTGTAGGTTGCGGTGCCGTTTTATAGCACGAAATAGCTTTCATCAACTTTATAATGTTTGCTACTTTGAAACCGAGTCTTTTTCATATTAATGGTAATTTACTCGAACAAGACGCAAACTGCTTGGTAAAAAAATTCGCAACGACAGCAGCGGTGGCGACCAATACCAAGTGTCAACACAAATGCATACATAGAGTATGAAGCATGCAACGAGTCCTTGAAACGGTGACTGATTAGACGATTTTAAATGTTAATTTTATCAAAATAAACTACGTTGTCAATAGAAAACTGCCTTCAGTTTCTTAAAAAATTCAAGATAATTGTCAAAGTGGAAACACCCTTTATAAAAAGAAGATTAATATTCGTCTCACAATATATTTTTGAAGTATGCACAGTTTAATAAGAATCGAATGAGGGGACCACTAACATTAATCAAACGTAAGCTATTGAAACGGGGCGACGAAATGTACGTCGATTGTCTATAGAACTATATTTATTGCGGGTCTCGGGGCCATAAAGAATACTGTCAAGGGCCCTTTGGGTATGTATAATTTTGGGGGAAAAATGCTATATTTGGGGAAGTTTTTTTGTAAAGGATTTTTCGCAAAATATCACGGCAGTCATTATAAAAAAAATATATAACGTATGATTATTAAAAAATGTTTTTGTACAAATAAAACTGACGTTGTAGTATGCACCATTAATTTTTTGGTAAATGACTCATTGCGAGTCATCACAAAGAATGCTTAACGATGTGATAGCGAAACCATTAGCTTAAAGAAACCCAAATCGCCTTGAAGATAACGAAAAAATGCTTTCCATGACAACATTATCTATTATTTGATCCCTCAGGTAGAGGCGGATCCAAAAACCGACCCGCGTAATCCTTTTTTTTACATCCTGTATCTATAATACTCTTATAGGATGCAAAAAGCCAAGATTTATCTCTAATATTACGTGATGGCACAAATGGCATCTGTGATCAAATTTGAGAGGAAAAAATGTAATGGTAATGTTTGTTTATCTAGTGGGTTTTGCTATAAAAGGCGTCAAAATTTATGGATAGTGCACAATATTACGTCAAATAACAAAAGCATATTTAATGCTCTTATGTTGGATATTACAAACGTGCTTTTCATCCAAAATAACCAAGAAATAGGACGTAAATGTAAACATCTATTTCAGGCATCACTTGTAGAAATTAGTAGCATTAAAAAAAAAACTAAAATCAGTGTAAAATATTTGTTATTTCCTGTTTAACATTTAAAGGAATATTTATCGCACTACCCAAACCATTTTTACGATGGTAAAATCATCCTGTATAGGTCACCTGTGAGATTTTTAGCAAATTATAAACTAAAGTTTTTCACCTCCTAAATCAAGCCCAAGCTTTACCCGAAAGCGATAGTGCAAGCTTTCAAGCTAAAATTATTAAACTAACTTTTACCCGTTACCGAGCTCAAAGCCAGCTGTCGTCTCACCTACTCCACTTTGAAAGCTCGCTTCATTGCATTAAGCTTTATCCTAAAAGCTAATCCATTGATAGAGATCACGTGATTTTACGTAAGCATTAATATGTTAAGCTTTAAAATTGTTGCAGGTAATTAGGAAAATATTCTTGTACTATGCATTAGCCTAACTCGATTATTTACTCGTCCGCAATTCGTTAATACTTAGCAAATCTACACGTTTTTTTTACATCACATACAGATACACTTGTTAAACTAACAACTCCCCTTTGTATGCGTAGGGGGTTAAAAAATCACGCAACGTCACAATGCTTGACATTAAATATCAGTATACTTGTCATCTATTTCTACTAACACACGCAAACCTAAGCGTTCTCAATAGCAAACGTTAAACCGACATTATCACAGTCTTGTTCCACATTTATCTAAAGATAACAATAACAAGAATGAACATAGCAAGGTAAATAAACATCTAATAGCACAACAGAGGGGACGCCCCGCTAATTCCCAACTAAAAGGGAAGAACTTAAGTGGGGGTGGGGGGAAATAACAAATAGTTCCAGGGAAAGCCCAAATAGATAAAATCCGTGTACCAGGATGAAATAAACGTGGAATAGCAAGATGTTTTATTTAAAGCTGCTCTCTGATAAATGAAGTCGGGGTCAGTGGGTAGGAAATTGATATTTCACTCGGTGCAGGTCGGATGCAGTGGGAACGTTTTGTTTAAGAGCTGCCGTTTTAAGCGCCTCGTAGTTAAGAGGTAGTGAATAAGTAATTTCAGCCAAGTTCTTTATTTAACTGCAGAATAATAATTTCGTGATAAAATAAAAATAATTAATAAAATAAATATCACGAGACGATGTCACACAAATTGGCTTAGCCCAAATTGAGCTCTAGGCTTGTACTAAGAACATGGTCAAATACATAGACAACGTCCTAGGGCTCATTACAGAAATATTTGCCCTTACCAGGAATTTAACCTGGAACTAAAACCAACGCGTCGTCAAATTCTAAATTTAATTTTACGTCTCTCAAAATAAGAAAAATTGTAACATAAAATTTTACTGTACATTTAGCAATAAACACACGGCCTTGACATTTATATATAATTCCCATTGCTATAATTAAAATATAAATAATAACGTGAATATCTCATTTTCAAATAAATCAGGTGCCCATATCTCGTGTTTCGAACCCTGGTATCTGGGAGAAACCGAACAAGTACAGTTTAATTTGTTTAAAACAGTCACGTCGGTGAATCTCTAGAAATAAGGATATTTTATGAAGAATTGAGGGAGCATTGTACGTAGTCAAAATTGTTTTTCTTGGAAATGTTTGTGACGACCACGCAACGTAGAGAGGTTCAGTTTGAAGTGTGTATCTGTAGAACTATGTTTTTACTAGAAAGCTGGTTGATCTGGCGTTGTAATTAAGTTTCGATAAAGTTGTTTAAGAGTTATTGGCTCTGAAAGTAACCGTTTTCCTTGTCGAAGGCTTTTATCTAATTAAATTTCATTTAAACAACGTTTTGATTTTAACAATGAAAATTACTTTCCTTCTTTTTAAATTAAATAATCTCTTTTACGGTGGAACACTTTAAAAAATAATAATTAAATTATAAAATAAAATAAGTTTTTATCGAGGGCTCCTCTACAACAAACGTAATGTTTTATAGATAATGGCGCGGGACCCTTCGTGCGCGAGTCTGGCTCGCACTTAGCCGGTTTTTAACTTATAATTTGTTTGGTCATCATGTGTTTTTGCATGGCCGGGAACATACCTATAATTCATTTGATTTTGTGCGTAGTATTTAGTACAAACACGAGAAACTTCTAAAATTGCGTAACTTTCGTAAAATTTTCGGCATTTGAAAGAATATGTGTGTATAGAAAATATTCTCAATGGTCTTAAATAATTTCGATAATGTTTTTTGTATTGTCTGCACAGATCTTTATGTAAAAAACTAATTAGGTCACATAGTGTTTAGCCGGTTATTGCGTTCTATGAATACCAGCAATTACTTAGTAATGTTCAAGTTGAAGAACATTCCTATAATTTTGAAAATTTCTATAGAAAATACTATTGAAAACATTTAAGAGCAATGAAAATGGTGTCTAGGGTCCATGTTGAATCTCATAATATTTTTTACTCTTAAAGTTTATTTAGTTATAATACTCATAATCATCGGTAATTCATAACGTTTTATTACTTTTAGGATTTTTATTAATAGAACGTCTGAAAAATGTACGGTTCACAAACGAAAAACAAAATGATTATGAATAAAAAAGTTATGTGAAAAAATGTTCTACGTTGAAATCTGGAAAGCAGGCACCGAAATAGTTAAAATTTAGACAGGACTAATAACATTACTGCTCGTGACGCACGAAAAACATTTCCACTTTCCAGTGTACAAATAAAAATATCACCAAAATCGTCGAATTTCCCCGTGCCTAATTCAATAGGAATTTTGGAGAATATCCGCGAAATGCGGACTCGCGGTTTTTCCGCTCTCTTTTAAATGCGTGCCGTTCCTTTGCAATTCGTTTTTATTGTTTAGATCACTTACTTTCGACTCACTGCTTTGCTCGCATCAGATGTCCAAAATATGTGAGTAGTTAATAATGAATTTTATCTATCCAAATTATAAAACTTCCATGATGCGTTCAAGAACCGCACATTATGAGCACCATAAAAATAGAATGTTTTGTTAGAAAAACAATCTTATCTGTAAAAATGTTATTATTTCTAAATTATAACATCGATTTCGATAATATTTTTTCATTCAAATTTCGAACATCTGTGAAAAACAAAGAAATTTGAGGTGACGTTTAGTTCGAAATGAATTGTGAATTTGCGTACAAATTTGACAAATGTCACACGTAAGTAAGATATCGAACGATATGATAGTTGGAGGTGACTCGGACTGATTAAAAAAAAACTATGACAGCTGCCAGAAAAGTTTTCAATCTTTTCGCTACCGCCATTACCGGTTAAAAAATTCGTTGTATAAAATTGTTCGATTTATTTAAACCATAAAATGAGCGATCAAGATGATGTAGATATTTCGGCGACGCGTCCTGATATCTGTGACAAAGCAACTAACGTCATAAAATAATTACTGTTAGTGGCCCTGAACAATGCGGCGATGCCGGTCATAATATGCGGTTCCTGAATGCATCATGGAGGCTTATGATATGATATATAGGTGGATAAAGTAGTGTATGTAATTAACTGTACATAATTAAGGGCATTAAACACGACTGTGGGTTTGTTAAACGAGCCAAAGGCGAGAAGGACGAGACACAAACTACTATTTGACATCGGTGTCTTGCTAATTTCGGTGAAATGAAAAAATGTTTTGTCCTGAAATAAATTGAAAGGCTTACGTCAATTTGTTCAGTATAATTATTAAGTTATTTTCAGCAACGACTAAAACCTAAATTAATTGAGAAACTTACCTGTCAACATGGATGCTAGCGCTTAAAGCGACGGCAATATTTTAATTTATATTTATGACTTCAGTGCCAATATACCCGTAATGTCTTGTTGATCCCAAAAATATGTCATGAAATTGAGTCGTCAAGTGAGGATAAAAAGTGTAGTTGCTAAAAATACACTAAAAAATATGTTGCTGGATAGACTGCATTAGAGCTTTCCCTAAAGGTTTTCTATAGATAATTATTATTTTATTCGTTAGGTGCATAGCAGTTTAAGTGAAACATGAGCGCGGTCTCGCCAACAAACTGCACCGTCGGGTAATAGTTTAATTATAACTATTAAAACTGATAAATTATACCCAAACGTGTCACAGGCCCTGCTCGCGCTCCATTTAAGCTGTTCTGCTCAAAACGGATTACGGCGCCCTAAGTGTCCCGAGAATCCCAAAAAACACGCAAATCGCATTCAAATATCGTTTGTTTAGACGATGTAAGTCTCCCCGGGTGATTTTTGCGCGAGCCCGATATGGACCAAATGGATCCTACATTCATAGAATAATAAGTAGGGGCTTTACATACAATTAAAGTATGACCAAAATGGTCCAGAACTTTGTTAATTCTTTTTCATAATCTTTTTATTAGAGTTCGGGAAGCACTCGAACGGGCCTCGTTAGAACAAGTTAAAAGAGTTCTTAAAGAAATTCTGAAGCGGTTCATTTATTTGTTCATTACTTAATGTTTGAATTTGCTTCGTTTGATTCGAAGCTATTTATTTTTTAAAGGGTCTTTGTTGGAAGTTTTAGTGATGCCAATTATGTTTGTGGAGAGAGGCTTTTTTTTTAATAATTGAGGTGGATCCGACCGAGACCTCTGCTCTCTTTGATTAGTTATATTAATTTAAATTTTAAGTGATCACACTAAGTAATAATAAATGACATGTGTTTTTCAATTCTTAGAGCTATTCTTAGAGTTTCGGATGAACAGAGGCTCAAACAAAACTAATTCACCTTCTAGTATAAACTTATTATTTGAAATTTATTTTAAGTATAAACGTATCTCCTTTCAAACTGACGTGATTAATGAGAACAAGTCAGCAAGATTACTTAAATTGATTACTTTAAGTTAAGTTTATCATTGTCAAGTACCCACAGTACAAGCATAGAGCTATATCAAAAATAAGCAGTTATAATACAGACATAACTTGTTAATATCGCTAACGCTAACAAACAAGTCCTCTCTAAGTACGAGTAGGACCCCGAACATGGAACTTCGGAACACTAATTTAGTCCGTAACCTGAACCGGAATCATAACTTACTTAGGACCTATATGTCCTACTTTAGAAGTCCACCCAAAGGCACTGTAAAGTCTACGATGGCGCATGGTTTCACCATTGTTTAAATATGATTCAATTAGGTTAGTTAAGGTTAAGACTTATAACCGTCACAAGATAACCTGAAATCAACACGGTTATGCAGAAAATAGTTTACTATGAAACGAATATTCTGCGAAGTGAAACGTTTTATGAAATGAGTGTCACAAGTGAAACAAGTGTAAGCTTTCTACGATATTATTTAGGAATGGTAAAATATCTACAACTAGGTCCTTGGACGTTATGTTTTGAAAAACTCTCTTTTCAATCCGGCGTTGAAGTACGAACCGACGAGTTGGTAACGAAATTGTTTATGGCAGGTTTCGTCGGCGAAGTATCTCGGCCAAAGCGGTAAGTACCTACCCTAGCCATGTACCAATAATAACCAATACGTCGACGTTGGGAAAATTACTTTTTGTAAGTTTCTATTGGCTCAAATATCCACTATTGCGCTAGTAACAAAATATCAACTTTTTTAATATATATTTATTTAAAGTTCTTTGCACAATACAAATAAAACTTAAAGCCCAAAAGAGATACATTACCAGTCAACAATATACTTTAAGTTAATTTCAATTCTAGCACTTTATTAACTCCACATTTGGCACAAATCACTTAGTACACGACTCGTTCAAGCATTAACCGAGTAAATGATGTCGTCTTCTTTGCGCTTATGGAATTGGTGCGAGAGCCAAGTAAACAACATATAAATTACAGTTCCCCATTGCTATTACAGATACTATACACGCATCAATGGGTACTTGGTGCTTTTTGTAAATTGCGTTGCGAATTTTATGTAACCTAGGAACGCGTAGAGATGATATTTTATTTCAAGATTTACGTACTGATAAAAAAAAGATAAAGATAAAGATACGTTTATTCGCAACAATACAATATTACATCATATAAATCCAAAAAAGAACAAGACAGAGAAATTGATACTGATTATAATGATGTATGCTTCTAACGGTAGGATGGTAAGTATCTGGGAGACTTAAATAAATCGCATTCTTCAAATATTATATTATGGAAATAAAAAGATTTACAGATCTATTTTTAAATAAAAAATTAAATAAATATAATGAACAGTGAGACACGGGACCCGTGTCTGCGCTTATCGAAATTTTCTCAGAGACCGAATTATAGATCCAAATACCAATAGATCATTGACAATTTTGAATTTGGAAAGAATATAAACGAAATGTAAAAGTGGCCAGGAACGCAAAAAGGAGGTTGTAACAACCTCGTTACATGCTTTAATGTTAAAATCTTCATTTTTTAACTTACCGCCAAGCAGCAGTGTTCGTATTGTTGTGTTTCAGTGTGGAGATAAGATAAGATCTCCAGTAAAATTTATTGTGAAGAACAATTCCGTCGCAGTCCTTAGGGTCTTAGAAATAAAGTCTTGAGATTGCTAATGGGTCTCAGATCCAGGTGACCAAGAGGAGGCTTGACCAATGAACATTTGTCAAGAAAAGTTAATGGATAAGTGCATTGATATTACATCCGTGCAAACCCAGAGCGGGTCGATAGTTATACTTTAAAATACTACGGCCTTTCTCGGGCGTCTCATAAACACTTAACAGAACAAAAGCATAAAGCGAGACAATGACATAAAAGTAGGTTAGAAGTTATTTTTACAACTCCTGCAATGCCGTAGAACGTAATTTACGGTCGAATGTGTGAAAAAGTCGTAACAAAAGTTTCAAATATCGAACGTTAAAACGCTCATACGCTAAAGGGGCATATTCTGAGACGCGGCGATAAAAAATCGAAACCATTTCGTGAAAATGGTCGATTTAACTTTTTCAATTAAGCGTATGCGGGCCGAGGGTGTATTCTGACCCAGATTAAAAGAAAGCGACGCGATTTAATATGAAAACGTTTGCAACAGACATTTTGAAGTTCGAATGTTAAGTTATCAAGTTTTATTAGCTGACATTGACAGTTTGACAATATAGTTTTTGTTACAAAAAAGGGCGAAGAAAACTGTGTCAACAAAAAAAGGTATATCTTCTAGTATAGAAACGGAAGTTCCTCATCGACTATAAAAAAGGGTAAAGCAAACGAATTTGCCGGCGTCCTTAGATCGAATTGTACCTTCTACCTATATAACGTATTTGCATGGAAGGCTGGCAATCTTCTTATATTTGGGCTTATCAACGCTTTTCTCCGACATGAGGTCCCGAATTGTGTCTGAAAGTCCCTTTATAGATAAGCGCGCGGGGCTCAGCATTTTATGTTTTGTGAAAAAATCGCAATCTATCAAGATTTACGGAGAATTATTTCGAAGTAAACATAGTTCAGAAAGAATTTACTTTTTTTATATATGTAATAATTTTAATGTAAGATACAACAGTTATTAAAAACGAATCAAACCCCGGTAACCTTGTCCTAATTAAACTTCCAATCAAGTCCTTCTAGTAAAGTTGACACGCCAACTGACCGAGACTAGCCTGTGGCCGCACATTCGGCTCAAGTAAGACCGAAGTGTCCCGAAGTCCGCCGAGCGCACCCGACGTGGGCCGAGGTTGCGCGATCAATACCCCACCCTGCCACCCGCGCCGCGTCAATTCCGGGGGCAAAAGTCACGCTTTCGGGATAGCCGTCGATTTTCAACGGTCAGGCCCCGATTGAGTACGTGTGCCGAAGATCGGGGTAACGAGTCGCGCCGCTAATGCGGAATTTTGAATTTCGAACCGAGCGCAACCGAATTCGGAATTCCAACGGCGATTCCCTGGAATTGGCCAGTGTGAATTTTTGAAGTTGGAATCTAAATTCCGTTGCTATTTGTGATACATAAATATGTCAAATAGTGTCTTAAAAATTGAAGCAGCTGTTCAATACAAGCTTAGTGTTTACAAATAAACAGGGATCACAATTTGATTATTATTATCCTAATTAAGTCTTAAATATCTTTCTCATTCTTTACATTCCTTAAATAAGGTCGCGGAACATCCTCGTTTATTCGAGAAAATAAACAAAATTTTATGGCCCCTTCTGAACGCCGAATTAAAATCTGGCTTGATATGAAACTTGGATAACGGCTTTTTAACTTTAAAAATAATTTGAAGACTAATTAATATTTATATCTCTAAGATTACAATCCTAATAAATCTAAGCGTTTAAGCCCTATCCAACCCCTAGGGAGGCGACTAGATTTTCTCTTGTAAATCTAGTTTGCTTAAGAAATATAGTCTTTAAGTTTAAGTAACAAAACCGCTATTCCGCGTATCTGTGTGTCCGTTTCTTTTGAACTAAGCATCGGATTTTAACTATCAGCATTTTTTCAGCAATATTCAATACATTTACACAGTTAACAACCCATTCTTTCTTTCTTAAATGGCCAAACATAATTAATTACGAATCGCCTACAAGTTTATCTTGCTTTGATCGGAAACGAACCGTGGCCGGCTGATTGACAGCCGCTTACACAAACCACCGCGCCGGAAGGGATTCAGTTGAGGAGAAATCATGTGTAACAACCATTCATTTTGTTTTAAAAACGGAAACATAGACGAATATAGATAAACTAAGGGTCGCATTTTGAAATATGAATACTATCTCTTCATAAATAAATATACGTACATACTTAGTTTTATAAATATGCATACTTCATCGCTGAGTACCTACTTACAAGTTAAAGCTTGGCAAGCATTACATGCCTACATACTATACTTATACAATGAAAACTATACCTTTAAGCATATTTAAGTCGAGATTATTTATTGAATAATTAATTTCAAATTACTTTATTATTACAAAAACTTCGCCTTTTACAAAAAATCCGTCTTTTACATTGATTTGAGGACACAATAACGATGAGTTATCCGAATATAACTCAACCAACACAACCTAAAGCCTGTAACACTGGCAGTTTTTCCCTCAACACTGTTCTTATTTTAAAATCGCTACGTACGCGCGTCACTTACTTTTTGTATGTTCCCATTCAGAACGGGATTCGAATTTTAAATTAAATCCGATTACTCAGAATCGACGTAGGCGCGAAATATTTTCGCTTTTCCGTTATAAAATCTATCGCGAAAAAGGGTATAAATCTTTTAGAGTGGATATGTTTCGACTAAAAGTCCATACCACGGTTTATCGGAGTTCTGGTTATAATTACGTATTGTTCAATTGTTTTAAAGGGTAACATTGTCAGCCTTTTTTTGGTGCTTATGTAAAGTTATATAATTAATTACTAAAGCAATTTCACGACATTATGTTTATTCGTCTGCTACAAACTCTTTAGTTAGAAAAACGAAACAACATGTTATTTCCGTCATACGGCTGTATCTGTAAAAAGATATAACTCACTTATTAAGAAAACATTAAAAAAAACAATGTAAACCGTAGCAAAAACATTGTCATCAACGTTTCACTTAGCGGAGTGACTTATTATTTTTCAAGAATGAACGTTATTCCGGGTCCGCGCATTTGGGTCACGGCCGAATCATTCCGAATGAGAGAAAAATACAATCCGGGGGAGGATAGCGGAATTAAAATAATGTTGGCTCGGCTAAAGTTTTACAAAACATTTTTTCTCAGAATACGGACGTCATTTGGAACAAAATGGTTCGAAATTTGAAAGAGTTTTTTCGAACTGGCCGCTTCGGCTTGCAGTGAATTTTGAATTTCGAACGCCTTAAAAAATAAAACGGCGGGGAAGTTTACGCATTTGAATTTTCCTTATACAGGTTGATTTTCTTTAGACGATTCTATATCAACTAACTTATTATGTTGCAATGACACATGTATGCATTTATGGACGTGGATGGAGGTAAACGAGCGTTATGGACATATGCATTTCAAATAGACTGGCACATACTCCTGTGGGAAATGACTGACTTAGTTAGATTGACGTGGCAGTTATTCGCTCAAGCGTTTCACTCATCATGTTGAATGTAGTTATTTGTCTGTTGGAAACAAGTGTTTTAATGAATGTCAAAGGATTGAAAATTGCATGTCTGATTCAAAACTAATTCATTATAAATTCAGCAAGAAATTTACTTTATTTCATTGAATAGCATAATTATATGATCTATAAATGTCTGTGTCTTATTACTAAAAATAACAATTCCTAAGGCAAAGGGGAGAAACAAATTTAATAAATAAGAGGGACCGTGTCTTTTATTTATACACTTTAGGTAGCACACTTTCACAAGATTTGACCTAGTCCCAAAGTAAGCTCTTGGGGACAAAATATTAAGATATACATGCTTACAAAGATAACATTGGCGATTGTCTCACAAAATTCCCATTCCGGGAATCGAACCTAGGACCGCTAGCTTCATAGGCAGGGTTACTACCAACTAGGCTAAAATCGTCTTACCGCGTAATATACGAGATTGCAGTTTAAAAGGTTACAAGAACGATGCTATATTTTTTATGGTCTGAAATTTAAATACACAAGGCATGCTGGTTTTTAACCCGGAACGGTACAGTTGCTTTGAGGAAAATATGAAATTAAATTCAAACTTAAAATTTACGACTTTCCAAATTACAACACACCTTCACTCCATAAATACCATTTTCCAACAAAATTCCCCCTCAAATTGTCCCCTTTTTTCGCAAAATATTTACGTAAGCTCCTAACAATAAAGGATCGGAAGAATACATTCAACGGGCATTGGCTTACCAAAACCGCGGGAAAGTTAACACATTTGGTGCCAGCCGCCACCACATCCATATAAAATGGGCCAAAAGATTGAGTTTTGGGCATTTTGAGCGTTAAAATCTTTACGAGGTAGCCAGGCTACGGACATTTCTGAAAAAAAGGCTTATCTGTAATTTAGCAACAGAAGCAAAATGAACTTTTCATTGTTTAAATAAGGTCGCTTTTACAACAGCAGTTTAACAAAAGATACAGCCTTTTTTTAAGCAAGGAAGGATTGTAAAGCCACGTAATAACCGGTTTAGGGATTACGTCCAGTTCTCCGTTTAACTGTCAACTCTCCTTGTCGCAAATTGAATTTTAGCGCCAACTTCAAATTTGGAACGGCAAGAGACAATTTGTTTTGAACTAAGTACATCGCAGTTGTAACTGGCCAATGTTAATTATTTTGAATATGTATTTACTTTTATTACCTAGTACCTATTGGTCTTATGTAATCATCAATCATAAGCAGTTACCATGTATATCGTAAGAGAAGAATAATACTCTGAATTATGCGGCTGTAATTTTAAATAATTTACTCTGTTTTTTTTCATAAGGTTCAATATAAATTGTACCAAAGTTCTCCAAACTTATTTGAAAAGAGAGACCAATTTTGCCTTCTTAAATAAAAAAAATGCCTTATCTGTAGTTTCTTGCGATAATTATATTTGAAAAAAGCCTAGTTTTTTAAATCATACTGTATTCTACTTGAATTTGCGATCGTATTGCGACTTTACAGTGAGGAACTACAGGCTGACTTATTACTTATATTATATTTTATTACCTTTCCTAGTGCTATTGATTAAAAAAAACTAAAACTCATCGGCGAACTGCAACGCCCTAAACTTACAATTTCATATCGCTTTTTGCTTAGCCATTCACGTTAAATTCAAACGGGATATAAATCCAATTTAATAAACGGTTGACAGCTTGGTATATTTCTTCATTTATCTCCCTATAGTTAAATACCCATGGTTCAAACCAGTCAATTTCAAAATTAACCAAAAAGGCAACTAAAATTGCGTGAAATCCGTAACGCGATTGCCGCACATGCGCTGTAAATTTGCGCCGCACGGTAAGTTGTGTACTTTAGTGCGGTAAGCTTGTTGTCGGAAGCCCAAGCTAGAGGCTGAAACGTTTTGATAATTATATTATTATAATTTAAAGCAGTTTTAATCTAAATGACTTATGTTGCGTGCGAGTATTTGGAACTACCCGCACTTATATATATTGGCACAACACACTTACAGTTTCCACGGATTTATCCAACGATATTAAATTATGATGACGCTTGCACTTGCTAATTCGGTATGCTAGTTAAGTATTATTATGTCTACTTTGCTTTGTAAGGTACTTGGTATAAAATCGTAACTGACGATAATGGTTAATATTTGTTTACGTAAACTATTAGTGAGCCTACCTATGGAGCTACCGGTGACGTGTTCGATTTCCAGAATAAGCAAATATTTGTGTGTTGAACGCCAATGTCTCCTTAGTATTGGATGCGGTTTATCGTTGTCTAGTACCCAAAGTACAAGCCTGACTAAAATTCATCCTGTTTTTTTTATTTAAAATGTTAGAAAGGAGAAATGAAACCGAGTTGTGATGCAAAAGTGAGGTTACTATTTGTACTCAAGTAGTGAATATAGCAAAGGTGTTTGGGCTGATTATGTTAACCTGGTAAGAACAAGTTGGGTAAGTGAAAGAAACTGTACGCACACAAAAAACTGTTTCACTATCACTACTATTGTGACAATAACTGCTTTACTGACACGTCAGTGCTTATGAAAGCTATTATTTTAAGATAAATTTGAAAGTGTTCCACTTGCCCTTGTGTGTTCACTTACCCATCCTGATCCTCTGTTACTTAATTCCTTTTATTTCTTGGCAATAGAACAAAGTTTTATATACTTAACCAACCGCTAATAATTGTGAACAGGCCAAATTAACTCAAATTAATGACACTTATTATAATGCAGGGTTTCGTCAATTATTTAAAATAAGTAGTTACATATTTTCAATTTTGACGCAGAGAGAACAGCCTGGTCCTTAGTATTACATGTAGGTTCACGCTTGCGCCAGCTACGCAACATCACAACAAATACCGTTTACCGTAGTATAACGCCACTCAAGCTCGCCTTTGTACCACACACTTAATGTACACAGCCGCTGGTACCTGGGTAGCCCGCTGTACCCACTCTGGACACGATTGCGATTTTGATACCTACGTCCATTGTAGCACGTGGCGCTTTGGGAAACTTGAAACACATGATTTACATGATTAAACTACAAAAGCACAATACAAAAACTCTATAGAAAAAAATCACACTCTGTAGATAAAGTATATTGGTATTTTTTCAAAGCAAGACAAGTAAATAAATATCAGAGAAAAACCTCATATTGGTTGTTCTATTCCCAAACTGAGCCCTAGGCTTGTGCTATGTTTACCCAGACAACGATAAATGCATATAGAGAAATAAATATGTACTTAAATGTAGAATACAGACACTCGTGCTCATCACATCATTATTTTCCCTAATCAGGGATGGAACGTGGGACCGGCAGCTTCGTAGACATAGGCAAAAAATATTAATAGTAAGTAGTTCAAATTTTTGTATACCTATCATGTTAAAAAGTAATGTATTTTTTGATTATAGCTCAAAAAAAACAAAACATGAATAATGTATGAATGCATTTTATTAAATAACGTTATAACCAACCGTTAAAATAACGTTGCTGCTCCCGATATTTACAACGTCCCAAGCGTGTGTGCACAACTTAGCCGCTTGTAACTTTAGCTATGCACTTTGCGTGCTAAGATGGGTCGGAGAGTGTTTGGTACAGGGTGAGCCAGTTCAAGTATTTAGCCAGTGGCTTTCGCGTTTTATTACCAAGAAAATGTGATAAATAGGACATTTTCTTGGTTAATTGTATTGTACTGCTATAGTTTCTTGATACTTGCTAATTGTACTAGGTGTTTTTATGCCATACAGAAGGCAGCCACAACCTGATGGTAGGTGGGATTGGGATCTTAAGACTGCAATCCTAAGATCGCAAATGTGTTGCCAATGTTGAGGAGTAAGATGGAATGTCTATATACTAGTAATTTCACCGGTTAATAGTGTTGCTTGGCGGTATTTTAAAGGATGAGATGGTGGTAGCTATCCGGGCGGGCAATGCACAAGGTTCTTTATTGCATGTTTTTTATTTTATTTGCGTATATTTGCCCATACTTTGCTTTGTAGGCATGGGGCAGTTTCAACTGGGCTAACCAATTTGACTATCAATAAGTATCCGTATTATCTGGACCAGGGCTCGGAACCGGTTTAATAAATACCGGTTGATACCGGTTTAATTCGGTTTTGCTTCGAACTTTTCTACGGAACGCGAACGTTTAGAGAACTTTATTTTAATCTTAATTAACCAGTTTAATCCACGAGCGGCGACTCCGAAAACCAACGCGTTCGTTGCGACTTGTTTTTTTTTACTTTTGATGTAAAGACGCGCGGGGTATGCGTCTAGATTACCCGGTTTTTTTTAGCTCGAAATCGGTCAATTCAAAAATAACTTTATGTAAAGCTTCCTCTAAAAACCGGAAAATGAACCGGTATATCCGAAAAAAAATGAAAATTTAACCGGTATCCGAGCCCTGATCTTGACACCAAGCTAGGCTTCAAAGAACTTTGACTGGAAATTTCAAACCGCGATTTCAATTAAATCTTAGTGTTTTCTTCATAACTTAATTCAAACAATCAGAACAGAAATCAACATCATTAAATATAACGTAACGTTATCACAACATTGGGTTATTTGCAATTATAAATACCACACGAGCCCAACACCATTCGTTATCACATTAAGTTTCGATGACTCTGTTTTGGGTCTGATTTATATGAGAACCAGAAGCCTTGGCATTCATTATGGAAAACAGAATATTGAATTTTCGCTCAATTTATCTTCTGTTTAAACCTTAGAAATATTCCTACGGCTCACATTTCGCTGTTTAGCATCTCGAATACGATATTAGAGTTTAATTAATTGCTTAAATTAGGAATATCTTAAATTTACACGTTAAAGCATTTAATGTGTTTAGTAAATGGGTAAGTAGCAAGTGCTAGGGTTTAGTAGTTGCGTGTCGTAATATATAGAGTGTTCTTAATAATAATCAGACATATTTTTCTTTGTATCTAAAAATGTCTGGCAAATAAAACGTTACAAAGGTCAAAATCTATAATGATGTTTATTTTAATATACTAAAGGTAAACTTAGTAATCTCGTTGAATAACATCAAACAGTACTTAAGAAATAAAAACAGAACCATTATCTCTAGTTTGCCTCTAATGCATCTTGAACGTTTGAAAGCATTCAATTTTTATCTACCCTCTTCGGTCATTACGTGGCCGTTACACTTCGAGACAAGTAAAATAAAATACTTTATTTACAATATAAATTGTTATCTAATGCAGGATTTTTCAAGATTTATTGTGAGCTAGCAATAGAATTTTTGTTTTTACTCTACAACACGAGATAGGCGTTAGGTATCTCAATACTTTAACTTACTCATACATTCGAATTATGTATTACATACTTATCCATGTTAATAGACAAAATATGCCTAATTAAACATGTTTCCAACGTCATGCCCTTAACCGCTGCCGTAACACCTGTTCCACAAATCAGAAACTCAATACAAATTATATGTCACGCCAAATGTCACGTTTAATTTGTCCCGCAGTAGACGCGCGTACAAATCGATTCCGGACTAAGTACGACATCTAATTTCGGTGCTCCGTTACATCAGTTTAACCGTTTCATTATTAATTAGGTTATTTAAATCATTATGAAACGGTTGTTGGTTTCATAATTAGTTGCGAGAATTGATACAATATGCTGTATATTATTGTACAAAAATGGGAGTTGAGTAAAAACAACTCCTTATTTTTTTTATTGCTGTTTGTATTGCAACGCCCGTTTTGGTTTATTATCAAGTAATACGGCTAAAATATCAATTACATACTTTTTTTTTTAGGTAGACATTTTGTAAATGATAAATAATACAAACGTTTCTGTTGACTTTCCACAGAACTTGCCAAAAATTATATGCAACCGCGCCCCTGATATTTTACACAAAAAAAATAATAAGAACAAAGCAGATGAGTTCAGAACGTCTTACATTTTTGAAGTCGTTTGAAAATAGCTATTGTTTTATACCATTTATTGTTATATTATATTAATGTTCGACAATTCAGGATTTGTTCATAGCTTGGTATCGCATAACGAAAAGACCGTAAAGTACACAGAATACACGCAATTTTCAGCTTTTTTGTTTTCGACGTCAGAGTAGGTTATCATTTGGTATTGAAACGTTTCATAAAACAGCTGTGAACGAACTCTGAAACTCCAGTAAAGTCGAACTCTAACTCGAAGGGTATTAGCCTTTTTAGCCTTTTAAAAGGGTTTTATAAGTTTGAAGGCTTTGCGTCTGTCTGTATCGATCCTCGAAATCGCACAGAATGATTTTCATACTTTTTTTTTAAGCTTTTCTCTCAACAGAATCTCCGGAGAGTAAGGTCTGTGTTTTACGCGTTAAGGTTGGCAAGTGCTATTTAATTTAAAAAAAAACATTTTAAAAGTTACAAATTATAATGTACTGTATTGAATTTCGAAGACTTTGATTAGTCAAATTAGCATACATACCACTCTGAACTCGCCCATTTACATTTTCAATCTCAAATTCCAAAATTGCAAATGTGTTGGCAACCCTATCAAATGCCTCTATGCTGGTTTTAAAAAGGTTGTCATACAACAATGAGCACACTACCTGTTTAGCAGCAGGTTAACGGGTCAGATCAGGTGACTCGGTTGGTCGTCTGACTTATCTACTAAAATAAAAAAAATGGTGGTAGCGATCTGGCTTTGCACTAAGTCCTTCCTCTACTATTAATTTTGACTAAAAAAAGCACATTTTTAATGATGCGACTTTTTCTGCATAACGTCCATTTCGTTTCTGGTGAATTAATCAACTAGAGACCACATTTTGCACACTATTTTCCTGATTTTACATCATAGATTTTTTATGGCAAAGATTGAAATTCAGGCAAAAAGGGAGCATTTTGAGTTTATAAAAGTGTTTACTAAATTACACAAGTCAGATGGTATGAAGTATACATTAATAGTGACATGTATAGGACGACTGTTTAACATCGAGATTTTATTCGAAGTGTCTCATTATTTGTCTCAATAGTCGACGAGTTAGAACGATGAAAGGATTGTCATTATTTAGAAGGGATTAGGGGCGCATCTGGCGCGGCTCGTCAAGGCCGAGGATTATGGGATTTTAATCGACGCGCCTAAATTTGTGACAGCCCTGCGCCTTGGATTAGTGAAAAATGGGTGAAGCTAAGAATGTGAGTAGGTTTATGTTATTTTTTACTTGAGGGAGCCAAAGAGACGAAGAAAACAAGTCAAGACTTGTTCAGACACGTGTCTTGCAACTGACATGATGCGGAAAGCAGCCGCGTTGATATACCTTTCTGATGAAAATACTTACAATTTATACTAAGTAACAATATTATTGTAGCCATCGTGACCTTGTCTACGAAGCTAACGGTGCCGGGTTCGATTCCCGATCAGGGCAAATATTTATGAGCGTGAGCCTTACATATTGCGCTTTTATAGACTTGGTATACGTCAGTAAGTAAAATAAAAATTAAAAATTCTAAAAAAAGGCAGCGTATGTTACACTTAATGTGATTGCCATCTATCTAGAAGACAACTATTATTGATTAAATTGTAACTATAGGTGAAAAAATATTTTATTACTAGACGAATATGTAATTTGTGACAAATTTTAAATTTAGTATGTCGAACGGTGTATACAGATGTGTTAGAACTATATGCAAGAGCTTTTACTTGAGTTTTTTACCTATAACTATATTTAAACGTGAGGTGAACAGATTTTTCACGATAACTACCCCCACTCCTCTTTACTCCTTAACCCCCAGACCGATCCTACAAAGTTTGAAATTCTAAATTGTATTTGCCTAAGCTACTCTCCTTCCTTCGCTTAGTCAGTAAATGCCCAACAACAGCCATGATGAAGTCAGAACACCCTTTTATAAAATATGACATTTATCAAAACGAGCTTATTACGAAACTCGACCAAATTCCAGGCAATTCAATAAAACATACGCAGGCGTGAACGCGTACGCACCTCCCCCGGGAGACAAGTTGGCGCGCAGGGAAATTCCCTTTTTACGAACTGTTGTGTCGATGAATTTTGTTAGCACACTGAATAATATATATACTGATGAAAATATTCCCCGGTGACCTAGTTAGATATACGATAAAAACAAAAAAAACACGCTTTATGTTAAACCACTACAGGGTGTTAAAAATCTTTCGACGTTTTTTTAACACAAATATTGTTACTCTATTAACGCTGTGGAACATGTAACGTAACGGCCCCCGTGAGACAGCAGATTCGTTACAGATAACGAAATTTAAAACAACGTTTTAACTAGGCCAACAGGGGAGCAATATGATTGCGAAAAACAACACTAATTGTACGCCGGACGTTTGCTTAAAACCGCGATATTTACCGTAATGCGGGCCGGCATTTTTCACCCGGATCGCTCCGGGCGCGGTTTTAATTCGGACAACTGTCCACTGTTATCGCGACCACTGTTTCAACTAAAAATTTCCGGGTAAATTCTGTCCAAATTTCGCGAGGAAACGGGCGGGCATACGGCGATATGTCAAACGTTTTGATAAACAACGTCCCTTTCGGGTGTTTCCGTGACGCCGATCTTTTACGAGTCGAACAACGTTTTTTAACGTTTCCGGACGTTGCAAGCCCTCATATCAACAGGCCGATTTCTCTGCCAATTACTCGAGTGCCCAGTACGCTAATTCGATAAACTTATTTCGCACCAATTAAAAATTGTACCGGCCATTTGTATGCTAAAAAGTTTCAACGAAAATACCTTGTTTGCACATTTTGAAAAGGCCGAATCGAACTAAACTCGGATGAGAGCGTGCGAATTCTATCGGATCGGCTAGCGATTTGATTGTCAATTGTTTTCGGCATTGGAAAATAGCCCGCGAATGATAAAAAACAAAATCATTGATATTTTGATGTTTAAATCAATCGGCATCCATTGACAAGGTTATTACATTTTTTTGAACGAATCTGATCGAAGCGTTGCACACAACAATACAAAAAGTCAATTAAAAAAAAACAAGTCTAGTTGATGTTTCATTTAATGTTGTGTTAGAATAATATAGTTGTTGCCTACTATTATACTCTACTAAGCACAAGACCGGTCTGAGTGGAAAGCCTTGGGGGAGGCCTGTGTCCAGCAGTGGACGTCTTTCGGCTGACATGATGAACTGAGTGCTGATATAGGTACATCACATATGTATTAATTTCATGCTGTTAATAAGTGGCCAATGTTTTGTTCTTTCAAATGTGCTTAGAAAAATTAGTATTTCGGTAAGCATTAGGGTTATAAATTTTTTAATATTCCTGACATCAGCTCATTAAAGGGGCTTAATTAAACAAAGTTATACTGTTGTAAAAGATAACAAACTTTAAATACGCATGTTTTATTTAAAGTTTGGTATCGGTGTTATAATCGCCTACCAAAACTTAGAGAAAATGTTTACTTTGTATAAATTAATTATCAAACAGAATAAATTCATATAATATTTTACCTCTTTTTTTATTTTATGAAAGTTAAATTTATGTGCATGGTTAGGCTTGGATGGCCAAAAGTGAACTTTCACGTTTCTTTCTTTCTTTATTTTCACGTTTGAAGGATCACCAGCTTTCAATTGCGTAGATCATGAGACTCTTATATTAAAATTAGAACATTATGGTCTGTCAATTAATTCTCTAAATCTTATGTCTTCATATCTTAGTGATAGAACACAAACGGTTGTGGTAAACAAAACACAGTCCATGGGAGCAGCTATTAAACTAGGTGTGCCTCAGGGCTCTATATTAGGTCCTTTCTTATTTTTGGTTTATATTAATGACTTACCACGCACGGTAGATAACCTTTGTGATATTGTGCTATTTGCTGATGATACATCATTAATTTTCAAGGTAGAACGACAATCCGTCGATTACAGTAGGATAAATGCCACGCTAGGTAAAGTACTTAATTGGTTTACTAGTAACAATTTGCTACTCAATGCTAAAAAAACTAAATGTGTTAGGTTCGCTTTGCCTAATGTTAGACCAGTAGAATCCAGTTTATTTCTAAATGATGAGTGTTTGGAAATGGTAGATAAGGCGCTTTTCTTAGGGATAACTATAGATAAAAACTTACAATGGAGTCCCCATATAGCAGTACTAGCAGGCAAATTAAGTTCGGCAGCTTATGCTGTTAGAAAAATCAGGCAACTTACCAATGTTGAGACAGCTCGCTTAGTTTATTATAGTTATTTTCATAGTGTTATGTCGTACGGTATTCTGGTTTGGGGAAAAGCTGCTGACATACAGACTATATTCGTGTTACAAAAAAGAGCCATTCGTTCTATATATAACCTTAACTCCCGTGATTCCTTAAGATTAGTATTTAAAGAAATTAGTATCTTAACAGTAGCGTCACAATTTATTTATGAGAATATAATTTATGTCATTAAAAATCAAGACTCTTTTGTTAAGAATTGTGATATACATAATTTGAATACAAGAAATAAAAATAAAATTGCTATTAAAAAAATTCGTGTCCGTAAGGTTTATAAATCATTTGTAGGTCAATGCATTATTTTCTATAATAAATTACCTGACTCAGTTTTAAAGTTACCATTTCCAGTACTTAAAAGTTACTTGAAAAAGTCGTTGATGTCTAAGGCTTACTATAGGGTCGAGGACTATCTAACAGATAAAAATGCTTGGCCTAAACTTAACTAAACACCTAAATAACTGACTAATAAAATAGGCATAAAAATATGTAAATATTGTATATTGTCTAGGGGACACGGTTTCTGTAGGAGAATGTATCGAAACTTTGTATGTGGTGGTTGTCTTGCACTGTCATAGGAAAGTATATATATATTTTTTAATATATATACATATTTTATATAAATATATATATTTTTTTATTACTACTTCTTATTACTCCCTATGAAAATTCTTAGTTTTGACACATTTTCTTGCACAAGCTACGCTTGAATGTTTTTTATTTTTATTTTTATTTTAGCTTAAATTCATTGTTTTATATCATGCTAGGTTAAGCTTTATAATTGTATAATATCATAAGTTTTAAAAAACGACTGACTGTTGAGTTTCTTGCGGCGTTTCTTCTCAGCAGTGGTCTCTTGCGAAGCGCTGGTAGATTTTGACGTGTAAAAGTGCCCGTGCGGCCTAATTACTGAATAAACATCTTTTATCTTTTATCTTTTTATCTTTTACCATTCCACATAAGTGACTACCCTACCCTGCTACTTTATTTTTATTCCATTTATAATTATGAATGTAGTGAGAACTAAACAAACGAATATCTAACATAGGATAGTATAAAATATAAGTTGATTAATTAGTTAATTAACTTTGGACAAATTGTTAATCAAACAGTTAATCAAACTCTGCGGCAGTGTGTAAGTTGTCACTCGCGTGTCCAAAGGCTTCGCTCATCCAACAAAATATATTAATTAAATCATGCTGTACATGTGTTTTGCGCCACCGTTAGCACGACAGTATCATGATAATATTTATGCATATTCAATGATTTTAATGGGACATTGTTATTTTGCTTTTTTTACGAGTTTCTTTAGTAAAGTTGTGATCTGTGGTTTATTAAAGAGTTTGTTAGAAAATGAGTCGATATTAATTGTTTAAAATAATAAAATCAGGTATTTATATAATTTGAATTAAATATTATATTTAAAAAAAGGGGTAATCGCACACAAATTACTAGTCCCAAAATAAGTCTTGTTTTATAGATTTAAAAATTGGAACAAAATTACAAGCGCTCGTCACACAAATATATTTACCATTACCAGGGGGTTATTATATTAGCTACGAAAGCCGTTTAGTTAGCCGTTTTTAGTTTACGTTGAGAGAAAGGGACATATCTATAGCAGTTATACGACTCTGTCCCTTTCTCTCAACGTGATCTGAACTGCTTTAGTAGCTCATAATAACCCCCCAGGAATCAAATTCGGGACCGCTTCTTAGCCAATGTCATAAAGAAAGCAAACAATATTTTGTTTATAAAATAAAACTACGTGTTTTCGGGGCTACCTCGAAAGTAAAAAGGAACTTTTAAAGAATCACGTCATCGTCTGTCTGTATGTTTGTCTATCAAGACTCTTTTGGAAGCCCGTAGATTCCCGTGATGAACGAACTATTTACATTCGTACGGAACTCTCAGGAAGCGAGGCCGAGTCGTACTTGGCTTTTTTTTCCAGCCCGATCAGAATCCCTACTTAGCATTCTGTAAACCATTTCACTTCTAGTCTCAAAGCGTTAGTTATTCCATTCATGTAACGGCCCGTTAACAATCTACATGTAAAAACCCCGATTAGTTCCAAGCCTTAAAAAGAATCCCATATTGACTGAGAAATGTGTATACTCTAAATTGAATATTATCTTTTTTTTACACAAAAAACAATTCTATACCTACCTAATAAGGTCCAAACCATCAAGGTAGCTTTGCATACGACGTTAAGTCATTAGTCTTGATCAAGTCAGAACGACAATAGGTCGGATTCGGTACGATCCTGACGAAATGAGGAGGTCATTTATTTCACTGGCACTGTTCAATGCTAAAGGCTTTGGAAATTGGCCGTATTAACGGCGCTCGGATAAATCAAGGGGTGGAGAAGTCGGATTGTTAACTTTTTAAGAATTTTGCTAAAACAAGTTTCAAAAAACTGCGTGAATGTTTTGTCTTATTCCTGTATTAAACACGTCACAGGCACGTCAAAACGCACGGCAAGTAAATCTGACATTCTACAATAATAAGGTTGAGTTTCATATTGGTTACAGATAACTTGACATCTCTAGTGACATTGACGAGATCGAGCAATTTTTTTTTAAATACGTCACAAATTACGGTCCATTTCTGTAAGTTTGAGATGGAAAGACCTTGTGCAGGTCTGTCCAGATCGGTACTACCACCTTATACTTAAACCAGCATTCGCATTGTTGTGTTTCGGTGCGGGGAAATAAAACAACGAAATGATTAAACCCATGGACCTATTGATAGCATTCTTAATGGATATGCATTAAACGTATGTATATATGTGTACACTTTAGTGACAAGGTACAAAAGTGTACACATATTTATGAACTCGACTGTACAAATTAATTAATGAAGATTAATTACACTTTTGCACCTAATTTCATTGGACTAAGTTGCAAAAGTGTAAACATGTATTTGTTTCCGACTGTACCATGCATATTTGTCAGTTACTAACAATACAAAGTAAGTTACAACATAAACAAGCTAACCTACTAACACTAAGCTACAAACACAAAACAAAATCAAAGAACGCAAATACCACATGAATTACACAAACCGTCGATGCTCACTCCATTCTTTTCTCAGCTCAGGTTTACAGCTACACGTTCATTACTATAAACATACAATGCCACGTTTTCTCAAGTCTTTACAATATCGACGCTTTATAGGGTCATTGGTTGTGAACGTGTTTAAGCCTAATCTCCACACAAAGGTAATTGTTTCGTTAGACAATTTGTACACAAACGATTGGTCAGTTGATGTGTAATCGGCTTAAATTAGTTTGACATGGATTAGGGATTGAGAAAAACGTTCACACAATCTTTTAAACGTCCAGATGAGCCGTGAACTGGTTGTTATTGAAGTGATTGGAATATACATGGACAAAGTAATGTATTTAAGCCGGTCTTACCATGTCCATCTTAAAACTAAGGGCCGATTAATAAAATTATCTTTGCTAAGACGCCCGTCACGTTAAAAATGACAGATTTCTATTTGACTTTTACTTTGACGCGTCTTGAGACGGCCATCTTAGGCTAGATCAATATACCGTCCTAAGATGTATGTAAAATTCTAACTCATACATTACCCTCCTTATTGGAGCTGAGGTCGGGTAGTGGTTCGATCCAAGTACTCGGCCATTGATTAAAAATAAACGATAAAAACACTAGACCAATCTCCAGAATTACTAGCTTCTTCCAGCTACTTCGTCCGTTCATCATCGTGCGGTAAAAGAAGAACATTTATTCTTAACAAACAAGAGAAAAGAATGTAATCACGATTATATTCAGCTAACGATCTCAATTTCAAATGAAATATAAATCGTTCAAGCCGTTTATTATTTATTTATTTATTTAAATACTTTATTGCACAAAAATAAAATAGTGTACAAAAGGCGAACTTAATGCTACAAGCATTCTCTACCAGTCAACCTTAAGGTGAAACAGAAATCAAAAAAGTAGGTAGGTGCAATAAAAAGACAATACTTTCCATTTACTTAATTAAATTTAGAAGAATTGAACGAGTCTACAATATAGTATAAATAAATATACATACAAATTTAATAATTAAATACATATACATATTATACTAAATATATACAAATAAGCGACAAGCTAACAGAAATAATGATGATGTCTAAGGCTCGACAAGAAAACTAAACAGAGAGAGATGAGAGGTAAAACTCACGAAGCTGTTCCTTAAAACTATATTTATTAGGAGCGTTTCAGTGTGAAGAAACGCACAACAATTTACTCGTATCGTTATAACCATAATTATAGACTAATTGAACTTAGAACAGCAGCGGCGTTTCACCAAACGTATTGAAATTATTATACTGCACAATGCAGTGTCGAACTAGTCTTATAAGATTCAAGAAACGAAGACCAAAGAGTCAGGTCAAAGTAATATTAAGTGCCATCTATCCTTCATCGTAGCGAAAAAACGTCACATTCAAAACTCTTCTTGAACACTTAACTAAGTCCTTTCACAATTCCAATAACGAGTTTAAACATCTGTTACTGTCGCCGCATTTGGTTATCACTGCGTTTGGATCGCCGCCGGTCACTTACTCGTACGTTACATAACCTCGCTTATATGGCTGTTATAAGATAAAAAGGACTTACAGATTTTTAATGTAAAACTTTCATTATGTTGAAAGTCGAATCCTGCCTGCTTGACAACAAATAACTAAAGGCGTCTAGAGGACGGTATGTAGAGGAAACATTGGGCAATTATGAATTTCGTTTTTGGCCTTAAAACTAAATACATTATCAGGGTCAGCTCAAGGCTTGTACTATGGTTACTAGATAACGATATGAAAGTTATTATAAAGAAATAAATACTTAAATACATAGAAAACATCCAAGACTCAGAAACAAATAGTCGCGCTCATTACACTAATATTTGCCCATACCGAGGATCGAACTCGCTGCTAGCTTTGTAGGCAGGGTCACTACCAACTAGGCCAACGCGTCGTCACTTTGATATCTTTTTAACCAACTGACAAGTTAGTTAACGTGTGTATCTCTGTATTTATGTATGTGTATGTGTGTGCCTGTATGTCTATGCGTGACCTTATAGCTCCCAAACGGATACACCGATTTGAAATCTCCAAAAGTATACTCTGTCTATTGGAATTAGCCAAGATGTAAACAAAATCAAACAAACCAATTTACCATTATTACTCGATTATCACGTACTTTTAAAGATCAAGTAAGGTCCTAGCAATGTTTTATCCACTGCATCATTAAGTTAATTTTCTATTAAGTTAAGGTGAAATACTCGTTAATTATGTTATTTTAAATAAAAACACGCTTGATGAATAATCGAGGTTGTCAAACAGCAGTCATTTGTTTACATGCCATATTCAATCTACACAGACTATACTTTAACGTAAATAACGCTTCATTTTAAGCTAAAAAGATGGTAAAAAATATTTGAAAAAGGGCATAAGCGCAAAAACGAATCAGAAAGACGTTATTACCTATTTAAAACGGAGTGTTAAATTCGTTCCTGCGTTACCGCATTTGTAATTAACGCTTTCTAGAAACAACAGCATTTTAACGGTCCTCCATTTTGTAGCACGCGGCGGACATTTTGCCAAATTCCATATTCAAATTCAAATTAACCTGAGAACGTCTTTAGGGTAACAGCGACATTGATTGGCGTGTAGTAGCGTCCTAACTAATCTGCAGCGAACTATGGGATTATCAGCGGTCGAGGTTAGGCGCATATACCCTAAGCCAGGTCACGTGACCTCTGGGTGTTCAGTCGTCTGTGAGGGTAGTTGGTAATTAGAGGGGTCACCGATAATTGGCTTGATGTGAATTTAGATAAGAGGTAGTAGCATATTGATTGGGGTTTCAATGTTGATGGTTTGAGTGTCATGTTATGAGGTCAACTTTTGCTAGCGCGTAAATATTTAAGATATCAAAATTAAATGCCAAATTTTCATAAAAAATGTTAACATTTCGTATTAACTTGTAGGGGAAGCCCAGGAAAGACGCATATATGTTAAAGAAATGGTTATAAATACACAAACTTCATCAACAAAACTTTTTTTTCGTTTTATTTTAGCTACATTTATTAATGTTTCGAAAACACTATTAAAATATGAAATGCTTAAACAGCTTCCAGTTTAATCTAATGTTTTATTTTAACAAAAAAAGCCCATGAAAATTCGTCGTCAGTTTAGTTTTTATGAAAATTCGTCGTCAGTTTAGTTTTTATGCTAATTTTACGAAGTAGGTACAGTAGAATATTTTTTTTTTTTTTATGGCATAGGGAAGGCTGTAGTGCAAGAAGGTTTTTGTAACCTTGTTGCACTGTACTTTTTGTATAAACGTCACTGTTAGTTTTAATATTTTGAATTCGATTTTAGTAATTCGATTGAACAGCGACTGTTTATCTCGTTTTTTTTCTGGAGACTCGCTCCCTGAACGTGGTACAAGACACACGTGTCCTTAGACTGGTCACTGCTAGACCAGTATAGTTAATTTTTAAAGTTGAATAAATAAGCTCTACCAAAATATAAATAATCATTTTATTTATAGTTAAGCTGCAGCACACATGCCACCTGATGGTAAGTGGAAACTGTGACCCATAGACATTCGCATTCACAAGACTGTAAGCCTAAGACTGCAAATGCGCTGCCAACCCTGAGGACTAAGATGGAATGCCTCTGCTAGTCATTACACCGGCTGTCTTATCCCCAAACCGGAACACAGCAATGCGAACACTGCTGTTTGGCGGTAGGTTAATGGATAAGATGGTGGTAGCGATCCGGACGGACCCCGCACAAGGTCCTACCACCCGCAAACCAAGAAATGTATCCACTTTTTCACCTTATTGCATTGTAATAAGGTCCAAAAGTGGATACATCTATTTGTAGTCGACTGTTCATAAAAATAGCTAACTTGCTTGTCAGTATCGTCTGATCTGATGAAGACAACTAACTGTGGTCGGCCTTTGTCACTTTAACGACCTTTTTGAACTGCTACACTAATCTGTAAAAGGGGATGAAGTGACTAGGTACAAGAGTATGAAAAGTATGAAGGCCGAATACACATTTTACAAAAAAAAAAACCAGTATCTAGTGGTCAATTTTGGTGTTACAACTCGCTTTTATATAGGCTCCTAAATCACTAATCAGTGGCAAATGCTGTACCAATTCTGAGCTATTTTTTTAATTCGTATATTAAAACCTGCCAAGTACAAATAAGTAAAAAAGAAAGAGGTGTGAAAAACATTATAATATTTATTTAAAAAAACCGGTTTTGATACCTATATTTTAAATGTGTTTTTTATTAAACCAATAAAAACAGTCGTTATAGCAAAGAAGAATGTCCCAAACGTTCAAATTAAATTTTCCTGCCAATCTACCATATTTGCAAACAATCATTTTCAACCTTATCTCTTTTACCATAAGGATAATCATAACCACACGTGAATACCAGGATCCTTCTACCGTCATTTCCGAAGAATTTGAACCTTATCATGTCTTTAATAAGGTCATGATGAGAAAGTTCACAAAGTAAGCACAATTTATACTATAATTAAGTGTACACCGGATGTGGAAGCGACTGAACACTTTACGGAATTTCAGGGCGGAAATTATCAAATTCCAATAGCTGGCGAAGACACAATGTCAAATTCAAATTATATTTAGTCAGCATAAAACATACAACATATTTCAGAAAAGCCTTCAAAATTGGGAGTTTTATGGGCTTTATCGTATTTAAGACGACATTTGATAGACGTTCTCATCTAAAGAATTAGGGCATACTCGGAAATTTCGCAACGGACTTACAAGGAATTTAACGTTTTTATGAAAATCTAGCATCAATAAATTTATTCTAAATGTCAAACACAACGAACAAATAAACTCTTAATTAGTTTTGCTGTCTTTTGCTTAGTATAAAGTGAATAAATTGGCAATTATCAAAGCAAGCATCCCAAAATAACGCACACACAAGGTTGAACCCACTACCATTCATACAAACTCTTCTTAATCAACTACCGAACGCACCAGCCAGAGGAGAAAAAGTTAAGTAACGCAGAATAAATCCATCCCATTACCGCGATCTATTTACATATGACAAAAGCATACGGTTATGTATATCTCAAATTCGCGTCCCAAATTGCTTCTCGTAAACAGGGGAAGAAAAATCAGTTTACCCGGTACGGGTAAATAGCAAAGCTGTCATACGGAGAAAGCAGCGACAAATATTGACATTGTATTTACAAGAAAAACATGTTTTTTGTGGTATTATGTTGTAAGATCATTTACAAAACTGAGTCTACTTAAGATTGACTGAGTTTTAGCGAAGTCTGTTTGTTACACGACGATAGAATCAATTTGAAGTCAATATTGAAGTCTATAAACCATTAATTCTAAGTTATACTTGTTCAAAATGCAATCAATGCACCATTAACTATCCATAATGTTCTCGATAGTGAGTTAAGCATAAACAGTATAATCTATTATAAGTAAATTATTGAGTTCCTAGTAGTATCTAGTGATATTTATAGTTATTATTCCAACGAAATAACACCTATATGCAAGTCATCATTGCAGCTTTTATATCTGTATCAAGCATTACCATATACTCATTAATTTTGATTGTATTTAAGAGTTCGCTTTTGTGAACTATTTTATCATTATAATTATCAATTATTTAGACACTTTTGTAGACGTTTATTACTTATCTCGGTACTAATTGGTTTTACCTAATAAATAGCACCCTACTCCGACCGATCATAAACGTCAAACAAACAAGTGAAGAATGCATGCTTTTGCACGTTTCTAAATTTGTAAAATTTGTCATTACCTATACATAAATCGATTCAGTCAAAACATACCTGTACTGCTAATACTGTCAATGTCCACAATCCTCAAACTCTCTTGAGCTGCTTTTTGATTATCAACCTAAATAGAATCTTCGTTCAAAAACTGAAATCTAAACACGGCTAAAACGAAACGAAACATGCCAAAAAGAAGTGCTTAATTTCAACGACGCGACTTGAGGAAATTGAAATCTCCGTGAGGACAGGTGATTGACATCTACTTCGGCCACCTATTTGTGGGTAGGTCTGATTTATCACCGAGCTGCCTTCGACGATTTACTGGGCCTTTGAGTCTAGTTTAAATGTTTGTCATACCTCAATTAATAACCAAAATTAGAAAGAAAACAAACAAGAATTACTAGATAAAATAGTGGTTGCCTTCTCAAAAACAAATAAGGAAAAATGTTGGCGTCTTTTATTGGCCAATTATATCGTAATGGAGATATAATAAAATATTCAGAAGCAAACAATTGGGTCATAGCAATAAAGCAGAGATTTTGTTTCAATTTGATAAGTTGTTTGAGTGGTATGTAAGAAAGGTAAACACAATAGGCGCTCGGTAAAGAATCTGTACTTACCTATATTTTGGACTAGATTTAAAGCCTTGTACCAATAACGCACCGAAAAGTCCAGCAGCGGGCTTAGTATACCCCAGGCTAAATCCTACATCACTTACACCAGCGGGCCTAGTATATTTGCATTTATCGCGTGACAAGACTGACAAGACATGTCATGTTATTATGTTTTTAACATTACCCTTACCTAAGAAATCTATTTTGATGAGTAGATGTAATCCATACACATTCAAACACACACACACACACACTCACACACACATACAACTGCCATATTCTGCTCTTACCTATTATTATTATTTTTGTATAAATAGTTGAACATTTTAGTATTAATTTTAGATTTTTCTATTTCGCCTTCATTTTGCATTATATAATCTTTAGGTTACAGACCGCTATCCCCCGGTAACTCCTGTAATGATTTTTGGCTGCCACGACACAGGCCTAGCCTAGTGTGGGGTCAAAGGTAATATTGTTCTTGTACCGGTAAACTGGGGGTACTTTGATTTACGGGGTAACATTGCCCGACCTTAAAACGATAACTGTTTTAGTTGTTATCTTCTTAAATTGTTGAAGTAATTATATAACTGTATGAGTAGCTTAGTCCTGATGAAACATTTAATAGAATAATTAAATATTAAAGATAGTTTTTGGGGTGGGCAATGTTACCCCGTAAATCAAAGTACCCCCAGTTTACGGTACTGTACTTTTTGGAAAATAAATATTTTAATTTTTACTTTTTTTTTTTACATTATTGTGAAGACTAGAATCGATCATTATTTGAAGTTGCTATAATTATACCATTAGCTTTGCCCGAGGAACAGATTTCTTAAACAACTAATAAATTCTTTAAAATAATACAACGTGCCAAGACCCCACAGGTTCAAACCTGCGACCCTTCCATCAATGGCGGCCTTTAATCAGATCCCCGAAAACTTAAGATGTATTTATGGGGTTGGATCCATCGCTAAAGGGGAGCCATCAGTCTCGCAATCCGTCTGTTCATTGATCAATCACCGACGAAACCAATTGACGCAGGTCTTAAAGTGCTTTTAGATGAACGGGTTTTGTCTAATTCCAGAAACCGTAGGTAGGTATTTCGGTAAAGGAGGAGTTAGAAGAATTTACATGATGTAAATTTAATGAAGTTGTTTCAAGGAATAATGACAGCCAAAAATTGGAACCTAATAAAAATAAAGAAGGTGGGTATGATGATCAAACAATCAATTAACAATACAAAACTCTTTATTGCGCGCCATTGACAGTTACAACAGATAATAACAATCTGATGTAACAACAAACAAGTTAAGAATAATGAAACTACGTAGACTCAGGTAGCATTTATGAAAAAAAATATCCTAAAATGTAACTTACGAAAACAATTAAATAACAGCATATTTAAACTGTTATTAAACTAAACAATATAATCAATTAATTTAATTCAATTACAATAGAAGAAAATAATCCAAAAATAATTATTGATTCTTGTTAACCTGCAAGTCCGGATTCCATAAACTATAATCCCGGAATCAACGACTACATCAAAAACTTACAAACATAATCAAAGAAACAGAGTATCAATCAATAAGACAGCGCAATAACTCAAGAGTCAAGATTCCCATATCAAAGAGCAACCATTATGAATATAAGCACAAAACGCATCGCGAGTTTCCGCTACCCGACAACAGATGGCGCAACGTGTCTCGTCTCTTAAATGCGGCGCCGGCGCACGCGTGCGTGACCAATGGCGGCCCATTCATTTCTTTTTTGTTCCCTCAGCCCAATTCCGTTTTTATATCCGAGTATAATCGATAAAGGAGCCGTTGGTTCCGAACTGAAGATGTATCCAAAAGGTACAGTTAGACGGTGCTATTAACGTTTTTGTGTTTAGGATGAAGATATTGGTGCATTTGGATTGGCTGTGAAATCGAACCTGTTTTGTGATGCACGTGTTGAAAAACTTAAGAAATGGTTACTATAATAATAATAAAATCTGTAGGTAAGTCTGTACGTACCCGAGACCTATTTTGATTGCTCTTTAGTGAAATCGATGACAAAAACTGGTTCGTTTACTTTTTTACTTATAATCTCGATTAAAAACTTTGCGTTATTATCGTTACTAATTGTAAGATACGAAGAAAACTTAACCCTACTTACAATAAAGTATGTAAAAGCTAAGTTTAATACCTCTCCGCTTAGCCTCTCATCAATCAATACATTCTTAAAGCTTAAGCCGTTCCGAATATGATAATAAGTGGCATTACATATTCACCTCTCCATTGTTTTGGAAAATTGAAAAGTAGTACGGCATAACATCATTCATGTATTCATAGAGGGAATAATATACTTGTACAAATATCTATCACACGAGTACACTGATAGGACTTGAAAAAATAATTGGTAACCCAAATTGTTACACCTGTCAACTCCCACAGGATTTCGAGGCGAAAAATATTAGGTATTTTTTCGGTAAATGTCATTTTCTGAAACGCGCGTGAAAAAGAATTCAACCAACGCTTATAAACGACCTATAAAGAACCGTCGTTAGAAAAGAATGCAACCGATTTAGAATCGACGACGAAATCAAGCTGCAGGAGTCGATGAACTCCCGATGTTGTAGGTGCCGGAGCCTCTATTATCATAATTTAAAATTATTTCTAATTATCTAAATGATTGATGTGTTGTGCGTTGCCGGTAATCCTACTCCCACTGGCTGCCAACTATTGAAACATAATAACACAGGTCGCTATATAATTACTAGTTATTAGCCTAACATACACGACATAATACTTAATTAAGCATCATTAAATTTGTCGACGGGAGCTTCAGCGGTAAAATTTGTAATAGATTGACAACTGTAGACGATTAAAAACATGAAAGCCAAACACAAATCAACAAGCGTAAGATTTTACCAATTAATGAGAATATTACGTTTATCAAAGGGTTTACTGAAATTCTAGAATATAATAATGTTGTTGATGTCAGGGTTAAGAAATCAAGAAGCAAGAACGCAATGCTATAGGGTTGCATTTCGCAACTGAAAAGCAAAATTAAGATAGACGTTGCATCCTCAGCATTTCACTTGCAAAATTGCGAAACCGTGTTGGCAATACGGTGGAATATATGGACATCAATCCGAAACACGGTGCTACGTAACTTCACTAAAAGTGGCAGTTGGGAGGATTTATAACCTACAATGCGCGTAAGAGTTTCGCAATAAAGCAGAAAAAAAGCCGTAAGCCAGACCCGGGGTCCTTTAAAACCAATTTGTCCAGAGTTTACGACCCCGGTTAACGCATCAAACAATGAGTGAAAGCATTGTGTTTTATGCCGTTTAAGTTTGAACGTTCACCTAACCATAACTCTTTTATTGGCTACCATAAAATTTGTATCCCATTTTCAAAAACCCTCAACCGCATCGAATCCCTTAATTACAAAGGTTTCTAAAGGTAATGTCGGGTTTCTTAGACAACAATACGAAAGAATACTCGAAGCATATGTGGTAATAGGCTGGTAATTAGGGTACTGTTTTTGCTGCTGGTGACATTGTGTTACTGGGAAACTTTGTTTATTTTACACACGTGGGAGTTCCGTCGTGTTGTCTTTTCGGAGCCGTTTGGATGCATGTGTCGACCCCGGGTTAAATTAACCGGAAACTTAAGGGGAAATAGTTAAGATTCCGTGCAGGTCTGTTGCAGTCACTCAGAAAGTTAAGCGTGCCACCCCTGTTTACGAAACGGTTAAAATAACCTGTCTCAACGAATCCTCAGCCGTTGACTAAAACACAAATGAAGGTTCTCATTCAAATGAACGTTTTAAAAGTGAAAAGGGTAACATAAGATAGCATCTCGTGTACAATATCGAAGAGACACTCAACATAACAATAAAAAAACATATTTCCGAACCGGTAGCAGACATAATCGATGCTGAATCTCATTATAACACAATTCAATAACAAAACGATGATACGGCAAGACAGACAGGAACGAGGTTTGTAAAAAAGGAGCGCACGTATTGGATTGTTGGGATGTAAATTACGTAAAAACTGAATATAAACGCGCTTCGAGTATCTTTTGATAGTATAATGGGGGCGTGCGTGATGCGGACGAGGCTGGCCGGATCGCGCGGGTGGTCCGGACCGCGGTCGCACTATTTAAATATTTCTTTTTATTATTTGCCAGCACTATTTGGTTATTAATGTTTGTTTAACACGAAGGTGTCGTACAACAAGGTGTGATTTGTTGGCTCTTTAAAGCCTATCGATTTCAGTTTCCTATCCTTTTTTTAACTCTAAACGTCTCTAGCTATAGATCGTATTTTAATATTAAATCGAACAGAATCATGTTATGAATAAATGGAGCCATTACTGTCATTTCTTGGAACAAATAAATTACATTCTCAACCTATTCATTTCATTATTTTACAATAGGTTTTTATGTTTATTCTATTTATTACCTCTACAAAAACATTGCGTTTTATCAAACTTAGGTTAAACCTAATCTCTATAGCAGGAAAATTGTATTCTATTATTCCAATTGGTACACAAACCTTTGAACGGAATTGATCATTAGCTAATGTGGATATATTCCTACATGTTTATCTTCAATTGTTTCATTCACAGTCCCTTGTTCATTCCCTTTAAGTTTTAATTGAACAAATCATCGTCAATTTAACCGTACGTCGGAGTTATCTCGGAATGAAATAAAGCTGTTTACGCCGCTCATTAGTGGTGAGTCTTATCTGGAGTGATACGAAATGTTCCCGGGTGGCTTTGGATGGTAATTCAATCCAATATATAAAGACAGAAAGAGAGAATTTAAGAGTTCTTAAGAATCTTCAACTGGTTAAAATGATAAACGAAAATTGTTCATTTGTTAATGTTAAAACTAGATAAATGGGTATACCTAATTGAAAATTTGTTCGAGTTCCAAGTAACGATAGATTAGCTGCCTTGATAACTGTTTCTAACAAGTTTCCAGTAAATAAACGTACTTTATTTAAATTACACTTCAAAGTGGTTACCAAGTAAAAGTTTTCTTATTAAGTTTCTTGGAAACAATCATCACTCACAAATGAGAAAAACTGTATCTTAAGTTTTGACATAAACAAAAGTGAACAAATCTACCGAAAGTTGAAATTTAATGAAACGAAACGAAAGGACGAAAAATGTAGCAATTTCAAGATTAGATTCCAAAATGAGTAAATCTTCGTATGTGTTTTAGGTTTTTTGTTGTGTTATACAGATGTTTAATAAAGTCACCCAGTTCTGTATCATCCAACAAGATGTTGAAGGGAGCATTGTGTGGACTCGCCGTGTCAGGTTCAGTGACTTGAGTTATTGTGAGTTCTTCACGGATTAAATTTCTTCGATCTACCGTGATGAGTTGATTTGTCGAGACATTTTTATTTGTAACTCGGATTTCTTCAGAGATTTTCTATTTGGATTACTGGGGTTGATGTTCGTGATTGATTTTGTGAACTGCATCTTTATATTGCACTTTATGTTTTTAAATGTTCTGACACTTTTTCCAAATTAGAAAATTGTACTAGTCCTGGTTCCAAATTTGAACAGTTTTAAATTTGCTTTTTAAAAAGATTGGTACTGTTATTGACATTCATGTTCTGGATAAAACTGAAAATAAAACTATATTTTTGACCAGCTTGATAAAAAATTACTGCTTCATATTAGAATTTGATGTTTTTTTCATCCTAAAGCGTTAACTCACAGTGTTAACACATAAGTTCACATAACACACATCACAAACGCTTTTCAGCAGCTAACCACCGCAATGTTTACATTTCATATCATCGCTTTAAAATTCCGCAACGAAGTTATTTTGAAAGCTTTACGCGCTAAACCGAGTTAATCCCCAACGAAACCGAACGTAAATACTCCCGCATAATTACTCCAAGACTATCAAAAATTCTGAAACGCCGCAACCGCGATCCATAGCATATTACATGTGAAAGAAGCCTCCTACCGCAGCGGGGCAATTTACCATTTCCGCACAATCCAAAACACAAACACTTACGTTGATCGAAGAAGCAGCGATCCAGACCATTCATAACGTGGCGGACAACCGCATAGTGCACTAACACTGGGTAACACAAGTCACACACAACAAATCACAGTAGTTTTCACTCGGTCACTGTACAACGATAGGGCGGGTGCTGGGCGCACGGCGTGGAGTTTTGAAGATGTGTTGCCGATTCGGCGGTCGGCGCGCGACTGAGTGCGCACAGCGCTTACAGGAGAGGGGGGGTGAGCCGGAGGGGGTGCGTGCGTTCGGAATCCACTTCCCACGTGCTCAACACCCGTCCTTTTCTTCCCGGACGGGTTAGCTTTTTAAACGCATCGATATGGCCAGGGGCGATACGCTAACCTTGTTTATGTATTGCTAATAATAACACGGGCGAAAAGCGCACTCGTCTTTTTTTGTCAAGTGTAAGATTGCTTGTTTTCGCGTTTCCGGTACGCTCGTTCCGCTTGTCCGTTTCCGTCGAAAGTTTTGGCACTTGCGTCGACAACGAATCTAATAAATCGACCTGCGAAGTTGGATGTTATTCTATCTACGTTAACAAGTAGCGTTTTATATCTTGGTAACTTCTATCATTTAATACATAACTGCTGGAGTTTAGTTTAGGTTGGACTTTGAAGTTGACAATACAACGACCCTAAACAAGCACTCTAAGTTGAGAATATTAGTTTCTGTCATCAAAATACATTTTTGTAATTTACACCTTACATTAAAAAAGCTTACTCACACAAATTTAACTGTCAGCCATTTATTAATATATTTGTCTTGTCTTTTAAAGTTTAACAAGTTTAACAAAAATTATAGTTACCTAAAAAGTTTTAAAATCAACGAACACAACACGATGTAAAATAAGTAAGGAAGAACGTCTGCCGAAAAGAAACCCAAGGTTTTTACTTGAGAGTCAATAGGCTACCACTTGTTGTCTCACCGAGCATCATTAGTGCGCTAATGGTAATGAAAAGCTTAAAATTCTTAGATAAAATAACAAAACTTTAATGCGTTCATCGTAACTCTATTTCGGGTGGTCGGGATTATCAGGTTGTCGCTCACCACCCTTTTTACTTTTTACTGCTAAAGTTAGCTGCCCACTGACTCACGCGTGCGTTGTAAATAAAAACAAAATGATTGATGATGGAACCATATCGCGCTAATTGCTTTTTAAAGTTTTACTACGAATTTTATTCGAGGAATATGTATGAATGTACAATTGTGGCGCAAACATTGTGATGGACTGTTTCATTAAATACCTCGGCTGTTTAAAAAAAAAACTCGTAGTCATAGACTGATGAAACTTATTTGAAATGTTTTGTATACTCGTATGTGCAGGGCCCGTACTTTTTTTTGCGGTTGTCGCAAAAATGACGTCACTTTTTTTTATGGCATAGAGCAGGCGAACAGGTCGGTTTAACACGGTAGGCCGAGCTGTAGGACGAGGGTGTATTAAGTAAAACTTGTGACTATCACAAAATGTAAGCCTTTGAATTAAATGAACAAAATAAGGCTAAACATATAAATATCGGAAATATTTGTGAATATTATTATAAACACGTTCTCGAACAATACTGGGTTTACGAGGGCGAAAAATCTGTCAAGTTGTCTTGTTTGGGAAATATCATTATCAACTCGAGCAACGCTGTCTTCCAGGAATTACAATAATAAGTCTATTGCGATTGTCCATAAATAAACTCCATAAATAAACTCGACGACACGCTGGCCTAGTTGGTAGTGACCCTGCCTACGAAGCTAGCGGTCCTGGGTTCAAATCCCGGTAAGTGCAGATGTTTGTGTGATGAGCGCGAATATTTGTTCCTGAGTCATGGATGTTTTCTATGTATTTAAGTATATATTTCTCTATATAAGTATTTATATCGTTGTCTAGTACCCATAGTACAAGCCTAGAGCTTAGTTTGGGACTAGGTCAATTGGTGTGACACTGTCCCCTGATATTTATTTATTTATTTTATTTATTTAAACTCGACTTTGGTGAAATATAGGCACTATCAGCTCAATGGAAGCCTGAGCTACCATAGAACGGTGTCACAGTGGCATTATAAAAGAATTTGTTTGACACTTCTTACGAGTTGAGTCATAACGTCACTGTGAGACAGTTCTTTGGTGTGTCAGGGTTCCATCGGGCTCATAGTGCTTTAACAGGAGCGAAAGCCATTGAATAAAGTAAAAATTATAATCAGGTTATATCCATGTTAACCCTCGACGCAAAAAGAGGTGTGTATATGTCTGCTGCAGGTAAACTGACTTGGAGGCGGTTTTTTTTATTTGATGCTATCAAATAAAAAAAACCGCTCTGTAGTGTTAGTGTTCTAACTAAGAAAGTTAGGTTTCATAAAAATCGGATGAGCCGTAGAGATATCAACTCTGAAAGTTTTTATCTATCTAATATATTGTTATGTTGAATTTCAAGTGTTACTTAAATACAGTCTAAAATTTGTTGCAAAGTGGTTCTATTTTAAATGAAACAGAAATATTATTAATGTACGTCCCAATTCTCCGTTTTTTGGTAATTATGAATACAAATTAACAAAAACTAAATCTTAGCACCAGATCGAATTAAGGCCATTGTTCTTAATTATAAGCAAAAAATAACGTGAATTATTACACAAATCTAACACCTGTCAGTTTGCCTGTTGCGATCGCTTTTATACGAAAGATTACTGACAGCAACTTTAATTCACGGTGATAAGATTGCTTTTTCAATAGCTAATAAATTATGATAAAGGCTTAATAAAGATTAAGGTTAAGCTTTGAGGTGATCCAATTTGTAAAATTCGTACTTTTAAATTGTTTACAACTGTTTAAGTATCCCCTGAAGTGTTATGCTACTTCTATTATCATTTGGTTTAAGTTGTAGTTGTTTCTGAGTCTTGGGTGTTTTCTATGTATACATGTATTTATTTCTCAATATAAGTATGTTTATCGTTGCCTAGTAACCCATAATATAAGCCTAGAGCTTAGTTTGGGACTATGTGGCTTTTTGTGAGATCGTCCCCTGATATTTAATAATACAAAAATAAAATAATGTGTGTACTAAAATCATTAAGCAACTTGTTTTGGTGTTATAATGGCACAACTATTACAGACAAAAGACATACCACACTATCACGCCAAGCCTCCGCTTGAAACCCTAAGTGTACTCTTTATTACGCAATTTACATGTCATTTAAAATTTTGATTACATGCCAGCCCGCCGGCCCACTGTGCGGGCCTAATGACAAAAACAAACTTTCTTATAATTATGTTATTTGAAGACATTTATTTAAAGCACTCCTTCCTGCACCACTAACGCGCTGTTAGAATTCTAGCGCGTTCCACTTGGTGCTAATGAATTCATATCGACGTAATTGTAACAGATATAATTATGTTAAATATTGTATAATTAAGTTAATTCTGTGTTAAACATATTTACAAATCAAAATCTTACTAGAAGGTCCCAACCCTATCCTTATTGTAACCAATAAACGATTTAAAATTTTCAAGAATTACATTGTTATTACTTCATTAAACTTTAAAACTAAAAAGCTATATATGTATAAAAAAGGGCTCTGTTTATGTTTACAAAATGTACTTAAAAAAGCGTCTTTAAATCATAATTCTTTTGAGTAAAAAAATATCTTTAACCGCAAGTAACTTTAAAATCGTATGTTGTCACATTAACATCCCACCATTCTTTGCTATTTTGTGATGTTGAATTAAGAAGCGACATATTCTTTTCTACAAAATAAGTATCTGCATAATCAGTCTAGTAATAGATTAGTTTATATGCAGTCGGTACTGCATTAGTTCTGCATCATAATAGTGCAGCTAATATGCAATCAGTGTGCAATCATTCAGCAATTATTTCAACCACTCAAGCCGCCTTCAAGCTGTCATTTCGCGGCTAGATTGCAAATTAAAGGCAGACTTGTGTAGATCCTGACAATGCTGATTCACATGAGGGCAGGGCATTGAGAAAAAATGGTGGACAACGAAGTAATGTTACTGTTTGAACACACATGCCTAGACAGAACAGAGGAGCGAGTTTTAGGCTAGCTATTGAGAATGCACACACTATAAATGTTTTGTACGCTCGGACAATTTAAACTCCCAGATTAATAATCCGTCAAATTCTATTCAATACATAACCAAGGCAGAACAGCGACAATTTTTCAGCCTACGAATTCGCCCAATATTGCTTATATTCAATTTGATATAAAATACTTTTTATCAAATAAACAGCCCAGTGAAGGTCTCCTATTCGGATCCTCGTCTATATTGTTACATTGTTATTCCTCATTGTCCTCGTATCAAAACAGCATAAGTGTCTACACATTTTTTAAAACACTTATCAACTTACCCTTAGCATCCCCGCGTGTATTTAGAATCACAAAATTAATATTTAAAATGTCAAATTCTCAAAGCGACTCAAATCCCTATTAGCAAAGGGCAAGACCTAAGTGGAGCGAGCCAGGCCGAGTGTAAAACACATTAGACCGTCGAAATAATCTTATAAACAAACAGACACGTTCACACGAGGCAACCCTATTTTTAATCGAGTTACCTCTTTACCACCATGTAACAACCCTTATATCTCCAGCACTACGGTTGCTTTTAGCGCTATAGTGGCTCAGCGAATTTAGCCTTTGAGAGTGTAAGATTATTAATTTTTCAACTCGAAACTTTGTCCTTGTCGATTTTGAAATAAATTTACATACCTAATGGAACGGTGGAGCTGTTTGTTGGGTTTTAGCGGTGAAGGGTATCACTTGTTCCAGGGTAAGTTAAAATTTTCACCGGCAAAAAAATGATATTATTATCTAGCCATAAAAGCAATTTTAAAACGCGTATTTATTAATAATTTACAAATAATTCTGACTAACAGTTGTTTATCCTTCTTTTCAATGTCTTTTGCGCGGAAAACACATCTACATTTAAGACTAACAGTTTCATAGAACTAAACTTAAATCTTTATCGTTATCAATCCTTACTAACATAATAAATGCTAAAGTGTTCGTTTGTTAGTTCCGTGTTCATGGTGCAACGGCTAACCCGATCGACGTAAAATATGGTACCGGAGTCAGACATATGGGTAGGTACTTTTTATAACGGAAAATTTAACAGTTCTCGAAGGAATCGCAATAAAATGGGTGTCCCTGGAAATCTCTAACGACGTTTGTCCTAAACTTCGTTCGTCAGAATTTTCAAATTCAAATTTAAATGTTTTATTGCGTTTTACATTGTTGGTACTGGTTTTCAGATGAGTCAGACAATTTTTTAAGTTTTCCAATTATACCTGCGGGTAGGTTAGGTTAGACTTGTATAATAATAACACTAAAAAGATTAAAAATTAAGCGAGAATGGATTTAGGACAAATGAAAATTAAAACAAATGACCATTAGGGATTCCACAGGGGAACCCAATTAAATTGCGGGAGTCGTGGTTAAAAACTAAATAGACTAAAGCAATGTTTTTTTATGTTCTTGGACTAAGTTATAGGACTAAATCTTTCTCCAACTTACCACGTCAATCATGAAAGTAGCTAGTATACCAGGCGACGTAACACTCGCCAGTAACACGAAGCACTTCTCCCAAAATAACGCCGCAACTTGTCCGCAGGGGTGTACTTTACACGGCTTGGGAAACTAAATGCGCCTGCGATGGTTTACATACAGTGAATTTTAGGGCTTTTACAGAAAATTTGAAGTTGTAAAATGAAGTTACGGTTACGGCTTTAGCTGGCGTCATTGCGTTTTATTTCGTGAAATTTATTCAGTATTTTATGTAGTTTTTATTTCGAAATAAAGTATGGTATGTGTACGGTATAATGGTTTGTGTTGTATATATTCATATATATACTATTCAACAACAACTAATGAAATATATATGACGTACTTGTAGTGAGTCTCGTCAAAAGCTGTATAAAATTTACGATTTGAAAGGTTTTCTATTACTTTGACTATAACTGAATACATGCTGTGTTTATGTCCAATACACGACTTTGTTTGACAACGCGGTTAGCTAAGTTCGTAGTGCCCCTGCCTACGAAGCTAGCGTTACCTGGTTTGACTCCCGTTAATGATAAACATTTGCGTTTGAGTACAAGTTCACAAGTTTTAGGTATTTTGTGCGGGTAAATTTTTCTTCCTGACTTATCCATAAGGAGGGTAATATTTTTGGCGCGTATTATATGTAGGTATGTAACATTGTCCTGTAGCCTAAACAACTCATACGATTTTGACGATTGAGAACTTTATCTTGGTTGTGGGAGTGACAAAGGTTATTTAAAGATTATTATCTATTAGTTATAGTTATCTATATCAGTATGTCTATCACGGTGTGGTATAAAAAGTACAAGGCTTGAGATTCGTTTTGGGTTCTGTCAATGACTGACAGCGCCGTCTACCATGTTCCAAAGGAACTTGATGGCTTGATAATATATTTTAGATCTACTTAGTTCTAGCCATAAATCTAGTAGTTAGTTCGTGATATCGTTCATTGGTGACCCCAACGAAGATGATTCTCTCGTTCGAAATACGCAAGGAGTGAAGGAGGCGAAGTGCATTTGGAGATTTTATCGAAGAGAGGTTAATTGTTGAGAGATGTTTTGTGATGCTTATTTATTTATATTTACATACACAAGATAAATATCTATGCTATATCTATAAACCCAGTTAGATACTTTAAAAGACAATTTTAACGGTTCAGAAAGATTTTGAGTTTGAATCTCAACATTCATATTTTTCCTAATATTTTTATGACGATTACCAATTTTTTTTCTAGTACCAATATATCTATACATTGTACTATAATACCAATAGCAATATACATGGGTTCTCATATAGATACACACAAATCACATTACGGACAGACAGACGTGTACACATCCGTCACAATTTGCGACGAAATCTACCGTGACGCCCCGTCACAAAGGATCGTCACGCCAATTATCTGACGAAGCGGGATCTAAAATCAAATTATTTTTTGTTGGGTTACTCTATTTTTTAATATAGAACCGAAAATCAAAGTGTGTTTTGGTAATTGGTATCTTATACGTGTTTTAAAGTAGATCTATGGAGGCAGATTTGGTCTCCTAACGATATTTAGTTTTCAGGGTTTTAATTCACTGTAAATACTGCAGTCCAAAATGTATACACTCACAAACTAACAAGGTGATACAAGGCCATAGGCTATTGTCAATTTAACAATTACAAAAGTATTATTTTTATTGTTAATTTAAACTTAGAAACCTATAACTAAAAGTTTTACTCCCCTTAAACCAAGTCCGATTTAAAAGTCTAAGACATTTATAATAACCACAACATATTAAAAAATCGTAGACAACGGACTTGGTTTAGAGAGTGAGAAACGTTATCGTCTGGAACTAAATTTGCGTCGAAAATTTTGGCACCTACGCTATTCGATCGTCAGTAAATCTTACTAATTAAACCAATAAATAAATAAGTAAAATAAATAAAGGTCATATAAGAGTATGAAGTCAATATTATACACTGCCGTTTTGCTTTGGGCGGTACGAGTATAAGCTCATCAGAATTCTAACCGGTGTTAAGCGTCACATGGCAACCCCACACATTAGCGCCATAAACTCGACAATAACTTAATTCTTGGGGGCTGCCCCTGCCCTGGGGATGACAATTCCGGCTCAAGTTTAATGTATTTAGACCCATCGATCTGATGGATAGAGGAGAGGAATTAGTGACTTCGTTAAATTGTTTCGTCGTAAGCCAACGTGCTGAATTCGTGATATTCGATCAAGTCATTGGTAATTCATTTAATTAAGTTGTCTTCCAAAAAGCAAGTGTTGAAAAACGACAGCATACCTATTTAGATCTGTCAACTAATTAAGTAACTTACTCGTACTTGTTATAAGTATGTATTTCTTTATATAAGTAGGTTAAACGTTGTCTAGTACCCATAGTATCCAAGTCTAGAGCTTAGTTGGTAGTGACCCTGCTTCCGAAGCTAGCAGTCCTGGGTTCAAGTCCCGGTAAGGGCAGATATTTGTGTGATGAGCGCGAATATTTGGTCCTGAGTCATAGGTGTTTTCTATGTATTTAAGTATATATTTCTCTATATAAGTATTTATATCGTTGTCTAGTACCCATAGTGCAAGCCTAGAGCTTAGTTTGGGACTAGGTCAATTGGTGTGACATTGTCCCCTGATATTTATTTATTTATTTATTATTTATTTACGTCTGGGTCAATAATTATAATGTGCTTGTTCCCTCATGTTTATTTTATTTACTGTCAATACGTCATATTTATAACAAACTGGTTTTATAAGGGTTTTTTAACGTTTTAATAAATATAAGCATCAGGCAACACTGGTTGCAAGTAAAACCAAAAGTTTTTTTCAGTATTTACCGCTAAAGTGAAAACTAAAGTGAAATGCCAACACACAATGCGAACGCTGCTGATTGGCAGCTTAACGGAAAGAAGGTGGTCGGGATCCGAATGCAGAACAGACTATTTTATTCTCTCTCAATGTTTATTTGCAGACTGTGTTGGCTTTTTGACCTACCAAAGGAGATTCTTCGTTTACTTTCGCAGCGAATATTTTAAACTGGTATGTTAATATGATGCTGGTATTATATTTAATGCTAAATAAAGAATAATTTCAGTATTTTAATGTAATAGTTCCCAGCAATGACGAGTTTTAAAATACATGACTAGGGGTATTGAATAATAACTCCAAAGAATTTCTCTGTTCTAGCCGACAAGCATTCTCTTATTAAAGACTTCGCATGTTCCTGCAAATTACTTCGCATGTGTATGATATTCTCTTTCACCTAGTAGAAAAATTAATTCCCTTTAGTATTCAAGCCTTGTCGATTGGCTTTGTTTAGCGAAAATAATACACAAGACATTTAATAACTGGCAACATTCAAAGGACAACCTTAGCAAATTAAAGCGGCGCAACATTGCAACGCGCATAATTTAATAAATGATCACAAAGACGCCGGCGAATTAGAACAGGCGAAATTAAATTATTTTTTTCGCGTGGCAACACAGACTTGTTTACGTCATAGCCGCGCGGTGCGGCGCGCAGTGCAGACGTCACATGCAAACGTCGCGAGAAAATTTAAAATAAGAATGCAACAGATTTTATTTCGTCGCCAGATTTTATTACACGTTTTCGACGTGTGCCTGACGCGGAGTTGATTGTATTGCTGGTTGTAAAATTCGAACGGTTGGCGCGAATGTATTTTAGGATACGTCAATGTTGTGACTGCATCACAAATTTATTGAATTTCATTGATTTTGTGTAAAATGAGAGTTTCCTCAGTAAATGTTGGATAGAATAATCTGCGATTGTCATACGCTAGATTGAACGGGACAGTTGGAATAAATAAATGTAGGTATACATTTTAGTCGTAAGCAATTGCGGAGTGCAAAGGCTCTTGCCCACAACAGGAAACACAGGACAATTTCGTAATATGTTATACTGCAGCTTACTTCTACTGCCGTAAAATTTTCAGCTGCGTTAAAACTCACTAAGACTTTAATATATTTACATGCATAAGTTAAAGCATGATATTTCTATGTTTACTTCTCAACTTGGTAACTGGCAACTCAACAGTTAAACCAAGTGTAAAACGATTCCAGACAGTCCGTCTGTCAGTATACCCGTCAGTAATCAGTTTAATTCTTACGTATGTTGCTCACTCGCTTTCTCTTTTACTCAAAAGTACCTGAAACAGGAAAAAAAAGAATTTTATAAAACATGTTTATGACGACGCGGCTAGCCTTTTTAGTAGTAAAATTAACCTATGAAGCTAGAGGTCCCGGGTTCGACTCCTGGTAAGAACAAATATGTGTAATGAGGATGAGTTTGATGTCTTAGGTAATTTATTAGCCGACGCAATAGCTTAGGTGGTTGTGACCCTAACTACGAAGCTAGCGGTTCCGAGTTCGATTACCGTTAAGAGCAATTATTTGTGTGACGAGTGCGAGTGTTTATTATGTATATAGTACATTTAGTATGTATATAAGTATATATTTCTGTATAGCTCACAATACAACAATATTTGTCAATGGAATATCACTGGAATCTATTGTGAATCATTAGCCATTAAAACATAAGAAATTATACTCTACTTCCTTTGCACTAGATCTTTATTCCAATGGCCGTAATATGTAGGTACCTACTACTTTTAGGACAAGGAGCCTAACGAGAGTATGTTAATCGTTGTCTATGTATAATACAGTAGAGTTCGTAAATATTGTGTACACGTTAGTACCTAGTCATTTAAAACCTAGCCAATTCACGTATCATCATCATCATCATCATGTCAGCCGAAAGACGTCCACTGCTGGACATAGGCCTCCCCCAAGGCTTTCCACTCAGACCGGTCTTGTGCTTTTCGCATCCACCGCGGTCCCGCGATCCTGACGAGGTCGTCACTCCATCTTGTTGGAGGCCTACCTACAGCTCGTCTTTCGGTCCGCGGACGCCACTCCAGAACCTTCTGACCACATCGGCCATCAGTCCTGCGAGCAATGTGCCCCGCCCACTGCCACTTCAGTTTAGCTATTCTTAGGGCTATGTCGGTAACCTTAGTTCTACTGCGGATATCATCATTTCTGATTAATTCATGTATGGCTGTTTAAAAATGACAGACAAGGTACTAAAGTCTACACATTTATGAACTCAACTGTACAAGCCTAGATCTGATTTAAGGATTAGGTTAATTTCAATTTAAAAAGTAAAATCTACAAAGAATTCCTCGAAAGTTCTGTCATTAATTTTTCAGTCCATATCAAATCTTAACTCACTATAAACCTCCGTTTACCCAACTACCAACTAAAAGTCATTAAAATTATCGCATAACTTGCTTTCGACCAAACTTGTGTTCGAAGTTTGACCTACTTCGCGGTATCATTACTCTGCATCGCTGAAAGGTTTCTTTTGTAAGATAAATCTATGGTTTGTTACATGTTTTGTGTTTAATTCAAGTAAGGAACAATAAGGGCATTGTGTCGGGGCCGCCCGTTTGGCCGAAATATTTTTGATCAAGTATGAGATGGTTCTGTTTACAACATATTATCAAAACCGCTTATAACATTGATTAGGCTGGATTAGCATTTTACCAAAGAGCATCTTCTCAAATTTTGAACGTTTTTAAGAAGTTTTCAGAAAGCTGTAAGAAAATTCTTAATTTTTGTATGGACAGAGAACATTCTCAATTCTCGACTGTTCCGTCTTTTTTTTAGGTATATCTTTAAAACATATCGAAACTTTTGGGCATATCCTGCAACTTGCGCTTTGATAAAAACCTTAAGTATATAAAGCTCCTCTTGCATGTAGGTGTGTACAAAACTAATATGGGATTTACTTCAAATTTATAATGTGGAACGGTTAATACAGATGTGTTAAAACGACATGGAAAAGGAGCTATACTTAATTTTTGTAACTATAGGCTAGGTTAGGTTAGATATCACTGAAAAAACGTAAATAACTGCGGTGTATTCCACCTCTTGGAAACATATTTCATTGGATCAAAAACAATTCAACCTTAATCATTGTCCTGTTAATTTGCAACAAAAACACAAACATATTTTTTGAAAGCAAAAAGCTACTATGGAACTGGAACCTAATTCAACTGATTACGAAAAAAATACATTTTAAACTGTGCCTCTGAAAACTATGTTTCGATGTAGGCAACAGCTTATGACGACTATAGGTATAACCGGCGTTCGAAAAGTTTATATATCTCAAATTTATTTCACAAAAAGGCCGGATGCCCAAATCTTAAGCATTTATAAATAACTTAACAATACCATCAAGAGACCAATTCCCCAATACAAACAGTGAGACGTAATGTTACGTCAACATCCCAGTACCCTATTTATGTAGAAAAGTAAACAGAAATCAGCGTACGCCGCAGCAAACTTAAACTTATATTCGACGCAGCAAAATGTATATTTCTTGTACGGAAACAAGTTTGTCTAAGTTGCGAGTTGCAAAGAGCGAGCAACGCCGGGTGGGGTTGTATTGGCGTAAGCGGACGCGGGGAGTGGAGCGATTTTAAACATGTAGACGTACTAATTATTAGGTGTTTCAAGCATGCCATGCAGTGTGCTCTCAGAACTAAAATTCTAACTTCGATAATCAGAATCTTAATACTTACTTATTGTAGAACAGCTACTCAAGCATACTGACATAGTTATCAGCAATAAAAAGTGTAACGTATGTAAAAATCAGTAAATAGTACTTCATCATCATCATCATGTCAGCCGAAAGAACCCCACTGCTGGACATAGGCCTCCCCCAAGGCTTTCCACTCAGACCGGTCTTGTGCTTTTCGCATTCACCTAACCATGGGCCTCATAAGGAAGCTCAAAGTCACTCAGAGGGCTATCGGCTATGCTCGAGGTTCCTCTACGTGATAGAATCAGAAATTATGATATCCGCAGTAGAACTAAGGTTACCGACATAACCCGAACAATAGCTAAACTGAAGTGGTAGTGGGCGGGGCACATTGCTCGCAGGACTGATGGCCGATGGGGTCAGAATTTTCTGGAGTGGCGTCCGCGGACCGGAAGACGAGCTGTAGGTAGGCCTCCAACAAGATGGAGTGACGACCTCGTCAGGATCGCGGGACCGCGGTGGATGCGAAAATAGTACTATAATATTATTTTATTTGTTTATATTAGCACATAATAAAACCGATGTAACACCTTTATTAAGAAACTCACCCAAATAAAGGTGTCATAAAATAAAGAAGCTTTTCTTTGGCAAGCAATGGGCAAAGAATGGGTTATTACTCGTAATAGTTAAATGATGTGCTAATGTTTAAATCTTTTTGCCCACGACCTCACGAGATTTATCAAATCACCTTTTTCAGGGTTTACGCTATCACCATAATTTCCTTAAAATCAGTCCAGCAGTGTTACTGTGACAGCGTAACAAACAAACAGAGTTACATTTGCAATTATTATTAGTATGAATAAGTAACGGTTCTTGATACTTTTTATGTTATGTATTACTTCAGTTTTATGCAAAGTTGTCAAAGCGTTATCAACTCGCTGCCTCTCGCCACACACAGCCAGCCAACTAGCAGCATTCTCTCTTTTCTTTACAGAAGTAGACCGGGCGGCACCCTGCGTTCTAACTGCACCATGCTTAGACTGTTTTTGACAACACTAAAGTTGCACTTTTTAAGCGTATCCCGGCACCCATTGTTTCGTCTTCCGATGGCAAAATGGGAATCCGTTTTCCGATTGTAAAGTTTGAAACAATAAAAGGAACAAACGAATTATGCAAAAGAACTTTGTCAAAGTAGTAAGAAGAATATTCTACTGTTGGCATTTTTGATTCAGAACCTTTTCGAAGTATGTACTATGAGCCCATCGGAACCCTGAACCACCATTTATAACTGTATCACAGTGACGTTATGATTCAAGTCGTAACAAGTGCCAAACAAATTGTTTTATAATATTACTGTGAAAAGGTAATGAAGGTTTTTTTATGGTGAAACTATTTTAAGTACTCATTGATGAACATCTTGTAGTTTTTATAATTTGGTCATGTACTGCAATGTTAAAACGGTATGTCTACTGCAATTCCAACAGTACCTAGGGCACTAGTCTAGCTCTATCAATGATAGCGTAGTCATCCACAAAATGATGTAGGATAATCATCATCTTCTGCTGGACACAGACCATTTGCAATAACCATGCCCACATTAACCAGATAACGATCTTCAAATAAAACTATCTGAGCCTGCCGAATTCTGTGCGCCTTCCCGTTACCGATATTATCGGCAATTATACGGCATTAGTCGTAAGTCACACGAGATGTGATCGCGGCCGGCGGCGCTTTGAGTCTGAGGCGGTCAGAGGGGCCACTTCAATCTGTGCAGCATCACACCGGAGTGCAACGACATAACCATGTTCACTGCCGCCTTACCTTATAATGCGGGTGGTAGGACCTTGTGCAGGGTCCGTCCGGATCGCTACCACCATCTTATCCATTAACCTACCGCCAAACAGCAGCGTTCGCATTGTTGTGTTCCGGTTTGGGGATAAGACAGCCGGTGTAGACTGGCATAGAGGCATTCCATCTTAGTCCTCAGGATTGCAACGAATTTGCAGTCTTAGGCTTGCAGTATTGTGAATGCGAATGTCTATGGGTCACAGTATCCACTTACCATCAGGTGGTCTGTGTGCTCGTTTGCCTTCTCTATGCAATAAAAAATAAAAAAACAATATATATGTATTGTGCTACACTCTAGTGTCACCGGCACTTTAATTAATGGCTTTTACCAATGGTGTATTTTGCCATTGTCGAGTTATTTATACAGAAATAATTCCATGGATATCACACGCGAAGACAATTGTTCGGTAAAAGAGTATTTTCTCTAATGGACTAGAAGCACATGGGGTTAGCTCCACGTGCTTCTCCCAAGCGTGAATATTGCTTTGGTTCTTGACATTCTCCTGCTAATTTGTAAGGTGTGACAATTAATCATGGTATAGAGGTATTTCATCTTAGTCGTTAGGATTGGCCACGCATTTGTAGTCTTCGGATCGCCAATGTCTTACATTATATATATAAAACAGGTGTATGTGCTCGTTTGAGTTTTTGTACCATGGTCTACCTCTGTTTCTGTAACCGCTGTTTGAACAATCGTGATTCGATTGTTTGTTAAAGTAGGAATTTAGTTGGTATTTATTCGCTTCGGTGTAACAAGGACCCACGTCGACCGCGTCTATTTTTACTCGGCGGTTTCAATGGGTCTCGAGGTACATAGGTCGCGTCTGACAAGCGCACTTTTCTAATTAAGTCCGAGGTTCGAAGTCGGGGCTATTTTTTGCACCTACTTCAAAAAGGTTAGTGTTTGTTGGACCGGTTTTGGATTATTTAAGGAGTGCAGCTCGAGTGTTGGGTATAAGTTAAGATCGTCGTTGTTTTTTGTTTTTTTCTGAGGCAGTGGAGCAACATGATTGACTTAAGAAGCCTGATACAAAAGCAAGATGACAACGTCGTATTTTAAAAGCTTTCTATGGTACTAGGCAGAAAAGCAGTTAATTCTGACACGTTTTTGAAAATTGATAATGATGACAAATTCCTTCTCACCACCAGCATTGTTTTACTACTGTCAACATTATCAATATTTGTAAACTTCATGGTTGTGCAATGTGTCAGGGTTGAGTTCTTATCTGCCTTGTTCAGCAGTGCTAGTAATATTGTAACAGTTTGTGATAATAGTTAGACAAAAGTGATTCTATGCGAGTTTGATTACGAAGAATCAAAATGATCAATCTAATTAGACAGTAGTTGGTAATGTTGAATCACTTGTTAACTAGGTTAGGTCTATAATAATATATTGTTTAGTATTATTAACGTTTAGGTTTCGGACTAGGCGATCGCTTTTTATTATGGCATGGAGTAGGCAAAGCAGCACACAGGCCACCTGATGGCAAGTGGAACATGTGACCCATAGACATTCGCATTCACAAGACTGCAAGCCTGGGAGTGCAAATGCGTTGCCAACCTTGAGGACTATGGTGGAATGCCTCTATGCTAGTCATTACACCAGCTGTCTTATCCCCAAACCGGAACACAACAATGCGAACACTGCTGTTTGGCGGTAGGTTAATGGATAAGATGGTGGTAGCGATCCGGACGGACACTGCACAAGGTCCTACCACCCGCAAAAAGCACTGCAGAAAACTATAGCGTAAGGGATTTTTTTACAATAATTCTTAAAAGTAAGTTACATCAATACGTAGGTAGGTAGCCAATATAAACTTTAAATTCACAATAATTACTAGGAGAACAACACCACAAGGTTTCTACATCACAAATAATCAATAAAAAATGTATAATTATAAATCTTTCGATTATTAATGAAATAAGAAACAAAACGATTACACATTACACACTATTAAATTTAATTCCTAAACATCACTTACTAAACGGAATTTGTCAGTTAACGTCTAAATTTTAACATATTTAAATAAGTTTAATTAAAATAGTCAGTTAGCCGTCTTACTAACCAACCCCGCCCATCAGTTAGGCTGCTCGGATATTTTCGGTTTATAATTAATTATAATTAATGCCCATAACAAGTGGAGAGCAATTAATTATGATAATTATAGCAGTTATATCGTTAAAGTACATCTTATTTTTAGTATTCGTTATCTATTTAAAAGCTAAGTATTCAAGGCAATTTTAAATTTTAGATAATGTTAACAGCTGTAGATTCTCATGGTATAAGCGTGGTAAAGACGATTCTTTTACGAAGATTGCAGGTGCAGGAAATGTGCAGGTTTCCTCATGATTTTTTCTCCCTTTGAGCATCGCGTAATGTACTTAAGTTAAAAAACTTATTGAATCATGGCGACCACTGAGTTTTGAACCCAGGAAACTTACGATCGCGATTCAACATGCTTTGCCACTACGCCACTGACAGGCTCTCCATCAGAAACAACAAAAACCACCGAATTTTTAATAGGTTCATTTATACTATTTGCTTAGGTAACTTTTAAATAAACCAAGCCATGTCACGTAGTTCATAATCTGATGGCAGTCGATTTTTTCTCCCTTTGAGCATCGCGTAATGTACTTAAGTTAAAAAACTCATTGAATCATGGCGGCCGCTGAGTGTCGAACCCAGGAACTTATGATCGCGATTCATCATGCTTTGCCACTACGCCACTGGGAGGCTCTCCATCAGAAACAACAAAAACCACCGAATGTTTAATAGATTCATTTATACTATTTGCTTAGGTAACTTTTAAATAAACCAAGCCATGTCACGTAGTTCATAATCTGATGGCAGTCGAACACTTTAGCAGGTTTTATCGATAAGCGCTACGTTAAACGCGGTGTGACGCACATGATTTTACATCAGATTATCTAATTATCAAACATTGTTTTAAACGGTGAACGCAGCGGTCACCACAGTCATATCTGATGTAAAAATGATCAGCGTCAAACGCATCGCGTTTAATATAGCGTTTATCGCATAAAACAACCGATCTCTTAACTGTTACGTATTTAAATTTTTGACATGACTGCTAAATTGATCGATTGCCATTGGCTCATGAACTAAATCACGTGGTTTGGTTTATTTAAGAGTTACCTAACACAAAATCAGTTTGTTATCATTTATTTATGTACCTTAAAATAGTCGTTGGAGAAAAAAAATAATTACTTTTTATGTTTTAAAAAGATTTTGCCCTACACTTACACCTAAGCTTAACATCGTTAAAAATACCTGTAATATTAATATAGTAATTAAGTGAATCAGTGTAAGCATTTAATCATTAACTTGGGTACTTATTCGTATTACCGTCTAAGCGGCAGATTAAAATGGCTAAGTACTTAATCTTATTAAGTTTGTGGTGCTCCAATATTGATGTTATAAATGCTTTAACTTCAACTTATGTGTTTTTCTAAGTTACTGCTGAATTAAGTTTCTTAGCCGTTGTAATATTTACTTAATGATTTATAAGATTTAGGCATTTAAAATTATCTGTAATTGGGAATGTACTCTTTGGGAATGGCAATGCATTTGCAGTCTCGTGATTGTAGTCTTGAGAATGTAAATATCAATGGCCAAATCCCACTTAGACTCAGGAACAAAATATTCGCGTCCATCACAGAAATATTTTGCCCTACCTAAGAATCCAAGTTGACTAACCACGTCATCAAAACATTACAACATACTTGTATGCAAACGCAAGCCGAAACATTAATTCACCAAATCTCATTTTACCCACTCAACCTAAAGTACAAAGGTTTCCTTTCAAAACACTACATGCATTACCTCAGATAATACAATACGGACAATTAATCACTGTGAGGGATCGTACAGAAATAGGTGCATCCATTTATTCCTCATCGAGCGTGTGTGGTGTCTAAACAGGAGTAATGGTACCAAAGATTCCATTCGTTTCATTATCATCATCGCTATATACACCTTCAACTTCTTCACCAACATCTCCATAATCATCTTTAACACAAAGTACTACGGTTTCTGCGTTTTCTTCATCTATTTTGTCAGCTGCATCGTTAAGTTTGTAGAATGAGTTATTAATATTTCTATGTTGCCTGTTGATACCGTTATCCTTGGCAGGGAAATCTTTTGTTACGATGATCAATTTGTTTTTTTTTAAAGTTACGTCTTTATTGGTTCCGAGTTTAATGACTTGGGAATGCTTTCTGATGATCTATCGATTACAAAGTACAAAATAAAGACAAAAAAAATGTACATAAGGCATCAATTATTTAGAATTTTTGAATATTAAACTTAAAAAGGAACTTATGTAACATTTAAACAAGTCCGGAACTTTTTTTTCTTACAGATAAAAATGTAAAACTACTTTGAAAACGGCGTTTATTTTTATTTTGGATATCTTTAATCTACTTCCATTTGTAGCGTGCAGATAAGAAAAAACCGACCAAGTGCGTGTCGAACTCGCATTGAGGGGGTTCCGTAGGTACATACATACTTTTTATTTTCGTTTTTTTTTATAGAATTCTTATAGGTTTTCCTATAATCTACAAGCAACGAACTATATTTTGTATTGGTTTAGGAGATCAGGTGGGGGGGATGGTCAATTTTTGTCTTCTTTCATAAATAAAATAAAAACTATATATAACAAGCCCTTTCATTTGATATATGACACAGTAAGGTTTGCTAATCTGTTTTTATAATTTCCTAATTTGTCCCCCTCGATGACCGTTATATAAGAAAATATTTATTATCCAGTAGTTTAGGAGTAAATTGGCTGTGACAAACAGACAGACAGACACGCACGAGTGATCCTATAAGGGTTCTGTTTTGTCATTTTTTGTACGGAACCCTTAAAAGTAAACGTCTCAAAAGAGGTAACTAAAAATTTGTCATAAACTAGCAATATTACTTCAGACCAATTCAAACTTTCCATACCCACGCATCAGTTAGCACGACCCAGTTTAAAATGTGAACAAACTAAATATTTTGAATCACCAATTCTCTTACGGTTACTACAATTAGAGTATTTCCGTAGACAACTGTACTCTACAGTCTGCCACAAGTCATTATCGAATACCTTAACAAGAGAGCTCTTGTGTCGTTAATGTTAAAGGTCATATTACAGTACTTTTAATTCAGAAGTTACTCACTGTACATGCTACAATTATAAGTAGAACGAGTGATAATTTAAGAACAGTTTTTAGCTAATAAGTGAAATTAGCAGATCGTGTAAAAGAAATTACTCCACTTGTCTTGTAATTTATAATGGCAAAACACTCGGTGCTAGATAAGTTGCCATCGCATACGAACGCTAGCATTTGGTGACCACCTGTCACTTACAAAAATGTATGGAATTGACGTAAGTCACGTGATATATCACTTGTTACAACTGACACGCTGTAATGTGATCACTATCACTCGTGTTAATCGAATAGTGATAGTTTTGACGTTTTGTCCGTCGTTTCACGGTACTATTTTGACGGGATGAAATTTACACGAGCGGGTGGTAGGACCTTGTGCAGGGTCCGTCCGGATCGCTCCCACCATCTTATCCATTAAACTACCGCCAAACAGCAGTGTTCGCGTTGTCGTGTTCCAGTTTGGGGATACGACAGCCTTAGCCGGTGTAATGACTAGCATAGACGCATTCCATCTTAGACCTCAGGGTTGGCAACGCATTTGCAGTCTTAGGCTTGCAGTCTTGTGATGGAAATAAAAAAGGGGTTGAAAATTTAAATTATGATTTCAAAAAACCGATTTAAATTAGTTTAATTTATTTATTAGCCATAAATGGTGTTAGATCCTATTGTTCAAATAATATGAAAGGCAGTGCTATGATTTATAATAAACAGTGAATGTTGAGTCATTAACGTATTGTTTTATTATTGCAAGAAAATCCATCTTTGCTTACCTAAACAATCTAGGTAAATAAACGATAGGTCTGGGACAGCCCAAGATGACCAACGTTAAGCTTTCGTTTTACGAAATCGACAGAAAATGTATGGAGTGACATTCAATGACGCCTGTTAGTTTCTAATCTATTTCAAAATTATAATTATGATGACAATTTTTTTTTTTTTGATATGATGATAACTAGAAATAACTAACATTCTAAACCACACGCGAGCAAAGCCGGGGCGGGCCGCTAGTCATAAAATAAACACAAGTAAAGTGACTAAACATGCATTTTTTCAACACGACATTTGCACCCACGGCCTCTAATTACGCCCTAATAGCATAATATCATAACCGAGTGACATACATGGTCACAGTCAAACCATAGTTAAACTAAACGCGGGTCAAACGCCCATTACGGTACTCGTTCGAGGCTTATCTGATGCCAGTACAATGGTTAAACGCTGTTAAGTTTAGTCATTGGTTGTTATCTTTCCAGTGAAAGTGGTTGTTAAAATTGTTTCATTTGGTATTTTTGTTGGTATTTTTAATTTGGAGCGCTGCTTATCTGTAAGTTACTCTCGGTCCAAGGTTCATAGAAGGGTTTTTGTTGTTTTGAGTGAAACTGGTTATTGTGGAGATCTAACTATGGGATTACTTTGATAGTTAAGAACGATGTCTACCATCTCTTTGGTAAAACGGTTGGCCTAGTTGGTAGTGACTCTGCATACAAAGCTTACACTTGGGTTCAATTCATTTGTGTGATCAACGCGAGTATTTTTTTCCCGAGTCTTGAATGATTCTATATATTTCTCTTTATGCAGTATCTAGTACCCATAGTACAAGCCTAGATCTCAATTTGGGACTAGGTCGATTCAAGATTGTCTCCATCGCCGTTATATTTGTCGTTGCGTAATACCCATAGCCCGAAGAATAGCTAAACTGAAGTGGCAGTGGGCGGGGCACATTGATCGCAGGACTGATGGCCGATGGGGTCAGAAGGTTCTGGAGTGGCGTCCGCGGACCGGGAGACGAGCTGTTGGTAGGCCTCCAACTAGATGGAGTGACGACCTCGTCAGGATCGCGGGAGCGCGGTGGATGCGAAAAGCACACGACCGGTCTGAGTCAAGAGCCTTGGGGGAGGCCTATGGTCAGCAGTGGACGTCTTCCGCCTGACATGATGATGATGATGAATACCCATAGAAAAAGCCTAAAGAGCTTAGTTTAAGACCGGGCCTAGAAACTATTAAAACTTGAAGGCAATACACATAAACAATTTACGTTTAACTCATTATTTTTAATTCACAAGTTTTCTGCATTACCTAATTAATCCACTTGACCCTGCTTACCTATACACTACGCTAAACAAAAATGGCGAAATTAACAAAAACGTAGTACTATCAAACAACTAAGTACTCGTACTTAATGTGTTAATTGAATCTTTAGGTATTACTCAAGCGACCCAGAAGCGGCCCGTTTACCATTCAATGGGCATTTTGCGTCTACTTGAAACAATGGACTTACAACATACATTTAACACGGGAATGAATGCTTGCAAGTTATGTAAGCCTGGTATTTCTGGAGAGACAGAGCGAACGGGTCTTGGATTATGTTGAGGGAGAAAGACGGGTTTTTTCATTAAGTGATTCCAAAAATTGCCTGTTTTTGATAAGCTACAAAAAGTAGATCAAAATATGGTTAAAGAAACTTTATTCTCATTCGAATTACAATTCACTTACATGAGAACATTTAAAAACTAAGTTAATATTTAAGGTTAAACGCACAAAATTATTTAAAAAATTAGTAAATGCAGGTAAGCAGACAATTATCATGCAACGTAGTTCGTTAGCTTACAAAGATAAGAAGCTTGGTAACATTCATAATAAATAATAAATTAATATCAGGAGGCAATAGAAATCGAGGAGCTTCTATGAGTCGAAGGGATTTAAGAAGAAGCCGATAATTATCTAGCAGTAGTTAGACGCATTGCTAACATTCATTCATCATTTAACTCAGGCACAATCGGCTGTTGTTGTCCTATAACTTGACTAAAACGCCTCTGCGTGTCGGCTTCGGCTCCTTGTTCGGACGCCTTCCAAAAGTCCGGGGCTCCCATAGTTCCGTGATTGGTAAAGGCATACAAATAATAATAATGGCTTTAATCGGTGCCGACGTGCAAGGATCACATCTGTAGGTTATTTACATAAAACAAATAAACATCACATGTTAAGTGAGTCACGAAACGCCAGATAGAAGCTTAACTCCGTTGTTAATAAATTCATTTTGACATGATGACTGTGTGATCAAGCATGTGAACAGCAATATTGCCTTTCATTAATGCTGGTCTAAAAGATTTTTGAAATTGTATAATTTCCTTCATAGTTTGTTGTAGCATTATGTCAAGCGTCTTCCTATCACACAGAAAAGTATATGAAAGATGGATTTGAAATAATATATATGAAGGAGTGACAGTTGTAGCTAACATTTTCTCGAGCGGTGGTTATCACAAAAAAAAGTTTTTTGGTAAAAAATTGGAGTACGTTGCCAATTTCACTCCAAAATCCACTCTCATTTTCCAATATTTTTTTCGGATTGACAAAAAAAAAATAGTTACGTTGCAAGTATTTTTTAATCATCCTCGAAACATGCTATTCAAAGTCTTCGATCTTTGTATTTAATTTTCTTAATTAACAAACGCATAGCCATAAACATCGGTAGTTGTGAGAAAGGCGTTAATTAGACACTTTCGGTGCGTGGGCGCAGCCAGGGATGCTCGTTGGGAGATAAATTACAAGCGCGTACGCAGCCCTGAAGCCACGCTTGATTGGGTCCCTTGAAAATAAATAAATACATTTATCCTGGGACAACCTTATGCAAATTGACCACAAGCCAAGATGCCGTTAGCATTTTTAATAACTTTTTTTTTCTATCACTCAAAGTGTATCGGATGACGTTCTCGTGCGTTGCGATAAACCACGTGGTCAACTGTCATTCCATACATTTTGAGTGATTGAAAAGTAAAACGTTTGTAGCGTTTGCGTCTTGGCTACGGCCTCTGATACTTTCTAGTTGGCTTGACCTATCGGCAGTAGGTTGTGTTCCTTTGTTTTTTTTTATGTACAGTGAAACTGTGGGCCTCTGTACTTCACAGTGTACCTAACGCGACCGTTAATATTTGATCTCAAAATGGGAAATCGATTTATTTACGTCAATTAATAGGTTATTGATAAAAAACTAAAACATTTTTTTTAATGTTCTTTACTTTAAAATAATGGCGAATAAGTGGCGTCATGTACTACTTATTTAGTTGTTATAAGGAGGTCCAGAAAATAATATTTATTAATTTGTACTTTTAGTTATTTTTAAAGCGATGCGTTGTTGGGTTTTTAGTTTTTATTTACGCGTTTTTAAAACTTTACTGTGGCCCGAGCTTTTTTCGAGTAATTTCTCAACACAATTAATCAACTCTCACAGAACAAAGCAACAGTCACAAAAACAAAGAATTGGCGGTTTTATTCATGTGTTTAAGCTTAAATGATTTTAAACAATAAATTATGACCTTATTTTGAACAAGCAAAAATCTTTTTTCTTTAAACATGAGCAGTACATGGCACCACTTATTCGCAATTTTTATTTGTCTAATCATGCGCCTAACACTCTGTATATGAGGTTAACAAATTCATAAAATAGCTCCAACTAATTTTTGCGTGGTTACGCGAAACGGGACAATTGTGCGTCTCGGAGCTTCTTTTTGGGACGACGGGACAGATAACCGTAAAAAGGGATGGTCCCGTTTAAAACGGGACGTATGGTCACGTTAAGTATACCTCATGTTGTTTGATATCGTAATGATACTGTTAACGTGATAACCGCTATTTGATGTGACAGTAAGAACTATCATAACGTCGCCAGTGTTATTACGATATCGAAGCAAGACGTGCTTATTCAAACTGGAATAAAGACCCTGTTTTGGGAAGCGATATTATTTTGAGGTATTATTTAGACGCAAGTTGGGAGCTTTAACTATCACGCCGGCGGCAATTACAAAAATAGATCGCGCTAATTGAAATTCCTCGGAACTATTTCTATTAATGAGTTAATAAAATTTTATTTCAATATAAAATAAGGTTAAATTCCTGCAACTCTTGTTAATATACAGTTTCTAGAAGTCGGTTTAACAAATGAAGCGCGTAAAATTTTATCGCCTTTTAGCCTTCCGTGTCTAAATTGATTACTAGTTATTAGAATATTTAATTGACCTTAAATACTAAAGCAGTTATATTGGATAACTATTATGCTTTTCTAAGAGAAGGGAACATCTGGTGTGAAACTTAATATACATTCATCCTTATTGGGTTTTTTTTTATGGCGTAGAGTAGGCAAACGAGCACACAAGCCACCTGATGGTAAGTGGAAACTGTGACCCATAGACATTCGCATTCACAAGACTGCAAGCCTAAGACTGCAAATGCGTTGCCAACCCTGAGGACTAAGATGGAATGCCTCTATGCTAGTCATTACACCGGCTGTCTTATCCCCAAACCGGAACACGACAATGCGACCACTGCTGTTTGGTGGTAGGTTAATGGATAAGATGGTGGTAGCGATCCGGACGGACCCTGCACAAGGCCTACCACCAGCACTTGAAATAATTAAACATGTTCTCTTTTCATATAAAAATTAATACATTTTTAGTAGTTACTGGGAATCAGTCATAATCAGTTATAAATATAATATTATTATCATATTTGATACTGTCTTATACTTTATCATACTTTTTTATTTTATTTTTATTTTAGGTGTTCTATGTATTTATTCTATTTATATTTTATAGTCAATAATATCCTCCTTGCATCCATCTAATTCAATTACACACTGCAACATAAAAGACGCCATTAAGAACCAGAAATAGCCAAAATCAATGGCCAAGTTCACTGCACCTCGTATCTCGAAGCCTCAATAATTATAGTAATGGTGCATTAAAGAAGTTAAGGTCAGTCTTTTTAGGGCCTACTGTACTAACTTTTACACTTGCAGCCTGTGGGTAAACTATACGCAGAGACAGTACAGCGCTCTGCGAGTTCAATATAATAACGCGTTCAGAGTGCTGATGGGGCTGCCCCGGTTCTGCAGTGCGTCAGGGATGTTCGCAGAGGCGCGGGTAGACTGCTTCTACGCCACGATGCGCAAGCGGTGCGCATCCCTGACGCGTAGGGTTAGGGCCAGCGCCAACAGCATTCTGAGCATGATCGCGAGCAGGCTTGATTGTCCGTACATAGGCTACTGTTGCCAGCTTCACGTACGGGCGAATCAGTAAATAATAATTTTTTGTAGGTAATTATTTGAACTATCTTTACTAACCCTAGAATAAGAATATTTTCCTGTGTTACTAATACCACTATGATCCTTTGTTGGTCGAAATAAAATGATTATTATTATTATTATTATTATTAGATAAAAAATCATTACGACCGGCTGTCTACGTTATCGCGGCATCTGAGATCGATCGGACTAAACAATTAGAAGGCATTAGAGAATCGGAACCGTTTTATTGGTATGAAGTGGACGGAGATTACACCGGCGTGTAATTGAGTACAAGATTTTTTTAAATGGTGATTTGATAAAAATCATGGATAGTTTGTCTCAAAAGCATACACGAATGACGAATAGGGATGTCAACACAGACCCAGGCTAAATACGCCGTAATAGTATAACCTCTAACGTGTCTTAAAATTAAATTTTGTACTCAGTTGACAGATAATATAGTTACTATTCGCTGAATCTTCGTCCGAGAAGATTAAGGAGTGAGAGGTTAGAGAATGACAAAATTAAGTGCAAATTCATAATCGACATAGAAAACGACATTATGCGCATACGCAACAGTATACAAAATAAACGTATGCGTAACAACGCATTATGTCTTTCTCACAATCATTTTATTGACAGTCATCTTGCTGCTTATTTTTTTTAATATTGATAAATATTATGTTTAGTCAACAGTTTCTGTAAATATTTTGATTTCGATTCAGTGTTTTGTACATTAAAGTGTTGTAAACAGTGTTTAAGAAAAACTACCATTTGGTATTATGAACTTTTAATGATTATGATATATAATAAGATACGCCTACGTATTAGTTTCAGGCGTTATGAAACGTTCTCACATACATACATCGTTTCTATTGTTATCATAACATCCGGATTTTTTATTTAATCTCAGAGTCGCGCGTAACAGGTAGTATTTATAAAGCTTTTTCTAAATAAGTTGTAAATATACAAGTAGAACAAAAAACAATGAAGATATTTGAAAAATAATTGAAACAATTTTTGGTACAAAAATGCTACTACTCACTTGGGTAATGGAACCAGTAGTGGACAAGGCACCTATAATGGTCACTTGATTCGTATTTTACAGAAGATAAGGCTATGGAGCATGAAAATAAGCGTGTGAACTTTGAATTAAGAGCGATTTAAAGTGTCCATTACTGGTGCCTGTCAGCTAAAACTGACAATCAGTAGTGCCATCATAAAACTATACTTAAACCTCTGTCTCTCATGTGCCCAACAGGGTTTCATATGTTGAGCTTACCTATGTAAGTAAATAGTTTGTAACATGTGATTTTTATGCAATTAAATATATAAATACGAAGTTACACTTCGGTGTGACAGCAGCCCTTCTCCGTTAAAGTGAGGTTAGATAGTTCAAGAGATGCTATCGCAGGGCCTCAGTATACTCGAGCTGGCAACACGAACTAGAATATTATGTGTACGGTGGATGTTGATCGAGCAATATAATACATACTGGTAAATGCCATGCTCTAACAGCTTCATGGGTACGTGATACGTGGTAGACTGTACTATCAGCTCAAAGGAACCCTGGCCCACCATGACGAAAACAATCTGTTTGACATTTCTTACAACTTAAATTAAAACGTCACTGTGACGCAGTTCCACAGTGGTTCAGTTCCCATGGACTTATAGCACATCAGGCCTTGAGCTTTTGGTGCCGGAAACAAATTAACATTTATTACTAATAATTTCATGAGTACAGATTGTTACTACATACTTCAGGCAGCAGTGGTCGTTTGCCCCCTAAAACAAAAAAAAAACAAGAAAACATCAGTTCAATTGGAGAAAGATTGTCCTCTTTTTTTTTTAGCATATCGAGTCCTAGAGAATCATTTTTATTCCATACCCTGCCGTTGGCATTTATTTTGCCATACTATCCTTTGATCAGCCAATAAGAGTGGCCCGCAATAAACTCACAATTTACTTTTTTTAATTTACAACCACTGACCAACGATAAACGGCGTGCAAAAAATACGGCAAATAAAAATTTGCATGCGCTCATTGTAATTTATTATTCAATCCGGACGAAATCAATACGGACGGGTTATAAAATTCCGGGATCGCGGCGAGCGTGCAAGTTACGGAAACAAAATAATAATTTGTATGATTTAGTCTCCGTATCTATAGATGAATAGTTAATCACTTTAGCTTAGGCTCTTAGGTCGCGTGAGAGACAAGTACAAACCCGAAACATGTTCTAAGTGCTTAAAAAATGTATAGTGTACGTTTACGTGTTAGTTAATTCAAATAGGGAACAACAATCGCTAAAGAAATAAAATTTAACACGACCATCCTCTGTTTCATTTCTTGAATCATTTAGGTGACGGCTTTACCACTACAATATAAGACAGACAGCCGGTGTAATGACTAGCATAGAGGCATTCCATCTTAGTCCTCAGGGTTGGCAGCGCATTTGCAGTCTTAGGCTTGCAGTCTTGTGAATGCGAATGTCTATGGGCCACAGTTTCCACTTACCATCAGGTGCCCTTTGTACACAGGGTTTTATTCCCAGTATGAGCAAGTATTTATTTGTATGATAAGTGTGTGTATTTGTCCATACATGTAAGTATGTTTATCATTGTAGCACAACCTTCGAGCTTGACATCAGAAAATCAAATTGGGTAGTCCTAGAGACTAGACTGATATTTATTACTTATTCATTAATTCTTGACTAAGTAGTCTAAGTTAATAAGCAGATACGTTGTCAATACTTATAATGTCATTCTAGTACAAATTATAACTTTAAACCCAAGAATAGATTATGAATTGTATTTTGGTGACAGCTGTCAGAATTGACTTGAATCTGCCTTTTACTATAGGTGCTCATTGGCCTTCTCCTTGTTATAAAACAAAACACTCAATTTTCCGCCTCGTCGGTCACGTAACGTATTTCACCCCTTTTTTACCATGTGCCTTGACCCTTAAAAACGCAACGACAATGCCAATTCGGCCATTTAAAATGATCATCAAATTGTGACAAACAAATCAAATTAGCCGTTGCTCGGACGTGTAAATTGTGCTGTAATTGCGCTATTACCCAACACCGTGTCAGTCAGGGGCAGAGAATAAATAAAATTCAATACAGATTGGACACTCTTCTGAAAATTTTAAAAATCACTTCCATTTCCAAATGCCCATAACCCAAACCCAAAGCAGAAGATAATATTTAATGCGAGCAATCCAATTTGACGTTTAGTGTACACGTGTAGGTAGTGACCGGTAGTCTCGGGTTCGATTCCCGGTAAGTGTTAAGATTTGCATGATAAGTGCGATGATTCCTATGTATTTCTCTATTGTATGTTTATCGTTGTCTAGTACAAGTACAGAGCTTAGTTAAAGACGTGTAGGTCATTTGTGTAAGATTGTTAACATTAATCAAGGTCAAAATACACAAGGCCACGTAACCAGACAGAGCTCTCCATACAATCGAACGAGAGACCGACCAAACTATTTCACCTGTTTTGTTTCCAGTGTCTAGTGCCCACTCTAGATAATTTAATTCTCTAGTGTTATCAAAGAGCGGGTTGTCAGTCAGCCGGCCAGCCCTATAATTATCGCGTCCGTCCATCTGTTTAAAAAAGGAACGGTTCAAAAATGGAATTCGTTTTGAACTTTGACACTATTACGTTGGAATCACACGATTGAGTTGCTTCAAATAGAGCGAACGCTTTTTTAAACTGGCAGGTTGGAAAAAAAAGGTTTTGTAATAAGGTATGTCTAGATAGGAAACTTTTTTTATTAGGACTGTTTTTGAATATTTTTTTGTAATTTTGCCAAATAAGAGGTAATTTAAAGCCTTACAGTCTTTATGCTACATGAAAAGTAACTATAATACTCTTCTAAATGCTTAAAACATCAGAGGCATAGCGGTAGTGCGTTGCTGGCCTTCAAAGATTGATCAAGAAAAAAGGAGTGGAAAGGATTTACTACAAAAAAGAGGAGGAAAATGGTCTTCCAAGCATCTCCTCTGGCCAAATAAAATGCAGCAGTATTACTACTACTTAACACTGATAATATGTAATAGGTTAAATAGTCAAACCACTTAACACGGTAAACTACCTATTCGTACGTAATAGTTTGGTCTTTACTTGAAACCTTTTAAAGGCACTTATTACTTGTCACGACAGTAAAATTGACCAAAAAAACGTCAGCATTTCCAACATTAATCACCAATTACTAAACTCACTGTATCGACATAACGACAAACATTGACAAAAACTAATCATCAAACATCAATTTTGTCCGTTTGTGTGTCAAATGCATACATTCACTGCCACGTTACCAGCAAATGTATGTAATTTTGACACCCTACCGTGTCACTGGAGTTGAACGTATTAAACCGCTCTTAACAAATCGGACCGCTGCGCTGTTTTGAATCAGTACAAACAATTTCGAGCGCGACTTTGGATTTCGTTTCATTTTCAACCCTATACTGAGGTAACAAAATGCTGTTTTACTGGCGTGGTTGTTTTGTTCTGTCAATAATGGAATTAAAGCCCGGCGTGTAAATATTTACTTTGTAGTTGATAATCATGTGGAGCTACTGCAAACAATGTTTTGTGTCAGTTTTTGCCATTGCACATTAATGGAACGATTTTTTACTTCTTTGTATCTTCTATTGCAGTTAGTAATTCAATATGTTAAATTGTCTCGCTACGTCAATCATTTAAAAATCTTTATAAACCGCAATATCTTGAAATTTCTACACAAAAAACCAATACTAATTTCTATAAAAAATGCGGTCATGTTTTGGCAGACCATTCGTTTTTCAAAGCGAATGAACCAAAATGTTAAAAATAGCTGTCACATTTGTGGCTTCTAACTTCTAAATTTCTCCCATATCACAGTGAATGGTTGATTGGTCCTAACTATCACAGAGCTACAGCTCTCATTTACACCTAAACGGTGAGCGATTTCACGCGCCATGACTCGTCACCACGAGCCTATGACGATTTAGATAGAGATCCGTTACGTTCCATCCGCATCCATTCGAATTTCCATTTAGATGGCTGGCAACCCTCGACCGTTAACGGAGGGCGAAGGGGTTATAAAGAATTCCGCATTCGAACAAAGATGTCGTTCGATTTTTAAATAAGGGTGAGACTGGCAGTTTTAATTATCACACAATAATTAATTCAGGTGGTAATCAGTTTGTTGATATTTTGATTAGACGTTACTTAAATAAAAGTATAACTTGAGTCGTTAACTTTTTCACATTGTTTAATTATAGTTACTTCTTCATAAATCCTTACTTTTTCTGAATATATTTAGACTCAAATTAAAATTTTATTACTCAATATAACACAGTACACATTATATGACATGTTTAATTATATATGCAGTTACATTGAGGTCGTCAGAAATATAAATAAAAGGAATGGAATCACCCTTTACATTTTATTTCAGTGTTTGCTTCCGATGCGATGCGATGCGATGCGATGATTACTAGTTTCTCATACAATAACGTACCTACTACACAATTTTTCTTAAGAGCCAATTTACTGCATGTTTCTCTACTATAACTGATAAGATTATAATAAACCTTTAATCTATGGAAGGCTGCCTACACACAGGAATCACGCCCATATGCGGTTAAAAACAAGTAAATCATATTAGTATATTGTGTAAAATTAGTGCCTTAATACACTGCAAACATTGACGTTACATTCCAAACAAGCGCCAATCACTTCATATAAACCAGGCTTTCAGAACGGGCCTAAAATGGGACAGCGGCCATTTTGGGCAAACCGCCACATCATTTAATTTAGTCCTAATTACTGGACCCGTTTTACGGTGCGGTAATACATTGATCACCTGGATCGAGGAATTATTGGACGTGGCATTTGCTCTGGTCATGAATTAAATTACTGGCGAGAATTGAGCTTGCTTGGTTTATTTGAGAGTAATATGAGAATGTATGTTTTTTAAATTAGCTACGTAAGTGGCAACGGTTGGTGAAAACATACCAATGCATAGAGAATCATCTATCCGCCGCTCATGGTCACCGTACTCCCCAGTGACTAAAGTACAAAGTAGTCTTTTGGCCTTGAAATAATATTAAACCAAAAAAATACGCTGCTTTTTTGCACGTTCAACATGTAAAATTGAAAAAATATAATGAAGAAAGCGATTGGAAACACTGTTGTTTATCTCATCGATTTTAACTGCGCTTTTTGCCACAGGAAGATCACATTAATATAACTTCTAATCACATATATTTTAGACGAAAGAGCAATAATTGAATACGAGGATAGTACTGTAAGTAGTTATAGATAGAGAAAAGAGATTACTTACATTTGCTCCGTTACGAATACCGATGATCTAGAGAGATAGTGGCGACAGTCGTAATGGTTCACATTGACGGATGCGTTGGCTAAAGGATGATGAAGGACCGTAGATAATGACGGGTCATCGATGGATGGCATAGCGGTGCAAGCTTTTTTGTGCCATCACTTATTTAGAGTGTAAAGTTTAGTCTTTAAATAATAAATGAACTCAGTTTAACGAACTTTTTGCTTTTGTCGATAGAAACTTTGTGCGAAGACACGTTACTTTGCTTTGTTAAAAACTTAGATCTTAAAAGTTTATCCATATTAAGTTAACTTGGAGACGCCTGCGACTTTTGTGCGCGTTGATTTATTTTTCCTATATTTATTCAATTGTCAAAAAATCTGTTATCAATGCATCTGTAGTGTATTCGAGGAATCATTTCGGCAAATTTCAAGTCCTTAGGCTCAGCGGTTCACGTAAGATTTTTCATGTACAGACAAACGCAAAATTTGTGTTTTAGTACGTTAGTGTTAAGTTGTGGGAATTAGAAGTGCTAAACGAGACAGAGCAAGTATTCTGTAATCTCTGGCAGATCAAACCCTAATAGCAAAAACCTTAGTCTTATGTTACTTTTTAAGTGACAAAACGTTTGTAAGTAAATTTAACTATTAACAAATCCTGGCTGCGGCACCAATCTGAAAAACTTTTAATCATTAGACCTTAATGAGTTAGCTTTATTTTGATCACTTACGTTTTCTAACCAAAAAATAGTAATATAATGACAGCTATCAACTTCAACAATTCAAATTTACAGAAGTAGAGTGTGGTGCCGCGTCCAGGATTCAGATCTGTTACGTTATGGTCGAGCTGCTATCGGCTTAACTGAGTTAATTACGGCACGGATTGAGCTCGCTGCACTATGGCCAGATAATAGATTTAGAATACCCTCAATAAAGATCACTAAAGAATAAGTGACTACGCAGTACGGCGGTGAAGAAGAAAATAGGAAGAGACGGAGAGACGAGGAGGAAGACACTTTTTTCGCCGTGCAAAATCATTATATAACATTTTTCATAAAGTATATTTTTGGGCATTCTGAAATCTTTAGATAGGGTAAAGTCACCAGTGGTCTGCCAGAGACCTGTAGTCGGCCTCTGCCTTTACTTTATATGAGTGGGAAGAGTACGAAATATATATTTTCCACTCTTCGCACTACTACTACTACTGGTCTACTGGTCTCTACTGGTCTCTGGCTGACCACTGGTGACTTTACCCTATTCTACTAATTAAACACTCAAGAATTTCAGTAAAACCAAAACCAAATTAATATTAATTTAATAATTGGGTACAAATTCGTTTTGTTAAAAAAATGCCTAAAATTATTCGAAGATAAGAAAAAACCGTTCTCGATAATGTACGTTATATTGACCGTAAGTACTTTTTAAAAGTGGCCGCACGCAAGAATTCCAAATTTAAAACCTTCTGCGGGTAAAATTCTTGACGTAGAGTGTAAAAGGTGACCTTGAATATAAAAGGGCAAAGGCTTCGCTAAGTGAGGCAGTTTTAGTTAGGGCTCAAACACCCGTGCCAGCGCACCGAGAATAACTCTCATTAATATGTGTCCTGTATTATTTATAACGTCTTTTAAATCTTTACTTAATGAGTTACGATGATAAAGAGGGTTTGGGTATTTTTTTATGACATGAATAAGGCAGACGAAAAATTCGCGATGAATTCTAAATGCCGTTCTAAGTAAAACTGATCTAAATATTTGTTTAAACTAAGGATGGCTTAAAAGACGTTGATGCTCTGTTGGGTCTTGAATAATATTTAAGTTAACACAGGCTTCAAACGTGGAAATAGTATATCTTAGTCAAATATCATGGTCATCGTTATTTTACTATAAAGAGGTACCTATTTCTACTCTATGGTTGTATGTCTTATTAATATAACATGAGTCTGTAAGTCTTATAGATTTTATTTTTGCACTATTACGTATTTTGCCAATCGTTTTATTTCCCCAATGATTCGCCTGTGGTACTAAAATTACTCGAACGCCAAGCAAAAATGAAAACCTTTATCAAACCTATTTATGCACCCCAATTTGCCTCCTCACATCATCTTATCATCATATTTATCACCATCGCAGTCAAAATATCACCACAGTCATTGGTCCCAATGTCGCCTCCATGCATTGTATTCCTGTGACCTTCATATTTTTACTGTTCAAATATTGTATATGTCCTAAATAAACGCAATACATTCTCAATTAAAACAAATCACACAAGATAACCTTGGAAGCACGAGTAAAACAAAAACACAAAATCAGACCTAACAACCGTCTGGCAAATATCACGCAAGCAATCACAGCAGAAAACAGCGTTACTCTTTTATAAAAATGACGCTATCAGCCGCCGTCCCGACAAGGTGTTGGGGGCATATAATTTATTTCCTTCTACACAGACAACATAAGCCTCGAGAAAAATAAGCAAACTACCCACTTAAAAGACGTAACAGTCCTCAAACCAAACTAAAGGAGAAAACTCCACCTAAAACGAACGTCTCCAAAGTTCGAATCAGATTGTGTTAAGTGACCAATAGGCTGTTTCGCTTCGGTGGCTACATAGTTTTCTACAACGGGGTATAAATTCGAGAAGGGAGTGTCGCCCAGACGTTATTTAATTTCATAATAAATTGCAATAATTGCATTAGACGAGCCAGTGAGAATAAATCAAGTGATAAGGACCTTAAGACTTGGAAAAATGGCGGACGATGCACCGTAGAACGAAGATAGCAGTTGCGTAATGATGCTAGCAAATGTCTGTGTTTGTGATGCACTTTAAACGTTTGAAGTTGAGTCTAGAGCATTGTTTAATTGAACGGAAGAGATGGAACTTAAAGAAAAAATGAACGTCACCTCATCTTATATTTATCTATATAATGAAAGTGACGATATTGACAGTTTGCCTGCTACAGTATTAATTAATGAGATGCTAAATAAACAAGATAACTTTATGAAAACTTTAACTTCGTTTAAGCTCTTTTTTAAACAGTAAACAGAACACAACAACATGATACCACGTTTGTGTAATTAGCACCTCGCCTAAAATTGTACTGCCACCAACAGCAAGACCCTACCCAAACTGCCGACGTCAATATTTTAAGCGAAAACCGCAAGACGCTCCGAGGGTGATAAGCCCTTAACTGTTTAATTAAAGCAATACGTTTAAAAACAATACACTTAGTGCACCATGCAGTTATCAGAGCAATAAATTAACTTATATTGTCCGCGGCGGCAGTGCGCCGGTTAACTGTTAAGGACACGGTTAAGTGATTTAAATAATATAATTAGTTTTGGTGTTCTCTTTGAATTTTAGCTTTGTATGCTTCAATGTTATTTTGTTAAGCTAGAAATGAACGTGTTATAATATTATTTTTAATCAAATATTGCGTTCTTTTTTAACGTGAAGCTTGAAAGCTTAAGGTCGTAAATATAAAATAAACGTCTGCTAGGATTTAAAATTAGTTTTTTTTTATAAGGAAACAAAAATTGCAAAAAATAGAAAAAAATCTCCTTAGTAACGACGGTATTTTAATTATGTTTCTCGTTTTATTTATAAACTGTTAGAATAAGAATTATCTAAAATCCTTTAATAAATGTTTTTGAATATTTTTATTAGATTAGATGATTTGATTTTTATTTTAAAACGATACGCGATACCATATGGTTATGTTGCCACTATACAATAAAATAACCGTGTAAATAATAGACTATTTTAACTTTGGTAAGGGCACCTGGAATTTCGTGAGAGCGAAAAATTAAAAAAATTGCCAAATCTTTGATTATTATTCGTTTAAAGCACCTTGCAAAATATGGACAATCCCAACGTTGTTTACACAAACCACACCGTACTTACACTCAAGGCTAAATTGTTTTACTTAGGTAGGTCTGTTCCATTCATTTCTGCTGCGTCAGACCAAGCCACACCCCAACCTACCCTTAACTCACAAACCACAGACAAGATACAGCAAACAAAAGGCTAACGCCACACTGTCATTGTTCCACTACGGCTTAATTGTTTTTCCATGTAGACTGCCGTTATCTTTGTAATCGAATTTTCATAATAAGAGGGCGTTGATGTATTGTATGCGGATGTTAATGCGGGGGACTGTTTATTTGCGAAGATTCTCAGAGTTTTAAAATAGGGGTGTAGGGGGGTCTGGGTAAAAAAAACGAATTAGTCCGTCAGTAACATTATCAAAAAATATTGAACGTGTGTTTTTTGCAAATAATACAATCAGAATTGACAAATAAAACGAGCATCGAAGTTGGGGAGTGGGGGCTCGTGACGTCACAACGTGGTACTAAGTGAGCCACGGCATGACGTCACGCGAAACATAAGATACTTTATCTTCGTCATATTTTGTTGAATTAAAAAAGCAAAAATGTGTGATCAGATATATTTTGAAGTTACTTTAATTACGTAAGTATTTACACTACCGGGCAGATTACCAGCTGGGGCAGTTCCTGATAATTGAAAATGTTGGGAACAATGCTGTTATTACTATAGGTATTCCTTCACACGGAACGAATAAGTTCAGCATTGTTTTACTACTGTCAACATTATTCATTTTTGGAAACTTCACGGTTAATTGTGCTTTGTCAGGATTTTAAAATGGGTCATGAAACAGGAAATTGTAAATAGTTGATCCGAATATATGTAACTAAACTGCGAATGCAGGAATATGATGGGTTTTCTAGGAAATCGTGAAAAATAAGGCATTACTATGTTAGTAACTTTGACATTGATAATGAATGGACCTGATAAGGTAGATATGGCTCAGTCAGTAGTTAGTCAGACACCCCTGTCTGTCTGTACGTACTAGAAGTTATAGAGAAAACATAATAAACAAGATAAAAATGGACATGGATTTGATGGAAGGTGGCATTACTGCCATTCATAAATATGACCAATTTTAATTATTAATAATTAATTATCATTGTTAATTCTACGAATTTACCTTCAATATTAAAACTGAAAATCAAACGCTTTATTAAAACTCAAATTGGTTAACACGATACGTAACAAATACAGGGAAACCTCGTAATAATGTAATTACTACGTTTATAAACTGCATAATAAATACATTGGTAAACTGACGCCATATTTAGGGTCCCGTTTCCTGGAATAACATAATGAAACCTTTCAATTATACATTAATTGAAAAAAACTTTTAGAATCCTTACTCGTTTTTGTATGCGTTGATGGTAGAAAATTTCGCAATCAAATTGTGAATTTGAAAATAGAAATCATAAAAATGTTCACAATTGAGATGAAGAAAAGTTTAACGAGAGCGTATGTTTGCATACAATAATACAAGTGGTCGTATGGTTTCTATTTGTGACCGTCACGCGACAATAAAATAATGAACATTGACATTAAGGATGAAATCTCAAATACTATTAAGTGTAATCAATTTGTGCCATGCATCTGCATATTGAGTGTCTTAAAAAAACTATCAAATTCGCTCTACAACAAAAAAGAGTATAAAGATAAACCAATACTAATTTACTTTACTTTATTATTTAATTACCGCAGTGTTTGAAGTCAAAAGTCTTTGACCAGTGTGTGTTGCCAGTGATGACTTACGGATCTGAGACGTGGGCGCTAACAATGGGCCTCATAAGGAAGCTCAGAGTCACTCAGAGGGCTATGGAGAGGGCTATGGTCGGGGTGTCTCTGCGTGATAGAATCAGAAATGTTGATATCCTCAGTAGAACTAAGATTACCGACATAGCCCGAAGAATAGCTAAACTGAAGTGGCAGTGGGCGGGGCACATTGCTCGCCGGACTGACGGCCGATGGGGTCAGAAGGTTCTGGAGTGGCGTCCGCGGACCGGTAGACGAGTTGTAGGTAGGCCTCCAACAAGATGGAGTGACGACCTCGTCAGGATCGCGGGACCGCGGTGGATGCGAAAAGCACAAAACCGGTCTGTGTGGAAAGCCTTGGGGGAGGTCCAGCAGTGGACGTCTTTCGGCTGACATAATTGATTGATTGATTGATTGAATACTAATTTACTTTCATAATAACTTATATCTAGCAGTTAAATTAATGTTAGTAATATTATACTGTGTGTGCTGAATAACAAATGCATAATGATGATGATGCATAATGAGAGGCCTTAAAATATTAGTGTGGTTTCATGAAAAGAGCCTGAGCGAGTTGTAAGATGGGTTTAGAAGCCGACGACTAAACGTCAAAAATGGCGGCAAAACATACTTGTGCTGTGTCAGTGTCACGAGTATAAAGTTTTTTTTTTAAATCATAGACAAATGAATGAATATTTTTGATGTCACTCAAGATCAAATGTCGTGCGGTTTGTATTAAAAAACATACTGAATCGACGTTTCGTATCGATAACTGTTTTAATATCTATGGATTTAGATTAGAGACCCTCTTGAGTTTTGACAGCTGTTCCAAATTTAAACTCACTTAACTTACCACGGACAAGGAAGTTCTCATAGTAAATTTGGGGTGTAATAAAGCTGGTCATTTCCTACGGTTTCTGAACCAATAATAGAGGGCTTATGATAATTATACATACTTTACTTATATGATCCCTTGGGTGTCACTTTAGCCGTTACCTAACGGTTCTGTAGACAAGAAACCCCTATAATTTTGCCTTGTCTAATATATCTATCCGTGCCTGTCAACGTTACTTGTCCACTCAAAAACTCAATTATAAACTTCTTTTAAAATCGAGTTAGGCATTTTGAGACAGATCTCAAAACAATATTGTAAGTAAATATCAAGCCGCTAAGGATATATTTAGCTCTTAATGTGTAATTTTAACTAGAGTTACGTGTCCTTTATAGCCCTAAAAACTGCATCAGTATACAAAATATCTATAAAATATTTTAAATAAAAGCACATATTAACGAACTGGGTAGTAAAACATTCAGAACTACGTTTTACTTTACGTTTAGTATATACCAACTGAAAATCATGTCATGACTTACTTTACATAGTAATTTAGATACTAAAGGTTTTTGAAAATATTTTTTTGTATTTATAGTTAGGGCGACGGAACCCTTCAGTAACCACACCCGACACACTCTTGTCCAGTATTTTAATAAAGGTATCTATAGTACAGTCGTGTAGTCACGTGTCAATAGCGAGCGTGACTGTCCTGGATTTGCCCGAGTATTGAATTAACGAATTTAACGATGTTTCGATAAATAATTCAAACTAGTTAACGTATTTATGTGTGCAACTGTACACTGCATATTTAAACGCTGGCGGTGTGATATGGATGTACAAATGTTGGATCCAATATTTTATTGCGGTGTTGTATTTGGTCACGCATGTTATGTATTTGTTTAAATGCCTGCTTTTACTTGAAATAAAAACAATTACGCAATAAATACAATTAATTATTATGTTCAAAGATATTCAATCTAAGTGTTAGGCTAAAATAGTACATTGAACCACAAAATAGGTAAATCAAAAAAGGACATGATTTTTAGAATCAACGGATCCCGCAAAAAGCAAGTAGTCATGATATTCATTCATTTATATATTTTTATTCACCATTATCATCAGCTTCCGTCCACTGCTGGACTCCAGCTTCTCCCATGGCACGCCACTGAGCTCGGTCTTCTCGAGTTTTTGGTTTCCCACCACTGCCAACCACTTTTCGTATGTCATCGCACCACTTAGTTTTCTGAAGGCACACTTGCCAAGCCGTGGTCTCCACTTCAGAACACGTCCATCAAATTTAATTAATAGTTAGGGGCGCTCCCATACAACAAATCTGGTTTTTTTCCAGTTTTTTGCTCCATATTAATATCGGCAACCAGTAGACACTTGAAATATTCACAGAAATTAAAATTATTTTATTTAAATTTTATTATTTATTTGAAGTGAATATACAACTAAATATTCTGTGAATATTTCAAGTGTCTACCTATGTGATTTATTTGCCGTTTTTTTTCTAGTGTATAGATAATGATACGGAAGTGAACGTATCAGAACGCCTAAAATTAATAAGCCTAATTTATCATAATACCTAAACATTCATAATAGCTAATGGGTTTTTTTCTGAAACTGTAATCTTTTCAAGTTTGTTTAAAAGACCATTTTTTAGATTTCATTAGGTTATGTTAGGTAACAATCCTGAAAAGTTTATTCGTCATTGACTACCAAAGCCAAACTCATATATTATAATCTAGAAGATTTTACAGCTTCTTTACCACAAGCATAGACGTTTCAACATTGGCTCCAGTCCTTGGATTGACAGCAGTGCTATTCGGATGTTTGTTCAACATCAGACTAATCTAAACAATTATATCCGAAGCTGCACAGCTCTAATCATAGCTATGCAATATATCTGATTGGTTTTGTAATAGAGATGGCGTTTGTTGGATTTTATTGACGGTTGTATTTTCATATTTTTGTAAATTGGAAAAGAAATGCATACTCATCTTTCGACAAATGAAAAATGAAGCCTCATATTGTCCAATAAATTAAATGGGATTTTGTAACAAAGTGAACTTCGAGAATTTAACATTTTTAGGGTTCCGTAAAAACTAAAAAACAGAATCACTCGTGCGTCTGTCTGTCCGTCTGTCAGTCACAGCCAATTTGCTCCGAAAGTACTGGACAGATTGAGTTGAAATTTGGTACACATATGTAAATTCATGACTCAAACACAGGTGTCAAAGTTTTTTTTTTAAATAAGTTTCATTTTCCGGTGACAAAAATTAGGAAAAAAAAAGAAAAGTTTTGCAAACCTTACTGTGTAAGTGTCAAAAGGAAGGAGTTGTTATAAGGATCTCAAATATATTTCTGTTATTACTGTAAAATAAATAGTTTTAATTTTATTGATGAAACAAGACGAAAAATGACCATTCACCCTGATCTCCGAAATCTCAAAGCCTAAAATTTGGAAAATAAAAACAAAATCAATAATAACATTTAAAAAAATACGTTTTCACGGAACCCTCTCCACGCGAACTTAACTCGCACTTGGCGGGTTTTTTGAAATAAAAAACTCAAGACAATACGAGTATATCTAACAAACTGACCTAAATAGTCCCAAACTAAGCTCAAGGCACTGTACAAAGACTGGACAAAGATAAAAATAGGTACGTTTACAAATAAATAATTGTCACACAAACTGACATAGTCCCAAACTAAGCTCTTAGCTTGTACTATGATAACTAGACAACAATACTGCCCTCATAAGCCAAAAGGCAATATCTCAAACATAATAGCCAAAGCAGATGCAACCCTCTTCCGTTAGTAATAAGGTTGCACTTGCTACAAGAATTTGTCAGAGATACAGCCATTTGTCTTAGCACGTCAGAATAAACATACTTATATGAAGAAACTCAGACTCTGGAACAAAATCGCGCACATCAAATATCTGTCCCTACCGGGATTTGATCCCAGGACCGCTAGCTTCGTAGGTCACTACCAACTAAGCTAACATGTCATTAATATAAAAAAATATACTTAAATACATGGAAAATATTCACGATTCATTAACAAAAACTCGCATCAATTACAAATATTTGCGTAAACATTAAAAAAGAGAAAGATAACAGATTAAACCCTTAAATATAACTCTACGTTTAACAAATACGCCGCAGAATAAAACGGACTGAATGGAAGTATTAAAATATGGTTGGTTTTAAATGAATGTGTAAATAAAGAAAGCTCAATGCCGGCGGACGGGCTTATCCGCATACTGATGCGGAACACAAATCTAAAGCGATCTGGAAACGATATTGTATGTTCATCACTTTGATAAGTCATTGTCAGCAGATAATCTTACGTACGTAGCTATAAAATGTTAAAGATAACGATTTTTATTCAGTAAGTAGGCCGTACGGGCACTTTGACACGTCAAAAATCTACCAGCGCTTCGCAAGAGACCACTGCTTAGAAGAAACGCAGCAAGAAACTCAACAGTTAGTCGTTTTTTAAAATACGATTTATGGTATTATACAATTATAAAGCTTAACCTAGCATTATATAAAACAATGAATCTAACATAGCGTGGTACACCTTTTTTATAACAATGTATAGAATTTAAAAAAAACCATTACGAGGAATAGGCTTCTCGAATCAAACCGCAGTCAGATTTTAAAAATAAGTTACATTGAATTATATTAAAATTAAGAAAATACATTCATTTTGAGCGTTTAATAGGGTCCGAGTTCAGCTGTATCAACTTTTTTTGTGGTTATGGTTATTTTTTAATATTATATAAAAGGAGGGAGTAGGCCGCACGGGCACTTTTACCCTGCTGAGAAGAAACGCCGTAAGATACTCAGCAGTCACTCATTTTTTAAACATATTTCATATGACAATGGTACTACTGAATCTAAGCATTATATAAAGCTATAAATATTAAATTAAATATCAAATAACACGTGTAGTTCAGCAGGAAAACATGCCAAAAATATTGGGAGAGACAGAGGAAGAAAAAAAAAAGTTGGCATTAGGCGTCGTGGCGCCGGTGGATTATTTTTGGATTTATAATTCATGAGGAAGGTAAACAAGCACAAACTAGCCCATCTAATAAAGTAAGCCATGAAACCTATAGCCATTTTCAATCTTGAAATTGTCAATTCCGCGTTAACTCTAAGGATGAAAATGCAATATCAGAACCCTACTAGTAGTAGGTATTTTATCATTTTCTATTATTTAAACACTATTAGTCCATGTCCTACCCACGACTTCGTACACGTTTGAAGGGGATTTTTTTTGAGAGTTGATCAGTCAGCCAGCCAATCTGACTCTCCTTTTATATGCATAGATATTTATAAGGTTGTGAAAGTATCAACAGTTATGTATCTGTTAATAAAAACCTCTTACGCTCTAAGCTTTTCTAGCATAACTAATTCCAAATCGACTGAAGAATATCAAAAGATCGTTCAACAATCGTAGTCCATTGTTCCTGTGCCGTAATCGAATAATCGGTAAAAACTCGCGTGCTTGATACCCTATCGATTATCTTTGTATCGGACGGATGGACGCGAACGGAATTGTTAACATTAAACTTAAGTGCCCGGTTCATTTATTTCTATTAAAAAACGACTCCGAACAGAGCTTATGGTGTTGAATGTGTTTAAGGGCTATAAAGAAGTATGACTTATTTTTCTTAACCGCGATAATATAGCTTATTGTTTAGAATACTTGATCTATTTTAGTATGGCTCAACCGTTGTGATTTTTCTTGTAAATTGCTTTGAGTTATACATTGTGTTTGTTTGTATGGGATGATGTTTTGTCAGGACATAATAATGCCGTGTCCTGTATTATAATAAACACTGAATACAAAATGAGTAAGCTTATGGCAAATAAATTGCAACTTATCTTAATGATTGGAAGTCTTCATCCGGCTGTGCCAGATGCATTACTGTTAAGTTATACCTACAGTCAAGGAATTTAATTCCTATACCACTTTGGACTATGTCAAACTGACACTGTAAATAAAATCATAAGAAGTCTCTTGCGTTTTGATTGATTACGCCACTTCGACATCGTCCTAAGTGATATAGGAATTAAAATTCCTTGTTCAGAAGTTGTTGACCGCTAATGTCTCAAGACCAAATAAAAAATCGCCTTTGTCTATTTGGAATAATATACCTATCAATTTGTAAATATTTTTAAATTTCATACTCTCTAATTATAATTATTAGCATAGACCAGTAACGCTTGCAGAATGCATTCTATCTGTGTGGACTGCTTACGTCATTGCAATCACGACCTGCAACGTTTTGCTTTGTACATACATACAATCATGTTTCATTCATTTAATTGTTGTTATCTCAAAGACATGAGATATGTCTTATCTTCAAATGCATCTTAACCTAAGCAAGCCTTACCATCCCTTTTCTCTACCTCAAGATCAATATCGCACTTGAATTCCGTATGCAAAATCTTTATTGGCATCTAGCTAACATTATTAACGACATGGGCATACCCTTATTAAACTTAAGGCAGTTTCTTACAAAGTTTAATATAAATCGACCCGGTCATTCGAGCGTCAAGACATTGGAGTGAGACATTTAGTGGGTTATGCTCGTATACGTAAGTAGATGGAAAAGTTGTGGGATGAGTGAGAAGCTTTACGCTGTATTCACGCATATAAAATGAAGCTGAGAAGCGAGGACAAGTCGACCAATAGGGCAGTGTCGCGTTCAGAGGCTAGGAAAATAAAGCTATCTTATTGGTAGATTTTATTTTCTTGCAGTACTTAGCTTTGCACAGCTCTGATGGATTGGATACGAATCCAGTATAACAAGTCGTACATAGTGGTATTAATTGACATTGTGTCCGCAAATGGAGTAAGTAACTGCTGTTGATATTGGTATAAATATACGGAGCAAAAAAAGCAAACAAACAACATACTGCCGTACTCAGAGACGGCAAAGTTGCTGTCACTTTCTTTGCTTTGTTTAATTTAATGAACGCTTTACGAAACCAATAATTTTACAAAATCAAATTTGATACATTTCTTCATAAGTTTTTGGTTGAAGACTTGCATTAAGTAAATTAAATATTAGTATCCTGAGCGTCTAAAAGGTCTATTAATGTTCAGTTTCAAAAAAATATTTAATAAACCAAATACATTATCACGAGTTACTCAGAATGGAAACTTGTACTTTATTTCAAAACGCTTTTTCTCATGCCTTGGAACCAATATGGATGAACAGTTTCCCCTAACAATCTCCTGCTGAACCAATTAATATGGGTTTCAAGGGGTAGCTTAAGAAAGCACCCCGAGTCCAAGTTTAATACACGCTACAATATACGTTGCATCGCATCGATACGCCCCCGCCTCAAACTGTTTTTGTTTCGGACTGTAATTAAATATTAATAAAAATAAACAGGGTATTGTAGTTTGTATTAAAGTAGCTTTCATTTATTTATAGACAAATTAGAGAAAAGGTCCATGGAGATCACACACGTGGACAATTGTTTGGAAAAAAGATTATCATCTCGCGGACAAAACAGAAGGACATGGGATTATCTCGACGCACTTCTGTAAAGTTCCTTTTAGTATGGTTAATACGCGGTGGATGCGAAAAGCACAAGACCGGTCTGAGTGGAAAGCCTTACGGGAGGCCTATGTCCAGCAGTGGACGTCTTTCGGCTGACATGATGATGATGATGATGAATACTAATTTTAATATTGTAGCTTGGTGCCTGTAAAATACGTGTTTTAATAGAAACATTAAATACCATATTCACTACGTATTACAATTTATTACAACCACAGTTCTGCATAAACAGTGTTCAAAAATAAAACAGCTCATTTATAAACACATCCAATAAATACTACTCAATAACTTGGGTAAATGTGAATCCTAGTCCAAAATCGCAGGCGTCGCTTGACACCTGCAAGACCGGGCTGTATAATCCCGAATAAGACAGACCACAGTGTTGCTTTCAGAGGTACGGATACCAGACTAAAATATTACTTTTAAATCTAAAAGGACAGTTGAAAGTAGATTTCACTTTTACTACTTTTTGATTTTGTGAGCTAGACAGTAATCATTGTATGTTCGTTTACACCATGTCATGTTCAGCATTTATTATATTCCTAGATTCTGCCCACAACTTATCCATAATCGACTAGATTTCAATTATCGTTAGTCCCGCGAGAAATGTTTACATTTTTCGGAATATAGAATAGCCTATGAGTTAAACCAGAGTTTAAGCTATACCCATTCCTTAATTTTATTCAAATCTGTCCAGGCGGTAACAAACTAACACACACATTCACACAAAGTTTCGCATTTTTAACATTAGTATAGGGGGGGGGGGGGGGGGGGGTATTTTTAACGTTAGTATTTCAAGAATAAGACAGTCCAGTCCAGTCTCTTTGGTCTTTTCCTATGCGTAATAAAAAAAATCAAGAACAAACCAAACAATATTACTTATATTGAAATAATAGTGGAGTCACAGGATCAGTTGTTCATAATGGAACTCATTACATCGGTTAACATTTTAAACATTTTAATAAATCCAACACTTGGTAAAGAAGAACAGCTGGTGTCAAGGAAGGTGTTTTTAAGATAAAAGAAGGGTCGCGTTTCTAATATCAGCCAAAAATTGAATATAATTTCCATATCTTACAAGTGTCTTGCCAAACTAAAACTAGCATGAACTTTACCAATATAATATAACGCATGGCAAATTAATAAATATTGATAACTTATCTGGTTACTATGGAAACCGTTTATTAAAATATACGAATATAAATACAAGTAAGGAATTTGTTTTGCATTACAATTGCCCTTGACTCCATCATCATGTCAGCCGAAAGACGTCCACTGCTGGACATAGGCCTCCCCCAAGGCTTTCCACTCAGACCGGTCTTGTGCTTTTCGCATCCACCGCGGTCCCGCGATCCTGACGAGGTCGTCACTCCATCTTGTTGGAGGCCTAACCTACAGCTCGTCTCCCGGTCCGCGGACGCCACTCCAGAACCTTCTGACCCCATCGGCCATCAGTCCTGCGAGCAATGTGTCGCGCCCACTGCCACTTCAGCTATTCTTCGGGCTATGTCGGTAACCTTAGTTCTACTGCGGGTATCATAATTTCTGATTCTATCACGCAGAGAAACGCCCTTGACTCCATAGCGAGTATGTTTTGTATGAAAATCAGAGGTCGGGCTTCGAATGTAGCAACTTTAAACTAAGTCATAAAGATTTATAATGTATGTATGAATATTCAAACCTTTTATAAGAGAATATTGTGTTAAAAAAATAGTAGTAAATATATTAAGATTTACTTTGAGGCATTACTGTAGGTACAGAGTTTTATTACAGAGGCCTAAAGATTTCTTTTTGGATACACCAGCCTCAATACATGTTTATGTGATGTTAAACCTTTTTGAATTTTGCGTGTTAAAAAAATTAAAAGCTTCATTTCCCCTGTGTGCAACAAAATTAAAAAAGCAATATAAAGTTTGCAAGCCTCCAAATACTGTTAATGAAATCTATGAAAAAAATGGTATAGTTGAATTAAATAGCTGGTTTCAATAAAACTTTACGCGTCATACCCGTGGACAGGTGCTGTTTGTGGGGTCCGGTCTGTTCACGTTTGCAAGGACTTCTTGTTCAATTAATTATTCTAGTTATGGCTTTTGACATAGAGACCTCGTCGTGTTCGTCGTTGTTCTCATAGTCATTTATTTTTATGTTTAGTTTAAGGTTTACATTTGTAATAATTTAATTTTAGCTTGTTTTAAGAATTTACCTTAATATTACTTAATGTAACTTACTTTTAAGTATTATTGTTATTATGATCGAATAAATTACCTCTGCTAGAGTTTCTCGCGGCGCTTCTTCTCCGCAATGATGGTCTTGTCCGAAGCGCTGGTAGATTCATTCTATATTAAGTGATTATAATACTTTTACACTTCTGAGAGATAGACAAAAACGTGTACAAGAAGGTTGTTACCAAAAATATTTATTATTGGCCGAGGACAGAATTAAGGACAATAAAATTGTAGTTACTTTTGGCGCTTTGTGAAATCGAAAAAGAGAAATTGTTTTTTACCAGACTCTATGTTTCTAGGTGACAAATCAGTCTCCGATGGTGGTCAGATCTGTGATTTATTTAATCAATATTTTCTGTCAGTTTTTGAGGCGCCTCAAATAACCGCTCATAATGACTCTAACTCAGCTTTGAATGCTGACTCAAATAGTCTGCTTTGCCTCGGGGGAGTTGATGTGAGCTGTGATAAAGTGTGTGGTTATTTGAGGAGTCTCAACCTGAACAAGGGTGCGGGACCTGATGGCATTCCACCAATCTTTTTGCATCATTGCCGTAGCCAGTTATCTAAACCGATTGCGATATTATTTAATCTTTCTTTGCGGTCTGGAATAATGCCCAAGACTTGGAAACAGTCTTTTGTAACACCGGTGTTTAAGGCTGGCGATAAACATAATATCGAAAATTATAGACCGATCTCTAAACTTAGTACTATTCCTAAGCTCTTCGAGAAGATTATTTATGATACTATGTTCGCCTGTGTTAGACCCTTTATAATATCGGAGCAGCATGGTTTTGTAAGTAAGAAGTCGGTTGAAACAAACTTATGTGAATTTGTAGACAATGTTTATACTGCTATGGATGAGGGGTTCCAAGTTGACGCTATATACACCGATTACTCAAAGGCGTTTGATAAAATTTCCCATAATATTCTGCTTAGGAAACTGAAGGGGGTCGGGATTCATGGCGACCTATTGCGTTGGGTAGAGTCTTATTTGCGTGACCGCTGCCAGGCCGTAGCAGTGAAAGGATTTTGCTCTAGTTTTGTGCCGATTACATCTGGGGTCCCGCAGGGGTCCCATTTGGGTCCTTTATTCTTCAATATTTTCATTAATGACGTCATCTCTATATTTAGTTCTAGTAATTGTTTACTTTATGCAGATGACAAAAAAGTTTTCAAAGTTATCAGAACTATCAATGATTGTTATCTTCTGCAAGATGATTTGGATAAGCTTTACCAGTATTGTTCTGATAACCATTTACATCTTAACATTGGTAAATGTAATGTTATTACTTTTACAAGAAAAACAATATTTATTAATTATGATTATTATATTAATAATAAAATTGTTAAGAGAACATCACTGGTAAGAGATCTGGGTGTTTTTCTGGATAGCAAATTGCTCTTCAGTAATCACGTTGATTATATTACTGGACGGGCTTTTCGACTGCTGGGTTTTATTTTAAGAATGGGAAGAGAATTTCGGTGCGCAGATACAATTTTAACTCTTTTCAATTCCTTAGTGAGGCCGATTTTGGAGTATTCTTCAACTGTTTGGAACCCTCAATACAATATTTATATTGATTCCATCGAAAAACTTCAAGACAAATTATTCAAACACTTAGAGTGGAAGTCTAAGCGGTCGGACTGTTCGTTCTGCCGCGGCAATGTCGTTTCGCTTGAGAGTCGGCGCACACTTAGAGATCTAATTTTATTGCATAAAATTATTTCATGTGAGACTGATTCCCCGTACTTGCTAGGTAAAATTGGCCTTAGGGCTCCTCGTATTAATGCTCGAGGTAATACCAATTTATTTCATGTTCCCTTTACTCGTAACAAATATGCATCGAATTCATTTTTATGTAGAACTTTTAAAAACTATAATAGTACGTTTTCTCACTTAGATATATTTAGTCTTTCCCTTCTTAGATTTAAGATAGCGTTGTCTAAACATTAAGTGTCGTCTGTTTTTAAATTAAATATTTGTACTTGAATTTAATACTAAGTATAACATACAACACACATTTTTAACGTGTTACTCTGTATTGTATTAGTTAACTGTGGCAACTTCACTGGTCAATGTATTATGTAAGTTTTTCTGTAATCATTTTTCCTTATTTGTACCGTTTGTGCCCAAATAAACATTAAACATTAAACATTAAACATTACCGACGTGTAAAAAAGCCCTCATGTGGCCAATTTACTGAATACATATTTTAATTTAGATTTTTTTGAACTTTGTTTAAACTCGATTACTAAGAATAATAACTACTTACAAAGGCTACCAAAATAAACAAAAGGACAAACCATTATTGAAACAAGTTCCAATTTTGTTTTACCTTATATTTGCTTTTTAATTTAAAATCCAAAATAAACTCTAAATAAAAGCACGTAAGAGTCAACATGAACGGGTTGTATATTTTGTCTGTTTACTATTACAGACGAGTGCGTACTAAGAATAAACGTACCGAGAATTAAATTGGAATTATTTCCATTCAATGCAAATGTATGTCGTGTATGACACATCCTAATTACTTGTCTGACCGCAGTGACACTGGCTGGAAAATCATTGTGTTGTGAATTATTAAGATTATTTCCTGGTCGTAAAACGGCAATAAAAATCATGACGTTTATTAAAAAAGTAAATCGTTTCAGGAAAAGTGGGTTTAAAATAATAACAGTTTATTGCTGAGTCATTTCATATGTATCCACTTAAAAACGTTTATGAGATTATGTACACTAATATTATATAGAGGAAAGATAAGATTGTTTGTTTGTTTGGTTGCATTGAATAGATTCCGAAACTGCTAGAACGATTTGAAAAAATCTTTCTCTGGTAGAATGCTACATTATTCTTGGCTAAAAGGCTATGTTTTTTTTTTGAGGATGGAGTCGCGGGCAACATCTATTTACATCATAAACCATGCAAAAAGACAGTTTTAGCCATTCTAAAAATGATAATTTCAGGTATCATCACATTATTTTATCCTCTCCAAACCCATTGGCTTATCAAGATAAGAAAGAGCATGTCGAACCATGGTCAGTATAGAGTTTTTGACTCCGAACATTAAAACTATCTCAAAAATAACAAGTATGACTAATTTGAGTTAAAGTTATTTAGTAATGATTTTAGTAACTAGGTAACACTTCAGTCACCTAAACCTTAAGAACAAGCTATTTTTAAAACATATTCCGTCATTGATCTTAGTGTAAAAATCAGTTTTCTAACTTTGGTATTATCTGAGAAAAAGTGAGCGTGACAGACATGACGAAACTATGAGGCTTTCTAGTTTCACTTTGGAATTCTAAAAAAAGATGTTGGCACCTAAAACAACTAACAACCATATTGGTTAACATTTTTAAGTTTACCATAAACATTTGAATTTCATTATTATATCCTTTACCTTAAATTATGTCCACAAAAACAAGTATTGTTCGACAACAGATCTCTAGGCTCGTCGCACACCATGCTCGACTACATTATCCATTAAAAGCTGTCAACTATGACTGATGACAATATTACCACAAACAATACCTCTACCATGTAAACCGACTTAATGCGTTTAGAAAAAAAAACCATCATCCTTATTCCAAGGCAGTTAAAAGCAGTTATAAAATTCGTCAATGACATTTTCAATTTGGTTCTATTACCAAAACCAATCCTTTTATGCGATTGGGAAATAAAATTATCTCTGTAATAGGTTTGGTATAAAGTCTATTTTTGGTTATAGGGTGGTGATTTTAGGTTTTTTTTTAATGAAAACGAATGAACTATGAAGTTGTATAAGTAGAATGGTACCGGAGAGAGATCTGTAACAAAATGTATTGAGATAAAGCCGAACATGCATTTACGTGGGCCGCGCGAGCGATCGAATCGAATAATAGAAAGGAATATGTTGCCGTTAATAATGAATCGAATTTAGAAAAAGCAAAGTCTGGTTACGTTGATTAACGTTACGTTGAAAATTAATGCTTGAGATCATTTATTTGTTGTAACACATGTCATATCAAAAACGCCTAGGGTTAAAAAATAATAATTTTAACATTATTTTCAGAATAATGAAAAAAAAACATTTTAATGAAAAAAATATTTATAGGTTATAAAATAATATGAGCGGTAAATACTCCAAAACCATTATTAAGATCTTTGAAAAATATTTTATTAAAACAATTCACCGTCTATTTTGCGAATAAAAATAAAAATTCAAAAAAATTATGACGTTGTCGTGTTTAAACCAAAAATACCTACGATAAATTATGGTACTCAACCTAGTAAATTCCGTAAAAGACCTACAGTTGGTATTGTAAGCAGCATGAAGTATGAAACGCATCGCGTGAGGCATTAGAGAAGTGTCCAGTGTCGACGAACGTTTACATTCCTTTTGTTTGTCCGTCTGTACGTAGGCCGCAGGACGCCTAAACTGGAAGATACTAGCGTTTATTACACATTTCCTAGGATAGCAAGTTTATTTTTAAACCCAGGAAGTATTTTTTATTATTTTGTGTTACTAGTTCTTGTGACTTTAAATAAAAGTAGAATTTAATTAAATTCATTTTGATACTAGCAATTTCTTCGATTTAAAAAAAAAATATTAAATAGATACTTTACTTGTATTAATAAATAAATACAAAACTATTTAAGTCAAGTCAAGGAAGCATGTTGAAATGAAACATTTAGTAATAAACTAAAGTGACGATTGCTGATCAATCGCTTCTTCCTGTCCCTTAGCCCCATAAGATCGAATGTCGAACAAGAATTGATCGGAACATTAACTATTTTAATGGCATTCGAGTTTAAACTTATGAGTCTCGTTAGGGAATTCTTTAGTTTCTTCGATAGGCGTCGAACTTACCTAATAATCTTACACCGGTAGCAACACACTGGTGTGATGAACAGCTCTATTTTTTACGTCTGTGATGTGTTTACCTGTAACAAAAAAGGTTTGGTAAGAATTGTTAATAATAATAAATAAAACTAGTGAGTGTAACTACACTCGTACATAAACAAGTTTTTTTTTTACATAAAAACCTTCCGTGAAAAAATATCTAATTTTTGGTGAAATCCGCATTGACATCCGTTGCGTGGTTTAGGAGGAGTTAGCGGATATACAGACAGACGGAGAGACAGACGCGGAAAATGACATTGTTTTGTACTATATAAAGATAAAGATAAAGGTGACAAACTGTATTCTGTTGCAGGAAGATAGCTGGACGTAAGAAACAATAGGCTTGATGTTTTTGAGAATTTGGCCATTTATAAAATGATATTTAGAGAGCAGAGTCACTGGTAAAAGTAAGCAATACATATCGAAACTTTTATGTGGTCATCTTGCACCATCTTATATACACATATATAAGTAGGTAGTTGTAGTTATTTTATTTTATTCTTTTCTATCTTTCTCTCCCGTAAGATTTTTGGCATGTTTTCCTGCTGAACTACTGCTGAACTACTGTTATTTGATATTATATTTAATTTAATACTTGTAGCTTTATATAATGCTAGATTAAGTTGTACATACCATTGTAATATGAAATATGTAATAAGTTTAAAAAATGACTGACTGCTGAGTTTCTTGCGGCGTTTCTTCTCAGCAGTGGTCTCCTCTTGGGAAGCGCTGGTAGTATCTTGACGTGTAAAAGTGCCCGTGCGGCCTACTTACTGAATAAATTTCTTTTATCTTTTATCTTTTATCTTTATCAATTTTTGTTAAAATAAAGACCGTACAATTACCAACAAGTACACAAAATGTGTACACGTATTTTTATTCTAGGTGTGTGTTTGTTACTCCTTCACGCTTCAACAGTTGGACAGATTTGAAATAGAGATAGCTGATAGCCTGGATTAACACATAGACTTCTCGTACTTTGAATCCCGGAAAATTAAAAAATCTCCCTGGGAATAACGATAATCGAAATCTACGCAGACGTAGTCGTGGGCAGAAGCTAGTAAGTTTTTTTTTTCCTTTGCCCCACGGCGATTGAACAGCTACTAACGCGGGAGTATGGCTTTGAACACTTAAAATACGCAAAAATAAAAAATAAAACAAATTACACATCCGCCATCTTTTGACGTTTAAATGGCCTCCAGCTAGTTAGTTGTATGGCTGTTAGTTACCTACATTTGAAAAGTTTCCAATATCATGTCAAAAAATCTTATATTCACTGTTGATTCTGTCACATATCCGGCCTATCTCTATTTAGTTGATGTAAAAAATACCTCAGCAACTCGATAACTATTTGAATTTCGATATCCATCCGGAATTCTCATCTCCGTCGGATTGACAGATATGGCACGTCCAACTGTTGATAGTGGAACAAAACTGTTTGATCTTGATAAACGTTATTCCTTATTCCACATTTGAATAACAGGGCCCGTATTATGTTCGTCTTTTTCGCGTTGGAATAAGCACCCGTCACTCTCGCACTAACATACTGTTCAGAAAGTAACAGACGATTTTCTACGAGAAATATTTAATTCTGGAGCTTCTAAAATGCTTAAAGACGTGTTTAAAAATGTAGTCGTGGGCGTTATCTTGAATAAAGTAAGATCTAAAATCTAAATGCGTCGGGAAATATTTATAAGTAGAAGTAAAGTATAGGATAAGACAGTAATCGAAACTAAATAATCTATACAAGAACAGTGCAAGAGCACCTCTAAAGTATTTAAAGACACTTTAATATAAAGACTCGTATAAGAGCGTATGAAAGGGAATGACAGTACAGTACAGTTAAAGCCAAAAATATATTTGTGTTCTCAAGGAGTCCAAAATATCTATTCGCTTCTATTCCCCCGATCATAAAGTCTGTGTTTACACATATTTGGCGCGATAGCCGGAAAAATATATGTAATTTTGTCCGTACAAAAAAGCCATTTTAAGAGATATTGCACTGTTTATAACTCTAGTTGTGTCAGACGAACTTTTCTAATGCCGCTATAAAAACAAATAATAAAAATAAAAGTAAATTTAAGGAATGGAACGCAATCCTTGTGGGGGCCGACTCGTGTTTGGCCAATTTTTTAATAAATCAACGTTGTTTATTCATTACAATCAATATAGTTAAGAGTGCTTACACAAACAAAGCAAAGTAGCACATGCAAAGTCCTAACTAAATGTTGAAAATGAAATGAAACTCATGTTAATATCTAATTGACAAAACAATCATCTCGATTTCGTATCACCACAGCCTATCACCGGCTCAAGTATCATTAGCCGGCGTACACATGTTGCAATACTTAGGTCCAATACTGAATCACGATCGCAGAACAATGGCCCATTTCCTACACGTTTTCTATTGTCTACAAATGGCCATGTTTATGATAAAATAACAATACAAATAACAGTAAAAGTCTGTCTCCTTGCGTATAAAAGGGATAACGCCGTTTGGGACATTGTACGAATTGCTAGAGTTGAGAAAGGACGTTTAGATAAATATGACTTTTTTTGGCTAAGAGAAAGCAAAGGAGCGCACAGACCGCCTGATGGTAATGGTAATGGATAAATTGAGATGGGATTTGACACACAGACACACTAGACACATAGGTTGTAAATGCAATGCCAACCCTGAAAACTAATGACTGTACTAACATTCAATTGATTATGTCATTCCGTTGGACTGTAGGTAAAATAGTGTAAACCGATAGAACAAAAAAAAAAGATAAAACATGTTTATTCAGTAAGTAGGCCGCAAGGGACCACTGCTGAGAAGAAACGCCGCAAGAAACTCAACAGTCAGTTGTTTTTTTTAAAACTAGTTATTATATTATACAATTATAAAGCTTGACCTACCATTATACAAAACAATGAATTTAACATAAAATAAAAAATAAATATATTCAAGCATAGATTGAGCAGGACAATGTGTTAAAACTCAGAATTTTCGTAGGGACTAATAAGTAGTAGTAATAAAAAAAAACAAATATGTAAAATTATACTTACCCATGACAGTGCAAGATAACCACATACAAAGTTTCGATACATTCTCCTACAGAAACCGTGTCCCCTAGACAATATACAACACCCTCGACAGTAGCGAGCCAAGTTGCCTTGCCAGTGGATCTACATAGATTCCCTTTCTATTTCTTAACTCAGCTCTCCTTGCCACTGTACTTGCCACTGTCTTTGACCAATGTAAATCGGGCATTACTGACGATTTTGGTTTCGCCTTGTTTCACCGACACTTATTTCATAGAACGTATCAAAATTTACGTTTCACAGAAAGTATATTTTCTGCTGAACCTGTGTTGATTTCAGGTTCACGTAGGTGAAGTTAGGTGAGACTTGTAACCGCATCACAAGATAACCTGAAATCAACATGGGTTCAGCGTAAAATAGCATTCTATGAAACGACATGAGTGTCAGTGAAACAAGGGTAAACCGAAACGAGTTACGTTTGTCTAAAATGTTTCATAGTACGGTGGTAAGATGGAATCACTCTTTACTAGTTTTATGCCTACACTGGACTGAAACACAATTATGCGAATACTGCTCAGCTGCTTCCAATGCTTTAATGCTATAAATGGGTCCACTTTTCGCCAAAAATTCAACGAGATAAAAGTGGTTTTAATCAGTTATGAACACACTTTCATGCATATTTTATGACTCGAAACAAAAAGCTATTATCAAATTTACGAAACGACTTTTTAAAACACCTAGTACGTGACGTATTTAGAAAAGTTTTTGCTGAAAATTATTCTCTTAAAAACGGCTTCTTGTCGGTTGATCGAGCGAGCGAGCTCATGCGAGCGACGGTAAGCCTATCTAATTGAGATTACACATCCCAAAGTGTTGGTGGTATGCTCTGACCGTTCAACTTAAACATGCCGGTTAATAATTCATCCGTCGAGTTAAAAAGTGAGTTCCTTAAGAGAATAAAATGGCTTTGAAAGTCAGATGAGAGTCGTTAAAACTTACAATCGAATTTTAGTGATGTTCTATAACAGCCTAAAATAATAGACAATTTTTTAATGGAACATTCAAGTTCATTAAACCTGACAGGAACTATTGCTGTGATATGATTCAGAGGCGTAATAACTAGTCATTCCCGGTGACACATTGACGGCGCGAATGACAAACGGTCACATAAAACATTGTGATTACCAGTAAGTATAAGCAACGTGGTAATTACCAGGAAACGCGTACATTTTACTGCAATAATTATAGTATTGGTATCGCTTGAAATTATATTAGAGAAACAAGTCCACGTATGTCGCGCGCGAGGACAATTCATTCATTGAATGCAAAACGGACACATTCCAAAATCAGTCAGTATTGCATTTTAAAATTAGAAGCTGTTCATATAAGATTTTATTATTTTGGAATGTGTTCGTTTTGTATTCAATGAGCGAATTATTCGATCAAAGAGTTTTTACTCTTGTGGACTAAACAGAAGCACATGAGACCACACGCTTCTGTCAAGTCACAAACATTTGAAGACACACTTATAAAAAAAAATAGACAGTTTATTTTAACTGCTAAAATGGTTCGAGTACTTTAGTGAATTTATTAGAAGGGCAGAAAGGTAACTAAGAAGACAAACGAAGAAACAGATATTTATTATATTTCTCATACTTACAAAGTTTGGTTTTAAAGCTTACATTAAAACTACGAAGGAATCTAGCGGCACAACTCTACGTTTTTATTTGTTGTCCATCTGTGCGATCACTGTGCACCATCTGAGTCAGCACATTATACCGCTGGGGTCGGGAGGGATGCAAAATTTTACATTCACATACGTAGTAGCAGAGATAAATTTCGCAAAGATATTCCACTTTCATATAACTACCGTTATTTCAGTTTATTATGGAATACATTGTCAACGGAATCAATATTATATTTATTTATTTATTAACACAAACTGACTTACTGCCTATTCATATCTTACATTATAACATACAAAGTCACTTTGGTGAATTCACACAAAGAACATGAGAACAAATCAGCGATCAATCGGTTATAGTTGTTTTATCCTAAGAAAGCGGGTTTGCCATACTTGTGTGGGTGTAAATGCATGTGTACGTTGTCTCTAATTGCGTCCGTATACGTGTCTAAACCCGCTTTCATAAGATGAAACGACTGGTACATCGGTTTCAACCAATAAATAAAAAAAGTAAGAGACAGTTTTCTACATTTTTGTCATTTGTCTTACACAAGTAATTTACCGTCCGAAGAAACCGGATAAATCTGGAGGAGATAGAAATAAACGAGTTCTGTGTACGGATGAAATTGCTGGCAAAAGCTAGTAGAAGAATTTATTGTTTGTGGTATTTTTTCTCATATTCAAATTTTACATTTTCTAATTCAGTTCAACTCCTTTTTGTTACTAAAGTGAACCATTTTGTTTTAGCTTTGTCTGTACCTCCACGGCTCTATATTATTGATTATTCATTAAGTTTACTTAAGTTAGTTCGGTTGTTAGTTCTGTGATGTATTCATGTGTAACGCGATGTGTTTATATTTCTACTTCCAAACTGTAATTGGTTTTTAATTTGTCGTTAGTGTTGTTGACTTTGTTACAAACTTTGTCATTATTATTTCAGTACTTACCAGGATTCTTCACTTTTATTTACTAATATCCGGATAGGAATGAAGAAGAATAGTTAGAAACTATTGGTTAATTAAAATAACCTTGAAAGTAGTTTTGCTTCTATAGTAGGTAGTCGTTTGTTTTCTTTATGTAGGCCAATGATTAGAAAGATGAAAAATAAGAAACTACCTGTCATAAAAAGAGTTTCAGTTTTTTGGTGCCGTTGGTTTTTTTTTTTTAAATTAACATTTGCTTATTGAGATCACCTAACGCCTCCAAATTTGGCTGGTCTAAGTCAAAAACAATGGAGATCTTGTTACTACCTTCTGACTACATCATTAGACCAGCTTTTAAATACCGCAATATTTGGTATTCCAAATTTCTGCCCATTACGATCACCGTAAGTGGTCCTAACTTACTTTACTTGGATGATTTAAACCGGAATGACAAACATACGAACAAAGCAAGTAAAATCAAAGCTTGTAATAATAAAGAAGAATAAAATTTAGATTAATTGAATAGATTCGGTGAACCCAAAACTAGGCTGAGCAAGCTTAAATGTATTAGGGCTTCAGATAATTGTCATTAAGATAGTACTAGGGTGAGTCTATAGATTCCCCCCCCTAAGCCGTAAGACCCCCTCTTTATACCTTCCTCCAGTAAAGTTTCAGTAGTCACGTAGTCAAGACATTACAGAATATTTCTTTTGAAAGTAAAGTTATAACTTTATGAATTAGTTCTGTATAATCTGACCTCAAGAGTCACTGTATAGAAAATTATGGAGACTTGAAGGAAGATTGTGCCCGACAGTGGGATAGAAATAACTAGATAAAATAAATGCGAAAAATAAAAGTAGCAAATAATAACATAACACTAGCAACACTAACCAAAATTGAAAAAGGCATGACAGAAGATATTTACTATTGAAGCATTAATAATACGTCGTCAATCCAAAAGTATTTCGATGACGTGTTACAAAAACATTTCGAGACAATTTATTTTCACCCCTTTGAAGTCTTAAGTGAGAGTGCTGATGGAAAACCGCAATCATTAACATAAGTAAAGAGATTAGTTGGTTTAATTGACAGTGCAGCGGCGGATGCATCTGTCGCATCGACCCCTGAACTGCCAGTGTTTAGGGGATCAAAGTAATGGAACTGTTTGAGAAGAGCAAATTCAGTTCTGTCGTTTGTATACTTACTTAAATGAGAAAGAAAAGAGTGGAATAGTGCTAAGCTAATAACAACGTTGCAAATCTTATTAACCTACCGCATTAGACACAACTCTAATGAATATTATAGAGTCAGTGATAGACGTGATAGTAGAGACATTTATCGTACGTGTCTTGATCAAGCCATTTCAAGGTAGACAAATATCAAGGATGTGTCTACCCTAAAATGTAAACCTCGACACAATCTAAATCATCACGAATGACTAAACAATGATGTAAACAAACTCGACGAACTTTCATCCTTTTGTTTTCCCTAAGGATACACACATAACAAGCGTGCGTCACAAAATCAAAACTCTTCAACTCAATAACAAACGCACTCTAAAAATTAATTACGTCAAACCAAACGTGATCTGTATCGTCAACGACATCGGTACATTGTTTGTCTTTTTAAAACTAGCCCTTATTAAATTTGAGAGCTTGCAGCCCTCGAGATTAGAAGGGAGAGGTTTTAGGGGCGACTAACGAGTGCCGATAAAGAGGAATAATGCCCCTCGACAGTGGGTTTGGTGTCTGATGTAAGCAAAGGCGATTTAAAAACGTCTTCTGGAACTACGAGTAGATACAATATATACAAAAGCCTGCCTATTATAAATTTTGATAGAATGATAAAGGAACATTTACTGCAGTATATTGAAATTATATGTAGTAGGTAGCAGTTTAAAATAATAAAGACAAAATCAACAAAGGCATGTATAAAATCACAAATCCAAAAGAAGGTGGAACGTGAAAAATAAACGTTATATCTGATAATGTTGATTCTAAGTTAAATAGTAATCTTTAAGATAAAACATTTATAAATAAATAAACTGAAATAAGTAATGTTTAAGAACTTAGACCACCGTCAGAAGGGGGGCCAAAGCATCCACTGTTTAATCTGCAGTTCAATCTTGATTTAAATGAACACCTAGGCGGTAGGTATCGATTGATAGACAGTGTTAAGCCACTGTTTTGCTAATGAATTGATTTGCTGACTGCCTTGCGGTGACGAGATAACGTGCTGGAAATGGAATTAGGATGTGAGGTATGGAAATTAAGGTAAATCAATTTGTTTTGAAGACGGTTCCAGCTAGTACCGTATTAATTTATTTATTACTAAGACTGAATTTAGAGTGTCTGTTAAACCACGTACATGGATTTTCTATAAAATTATCTTGTTTTCGACGATAATAGCTGTACGTCATTATGTTTTCAATAGTGTTAAAATAATCCTATTCAAAATAACTGTTGATGGACGGTAAGCAACAAAATGTAATAGATTAATACGGAATTTAAAAACTAAAACACGTGCAATTTAATCATGTCTAAATTATGAGTGCTCAATTAAATAAGTAATAAATTAAGTAAGTTTGTATGATTATTATTTCTGTTTGCCTTTTTCAATTAAGCTATAAAATTAATGTCTAACTTTGAATTTGCGTAGTTGGAAACGCTAAACAAAAACAAAACATTTCTCGCTGCTAACAAACCACGGCCTAACCAAATAGCTGCAGAGGTTTACTGCGAAGGTTGAGTACCCATCAATCTGTATAGGGTCTAGGGATTAATTGGCATGCTAAATTGACAGCGTCAGTAAAAGTGTACTTAGTCTGCCAATTAAAGCAAAAACTTTGAGGTTTGAATGTTTTATTGCTTTTACAATACCTATGTCTTTGGGAAAATAAAGAGCCAGAAGACGAAAATATAATTGTTGGATTTTGAAAATAATAGAAGATAAAGCTTGCTATAAATGTCACTCAGAAAAATCAAAAGCCTTACAGGCAAGGGCATGTAATACTAGCATTTGGTTGTGTGAAATAACGGTATGTTTCTACAATTAGTACCAATTTTTCGGGTATTTGCAACGTACCTACTGAAAAAAAAAGCTCAATTGTTTTATATTTTAAAGTCCTTAATCGAATGACATTTTCAAAAATATTTCCTCTGATGTCAGACTAAGCGCCCACTTAAGACGTTTTTTCGCGAGTTTTTTAAGGCATTCCGAGACCCTAAACTATCATGTGAGATGTCCATCTCCACAACACGAGGGCAGGTTGACATTATGATAAATCTCGTCTTATCGCAAGGTGAAAGGGCCTTGGACGATTTATTTTTTAGCGGAGGGTAGGACGATGCGTTTGCCGTGTTTTTTACCAGAGACAGCTTTCAGGAATAAAAAGATGATAAGACGCTATTAGAGATAGGGAAGGGGGTAAGTTTTAGTGCTGAGGGGTATAAGAATGGTTGCTAAGCATGCGATGGGGCCCGATAACGACTTGGAATCAATAAGTGATTGTTTTTTTCCTATTAATTATTTTTATTAGTTCGAGCAGTGATTCGAGGGGTTCTTGATATAGGTTAACGTCCTTTTAAGTCTGCTTGCATGCAATGCTTTCACTAACGTAGACTTTACAAGAATTTGATACAACAAATTCTTTTATTTCTTTACCTTAGGCAAAATCAAATAGGAACGAGAAACCAATACAATAGAGAAACTAACTTACATTTTAAACGTTTCTTTTGCCTTAAATAACTTTAGTGCGTTGTAAACAAAATGAGTTAAGTGGTATTATAAGTATCATAACAATGGTCTCTGTCACAATGACAACAAATGTGCCATGTCCCTTCATAAAAAGGCCCAAGTCTGGCGCTACCGTAAAAAACTATAACACAATAGCCCTTTATCTTTTACACGTTTATTCCTTTTTATTGTAGTTTGCTTCTTCGAGCTTTGTATTTTACTTTCAGTTTTAGTTACACTAATATGAAATAAAAGAAATTTCGGATGTATGTTTGATATTCTTTAGCGTTTCAATAAATTTAAATTTGGTTGTAAAATTAAAAAAAAACACAGTTTGACATGGAAATTAAAATAATACTTGCCAGCAGTGCTGAATGTACTAAAAAGACTTACTGAGTTAGCAACGTTTCGTGTTTATATTAACAAATTGCATCCAAGTCCTGCATTTCACGCGAACCCAGCCCTGAAGTTGGAAACATCCGTATAATTATGCGGTAATTTCTCATACTTTCCGAGATAAAAGTTAATTCTAACAATTCCACTTACAACGGTATAGTTATCTGTAGAACTCTGGGGCCGTAAAAACGCGGGTGGCCATAAAATAAAAAGTGTTTACTTACCCCGTAGATAACTGAGAACAAAGTTCGTTGATAAGTTTTTATTTCCTCGGGGAAGCTAATACCAGGTAAAAGAAGCCGACGCGACCGTATTAATCCCATATTAGTTTAGTAATGTTACTTGAACGAAATCTTTTAGATGCGTTCTTTAATGTAGATCTCGATGTCAATGACTCAGTTAGGGAGGTTGTTGGCGTTGGTAATATAGAATTTAACGCTGTTGCAACAATACGTCGTCCATATAAAAAAGTGCTTCGGCAAATACTGGGGAAAGCGAAAATAGTCCATTATTCTAGCTCATTAAGCCGAAAGGACGTAGAGAATGTCAGATAAGTCGTACCTGCGAAGATGAATCATTTTTAGTGTCCCGCACGGCACGCCGGCGCCGCCCGCAAACTTCCCACAATGGCCAATAAACACCCCGTAAATATGAAGGACCGCACTAAAAATGCCGTTATTATTTGCTAAATGTCCACCTTTTGTTGAATCCGACGTCTTAATGAAGCTGTCAAATATCTCCGGCTCGGCAATAGCGAAAGGGTTAAAAGGCCATATAGCTGTAATACTTTTACGATCCTCATTCAAATTGAAGTCAAGATTCACGAAATTTTATACCCTCGCTTTATAAATGCAAGACATGCTAATCACGTCGTTTGTTTGACTTACGGCTTTTTTATGTCCTGTTTTGTAGCTGGCGATTCACGGCCGTGGCTAAACAAGATTCATGAGCCGGTTGGTTTGAATAGGCGGTTTGGTTCCCCTCGGCTTTGTGAGGGAATCGGTCTCTCGAATAAATCGCAATATCGGGCCTGGCCAACCGTTATTAGTACCTTCTATAGTTGCCAAGGTGTTCCACCCCTCAATAAATCTTGTCTAATTTGTATGTAATTACAGGGACTGTGCAGTTCTCGCTGTAACAAGGAGTGCGTAGCGGCGGGGGGTCGGCACGTGCTTACGCGTGCTTGCCATAATTTCACTCGGCAAACGACTTAAAAGACGTTTCAATTAAACTCTACATTCAACCTTTTTGTAAGCGGAGTAGAGCTCAAAATGAAACTAGGTCAGCCTCAGAGCGAAATTTGAAGATGTTCCTCAACATGAATTTTCAAATATCAATGTTACGTTGAAGGTGGAAGGTGGGTATTTCTACAACAAACTTCCACTTCTAACGACTTTCGCCTAAGTTTTGATCACTATAAAGTGAGCTTTTAGAGTAACGTGCCGAAAGACCGATGATAAAATATAGTAATGTGTTCTTTGACCCCTCGGTGAGATGATAATTTTCATTAAAAGTGAAGGGGTCTATTCGAAGTCTAATTAAAGTTGCGTTATTATTTCTAGCCCTTATGTTCTCAGCGGGACAACATGAGAAGTTACTTTTTAATAACTTAAAAAAGGGGTGCATGTGAATATTAAAATTCGCTCCGTCACGTCTCATAACTTTAAATAAATTTTAGAACTCATAACACGAGACTGGAAAATTCTGCGAAAAGAGAAAGTTTTCTGAATAGTTTTATCACAATACCTGTAAGTACTTCGAGCATACGCTTGGGATCCCTCAATCGTGCATTAAACACGGAGCCATTTCGTAAAGTGAATCCACTCATAAAACTTGATAACTTAACCAGAATGTTGAATATTTGGAATATTTTACAGACGAAGTCTCTACCGACAGCTTAAGTTGCATTCCTAACCGTCCAGATGGCTTCATTTTTGCTTGAGCCCTTTTATCCCCAGATAATTAGTAAAGTCGACTATAATAGTGAATAAATCCGAGCGAGCTTGAATTGCCGTTTGAATAGTACAAATAAATCTGTGTCATTCGCTCTACATTTGTCGCCACTGTTACTGTATTCAGTCTCAATATCCTCTATCCAATCAATTCTGTCCTCTATAGCATCACCAAACAGCGTTCGGATCGCAACGGGATTTAAATCTTCATGTACTGGCATTGCAACCCCAAAAAAGTCATTTGGAGTGTCGATACGAGACCGTACACCATTTACGGGCTTGATTGAAATTTCGCAATCAACAGGGGGAGTATGATGAAATTATTCTTGTATATTTTTGTCCAGAGTTTCTATTATAATGGTTCGGATAGAAAATTTCCTGAGGATTTGAGATAATAATCGCTGGCAGTCGGTTCAAAGTGATCGTTGGTAAGATAGGGCCCGGAGCGCCGCCCACGATACATGGACGCTTGTATAATGCCACTTGCATGTATCAGGGAAACGGCTTTGTCTAGCTAAGTGATAATGGCTTGAAAACAATTTAAACATAATTCACTTTACGCTGTGAGACATGGCGATGGTGTGGCTAGAACGTGTCGGTTATGATCCGATAGATATTGCACGAAGTTTAGTTATCGATGGCACATCGATACTTTATCCTTAGCTCCATCTATTTTATAGTGTTGACAAACTTCTGTCACTATTGTTGCATCATGTATTGAAAGTGTTGTCGTGAGATATTAATTTTTCTCCGTAATTGTACGATAAGGAAGCTTGCGTGTTGTTACCAGAAGCACTTTACCTGTATTGTTGTTCCACTTTTGTTGCATGACGATGGATCGACCCGGAACGCTGGCGTACTCGGCTCAGGCTTTCGAAACATGCCATGGCATAGGTTTTCTTAAATCAGACTTGTTGCATAAAATAAAAGGCTGTGTGAAAGTTAAAATAGAAAATCGGTGTTATATTTAGACACCTATGTACAGCCGCCAAATAAAAAATTTGAGCATACTTAGAACCTTGTCATTGTGACTGCCATTGTTATTGTCATACTTGTCATTTGTGGTTCAGTTTGAGGTTTATTATGACAGTGCACTAAAGTGCTTAACATTTTCGTTGGGATATAATATAAAGTATGTATTTTTCTTACTGTCATACTAATTGTAAGAAAGATTTAGTACCCATTGATGAAGTATTTGAGAAAGCAAGACGACTATGAATATATCTGACACAATACGAGATCGTATGATTATGCATTACTACTGTAGTAACAAAACTATAAAGATAAGTCTTTAAAAATAAGTACAGTACAATATAGAAGTATCAAGTGTCAGGGAAGAACAAAAAACAGTGTAAAGTACTCCAAGCATTCAACCGCAGAATGACCAATATAACTCACCTAAACAACGCTGCCCACAAATCAGTTTGTCATTCAGATTTTTAACCATCAGTTCGACATAGTTTGAAGGTTACAACAATTGATTATTCATGCGTGTAGAAATCTGTCATCCATGTCAGCACACATTGTCCTCCTAGACCGCGTCATTGGGAATGACAGATATTTGTAATTTGTTTGTTCACTGCAGGATTCCTTTCATTATGCGTTCGTGCTCCATAAAATATGCATTCAAAATGAGAAAAATGTGTCGCAGCGTCGCGAGAACTAACTCCCGAATATAAAAGGCTTAAATCCACATATTTCTTCAACGAAAAACCAACTTCATACAGTTTTTATAACATCGGTTTTAGGTTGCAGCAGTCCTGTTTCTACGTCAGTTTTAACCACAATAAAAAGAATCATAATCTCAGCTTCGGAGTGAGTTATACATACATCTCCTTTCACATTAGTTTCCTTAATAAACAGTCCATGCCTATTCTCATGCAGGATGTTGTGGAATACCATATCATTGGTGACATATTTAGTCACACGGAGTAAGTGACGAGGCGATTTGTCATTTTATTTTGAGAATACCATCACGACAATCTTAAGCTGTGTTAATTCTTATTGATTATGTTAGCTGCCAAGAACTCGATTTAGGATTCATTTTCTCATGAAATTGGGGAAACTGGCAGTGAACGAGAGTCGCAGAATCTGTGTACCTATATCTAAAACTTACTTGAAGGAACTTTTACAAAATGTAGTACCGTTACAGTTCTCGTTATAACGCAAGTAAACAAAACTAAACCGTAATGGTATCTCCGCATGATCACAAGCGACGTTATATCATATAAATAAATACACTCGTGTGTGTCCTATTAAAAGTACTTAACTAGTCCAAAAACAGCACTAGATCAAGTTAATGTCCTATTTCCAGTTCTTTAACTAAATCCCTTCTTAGTGGACGGAGTTTCGAGCAATAAATTCGGATCAAACCGACTTATTGGAGGAACTGACGCAACTTCAATTTGACGTAAATCATGAAAGATTCCGTGTAATCCTGACAATCTGATATGGACTCTAACGCGGGTAATATGGAGTTATAATCCGTGATTACTGCTATGCAAATGGTTGGTGGTTTATTAAGTATTTATGCGAAAAATATGGGCTTAGGATGTGATCCGTCTGGGTCTGATTTGGTGCTTGTAGTTTGTTTTGTTCAGTTTTGTAGTTTCCAGCGTTTAAATTGCCTTGAAAAATTATGTTTTTAAACCAATAACAACTTTATATAAAGTAAGTCAGATTAATGTATGTATGTATGTATGTAAACTCTTTATTGCACATAAACAATTAAAAAACATTTTGCATCACTATAGATAATGTACATAGGCGAACTTATCCCATATGGGATCTCTTCCAGTTAACCTTGGAGTAGAATAAGCCAGGATAATGCAAGAGAATAGGCAAATTTACAAAATATCAGATAAAAGAAAAAAGAAAAACAGTACATACATCTGAAAAACAGACATTAAAAAGTAATAATACCTGCTTTAATAAAATAAATACATAGGTAATAAAATATACTAATATATACCACCACATTATGTAAACAGCAATTAAAACCTACAACAGGGCAAAGGAACAACACTCACGAGTCACGACTCTTCCTGTACATTTAACCACAACTTCTTTAACTTTTTTTTATTAAAGGTTTATAGGAGTGTCTGTTAATTATTTTTGTATCATTTGTCTGTTCCGGACATTTGATTTTTCGAAGACTTTTCTGCCAGAGCGTATTTATAACATTTAAATGTGTGTATATAAAAATTCCTAATTGATAAATAAATAAATAAATAAATAAATATCAGGGGACAATGTCACACCAATTGACCTAGTCCCAAACTAAGCTCTAGGCTTGTGCTATGGGTACTAGACAACGATATAAATACTTATATAGAGAAATATATACTTAAATACATAGAAAACAACCATGACTCGGGAACAAATATCCGCGCTCATCACACAAATATCTGCCCTTACCGGGATTTGAACCCAGGACCGCTAGCTTCGTAGGCAGGGTCACTACCAACTAGGCCAGCGCGTCGTCAATTGATAAATGTCAAACAACAATACTTTAAGTGGTGGTTGTGTTTTTTTTAAATCAAATGCAGCTCTTATCTTCTCTTGCCTTGATACTTGAGTGGTAAAAAATACTTTTAAGCATTAACATGAAATCCGCCATAAATTAAAATAAATTAGCGTTGACATTTAAACCATAAAAGTCTTATCAAAAATTAAGTCATAACGTCTTAAAAATATCTTTTAGCTATTTAAACGAAATCACCTCGTTAATATTTTTATGAAAATAATCGCGTACAGATGAAACGCCGGAGCCCTTGAAGGCTTTTTAAATCTTTATCGCATCGTTACATAAAATCGATTCTAGTGTCGATAAATAACGCGATTATCCTTAGAAAGTGGTCGTAATGAGATGCGCCGGAGTCGCCATAATAGTTGTGTTGATTTGTAAGTTCAAGTTATACTTGGTTTTAAGCCCAGAAGCGGTTAGGTCTGGTTGGTGACACACTGGCGCGGCGAATGGTGAACAAACAAGGTATTTTTATTACATTGTAATACTGCGCAAAACGCGATCACAATAATAATTATACACGAGTAAATACATAACACGTCTTCGCAAATGACATATGGTGAATGAAATGAGTACAATTCAATTGATGGAAAGTGAATGTATCCCATTCGATTCGCATCAAACATACCTAAGAACCATTCCATATGTCCACCATTTTTTTTAAACTATAAATCCACAGCCAGTTATCGTATTATCAACGTTTTGATAGCATTTATTTAGTTGACAGTAATGGCCGCCAAATTTAAGACGGATTTTGTCGACTGGTATTTAAATGCGAGAGTGACATCCGTCTCGCTTTATCCACAGCGACAAAGGCCACCATAATACGGGGGCCTAATATAGCTGCTTTTATCGCGTTTTTTTTTTATTGCATAGAAAAGGCAAACGAGCACACAGGCCACCTGATGGTAAGTGGAAACTGTGACCCATAGACATTCGCATTCACAAGGCTGCAAATGCGTTGCCAACCCTGAGGACTAAGATGGAATGCCTCTATGCTAGTCATTACGCCGGCCGTCTTACCCCCAAACCGGAACACAACAATGAGAACACTGCTGTTGGCGGTAGGTTAATGGATAAGAAGGTGGTAGCGATCCGGGCGGACCCTGCACAAGGTCCTACCACGCTTTACAAACATTTTGGCCCGCTGATATACACTCAATAATCGTAACACCACACTTTTTGTCGACAGTTAAAATTATTGTTCATCAAATACCACTGTGAGTATCACCGCCAAGACGTATACTTACCGCGGCATCGAAGGGCTTTCCGATTATGGCCTCTATAATTGAGCCTCGAATGGTAAATGTTAATTCAGTAGTCGGCCGCATAATGCGAACAAGACATTTTCCAGGTTAAAACGGGAATTCGCTCCTGGAATCCAAGGGGTCGTTTTATTTTGTTGCTCATAAAGAACGCACCTGTGTTAGTTCGCATTTGAATGTGACAATGGTATTGGTAAAACAAGGGCGTTTTTAGGGTTTCGTACGGGGAAGAGGAACCCTTATAGGATCCTTGTGTGTCTGTCTGTTTGTTTGTCTGTCACACAGGTTGAAATTTAAGTTGGTGACCTAAGACTGACGTGTAATGTAAATAAACGAATTTTAAACATGGGGGCCACGTTGGGGGCAAATTAGAAATATCAAGAAAAAACATCGCGTGACATATGAAATGACTTTTTGTAAGAATTTCAAATATGTATTTTTTTATAATTTTAAGATTTTTGAAGCTATTGAAGAAAATATTCGTAAATAGATAATAACTTATCTCCGAAATTAATGGGCCTAAATTTTGAAAGAAATACAGAAAAATGTACGGTATTTAAAGTAACATCGGATTTTTTCAAAACGTACGGCTCCCTGTATTCGCCGCTTTTTTTAAGATCTTGCTTTTTTATTAGTCGGCGAAGTGTTAGCTACCGCTTTGGCCAAACTGCCTCATCGACGAAACGTGCGACCAAATTAAAAGCGCTGGCACTAAAAATGTTTATGATGTCCTGACGGAGCAACGTAGACTGACTGGGTAATTCGTCGACAAAAAGGTATGTTGTTAAAGTTTCACAAAATAAATGAATAAGATTTACAAGTATTGTGCAAGAATTAAAAAAAAGTACTATTCATTTCCAGACACTATACAGTAACAGTCTTCCAGATACTCACTCACTATAGTGTCACTAACTTTAATCACCACTCAACACTCAATATTTTTAACGACGCACTCAATTTTTTAATGAACACGCACTAATCTCGTCATTGCGAACATCTGTCCCGAATTATGCACGACGCGGGTACACCCGGTAATTGAAAATAAACAGCGCGCGGGACTCGTGATTTATTGATGGCGGCGTTGTCACCCTAGCGGCCGGTTTTACCGGACTATGGTATCAGGAAATTGTGTGATTTTGTATTGGAGTTGTAACCATGTGGCATTCGTCGGACATTTGAATTTTATATGTGTGACAGTTGCATGCACTCTACAACGGTTTGTGGGAATGTTGCATTAAACCGTCTGTCGATGCATCAGATGGTCACCTTCGTGCTATAGTAGTGGCATCACCTAGGCAAGTTACGGAAGTAATTTTATCGAAACCGAAGTCGGAGTCGAGAGTTTTAAATTTGGTTTAACGGATTAGGAACCGGAACCGGAATTCGGAGTCGGAGCCAGAGGTAAAAATGAGTTGGGTGTGTAATGTGTAAACACGCAGGCTGCGGTGTTGGCATGACAAGTATAAACTTGTTTGTATACGGAGACTGCGGCCGCCGCCGTCGCTGCGCGTTAACCTCCGATTAATACGTATCGGAATCGGAAGTATAATATCGATGCGAAATTCCAACTTATCGGAATTTGAAGTTTCGTAACATCCCTAGTATCTTCTAACACCAAGCAGCAGTGTTCACATTGTTATGTCCAGAGTGGGGATAAAACCACTGTTGAAATTACTAGCATAACATTCCGTCTAAACAATCTTAGGTGTTTTTATTTAAAATGTTATTTAATATAATAGTTATTTAATCTTAAAGTAACTTGATCTTTAAAAGCACGTGATTATAGAATAATAATGGTAATTCTCTCGTTTGGTAGTGCCATATTTGCCAATTTCAACATTGGCACAGACTAAATAAATAATTAATGAAAGCAGTACCTTTGTAAGAATTGCATAAAAATGCTTATTGATTGATCATTTTCTTTAGATAGATCAGCAACTAATTCATCTAATGTCATAATTATCCGTCTGTCCTACGTCTACGAGCAAATTCTAAAAATAAACAATAATAATGCATTCGCATTCGGACTCGAGGCAATTGGAATTATTACCTCGGGTTAACTCATTAATGGCAATTTCAATGGAACTCCCCCCAGCTACCGTGCACCGTATACTTACGTTTGAAAGGCAAAGTATGTTATTATTACAAAGTTGCAGTTCCGTTAAGGTAGTCATTATGAAACGGTTAATTTCCACAAATATTTCAATTTTTGAATGAGGATGTCAGTTTTTAAGATATTTTCTTCTCTTTCACCCAAATATAATTGATCATTTATTTAATGATAAATGCGTTTATCGTAAATAGGTACCTAATGAAACATGTATAAATACAATGATTACAAATAACTTCACACTAATTGTTAAAATCCGTTAAACAGATCAAGTATAAAGTTAAAAAACTACTCCAGTTTTTAGCGACCCTCCCTCGCTTCGTTTCGGTTTAAGTGAGTTTTCTGTAACACCCGTACAAAATCCAAAAGTTACTAAACTTAAAACGTTCCTCTTGAATTACTCTATTGCTGAAAACTGCATCGAAATCCGTTGAGCAGTTTAAAAGATTTAAGCGAACAGACAGCGGAAGCTACTTCATTTTATACAATGTAAATGTAAAGAAGGTAATTTCTAAGAATTGATAATATAGGTATTTTAAAATAAAACTGAGTCTACTATAATGTGTGTAGCTAAAAATAACATAATAATAGCTAGCGCTAGCCACAGGCGAGAAGTACTTAGCGGAGTCACGCAGTACTTTGTAGTTAAAGAATTAATGTAAGACACGAGTTTTATTACAATGTAAGTATTTATTAATAACAAAATATTAAATTATTTTATTTATTAATAAAAACATACAAAAACACAGCGAAATTGCCAAACTTACAGCTGTAAATTTGATGAAGCTGTGTATTTGATTTTAACGTATGTTTTTGTGCAATAAAAATCTTTATCTTTACTTACATACGAGTTAAAATACTAACATTTTCCTCACAAGAAGCTGTTTAAAATAAGGAGCCTGAAAATGATCAATGCTTTGGCAAAAAATCTAGTGAAACTATATATTAATGTTACGTCCGCCTTACTATCAAGTAAATACGAGTGGTTATCATTACGTTAATAATATTATAACTATATGGTTTTTAATATAGAAAACCTAATTAAGTTTATTTGCTAGTAGCTTATTGTTTACTTGTAAGACTTAAACAAATCCCTACTTTTAAATCCTTATTAATCCTTAACCTTACTTATCATCTTCTTTTCTTAATTACATTGTATAAAGCAAAGTCGCTTTTCGAGTCATCTAGGGTAAAGTCACCAGTGGTCAGCCAGAGACCAGTAGTCGACCTTATTAGAGTGAGAAGAGGAAGAAATATATTTCCCACTAATACAAAGTATGTTTAGGCCGAGGACGAGTACAGGTCTCTGGCTAACCACTGGTGACTTTACCCTATATAATATGTAATAAGCCACTCGATGGATTTTAATTTGATTTTCACCGTCAGTTAGATGATTTTCACGGAAGTTTTTATGCACGTGCGTTACAAAAAACTTGCATCGAAGTTCAAGCCTATTGTTAATAAAGAGGTTACGATAGGCCGTGCGCATCACTTCAACCATAGCTGATCTACTAGGGCCCTAGTAAACTTCTAAATATCAAGTGAAAAATGATTTGTGTATATACTCTTTTTTATTACGCGTTAAATCGACTTGTACCCTTTTACACCAGGAAGCAAATATTATGGTGGACCAAACGACATATAAATTGGTACAGAGTTAGTTTAAAAATCACAAGTACTTATAATTTCAGGAAATCCAACATTTCCCGTAGGAACAGCGATAAACAAGTCTTACGTGAGTCGTGGGCAGAGCCTACTAAATAATAAAAGTAAACGTCATAACCGGCCTATAATTTCACTGTGAATTCTCGCCAAAGATTGCGGAGTTTTATTCACGTATTCACTATTTAAATCAGCTAAGTTGCATGTGAAATAATCCCACCGTTACTTTACCATTCTAAGCTAAACTTTGAATAACTAAAGTAATGGTTGTGTGCTCTGCATAGCCGGAATGGCCGCATAAAGGTCATCCGAACATGCAATGCTTGGATTGACCTTGAGGAAAGTGTATTACGGATTATAATAAAATGCATAAGCGTGGGCTGTTATCGTTAAAAGCTGAGCTAAACTTAGATTGGTGCTTAGAATATAGCCTTACTTATAGTTTATAGCTTTGAAATGACTACAGTGTCCTAGCTGTGTAGGTATTCTACTCGTTGTCACATTCTACTTTTCTTATTTTCCTCAATCACCCAAAGGTTAGCTGGAAGAGATGCCTTAACTGGATAAGTTTGCATTTATACGTTCCTTTTCTGCAAATATTGTATTTTGATTTCTGTGTTTTGTACCATAAAGAGTTTACATACATACATACAATATCAGGGTACAATCTCATACAAATTCAAATCCTAAACTGAGCTCTAGGCTTGTATTATGTGCACTAGACAACGGTATAAATACTTATACAGGGTGATTGGAAGGTAGAGGTAAACCTTTAAGGTGAAGCTAGTACAGACCATTTAGAACCATTTGAGCCATGGTTGTCTTAGACGAAGTGTCACAATTTTTTTTTATCGATTATTATTTGTTTTTTGAAAATATCCCAAAATTTCACAATTAATTGCGAATAGTGGCTAATTTAAACCAAAAATTAATAATTTTTCACTTAATTTCATTAGAATAATGTGTAAGCAATCTAACGAAACAGGTTGCATGTATCTTTGTCATCAGATTTTTGTTTTACAGACATTTGAATCCCCTAAACATTTCTAAAGTTTAAGAAACCCTTTGCTTTAACGGCATTTAAAAAAAAAACAGAGCGTGTGATAATAATTTAAACCTTTTTAAAAACATGTGTAGTTATTCATCTTTCTTTTGAGGTATCATTTACGCGAATATCTAGGCAAATATTGAAATTAGGACCTACAAACCAAATTAAGGGGGAACATTTTGATACAACATTGAAAACTTTTTGATCCAAATAAGTAAATTAATACTCATTGATGATAACCTAACTTCGATTGTTCTTTTTTTTTAATTGAAGGAATTGACATTTTTGTCACAGTGCGTCAAGTCGTAGACTTAACCCTAACTTTGAGTTGGAAAGTACACGCACAATTAAATTGTGATGGCTAGTTTTTCTAATCAAAAAATATGCGGATTTTGTTTTTATGTATGGCAATGCAAACGGCAACGGATCTTTGGCACGACGAATGTACCAAGAGCGTTTTCCGAATCGCAGGGTACCGAATGCTAGAGTGTTTTACAACGCATATCGTCGGCTTGCTGAAAATGGTATACACCACGTTGAACCTGGAGTCAACACGGGCAGACACGATCCTACCACGGAAGAAGACATTTTAGCAGCATTTGAAGCCGATACTCATACCAGCACCAGAGTTGTAGCTCGAAATCTAAACATTTCACAATGGAAGGTCTGGAAATCAATGCACGACAATCACATGTATCCATTCCATGGCACGGGTGTGCAAGGTCTGGAAGAGCGGGATCCCCAAAAAAGGATTGAATTCTGCCGTTTTCTCCTCAATAGAGACATTGATGATGCGTCGTTTCTAAAATCAATCTTGTGGACGGATGAATGCAAATTCTCTAGAGAGGGAATTACAAACTTTCACAACCTCCATCAATGGACCGAAAAAGACAACAATCCGCACTGGAAAAAGCAGGTGTCATGCCAGAGGAAATTTTCTGTCAATGTGTGGGCAGGTGTAATTGATCGGACCCCACATCTTACCGGATACTTTAAATGGCAATAATTATTTGCAATTTCTACAAAATGACCTTCCAGTGCTTTTAGAGGAATCCAGTGCCCCGCTTTTTGAAACAGAGCGAGAAATCATGTTTCAGCAAGATGGCTGTCCAGCTCATTGGACATTAATTGTAAGAGAGCACCTGCATAATTCTTTCCCTGATAGCTGGATCGGCAGAGATGGACCCATCTCTTGGCCCGCTCGGTCACCGGACTTGACCCCAATGGACTTCTTCGTGTGGGGTCGGGCCAAAGAATTAGTGTATTCAAGCGTCGAAATAAACACAAAAGAAGAATTGGTGGAGAGAATTCATTCAGCGTTTGCAACCATGAAGATAGAGATGATGTTGAAAACAACAACAGTAGAAATGAGAAGACGGGCTCGTGCTTGTATTAGAAACGGCGGTAGTCATTTCGAACATCAAAAATGAGGGGTTTAATTAAAAATGTTGTTTTGGTCAGTCTGCCTAAGAAATCTATTTTTTTTAATTTTCCCCCTTAATTTGGTTTGTAGGTCCTAATTTCAATATTTGCCTAGATATTCGCGTTAATGATACCTCAAAAGAAAGATGAATAACTACACATGTTTTTAAAAAGGTTTAAATTATTATCACACGCTCTGTTTTTTTTAAAATGCCGTTAAAGCAAAAGGTTTCTTAAACTTTAGAATTGTTTCGGGGATTCAAATGTCTGTAAAACAAAATTCTGATGACAAAGATACATGCAACCTGTTTCGTTAGATTGCTTACACATTATTCTAATTAAATTAAGTAAAAAAATATTAATTTTTGGTTTAAATTAGCCACTATTCGCAATTAATTGTGAAATTTTGGCATATTTTCAAAAAACCAATAATAATCGATAAAAAAAAAATTGTGAGACTTCGTCTAAGACAACCATGGCTCAAATGGTTCTAAATCGTCTGTACTAGCTTCACCTTAAAGGTTTACCTCTACCTTCCAATCACCCTGTATAGAGAAATAAATAGTTGAATACCTAGAAAACATTTAGACTCAGAAACAAATACCCATAACAAAAATATTTGCCTATACCGGGAAATGAACCCATGACGTAAGCCGATATACATATAAAAACGGGTCACTTTTATGAAAAATTATATTCAAAGTGACCCGTTTTCATTGCTGTTGACTATAAGTATAGTGCGCTGGGCCTGGCCCGTAAGTGAAAAAATAAGGAGAGACTCTTTTGAATAATAAAATGCCTCATAATTAAACAATGAATACCAATCAACTGTAAAACTACCTCATCTCTTATTTGTTCCTGAACCTTGGATTGTTTACAAGTACGTATCACTGTGTAGTACCAATAGTGCAAGAATAGAGCTGTGTTTGTAGATTAAATTGTGTGACCCTAAACCCCGTTTTTTTTAACGATAACAGAAAAAAAATACAAAATTAAATCAACTTGACGTTCTAACCAGAACTAAACCTTTGTAGTGACCTAACTTTGGCAGTTGAGCCTTTTAGCATAATAGTTAGCATACAAAATCTTCGCTGCGCAAGTCTGACTCACACTCTACCAATCCTTTAATATGTTAACAGCTTTATTACAAACTTACTAACTTATATACATAAGTAGTTATGTACGTGAATGTCCATCAGAGGTAAGTTGTCCACTTGCCACGAATCCGGGTAAATTCGCAATTATCTGAAGTCCATTACCGAGCGGCCATTATTTCCGTGTATTTCTCACGGGGAAACTGTCTGCTTGGCTGGAGTGTAGAGCTGTAATACATTTGATATGGCATCATTAATTACTACATTTGTATTGTCTGTGGTTACAAAATTATGTACATTTGTACGTATTTGTTTGATTTTATTATCATTAGCTTTTCTCTTTAAGTGTGGTATGTTTAGTAATCCGTCTTTTATTTATTTATTTTTGGTCTTAGCCTACTACATAACTTTTGTGTGCCTGGTTAATTTTGTTATTTACTCTTTAAATTATCTTAAAGTATAGGTACTAACAAGGTTAGTTATTGCTAGTTTTTAAAGGGTCGGTCGGTCGCGGTGTATTAAATACCTATCTATTTTTAAATCGTTATTTCATATTAGCATAATGTCCATTCGCTTTTTTCCCCGTATTTAATTTTCACAGTCGTGTTTTTTATAATTTATTAGTTTGACGGAGCTCCGCTTTCGCAGGGCTCCCATTTTCTGGATGCTTTGGCTATCCAGGGCTTCTATAAAGCTAACATAATATTAAACATAACCCTACCTACCTACGAGTATTTCAATCTAGTTATATAAGGATAAATTTGCAACTGAAAGAATACCAAACCGGAAAATATGACGCTGGAAAAATTCAGAATCAGATATTTTGCAGCAGAGAAAAAACAATATTGTTAAAATAATCTTACATGCCTAGATCACGATCATCAAGCAGCAATGTTCGTATAAGTTTCGGGTGTAGTGATAGGAAATCGTTAAAAATACTAATATAGAAGCATTCCTCGATTCCTTTGTTTGACAGCAGACCTAAATCAAGCCAGGTTTACAATGCACAAATTACAATAAAAATGAACTTTTTAAACCGCAGCTGATTTTAACGCTTCTTCGTACATGCACGCCAAGTCGTAAATATCTGCCCAAGGCTCGTAGAAAAAGTATATTTTAGCCCTCGGGAGCGTCGTGATCTGACGATTTGCGAACGGGCGTGCTTCGCCAACTGGGCCAGCGTTTTACCTCACTCATACCTTTTATTGGCATAATTTATGCATTTATAAGGCATTTGAGACTTTGATTTTGACTTTAAGGAGTAATTGTTCAGTGAAAAGTTACAGAGGTTTATAATTCTGCTGCTAATGCTTTGAATAGGTCGATTATTAGGTTTACTCTGTTAAAGCCATAGTAAGGATAATTGGAAACGTTATTAGCGTACAACACGGTAAATTTTGTTGAAATTAACTTTTGATTCAATTTGATTTTTCAAAGAGTTGGGTGTGAAAGAAGTAAAATCTCAAAACTCAGTACATTAATTTTGATTTGAATTAACGTTATTACGTTTAGTTACAAAGAAGCGGTAAGTGCCATTACTTTTTTATTCTATACTTGAAATATTGAAAGCTAATTGAATAATGAAGCATTTTAAGTTTTTTACGAGCAATGTTCCAAACTAATGCATAATACATTTTATAGTCTCCCATTGAAACACCATTAGTAAACTAGTCTGGATTCATTAGAAAATGACATTAATCTGCGCTGTCCCACGAGACACGTCGTCTAGTGATTCAATTACAAAGGACAAGTGAACTACATAATATGCTCTGTACATAGTATTCAGTCGGCGGACATTGCCGTGTACATATTATTATGGTAAACATTAAACTAATAAGTCAAAGAGTGTTTTATTAAATACGCTTTTTTTACATGTGCAACTTCTTATAACTACCCTTTGCTTGTGACTTCATCATAATACACAATAGCTATAGTGAACTTGGGATATGGTTTGTCGTTATTAATGTCATTGTGATATTTCCATTTGACAGAAAGGGACAAAGCAAACTATAACTAAATCGTTTTATAGTACATTTATGAATAAGACTGATCCCATCAGATGGCCTGTGTGGTCTTTGGGCATGTCTATGTCATAAAATACCAAGTAATAGTAGGAGATCCAAATAGGAGACGATTTGCACCGGGCTGTTTATCCGATAAGAAGTATTTTATATCAAATTTAATATGCTAAGTAATATATGGCAAATAGGTAAGCTGAAAAAATAAAAATAAAACAATTGCCTGATTATTAGACAAAAAGTATTAAGCCAACGCAATATTAATATGCAAACGTTAGGTTGTCTTTTTTTCCCGTCAAACTATTGGGTAGGTATAAACAGGTAAGTCGGTACTAATAATTTGCACCAAACCTAACGTTTACATATTCTATAGGCTTCATACTTTCGATCAGTATGTTATTTGTTAAACAAGCATTTGAAATAAAAAAAAGTTATATTTTATTGTATTTTGTGAATGCGAATGTCTAAGACTGGTGCAAGCCTAAGACTGCAAATGCGCTGCCAACCCTGAGGACTAAGATGGAATGCCTCTATGCTAGTCATTACACCGGCTGTCTTATCCCCAAACCGGAACACAACAATGCGAACACAGCTGTTTGGCGGTAGGTTAATGGATAAGATGATGGTAGCGATCCGGACGGACCCCGCACAAGGTCCTACCACCCGCTAAATAATGACGTAACAGCTGTATACCGCGTTCGGTTATTAATATCGTGGCTTTCCTGGGTAAACACGCTAGTTAAATGTTTTTGCTATGAATTAATCAGAATTCAAGGAAAATGATGACGTTGTAATGTTTACTGCGTTTAAAAAGATATGTAATGTCACGTATGCCAATCTATTAATTACACATTTACTAGGTTTATCCCAAGACTTCATCCGTCTAGCGTCTTTTATCTTAGTCCACACACAATCAATTTAAATGGCGATAATCCTCCATTTGCAAACTCCGTGAGTGGCTGTTTAGGGGTTTCCAAAGTAAATTAAAAAAATACTTTGATGCTAGACATTAATAAGGTGCTTTAGTCCCGATGTGCAGAGACTAAAGTAACATTTTAAAAGCATAAGAAGTGAAAATAGAATTAAGTATTTGTTCTAGATTATAACCTTAAAATTTAAAGGCGGCACGCTTTGTAAATAACTTTGTACACAATGACCCTACCTACGCATTACTTCGTATTATTCCTTAATACAAAAATGGCCGAGCAAACATAACCTTCCGTGTAAAATTCTATATAATCAGACTTAACCTTTCCGTTGATGAAGAAAGTACACTAAGCCACAACATAAAGGGTCACGTTCTTAGGCTAACAGTTTTAAAAAAACCTGTGTGTTAAAAGACTTAGCAAGGTAAATTAAATTAAAAATATATTTCTAAGCTCTTAAATCATCAAAGTGTGAGTCGAGCGGCATAGAACCCTCGGTGCGTGAGTCTGACTCGAACTTGCCATTTTTGCTTGAGTTGAGGTGAATCTTGACGTTCTATTGTTCTGTAATGTTGCTACAACCTACAACCGTTGTACCACAATTCTGGTATATAAACGTTGACTTTGACTTTTGACTTGAAAACAAGGTATACAAATTAAATATAGGTGTAATTAAATTATTGTATTTCACGTTGCTAAAGGTCGTGTATCCATGATTTTATGTTTCTCTACCCAAAGGGTAAACACGGGACCCTATTACTAAGACTCCGCTGTCCGTTTGTCCGTCTGTCCGTCTGTTGCCACCAGGGTGTATCTCATGAACCGTGACGTATGCTCTTGCCATTATAACAACAAATACTAAAAACAGAATAAATTAAACATTTAAGGGGTCTCCCATGCAACAAACGTGTTTTTTTTTTTCGTTTTTTTGCTAATGTTGTATAGGTACGGAACCCTTCGTGCGCGAGTCCGACTCGCACTTTGCAGGTTATTTGGATAATAATGTTCAACTCTTATTTTGTTCTACATTTTTCGCAATTAAGTAGTCCTAACTGTCCTCAGCTTAAAGTGTCTATCTCATTGACTGTTAGGTAATAATAAATCATTCAAAGCCCAAACTGTAATTTAGTCTAATTCATCCTTTAGAATATAACTTTGCTGTGATCCCCAAATTTTCGATGTTCTATGGACATAGCAGAGCCTGCGTAGGTATGTGGTAAGATCGGTACATAGGGTACACTGAATTCATGCAAATTTATTGTATTAAATAGCTATCTATTCGATTTGTGATTTTGGATAATTTAAACGTTACATTTAAAGCACTAAAAGTTATATAAATGTGAAATAAAAAACTAAAATGAAAGCATTTATAAAAAAAAATAGGAAGAACTATCACGACTCGACGATCAGATTTGATTTGTTCCTGAAATACAAGCGGCTAAAAGTGTTTATACCTTCGAAAAATCATAAAGAACAGCCCTAAATAACTTTAATTAGGAAACTGGTTCATACAATTTCTCCAACTTCTACAGAGATTACATTTTTCAAATTGCTAGTCTACTGGTTTAATTATTGTATTTCGAAACATACAAAAATAATGAGCTCGTTTTTTGTTATATTGGCTTTAAATTAAACACTTGCTCATTATTTTTTCATGTTCTTAAACATATAATCAAACCAGTGCAGGAAACTAGTAATGTAAAAAAAAAACACAATAGAAGTTATAGTTTCGCGGGTGGTAGGACCTTGAGCAGGGTCTGTCCGGATCGCTCCCACCATTTTATACATTAATCTAACGCGAAACAGCGGTGTTTGCATTGTTGTGTTCCGGTTTGGAGATAAGACAGCCGGTGTAATGACTAGCATAGAGGCACTCCATCTAAGTCCTCAGGGTTGGCAACGCATTTGCAGTCTTGGCTTGCAGTCTTGTGAATTCGAATGTCTATGAGTCACAGTTTCCACTAACCATCAGGTAGCCTGTGTGCTCGTTTGCCTTCAAAATTCCAAAAAAAAAAAGCTTTCTAGTCACTTTTTCAGTACTTTGGAGGTCTAATTCTTCCAACAGGTTGAGTTTCGGCCGCTTAAAAAAATACGTGTGTGTTATTTTAGACTACACTCAAACATATTTCAAAATCAACCAAATCGGAATCGGACAGTTTGGTACCTTTCCTAGTAAGTCTATAAAAGTATTATTATTCCTATATTCCAGGGAATCCTGAGTCAGAGGTTTCAGTGACGGGTCAATGTCCAGGATACCGAGCAAAATATAGCAACGCCGTGGTCCCACAGTACCCGCCCACCTAACGGGCTGAAATCAAATATGAACATTCACACGGAGCGGGGAAGATAAACACACCCGCCATTTTGTATTGAAGTTTGACCCTTTCAGGGGTTACCTATTGCGGGAAATATAGGGCTTTGGAGGAAAATTGTTTCTAAAGTTAGATATTTCTGGGAACCTAATGACAAAGGGTTTAAGACTATTACACTCCGTTTATGTATTTTACCCTTTTGTAAAACAAGTTAAGTTGACTTATACCCTTTTTCATTGGGGCTTCAGATTTGAGGGTATTGACGTGTTTAATGCCTAAGTAGTTGGTTTTGGTAGTGACCCCGCCTACGAAACTAGCGGTCCCGGGCTAAAAATAAGTTGACAAAATGGCTACAGGATAAATGTTTTTATAGTGTAAGAGAATATTTGGCAGTTGACATATAATTAATTCATTGCCGCAGGGGCCATTCTTAGATTTAATGTTTTAGTGTATATATAGATTTAGTCTTATTTAATATTAGTTATTTTTACAATTTAATTAAATATATTGTAGCATTATCATAAGCAATGGCGGTCTGATTAATTCATTATTTGATATTTTTATAAATATAGGGACTTGATATTTATTGACATGTTATAAATTGACGACTTAGAGAATCTTGGAGAAAGTTGGCTTAATATTGTATTTGATACCAGTCGCGAGGCGTTCGTACAAGCCGATTATTTACGGCTTTACCAAAAATTCCTATGCATAGAGTAGGTATACAAACAAAACGTAAAACCGACACACGCCATACACCTTTTTTTGCTCCGGCTTGTCTATTTATTTACGTGACGCTTCGCCACTGTTTGATACAGGTTGTCGACTATAAGTTCTATGGAGGGTGTTTTTACTAAAGATTAGCTATGACATTGTAATAATTTGCACACCTGCTTGCAGGTTGAATATGCATGAACAAACCTAGCCTTAAGATCCTATCCTGTTACCATATTCTAGCAAATAAAGAAATTTTGATTTTGATTTTTGATTTTGATTTTGATTTTGATTTTGATTTTGAGCGAGAGTATTGGTTCTTGAGTGTTAATTGTTTTCTATTTATTTAAGTATGTATTTGTGTATTATAAGTATGTTAATCGTTGTGTGGCACCCATAGTAGGTAAAAAAGGAATAGTTGAATTTGTGTGAGATGGCATTTCTTTTAACTGAGATTTGTTGAAGGATAACTGGTAGGTGATTTTCTTAACTTGCTAAGTTGGCGCGTTTAAGTTGTCTCCTTACAGCGTACTAACAACGTTTTAGGGCGTGCATTCTCAATATTGTAGCTTTAAACTTGCGCGTATGACTTCGCTCGATCGACCGTTCGATAATAAGCCGTTTTAGGATTATAACACATGTTATGTTCGTCAACTTGTGATCGTAAAGTACCGAGTTTGAACTCTAGCGCTCACCGAATACCATTGTTTTTTGCTTACTTATTAATTGTATTACCAAAAGCATGGGGGCAATGTAATGTAAAACTTCTGAAGGATCGAAGTTTAAAAAAACCCATCTGCTTCGAGAAATTATGAAAGACGATCTGATTTAAAAAAACGGATTTATCAATAGTTTAAATGCCATAGAGATGGGTTTGCTATGTGAAATATATAACAGATCCCAAAAACCTGGTGTAAATTAATTATATGCGGACGAAGACACACATTTGTAACTTGGTTGTATATGGACAGCTGGCCTTATAAGTAGCCTGGTCACTTCAGTACCTTGTCGCCTTTAAAGCTTGAGACCGATAAAGGGAGAGCTGAATGTCGTATAAAGCGGCCAAATTGAGTTTTGTGACGGGACTACTTAAAATCGCCGGTTAATATGAACTGCGTCAAGTTCTTGAAATACACACTCCAGATACTTATAAGGCTAACTGTACTAAGAAACGAATTAATCCCATATTTTTCTTGAGGAAAGCTCTTTTTAATACTACATGCCTTAACCTACGACTAATTAAAACAACAGTTATTCGCAATAAGAACAGAGAGCTGAAATTTCTTCAGCACATCTGAACTAACAAGAGAGCCACTGCTTAATATCTTGAATTCCTCTCCGCACGACCATTTCCCCCTGAGCCCCACATTCCGCCTAACAGCCTCTTAGGTTCCTACTTTGGTATGCATAGAGGGGCGGGCAGGGGGTCTGGTTATGTTGGCAGGTTACAGGACTAGCCGTTACGAGCCCCGATAAACTTGGGGACTCATGAAGAGTACCGTTTAAACCGTCGGCACTGCTCACCGTACATTGTTCTGTAGCGGTAGCAAATAAGATAAGCTGAACGTACGTGTGGAATCTTTTATGTCTTGCTTAGAATTGTTCTGTTTGTCTTTGGGCCAGCTTAATTGTTTTGGGCAAATCGCCAAGTACCTACAACTAAGTAAAAAATAGTTTTTAAAATTAGATAATGATTTATTTTTTTTGTGGTTTTCTCTGTTTTTTTTTACTGGGAAAGAGGACTATTGAACCATCTGCCAATATTAAAACATGAGCTGACTGAGTTTTACTTTTTTTAAGTTAAGTCACAAAACCTATGTACATAAAAGTAAGCAAAATACTCCGATGAATACTCCGATGTCCGATTCACTGCCGCGAAGACACACTCACTACTTGTTTATTGTTGTTTCTGTTTTCACTTTTTTCTGTAACGCTTTTAACGTAAATAAAACATATCAATGATGTTACGTCTTACGTGGTTTGTTTAATATTTATTCAAAACAAGTACAAATGGACTTGTTCTGGCAACCTTACAAAATAGTGTAACAAGTATTTTAATCAACAAAATAAATGTGACAATTAAATATGTGATTAAGGTGCACTACGCCATACATTACACGGAAAGTGGGGGAGGGAGGACCGTAGTTAAGGGTGGGGGGGGGAATTAAACATTTCGGGCCCTAACGGGTTACGTGTGCGACGTTCTTAACTGCGCGTTGATATAAAGTTACTGGAAAAGAGAGACATAATTTAGTATCTATTTTTTATATGAACCATGTTTTTTAATTTACTTATTTTAAATATAAGTAGTAGTGTAGTGTCAAGTGATTCACAACACTAGCACGGAGTACGTAGCAGGAAGTCTCTTTTCCTTTATTTTTATTACTTACTTACACTGAAAACATTTTTTTATCAAATCCATGTGATTCAAAGTAAAAGATGTTTGAACTGTACATTTAACAGCTTACAAATTAATGAATAAAATATACTTTATAGTACTAGGTAGATAAGATGTCAATTCTGACACTGCACAACCATGAAGTTACTGAATTATTAATACGTTGATAGCAGTTCAACAATGCTAAACTTATTACTGTAATAATAGTAAACGTATTGACACCAAATCTTAAAAAAACAGGATCAGTGAATCTGATCATGATGCAGCTTGACAAAAGCAGTAGGCACCTGACACTTCCATACCTATCATTGCGTTATACTGCGAAGACAAATTGAAAAATGTTTAGTATTAAGAGAAGCACATCTAGCTCGCGCTAAATCTTTTAAAATTAATGCGTACGTTATATTCGCATGTTCATTTTGCTCTAGTGGTGTTATTAGAAATTCAGATTTCAGCCTCTATGTGCCTCTTAGTTTTTATGATTCTACTGAAACAATAAAGGTTTTCGTTTATAGCACCTTTGGAAGGCTTGATTAAATATTTCGCGTTTTCTTCGCTAATATGTGTTCAAGGGTTTAATTTTATGGCAGTCAGTGTAAGTCTTCGGCATTTTGGGAGGCCTTAACCACGTCGCATATGTTTGTATTTGAAAATTACTTCTGGAAAGTAATGTATTAACTTAGTAAACCTTGTCTTTCTAAATAATATAATGTATTGAAATGTTTAATCGTGATTTTGGGTTTTTGGAATAATTTAAACAATTAATAACCAATTTATGTTTTCAATGAAACTTTTGTGACAATATTTTCAGTGAACAACCAACATTACTGCTAAAGTCCTTCAATGTTGCTCTCTATTAATTATTATTTAACGTGCACTTTTCAATAATCAACATGTTTTTAGAATTGATGGTAATGCTATGTAGCTCTGCCTACCACACTCTAGGAATGAAGGCGTGTTTTTTTATCTATGTATGTAACGATATGAGTAAAAAAAACAATTTTAAACCCCTCAAAAAAAAAGGTGGTGTAAAAATAATGCGCAGATTAACAAAAAATGCACCACAATAAATGTGACAACTTAAAGTTATTTACATAAATCACCATTCTTATATTTTTGCAATCTGCATATTCTTTTGCATACTTACAAGTACAAACATAAACCAAGTTTGCTTAAGGTACAAAATACCCGTATCAGACAGGAATTCTTCCTGCTTGAAATTCCTTCCATAATACCCTGTGACCCTCCCAAAATGGCAAGCCCAAGTTTCGGCAAACGTCTTTTATTGGCATGCCGAATTAATTCCTAGTCTATTACCAAACTTTCCTATGTCACAAGCATCCCTACGAAATGAGATTGTCCGAAATTCAACCAGCCCTGGCCAGCCGTCCGGACAAAAGCAGTGTTAGCCTTTGCCTTAATGCACAGAAAATTTCAGCAGCCTCAGATATAAATCCATACTAATATTATATACCAAAAGGTAAATTTGTCTGTTTGTTCCGTTTTCGATGACACGAAATTGTATTTGAACAAACTGACCGTTTTCGTTTAAATCTGGGATAATGATGGCTTGGATCCTGGGGGACATGGAGTGCCTTTTTTCCTGGAAAATTGGTTAGTTCCCGACAGAATTGCATTAACTTCTACTCGGACGAAGTTTTGGGCAACAACCCGCTATTTCATATGCGAAAGTGTGTCTGTTCAGTTTTAGCGATTCAAAGCCTCTGATTCTGACAAGGAGTAGGTAAATAAGCCCATAGGCTACCTGATATTAAGTGGGATCTAACACAGATAGATAATATTTAAAAAACGCACGACTGCGAATCTATCGAAAGTTGCACAGATTCTAAGATAGTAATAAATATCCGTGGACGTGTACTCAAATAAATGAAATCAATGAAAATAAACAGAGTACCAAGTTTCATGATCAAAGTAAGTTAAGAGGTAATTATATTAGATATTTCCTATTGAATTCTTTCTATAACGTGTGTCATCATTATCATAATATAGTTCTCCAAGGTTTTCCAAAAGGACTGTTTCTACTCCTGTTGCAGTCATCAGTTTTCCGCAACCTCAACCACGCTTTGTCTACGTCTATAATCCACAATCTGTGTGCTGTGTGCTAACTACACGCACACAGCCCCGATGGCTTGTCCGCGTCCCGATACAATTTTCCGGGTGGATGCATTTTGAATTTATAACTAGCAAATTGGTTGTTCTAATTTATTCGTTGAATATCTTAGAATTAATTGCCAGCCCAATTTCGGCTCGCCTTAAATAGTTCATGATCTGTTAGAGTGTGCCTTAGTTCTGTTTGCTGTCAAAGTTAATAAACTTTGGGGCGGTACACGCACGAGATCATTCAGGTACCTAAATGATTTGGTTGCGTGTAACCAAGAACAAATAGAAGGCGATGGCAGCTGATGTAAAACCTGACACGAGTACTGTGATGTATATGATTATGTGTACATATGTGAATGAGTTTTCCCAATTTGTTTGTGTTAGTGGAATGAATAGTTCAACTTTATTATCTTGTATACATTTCACTCGCTATATTATTTATGCATTTTTTCCTCGCATCTGCAGCTACAAATCAGGTAACCACCAGGGTTCAGCTGAAAACCAGAACATGATTAGCCGAGTCCTTTTTGACCTCACACTACAGCGCAGCGTCTCTACTATCTCTGAATATATTTACGTTATATTCTTTTATTACACTCAGGAGCAAAAATACCGGGTCAGAGTGCGTTTGTCATACAAACGAGACTATTTCGAAGCCTGGGTTCCTCGCCAGGGGTTGTTTTGAGTGAGTTTTAATGGTCGATACTGCGAGGTTCAATAGAGGAGGTCAAAAGTTCTTAAGATACCTAACTGATCGCACAATCAGTTAACACCATAGCGGAGAGTTTACGTCAGCATTTGGGTTTAATTACATTTTATTGCTATTTTAGATGTTTTTCTGAACATGCACTATTCCGGCGGTAACCGTGGATTCATTTAGTTGGGTATCCTAGGCAATCTGGAAGTCCTGTATCGATGCTCGGGGTATTCATCATTAGATTTCACTAAAAGCATTTTTGCTCCTGAGTGTATTTAGTTTTTTCTGTTTAAATGCTCGATTATGTTTGTTGTGTTGCAGTGTGTTGTCAAATAAATTGTTGTGAGTTTGAGTTAGTATGCGTTAATAATATTCCGAATCACAGTTATGTTGGTTTTTGACTTCGAAAGCAAACAGAGGGGTATTTTAAGTAAGCAGCACCCGCCAAGAAGGAGTTTTTAGGATTTTTGTGTTTCTGGCGTAGGGATAAGACAACCGGTAAAGTTACAGAGTTGCCAATGCATTTAGAATCATGTATCTTGGATTGTAGTTTTGATTTTGTAATGCCATACGTTAAGGTGGCCGTTGAGCTCATTTGGTTTTCGTTTGCATGTCTACTATGGCATAAAAAATAGAAAACTGAGTTGTCTGTATACTTCAAGTTACTCATAATTTTGCTGTCATTAACTTAAAGCCTTTTTAAATTAAGAAGCAGACGTCACAAAACTTGGGTTTATCATAAAAGCAACAGCTTATTCAAACATAGCGTCTCATTTTACGTAAAACTCTTTTAAATGGCCATCTCAGTTTACAGAGCAAAAACTAATCCGAGTATTATGAATATAGGCAAAAAAAGACACCCTTCTCGTAAATGAGGAAAAAATTACCCTTTGTTTTTGTCATCTGGTTCCGACTCAAAAAACTCGTTTGACATTAAAATTGCATTAAAATTCGATTTCTACGTATTTATCACACAAAGTGCCGCACATGTAGAATGAACAGCAGATAATAAAAATAATCTCTCTGTTGGGAGTAAGTGTAAAATATCAATCAACGTTATTTAAAAAAATACAGCTGATCAAACCTGTTTTTAGGCTCTACAGAAGATTATTGTACTTACTTTTTATGATAACTAATAATATCACAATCTGCTGTCTTTTTCATTTAAATGTAACGCTACCTTCTAGTGCGTCAAATAATAAAAAACATGCTTTAAAAAATCTATAATTTTATTCATTAAATTTATCAAGAAATCCCACTTTTAACTACAATAAAATGAACATCAATTTAGTCTTTATGAAAGCGCATTAAAATAACAAAATAAGCGAATAGATTTTAGGATACAACTATTTTTAAATTTACAAAGAAGCCAACTTGATGTGCTTAGACATTCTTGTAATCTCATCGTTTAGCAGTACTCAATTTAAATCCTAATTTCACGCACCAAATAGTTATCTTGTTAAGTTGATGAAGATATTTTCATTAAGACCACTTACTTTGTAAGTGCTAATAATATCTGATTGCCAATCAAGGATAATTACTTATCGGAGACAAAGATAGGATCTCTCGACCCTCCTGACCCGATTACTTTTTTATGCGGGTTCAAACATGGCCACAATTCTGTTGCCAAAGAATCATGACTGCAATTTGAAAATAGAGTTTGCTTCTTTATTTTTCTAGAAAGTTTTAGTGCTGTATTGAAACTCAATGCAGCTTTTGCATTACGTTTATGGCATAGAGAACGCAAATAAGCACACAAGTACCCTATGGTAGGTAGGATTTGAGACACATATACATAATGAATAATCTTAATACTGCAATTTTGAGAACGTAAATACGTTGCCACTCCTGAGGATGTAGATAAAATGCCTCTATGTCTGTAATATCATCAGATCACAACAATGTGAAAACTGCTGCTTGGATGGAGGCAATCCCTGAAGACCCTGCAAAAGATCCACTATCATCACTTAGAAATAAATGAATGAATAGTAGGAGCGCTACCATTTGGAGACTTTTAAGAGACGAGCATACTCTTTCCTTGACGGCGGTTAACTTCTGGTTTGCCGATGTTCCATGAACGATGGCTCCCTCTGTACATCAGGTAGTTTGACACACACGTAGCATAATAAAACTATAAACGTTCAAAATCTTAATGATTCAATTTAATTATTCGCAACAATAGTCCCAAATGTGTCGCCCTATTTAAACTTCCATTGACGTAACAGCTTTAGACGCGTTCCCTCCGCCTTTTTAGCAGTAAGCCTACACAATTATAATAATAAACAAAAGGAACCCGAAACCGGCTTTTGGTCACATTTCCCTCACAAAATCACTTAGTACAACCCGTGCTGTCACTGCCCAGACACCATTTGGACAATGAAAATAATTTGCCATCACTCCCAACCAAAAACCAACCTTGCCTGTTCAAGATAAAGTCAAAAGCTACAAAATCCTCCGTATGTCTAACGTCATCGCAGACGCTCCAGGATTTATAAGGCTATGGCTTTAGGTTTAAGGTTGAAAAGTGAATGCATACATCTCGTTACGTCGAAATTTGTTGGTACAATTAAGAAGTGGAAAGTGACCGTTGCTAATTTGAAAGGGTTGCCTCGGAATATACTGACGTCTGAAACTCAGGGTTGTGCCAACCGTTAGATTTTTACGGGCAAAGTTTCATTTAAATTAACATATCTTGTTATTGCTTGTTTTAGATTGCAGATATCGTGAAATTTTATTGCTTTAGGGCGAATACGGTTGCGTTCTGAAATTTGTTGGGAAATTAGTCAATGGGGAGCATTACGGCAGAACTTTTGGTAGCGTCGCTGTTGGTTTAAAGCAACATGAAAAGTTAAATGAAATAATGGCGCAATTGATCATTTAGGGTATATTTTTAACGATACGAACAACATAAATGAAAACAGAAGTTTGAAGGGATTGTCGATTGTTTTGATTATACAAAAACTAAACATAAAGGAAATGGCAAACAGCGTAGAACTGTCAATGGATTAAGGTTTGACGGAGCCGTAACTTGCACCAGACGTGTCTGTCAGAAACACATGTCCCGGACCACCCCGGTTTGTACAAAACACTGTTTTTCTAAGATTTTTTACCAATTTCTCCTAACATGTGTTTTGTGGGAAGGACTTTTTAAATGTACGATACGTTGACGACAGGGTTTATTATGGAGAGTTCAAGTAGGTAAGGCTTTAGAAAAAATAACTACAAAAACCTACTCATACTGTAAATGGCAATTATAATGTAATTGATAAGTTTAACCTTGATTAATTAAGAAAAATGAGATGTGCTCATTAATATTAATAGAAAATCATGTATCGTTAGTACCCAACACAACATATTAATGCATCTCTATAAGCGACGCTTGCGAGCTTTATTCTTTTGAATACAAATCAACCACTTAAAATATCGTGTGATGTAAAAAGTAAGATATTCGAAATTATGGCGTTTTAAGTAGCCTTGATTTACGACGTTAAGTTTCGGTGTCGTGAGACAAGTGGGTTTACTCAGAAACTTGGAACGTGATGCTTCTATACAACGCTGTAACTTGTGCAAAAAATATGAGTTTATCGCTATTTGAAACACTTTTGCCAAGATCTCTTTTTGATTGCTTGAACTATCTGAAGTATCTTAGGTTTTTGTTGGGATTGATTTTTATATCTTAAGTTATATTTTATCTAAAGATCCATTTATCAAACGTCCGTGTTAACTAAAATCAAGCAATCATTTGGTATACTTCGTCTTTCAAATTTCGTATCCCAAACATAAAGAAAAAATGGGAATGGCATATTACATATTTTTATAACAAACACATTCCAATCCTTTACAAGTACCTACGCTTTCGCCAAACCACTGTATTAACATTTATTCCATCTTCGTATGCCATAAAGGCATATAGAGGCATCCAATGACCATCGCTCACTTGGAATGCTGGTGACGCAACTCAATTGCGGTTGCGACCTTCATAAATTCTACGCTAATCGTACAGTTCTGCGAAATTAGTAATTCAATTAACTATTAGAATTAACGCTCTTGAAATAATACCATTGTTTGAAAACATATTTATTTCAATGATACCTGAAAACTAAAAAAAAATGATCACGTTACTTTCAAACTTAAGTACATCGAGACAACTTTCTTTGACAAAACATTCTCTGACATGGACCCTGACTATCAATTTAAATAAAAACACGCAAATTTAAAAAACTTTGCTTATGGTATTATCCATTAGGATACTTTCTAATTTGCCAAAGTATACAATTACACAGGACACAATTTAAGATGCCATAAAACTGTATAACTGAGTATGAATGTGTTATTCAAAAACCAAATTCCATCTCTCTTGCTGATTTCTAATGCTTAGAAACAAAAAAATACGCTTTTTAAGACACTAAAGATATAAAGATATAGGTAAATAAGTAGGCCGCATGAAGAATCTAACATCAAGTTGCTGCCACAATCTGGTACTACAAAAAGTTTTGATTAGACACAATTTCGTAGTTATCAACGAAAATACAAAGGACACAATACATCTTATTATTGCATCACTCAGGGTCGCTTCATACATACATACACGGGTGATAAATCTCCCAGTGCTATCCAATTGTGCCCAACCGGGTCATCTGATTGTCCTCCACCTATTTACTGCCTTCCCATGTTGAGTTTTTCCCGCTTCAATTCTCTTGTGTCCCTTTTCTATTTAGTTTTGTATTGTGTGTATTCAGTATAAGATATAAAAAGTTTTTTCGTTGTTTTCCCAGAAAATGCTCAAGATTTGTGAAAATAACAACAGTTTTGATATTTTTAGATAGTGTGTGTAAACAAGCTGTAACATATTTACCAACATTTGAAGACACTACGGAGAAATTATAGATTTAATCATATTTTCAAATTAATAAATCTACAAACTATAGAAGGCTACGCCATTTCAAGTTTACATCTTAATACATTGAACTCCTTATTTCCAAACCAAAGAAGTATGATTATAGAAAGCTATTTAAATATGCTTCAACAGAAAATAAATCTAAGCTTTTGTTGCTTCGAGTATTGGAGCTCATTATAAGTATATTTACGATAAACGGAATATCTGAACAATGGCGTAGTTCTAATCTTTATTTAGAGGTATACTTACATAAAGAGCACATGAAGCAGCATTATTTTTAGAAAAAATGTGCTTGGGTTGTTTTGCATGGGAATTCAATCTGATAGACATTGGCTTCAAAGTTAAATGAGTAAACGTTTCTCACATCATATACCAATGTAATATTTAAATTTGTATAAAGATGTCAGGGGTTTGGGTAAAAGTTTTGTCATTTGTTAGTCATATTTTTATTTTTGTAGGTGAGCGACCATTATAATGAAAATTAACACATTATAATGTTACTCTTACGCGTAGTAAGTACCAAAAACTTAAAACGTATACTGTCACATCTTTTTATCTATATCTGTATTTATGTCATTATAAAAAACTTATAATGACCAATCAAAAAAAGTTCATACAAACACCCTGTAATAAGAATGACTGTCGGTATATTTAAAATATTATTGAACAACTTTCTAATAAAAATATATAAATAAATAAAGACAAACATGTCGACGGCGCTCGAACGATTGCCTACATCCAAACGCCAGGCTTCATTAACTAAACAGACAACCAAAATCCAATTAGAAATATTTAGGAACTTGGCTGTCAGGTCAGGTCCTGGCCAATCCGCAGATTTTACGCCGAAAACTATAATCCTCGCGACGGACAGGCGAAATAAGGTAGTTAGAAAGGTAACAAACAGAAACGACGAGCGGGTACGATTCTGTAAAGGTTACCATAGTTTAATTGTATATTATTTCGCTTAAAGTGTATTCATAACAATAAAGGTAATACAAAAAGTTGGGCATGCGTCGTTAGAGTTATTAGTGATTTAGAATAATTGTAAATAGTACACTGGCAAACTAGACAGACAATCTTCTCAAAATAAGATAAAGTAAAGTTCACCGTTTAATTTAGAAGTGTTTGGATCAGTTACTTTTAATTAGATATCAGTAATTTAAACATTTTTCTACTTTACTTTGCTTTTGACGGCAATATTATACACCATTTTATGGTAGGCTGTAGCGAATTAGCTCACATAACCCAGGAATCTTGCTTTTATTTCATAATGTCAGTGTTGAAATCAAAGATGAAGATATTCTTAGAAAACTTAATTTTATACAAGTACAACATTTTGCAAATGACATTCTCACGTCTAAAGTTTCTAAGTGAAACCGAACTATCCTTCCTCTCCCAACTTGCTTCCCTACAAGTCATTGAAGGGGCCAAAACGTGGACCCATTTCATTCGGCATTACCGTGATGGCTAGGATTTCTTGCCTTGAAATTTTCTCGTCAAACATAATTAATAGGGTGGGGACACCCATTAGCATGCCCCATTGCGCTGACCCGCGTCTGACATCTGTCCAATGGATATACTGATATTTTGGAGGTTAGGTAGACTTAAAACGTCGCTTATATTGAGTGGTTACGCGTGTTCGGGTGGAAATGTGAATTGGGTTAATGATCGTCGTCGATTTGAAGGCATTTCCATTTGTCCGTGTTATTTAACAAGTTTAACAAAGAGATAATCTTGAACAACAAATAATGTGTTTTGCCATCGTCTCACATTTTGATACTTGAGTCATCAATAAAAAAATAGTCAGATACAAACTACGCAACCCATTTTATTACAACAACCCATTTTTTTAATATTCAGTTGAATATACGTTAATAAAATAAAATATTGGCATTGATGATGTTAATGGATAACGGTGACTGCTTACCATCAGGTGGCCCGTTTGCTTATTTTCCTTATACGGTTTTAAAAAAATAATTAAAGGCAACATTTAAAAAAAAAAAACGTACAATAAGTCGTGTGCTACCAATTTTTACCATGACGAATTACACAGTAACAGCTATCCTAATAATTGGACACAAGTGCTAATGAATTTTTGTACAACTGGATGTTAAAATAATTACAACCAGATAACCAGAACCATTATCTTCCTTTCATGTGTAACTATGGCTGAGTTTGACTTAAAGAAATATTGAAAGCCCAGTTTATTATTTCCAGAATTGCTCCACACTATAGGGATTATAAAATAAAGTGGACTAATTTCAATTTTACTGGTTTTTACAATTATAACTATTAAAAATACCTGGCATTCTACGCGTTTCGAGTTAATAGTACTCCAGTGACTTTTGTTACAGTAATTCCAAGCAATACCCATAAAGCTCTAACGTATAGAAATATAAAACATAAAATAGTCATTGTTTACGACTTCAATAAAACCACTCTAATACGAACCTCAAAACTAGATGTACCAATTTACGTATCGAGTTTTGTATTTGCATATCGTAATATTAGATTAGACAATAAAACGAGGTTGGTTATACATCCCTTTTTTATGCGCCTGCAAAAATTCTACCGGCCATTTTGGACCCCCAAAACCCCAATACAGATGGAACGTGAGATGCTTAAGGCCTGATATCTAAGTTATGGTGGAATTTTAAACCCTATTGACCGCGATTACAACGCCCCTCGTAAAAATTGTTTTTAACTAACGTCCGTGAAAGCACGTACTGGATTGGGTTGCAAAATTGAACAAATGAATTGGTACTTCAGTTCCGTACCGATATTTGCTATCGGGATGGTAAAATGTTTTTGCTTGGTTGGATTTAAATGTTGTTTGCTGCGTTTGGGTTTTTTTAAAGTCTCATAATGTAAACAACACAGCCTTTTGTTTATTTTATTCTAATTAATTACCATGGCTTTTTTTAGATTACACTAGATGTCCTATACTCAGCCTAAATAAATAATACACCTTTAGAAGCACCTTTTATACACCTTTAAAAATGTCACTAAAATAATACAATTATTGATTGATCTTTAGAAAAGTTTTTATGTTGTGATATTAACATTGAATTCTGGTTTCTTTACCTAGATTTCATTCAAAGTGAACTCAATTAACGGTTTCATTAAAGACAAAATCATAATTACCATTTTGTAATGTAGGTTAAGTACGAGATATTTGGTTTGGTTACGTAAGGGAGTTTAAGTAAATATGTTTATCCTCATCCTAAAGCCATGTATCATATCACAACCCCACAAATACTTCGCGACATGGCACCTTAATCAAACTTTACACACATTCGGAGATTCAATTAGGCCCTGATATTGATATTAGGCTTAGTGGGACCTGCCTCTGAAACCGAAGGATCAACACCTAACATTAACATAGTTGATTAAAAGGCCTCCCACCCCTTTAACTCGTAAACGTCAGGCGTACAACATATAATAAATCATCTTAAGATTACGGTTCAGTTACTGTTTTAACACCATTGGACCCAGTATACACCCTTGTGGCACACCATCAAAACGCTACCCTAACGCAAGCGTGTAACTTTCACTTCGATCGACTTGTTTCTCGAGTTTGGATCTTTTGATGCTAAACTAAAACATGCAAGCGTCGCGGAAATTCAGCAAGTACTGAATCAGCAGCTAGGTCGTATACCAAACTTGCACAAAGTGCCAGTTATGATTTATATTTCAATTAGGGAAGGCTCATCGACGAAGGTTAATTAATAGATGATTACGGTCATTTTTGGTTGTGGTTAGTTGAAGGGTAATAAATAAACAATGAGTGATTGGCAGTAAAGCGGATTAATTGTGCGATGTTCCGTGATAGGGGTTTGGACGTTTGGTTTGTATTCGACGGTTGGTGATATTTATTATGTTTACGGTTCAATGAGCTAATTTAAATCTTCACCATTTTGCTTTACATGAGACGTTTCTAATTTTTCACGGCTTACTATTTAGTAATTATTATAAAGAAAGTCAATTCGGTATGTTTCTTGTGGGATTTTCAATGTTAAAAGTTTTTCTGTAACTCAATTAAATATTAAAGTCATCGTGACTTAATTTTACCGTAACATGTTTGTAATGTTATGAAGTATGTTTTGTCGGTTGTCGTGTAATAATATTAATGCAATGTTCTTACTTGTAATAAAAGGATTTATCTAAAATTAACTACGAGAAACTTTAGCTCGCGGATTGTTATCAACTTCTGACACAGTGACTGGTGTACTGGCATAGTTTTGTTGAGGACATTTACAATATACGGATTCCACCAGTACAATTACTTGTAAATTTTATAATTTTTATTTTGGAATTCTTAGTTTTTATACGTATGCTTTTTGCACAAACCAAGAGAAACCAAATCATAACACATTTACATAAAGTCGATTCTACAGAAATTATTCTTCGAAGTAATACAAATGAATTATAGTATTTTTTACAATAGTAAAGCTATTTCAGATTAAAAAAGATATTTCCACAGCATTACCATTTGCCATTTGTATCGAGTAGTTGAAGACTAGGTCAATGTATTTCAGATTTCCTCTTGATATTCATGTATATGAAGACTTATTCATGATATATTTGAATAGAGTATTTGTTTTGTAATGTAAAGTATTTTAACAATCGCGATACCTAAAAGCCTCTTCAGAACCGGGTCATAGTACAAAGGCCGGTCAGAGTTTGCTGTTCAAAATGCATCATGCATTAGTACATCTGGCCCCAACCTAGTCTGGTACAGAACAATCCGGATTCCGTCGGCTGTTGAAATTTTAATTCTGAATTTCGTGGTTTGGGGGTATTCAATAATGGCCTCCGTGGATTGCGTGGGAATGAGGCAGAATTAATGTTCTGCTCTGTTTATTGAGTTTGATATTTGCATAAAATAAAAGATAGTGTAAAAGCATAATTTTCACTAACAATAGTTTATTTGGCTTGGTCATGTGTGATAACATGACGTATTTAAAACAGTTAAATTTGTTCGATATAATTGTTACGTTAATAAGAGAAACGATAAGAAGATATTGAGTAAATATGAACCAATGAACCAAAAGCAAGCTAAAGATTATCACTAATAACAACAAATTAAGTAACAAACTGCCACCAGACACAAAATACCTCACGCAAATTGTATCTAGTGAACTAAAAATAAAAAATACACAGGAAACCTATCGAATATTTAAACTTTTTGCAATTGAGTCATGAGTTTCCATATCGTTAAAGCCGATAAGTGCTCATATAGGCGAGATGGCTCCATAATTTTAAAGCTTAATGACACGATCTGACAACTTTGTGAGGCTGCGAGCGGCCCCGGTGTAGCTGGGTTGAAGTTTAAAATTATGGCGAAATGTCGTTTGGAACAATTTTCTAAAAACATCAATGTAGAATGCTTGCAATGCTTTGATAGGTCGATTGTGTTTAATAAAATGCTCTTTTTTTTTAGGATGTGGCAGCTGTTTTAGCCTTGCTAATGTTGTATAATGTCCTTAGTCCACTTTGTGACGCACATGTGCGTTTGTGTAGATTTAAAGCTTTCCAGTTAAAGTTCATTGCTTCGCACCTATCCAACATTGATTCGATAAAAGGAGAAGAAAAATAGTTCTGAAAACAATATGAAAGTATTCTTAATCCCTAAAGTATTCGTTTGATAGTTAAATATATTTTCCAACATTGTCACAAGTTTTAAATTCTAATTTAACAACCAATAAATCCAATTTATGAACGTTAAAGTCAGTATTCATTAATTTATGTGATAGTTTCTCTCGACCACTTCTAATTCCATAAACCTGCATTCTAAGGATATAATATAATGAAAAAACCTACCTATAGCGATATCACTAAGCTGTTAAGGCTAACTGTCGAATAAACTTAATGTTTTTATGGGCGGTGGGGCTGTTAAGGGTTTATTTTGACATTTGCGACCCACTTCCACTGAAATTCGCTATGATTGTTACATTTCTTGGAACTTTTATGTTCTGACCGCTTTGCGGAATGGAATAAGATTGGGGATAAGTTCAGAGATAATCATAAGTTTTAGTTTTTATGTGAAGTGTTAGTTGCGGGACTAGTGACGATCAGAGCCGATGACTCAAAAATGTTATAAGTTAGTTTAGCATATTGGGGAGCCTGTTGTTTGGCCGAAATATGTTTGTATGTATCGTTTCCCAACCGTTTCATTTGCCAACCCAATTTTTCCTGTAACTGTTTTATTTTTTATATTTCACTACCATCGTGTAGAACCCTATAGGTCCAGAAATATTTACGGTTACAGAAAACAAACTGAGTTTCTTGCGGCGGCGTTTCTTCTCAGCAGTGGTCTCCTCTTGGGAAGCGCTGGTAGATTATTGACGTGTAAAAGTGCCCGAGCGGCCTTTTTATCTTCTTTTATCTTTATATTTTTTTATCAAAGCAGTTTGGAAAATGAAACGGTTGAGAAACGATATATTTGGCATACATATTTCGCCGAAACAAAAGTAACCCGTGCACTATCTCGATTAAAGTGATTAACGGCTTCAAATAAGTCTCATTGAAGTGTTAAAGTTTAGTTAAAAGAACCCTATAAAAATAATAATTAAGACATCACAAGTGCCATTTCAACGTCAACGTAACCCTAAAATAGGGTCCCGTATTCTAACAGCAATTTAGAATACAGTATGTTCCGTCAAAGAGAGCAACCAATAACGATGGGGTTGGCTTTGTTTTAGACTCATCTCCCCTCCACTTCACCCCTCGTGTCAATAGCCCTCCACTGCTATTAGTCAATCGAGCATTCTTAGGTTTTTACAGTCTTCCCTAGCTCAGAAACATATGCTTTTATAGTGCTCACTGTAATCACAAAGGGGTTGACGGTTTTATAGACTTAGAAGCATATTATGGAATGAGTTGACTATCTAGTAGTGTTATCATGAATAGGGTTATGATGGTGATAGTGATAAAGCGATGATAATTTAACACAATTATAACGAATACGTTTCTGTAAAAAAGTATTAGTTGCCAACTGTATTTTTTTGGCAAAGTCATTATTCTGTTTGTCAAGACCAGACTATCTAATTCCAGCACGGTGGGTCAACGCCAAGTAATAGCGGAGATCCTGACGCCATCTTCAGACTCCATCATCAGATTCGCTGTTAAGCTGGGTACTGACCAACGTTAGGAGGTGTAATGTAACATGTTACACAGCGAGCATTCACGCAGTCAGTGCGTAATTGCTCGCTGGTTTCCCCGTAACTCTACGTAATGACTGCATGAATGCTCGCTGTGTAACATGTTACATTACACCTCGTAACGTTGGTCAGTACCCAGCTTTAGATACCATAATATTGCATTGCTGTCAAGTTTACATACTCGTAATGTGGTTCAAATTTCTATTCTTTTGAGAAATAAAGATCTTTAAACCGAAATTTCAGTTTTATCGCGGTTTATTGACAAAAGGCTTGCACCATTTGACCTAAACATACATACTTTTCTGCATACATATCTAAAAACATTCAAACATTGCAAGTTAATAAATATATTGTAAATACGAAACTATTAAAAATGTATACAAATAGTTTATGTCAGGTTATTTTATCTATGTTGTTCAACCAGGACCAATTTAATGTTCCTAATGTGATAGTACCCAAAAGTAATGATAAAACACACTAATACACAACTTAATAATGTTCGTATCACAAATCTATTTTCCAAAAAAAACCGGTGGACAATTTCACAAAAACAATCTTAGCCCCTAACTAAGCTTTAGGCTTATTCTGTCAAAGTCAAAGTCAAAGTTCTTTATTCTTTAATTTAGGCATAATATATAATGCACCTATGAATGCCAAAAAGCATTACCACCGGTTCGAAAAATAAAACCTTTGCCCCGAGAAGAACCGGCGTAAGAAATTCGGCAAGGTATATTTTTTTCAAGACAAAGGTTTACATCATTACATAATAATTATAGATAGTTTACAATATCACGGTATTTTTGTACAGTAGATGCACCTTCTTTAAGCGTAGGTAAATTTATGCGTAGATTACTCATGCAGGACGGACGACTCACTGCCAAACATGATATAATCGTTTACTTTATAATATGCTCGGGAAATTAGTTTTTGTTTTACGACAGATTTAAATTTAGTCAGTAAGTTCAGTAATCCTTTTTGGAATTTTATTGTAGAATTTTATACAATTTCCTAAGAATGATTTTGAAGTTTTGGCCAGTCTATAAAATGTGGTGTGAGTACTAAACAATAACAAACATACGCATGCAGGGAAAAACGTACCCTGATGAATACATAATAAACATCCCAGACTTAAGAATCACAAATAAATAAACTAGACTGACAACCTCGCGAAACACAATAATCCCCAAAACATTAAATAACCTTGACAATGTACTACACTATAAGTATATAGAACCTTTCAAAACGCCATTGTTCCCGTAAATGAGTGTTATTCTTTTATTGCTAACACAAAGGCAGCACTTAGTCTTAAAGAGGCCAATATTTATTCAACCTCTGGCGCTTGCCAACGGGAGGGCGATTATGATCTTGGAAATATCGATCTTGTTGGAGAATCTTGAAGAGACTAAAGGTGGTCTTGAAGTGGGCAAGATAAGTTGAAGAAAGAACAGATTTGGGAGTGATGAAGTAGAATTGATAAAAGCGGGGAAAAGGAAATAAAGAATAATTCATTTTGACATTGGTTTAGGAAACATATTAACACTAGGTGTGTATTCTTTGAACGTAAACGACGACAAGCAAACACTGGATAATGTATTGTCTTTACGGTCCTTTGTTTTTTATATTGCTTATCGGCTTATTGCTCTACTTAATGAGAGAAGGAAGAGTGTATAACGTAGGTACATAAATGTCACATATGAAAACTTTTATTCATAACGCCTCACATGGCCTCTATTCCACTGGGTAAAACTATGTTGCTATTGACGTGCTATCACATCGTTTGTAACTCGGTCGCCATTACTGTCAAGTGAATAAGCGCTATCGTAACGCTATCGATACGAAAACATGTCAAAGGCAATATGGTTTTACCGAGTAGAATAAAACCAGAACATTTACCACTATCGCATAGGTAATGCTAAAAGCCAGGGAGTACTTTCAATATACAGGCTGATCTATTCCCGCTGATTACTCAGCCACTACTTATACTTGTATCTTTTTAATAGCCCCCGTTCCCCTCGTCTCTAGTGGCGTCTCTTGATTATATAAGAAAGCGTTCGACGCCGGTGTCGGATGAGGGTAGTAGTATATTTCAAGTGGGGGGACGGTGTTTATACACAAAATACACGTGCTGAAGCTATTGCAAATATTATTGAAGGTTTGGTTCAATATAGTTTCTAGGGATTAATCAAATTAATTCAATTTGACTTGGCTACTACAACAAATTATGTAAGTGAAATTTGCAAGTGAAATTGTAATTATAGACTATAATATAATGATGATTTTACCACAATAAAATATCATGTCATTAAAATGGCATGCGTTTTGACTTTAATAACTAAACACTGGGTTTACCAAAAAATACTAACATAATAATTCAACGACGTATCGTCGTATCAAAAATGTTTCTTTTTTGTTTTTTTCACCTAATGCTAATTTTAAAAATGACTACCAAAAGCAGTGGCATTATACATTTTGTATTTTCTATGTCTTGTGTGTTTGTCCTCTGGATGATGACGGGTACACTACGTAATTCCGAATTGATCAAAATTCCGAATCTTCTTAATTCCGAACGCAATTTTTTGAGACTTAAATTTTTATCATACGTAACGTATGACAGTTAAATAATGAATTTAATCTCAAATAGCTCTGTGTAAACAAATTAATATTCGAAAAAAAGTAATTCGGAATCTTAAGATGATCCCGGATGATGATAAGATTTCCAATTTATATACTAGTATTCTCCAAAGTATTATCACCAAATAAATTTGCGCTACTTTACTGAATACGCTTATTAAGTCGTAAACTAAAATTCCCAGTGCTTCAGCTACCCTAAAACTTTTAACCTACGTAAAGTAATTAAGTAAAGTTGACACTTAAATAGCTATTTAGATTAAGGGTTAATACATTAAACTATTTTTGACTACTATTTTCAACTATAAAAATCTCCTCCTCGTTAATAAAATATTTTAACGGTTAGTGACAGTAATAAATCCCAGAATAAAACCCAGCCTGTTTACTTATTATTAAATAAGGAACTAATTTAATGTTTCAAACAATGAATTTCAATTAAAAAATATGTTCTTTGTCTCTTTATCAGTGAACACAATGAAAGACTCGCTAAGGGCGCGGCTCGACTGAGGCGGAGACAAGCGGAGCGGAGCGAAGCTGTGCCAATATTAACCAGTAGAATCTAAGCTAACGTCCGGACGGCGCGCTCGACGTGACCGCACGCGCCTTCTATTGGTTAATATTGGCACAGCTCCGCTCCGCTCGTCTCCGCCTCAGTGGAGCGTCACCCTAATACTGTTCAAGGCAAAAAAAGGTGGATTTAATTATAAGGCTTTGATTAATACGAGTTTCATACTTGATTAATATTTTGTAAATAAATATTTGCTATAAAATAATAAATATCCTCAACCCGCAGCTCCGTGCAACACTTCATAACTTGAATTGCCTCACCTTTGTTAATGCCATGCCATTTGTTGTTTGGCATTTAAATATACACAGCGTGTTATTGTTTAAATTTTACGCTGACGTTACTTAGGGACGATAAATGTTATTTTTTTAATGAAAAACGAACCGATTTAATAAAAAGTTTACGCTAACTACTTTTTATACACAGATGCTTATTAAAAACAACTAGAAAGCAAATCCATCCTGTCGTAACGAAAATGGGTTTAAAATTGTCCAATAAAAATTACACTTAACTTAGTGACAGAATGTTCATTTATTGGTTTTTGAGTAAGGCACAAGACAAACGAGCACCCAGGCCACTTGACAGTAAGTGGGAACTGAGACCCAAAGACATCTGCATTCTCAAGAATTCAATTTTATGACTGCAAATACGTAGCCAACCCTGAGGACTAAAAAGGAAAGGTACCCAACTATTCAGAACTCAACAACGCAAACACTGCTGCTTGGCGGTTAAAATAATGCGACGGTGGTAGCAATTCGGACGGACACGTCAAAAGATCCTACCACCTCTTATTGTGCCTGAACACATACATTATCTTGACATGGTTAGGTTAACTGATAGAGATATCTTTTTGAATGATAAGTTAGCTATTGTACATGTTAACAATCTCCCTAATATTATAAATGCGAAAGGTGTTAGATACTCCTTTACGCTGCAACGGCTCGACGTATTTGTATGAAGTTTGGAATGGAGACAGCTCAAGCCCTCCATTAACCCATAGGCTACTTACAATCATGTCAGCCGAAAGACGTCCACTGCTGGACATAGGCCTCCCCCAAGGCTTTCCACTCAGACCGGTCTTGTGCTTTTCGCATCCACCGCGGTCCCGCGAACCTGACGAGGTCGTCACTCCATCTTGTTGGAGGCCGACCTACAGCTCGTCTTCCGGTCCGCGGACGCCACTCCAGAACCTTCTGACCCCATCGGCCATCAGTCCTGCGAGCAATGTGCCCGGCCCACTGCCACTTCAGTTTAGCTAATTCTTAGGGCTATGTCGGTAACCTTAGTTCTACTGCGGATATCATTATTTCTGATTCTATCACGCAGAGAAACCCCGAGCATAGCCCTCTCCATAGCCCTCTGAGTGACTTTGAGCTTCCTTATGAGGCCCATTGTTAGCGCCCACGTCTCAGATCCGTAAGTCATCACCGGCAACACACACTGGTCAAAGACTTAGGCTACTTAGACTTACTTTAACTCCCGAGGAACTGACCATAATCAACGTGGAAGCTAGTAGTTTATGCGTTTCAACATTTTTATGTGTGAAATTACAGATCAATTTTTTTTTTTAAAGTTAACAAAACCAGCTCCACATAAATCTTATTCATTGTGCATTTTATCGTTACTCCATACATTTTTGTCCACTCAAAGCCTCGTAATTTCCAAACTAAAAGCTGTCGAGTGTAAAATAGGATGTAAAAATCAGAAAGGGCAGGTAGGGGCGCGAAAGGGCTGGGGTTCACCGACCTTTGAGGGGGTGATCAGGATCATGGGACCAATGGACTGGACACGGAAGATAGCGGGTTCGGATCCGGTATTTAAATATTATTTAGCGCCGTAATCGCGCGGTGATGTATACTTACGTATTAGTGAAGGGTGACTCACGTACCTGTAATTAAAAATAATTGGTTAGAATTAATTAAATTTAATATTGGGAATAGATTAAAACGATGCATTAGGATAAATACTTAGATAAACAACAGATACAGCAGAAAAAAAGAAACTAGAAATTGCTTTCCAGACAAGATAAACTATGGAGTCGAATATATGAATATCCGCACGTAAAACGTCTGCAAAACAATAGTCACCAAACTAAAAAGTCAGAAACACTCCGGAATTTCCCTTTCTAGTAACAAAGCAGTTTAAAATGGGTCAGTAAATCATATTCGCTTGCCATCTGCCATCCGCCTTTGTCCTATCTCAACTAGGTCAGATTATGTTTAAATTTTTGAACAATTTGTTCAAGTTCATTCTAGTTTATGATGTGGTAAAGAGGCTGAAACATAGAATAGCCTGGTAACAAAGTCGAGCTAGTAGTTGCAGCTGAAGCTATAATATTTTCAAACGGCAACAGTACCAGGTTAGAGTTAAGTTTGGATCATGTTGCCAATTTCATTCCGAACGGCGGCTCGGGCTCTCATTTTGGTTACCGTTGCTCTTTTTGTCAATACAGTAAGTATGTTTTCCAAAAATTTCTGAAGTAATCGGACACTAGTCTAGACGTACTAAATCTCAAATGGAGTATTTACGATTTCATACCCCTGTCTTGGCAATTGCTTGTAACTGACACATTAACTGCCAGTATCTTGTCAACGTATTTATTTGGAATACGTCAGGAGTGTCACCGGTCGAATACACTACACATTTACATTTAGCACTAGAGTTCTTAATTTCCTTACAGAACTGACGCCATTCTGGGTTTAGGTAAAACTTGATACTAAACATCATCAGTGATCCTGTCAAATTGTAGCTAAAAAATAATGTCAATAGCAGAGCATTCTCGCACAGCATCTAATAAAATGTAAGGGGAATTTTTGTATTACCTTTAAATTCATCAATATTTTAATCCTAAAAATTACAATTCCTTGTAATATTTAAAAATATTGTCAGACCAGAGTGAATTTGAATCAGTTTATGTTTTTTTATCATTTACATACACTAGCCTTCATAATATATTTCTGTGGAATTTGTCTAATTGCAAGATAACTAAATTAAGTGTTAACATTTTTATTTGGACTTTCGTAGTGAAACATTTTCCGGAATGTAATTTTCTCAAACAGCAGCCATACTAAATTCTAACCGAATTCTCATCATCCATCCCCACAAAACTTCACCCAGTAAATATATTAATAATGCATCCTAGCTCTATTTATTCCCATGCACGGCTAGGCGCAAAAAGCGAATCCATATTAAAGTTTTATACCGCGGTTAATGCATTACAAGTGAATGCAATATGCAGCGTGACGCGCATACCTGGAAGATAGTGAAAAACCGGCCAAGTGCGACACGGAGATGCATGCAGAGGGTCCTGTCTTTCAAAATACCATTATTGAAAAGTATTCTTTGCCGAATTAAAAAAATATAAATTACGGCGTTGATATCTTAAGGTTAACTTAAATTATTGTGATAAGATACCTAACTGTCAACGTATAACTAATTTCACAGGAAATACGGTTTGGCGTTACTTTGTTTTGTTATTAGCCGGTTCTATTTTACCTTTTTTTTGCTATACTTAGGTATAGAATATATGAATGGATATAGGTTTTTTTTCACTTCAATCTCACTCACAGTGATCTAACCCCAAATTGAGCCATAGGCTTGTACTATGAGTAGGTATTACACAACGATAAACATACTTTATATCTGCTCTTACCAAGATTTGAACCTGAGACCGCTAGGCTAGCTTCGTAGGGTCAATACCAACTTGGCCAACGTGACGCCGAATTCACTTATGTTTATTTGGTTTGACTTGGTAATATTAAACAAACTAAAACTCTATAATTTTAGCAGAAAATAATTATGCGAAATTATGAGTAAGTGAGTGGAAGGGTCGAAAGAGGCCGCCCTAGGCGTACTTTTTCGAATCAAATCGGAGAAATACTGGAAAAGGGCCGAATCTTAAGTACCCGAAACCGACGTGCGTGCATGACTCGATGTATGAATGTGGAAGAAGCGAAAGACATTTGTCAGGATCGTAGCAGGTGGAAAGAAGTCGTCTCTGCCTCTCTGGGAAACAGGCGTGATTTTATGTATGTATGTATGTATGAGTAAGAAAATAACAGGTGGAGGATTAAATTTAACGGAGCTGAAAAGGGGACCCTAAAAAGGCACGCAGAATTCTTTTGAGGTTATAATAAGTTGGTATGTATGTTTATTAAGTGAGTTAGAGGGTTAACTGTAAGTTTTTACTTACAATATTTACGATCTGTATTCAATTTACTATCTATTGGACGATTTAAATTCAATATGGGATCAATCCTTTTCTATTCTATACCTACACCTTCACAGTGAGAGTCACCTTGCTGATGGACTAAAAGAAAGTGTCATTTCTTACATGCTATTTTTTACCTACTGCCAAGCAGCAGTGTTCGCATTATCTGATTTCGGCATGGGGATAAGACAACCGATGAAATTACTAGCATAGACGCAATTTGTCTGTCCTTGAGGGATGGCAACGCATTTGCAGTTTTAGGACATCAGTCTTAAGATTGTAGTCTAAGGATCTCACTTGGCTTCGCTTTTGCCTTTTCCTGTACTAGCGCACGATCTTTTTTCTTCTATCTTGTTGCTAACGTTAATGTATTATTGTCATCGAGAAAACGTGTATTGCTATTAGAATCAGCGCCCTCGTGTTTGTGTTTAGTACGCTCACGGACTTTAATTGATGGACCACTATAGAACCTTGTCGCATAACACCTACGATTAATTCCTATGTAATTTGTATTCGGTCGTTACTTGACGCTGTCATTATGACAAGGTTCTATGGTGGATCAACAAAAGTCCGTGACCGTACTTTAACTTCCTAGCACGTTTATGATCGCGTAGAAAAGTACGTACCTACGTAAAAAACCGGCCAAGTGCGAGTCGAACTCGCGCACGTAGGGTTCCGTACCACTATACATCTAAATAAATGTTTTTCTTTATTCTTTATTATATTGCAGTTGATTGAATGAAAGGTAAAATGCGGTTTACGATTTATAACGTATTAAAAAAAAACTAATTATTAGATCTCGTTCAAACCAATTTTCGGTAGAAATTTACATGGTAATGTACATCATATATTATTTTTACATTTATCATTACGGGGGGGGGGGGGGGGGGACACACATTTTTCCACTTTGGAAGCGTCTCTCGCGCAAACTATTCAGTTTAGAAAAAAAATATATTAGAAACCTCAATATCATTTTTGAAGACCTATCCATAGAATCTATGGATAGGTCTTCAAAAATGATATTGAGGTTTCTAATATATCCCACACGTATGGGTTTGATGAAAAAATAATAATTGAGTTTCAGTTCTAAGTATGGGGAACCCCAAAAATTTATTGTTTTTTTTCTATTTTTGTATGAAAATCTTAATGCGGTTCACCGAATACATCTACTTACAAAGTTTCCATAGTATAGCTCTTATAGTTACGGAATAAAGTGGCTGTGACATACGGACGGACAGACGGACGGACAGACATGACGAATCTATAAGGGTTCCGTTTTTTGCCATTTGGCTACGGAACCCTAAAAATGGATCAAATGTGAGTCTGTTTTAGGACTTGGCTGCCGATAGATTTCGAATTTTACTTCGACGATTGTATAATTTAATTGAATTTCGTTTTATCGAATGCTACCGTCTGCTGAAATCTGTTTTCAGGATATTACCTTGTCTTACCTTAATAAAATAGTTAAAGTGAGGTTAGAGAAGTGACTACCAAGAAAAAATAGCTCAAGCGGCGAGAAATGCCTTCCGATAAAATGAAAATTCTGCGAAATGATACGTTTGTTGAAAAATATTTCTATGTAGCATCCTTTTTTTCTGTTTTTATGGCATAGAGAAGGCAAACGAGAACACAGGCCACCTGATGGCAAGTGGAAACTGTGACCCATAGACATTCGCATTCACAAGACTGCAAGCCTAAGACTGCAAATGCGTTGCCAACCCTGAGGACTAAGATGGAATGCCTCTATGCTAGTCATTACATCGGCCCCCAAACCGGAACACAGCAATGCGAACACTCCTTTTTGGCGGTAGGTTAATGGATAAGATGGTGGTAGTGATCCGGACGGACCCTGGACAAGGTCCTATCGCAAACCCATTTTTATAAATAAAATGTTTTTTTTTAAATAAAATAAAATAAATATCTAGTCTACAAGTTTAGTGCTTACTATTTCCATTTATATTTCCTTCCTGCAGCTGTCAAACTCGTTCTTCCAGAAAAGGAAGCAAACAGTGACAATTTTATTTTACAACAGATTTTACCGTCGACTTGTTTCATTCTTATTTGTTTATCTGTGCAATATTGGCACGCTCCGTTAAAAAAAGAAAAATAAGTTCGTGTTTCAGAACGGGCAGTGTTTTTATTTATTAGCCTTTGCATCTTTAGGTAACCTGTGTCTATAATAACTTAATTTAAGTATTATTAGTCAAGCAACCCTAACTATATTTCTTTGTACTACCTTTTTTATGACACTATAAAAATTGGGTGGGTTAGTGAAATAATTACTATCCAAGTAAGGTTGCAATGGACCAAACTGAAATAGGGTTTTATACCTAGATTACACGTTGAATTGTACTGTTAGTACTAGTTAGATATATAAAAAACATCCAAAGCTCAGGAACAAATGCGTTCATCACACAAATATCGTCCCTTACCGATAAGCAGATGATAAGGCAAACCAGCACCCAGGCCACCTGATGGTATGTGGAAACTGTGACCCATAGACATTCGCATTCACAAGACTGTAAGCCTAAGACTGCAAATGCGTTGCCAACCCTGAGGACTAAGATGGAATGCCTCTATGCTAGTCATTACTCCGGCTGTCTTATCCCCAAATCAGAACACAACAATGCAAATACTGCTGTTTGGACTTATATTTGGTAACAAAAGCTTGTCCCAAAAATGTTTTTTTAAGTAGCCGAAGGACGTCCGCAGATGGACCTAAGTTTTCCATGTTGACCTCCACGACGAGTTCGGCCGTTTATTCCATTTAGCGATTACTTTCAGCCAGAGAGATGTTCCACAGAATTTGTTCAAAACGCTCAACACAACAACAAATTTATAATATTGTAAATCGTATGCGTACTTTAAATGGTGTTTTCTGCATGGGACGCTACGCAGGGGGTGGTTTGCATATGTATAAGGGATAGATTGAAATTTCCCGCTCGCGGGAATTTTTAGGCATATATTAGACGCACGGGAAATTCACACTTGCAGGTGAATGGTGTGATAACGTTTAGGGTGGGAATTGGAGTGAAATAGTGAAAAATTGTTTTGTCTCTGTATATATTTTGGAGTTTGGGGTACACACAACATAATTCTGAACGCAATGTTTTGATGGAATCCTTTTTTTTGGTATCGTTTGTTAGTTAAATTTAATCTAAAATAGTTACAGTATAACATTTCTTTGGGGGAAAATTTAAATAAGGACAAATCAATTTTCGGAAAAAATAAATCGGAATTTTGAGGTGGAATTTGGTATGGTAAGAAAGTCAACCAAAGTTTATATTCTTATCTTTTTGAAAGGAAAAGAGAAAACAAACGAGCAAGCAGACTACTTGATGATAAGTGAGTTCTAACACTTAAAAAAGTAATACATGTTTGCATTGATTCAAAAACTTTGAGCCAATTTTACTGAAGTATGAGTAGTTTATTGCGTTTCTGATTGTCATTTAACTGATAAATAAATAAAATGTTCTATTTTAACATTTAAAAGTCTTCAAATGGTTTTTCATCATCAAATGACTGCACTGCGTCAATATTTGGATGCATAATTGAGGAGCCGTCCCGCGAAACAAACTTAAGTCCCAGTTTATTGCGAATTAGTAATTCTTTAAGGGTTTAAGGCGAGAAAACAGAAATTTAAAAATCCTTGCTGTTTTTCTCTTATAATTCTGCGAATAAACACCTATTTGTGATTTCAGCAGGTGACTAACTGATAAAAAATAGTATAAATTCAATAAATTTGAAGAAGCTTTGTGTACATTTACGTAATTTTAAGAGTTCGACAAATACTTTAACACTTTTGGTGTGTATTAGGACACACATTGGTAAAATAGAGATAACCAAAACCACATTTAAAATATACATTTAGTATAGAAAATATTTTATATTCTATTGTTTGGGAACTTGTAACAATTTAATTCAAATGTTAACCCTAATTATTATTCCTCTTAGGGTTAAGTTTCATCGGAAGCAACCATAAATAAATTAGAATTGTCTTACAACTCAGACCATAACGAAAACTACCCCATTATACAGCAGAAGTTAAAAATAAATATAGAGCCGTGTGCTGCATTAACATTTTCATTGTTTCGCCCCTTGGGCAACTTATATTAAACCGTTGAGAGACATTAGAACTTATAGCACTTGAAGGTAAACTTGGCATATACAATTACAAAGTTACAAACACAACCGTCGACACAACGCATGGATCTAAATTCTCTAATACAGGGGTTAAATTCACTCGTCGTTTGTTTTCTCGTCTGCTTGTATAACGTGGTTTTTGTCATGAAGAAAGCATCCATTCATACACAAGGGATGCTCCCTAGTCTCCCACCCTCCAGGGCCGTCGACGTAATTTTTTTAATCATGTTTTATACTCGTATTAATTTACTTAACGACCGTCTTAGTTGAGTTTTTTCGATGTCGCCTTTTCGATGAATAAAAAATGAGGTTGGTGCACTGACGTGATGTGATTTTTTCGGAAACTCGCTTGGGGGATTGGTTTTGGGTTTACGTTAAGTGTATTATTTTTATATTTGTTTTTTTTTAAATGAAATTAATAACAAGGTGTTGGGAGTTGCCAGTATGCAAATTATTAGTAGAACAAGTTACAAGTTAAAAACAAAAAGCATAACATAACATTGTTAAAATAAAAACAAAAGTCAAACCGAAGCCATAGACTTTTGCGAAATAATGTGTCCACAGAAATAATAACCTGTCATAACCTGTTTAACGACGCGCTGGTCTAGTTGGTAACCCTGCCTATGAAACTAGCGGTCCTGAGTTCAAATCCCGGTAACGGCAGATATTTGTGTGATGAGCGCGAATATTTGTTCCTGGGTCATGGATGTTTTCTCTATGTATATATTTCTTTATACCTATAAGTATTTGTATCGTTGTCTAGTACCCATAGTACAAGCTAGAGCCTAGACCTAGTGGCCAATTGATGTGAGATTGTCCCCATATATTTATTTATTATTTATAATTATTGTTACTAAAGTAAAAGTCATTTATCGCTTTTCCCTCGGTAATTGTCAAATTTTCCAAAGCTATTTTTACACAAAATTCTGTTTAACGGTTTGGCCTGGGACGTGTTATTTATCGTGTTATTTATATAAAACACACTCCTTATTTACCTCTATAAATCGTCACTTTATTGAGCGGTATAATTTGTCAATATTCAAGACAATTCCACCCCCATCTTATCTAAACAACCTAAAATAACACTTCAATAAAATGTAACATCCCAAAACAAACTACGCCTATCTGCATTCAAATTACTTTATTATGAAATTTAGAAAGAAATACATTGTTTTTTCAAATCCGGATGCAAGTTTAGCTACTTAAGGGTAAATGTGATTTTTATTCAATTTTAAGATGCAGTGCTAATGCTAAGACTTAAAAAGATTTTTCAAGGATTTGTGGCGTAAGCGATTAGCGGAAATAGTTGTTTTTTTTTTAAGTGATTCATTTTCTAATTCTAATTTTAATCAATGGCTTTCACTACTATTAAGCCTTTTACGTGTATTTGGCTAATGTCAAGTTATTTATAGCCCCTTCTATAGACTTACGGTATAAAATAAATCCATGGATATCACACGCCCACACGCAATGACAATTATTCGGTGAAAGAGGTGTTCTCTTGAGTACTAAACAGAAGCACATGTTAGTACGTAGCTCGAAAATCTGTGTATCACTTAGCTTCATTTGTTCCTTAACTACACTCAGGAGCAAAAATACCTGGTCAAAGTGCGTTTTTCATATAAACGAGACTATTTCGAAGCCTTGGTTCCTTGCCAGGGGTTGTTTCGAGCGAGGTTTGGTGGTGGATACTCCGAGGTTCAATAGAGGAGATCAAAAGTTCTTAAGATACCTAACTGATCGCACAATCAGTTAACACCACAGCCGGACAGTTTGGGTCAGCATTTGGATTTCCTTACATTTTATTGGCATTTTAGATGTTTTTCTGAACATGCACAATTCCGGCGTTAACCGCAGATTCATTCAGTTGGGTATCCTAGGCACTCTGGACGTCCTGTATCGATGCTCGCGGTATTCATCTTCAAATTTCACTAAAAGCATTCCCTGGCGAGGAACCAAGGCTTCGAAATAGCCTCTTTAGTATGAAAAACGCACTCTGACCCGTTATTTTTGCTCCTGGGTGTAGTCACCGGTGGGGTATTATTATTTGAACTTGGTTCTAAATGGTCTAAAAATAAATGTATTTATCAATCAACTATCGCTATCTCTTGTCACTGGCGCCTCGCATGATCCCGGCTCTCAGGGGCGGATTCCTGAGGTGTTGTTTACCCTTAAGGCGATTTACTCCAAGTATCTGTAAAGGCGATAATTAGAAAAGTTTTTCAATTAGTTTAATTTCCTTGTAAGTTGAGGATTTTTGAAGCGCGCTTCAAAAACGCGGTGATTCTGTACAGAGCGCTGGAAACTTTGGATTTTACTTTAGCAAAAACAAAACGTTTTTACAGTCCATTAGAAACAATTCATGGAGGAGTTGAAGACTTAATCACTTTTCATTGTTTTGTACAATTGGAGTTCTCGATAGAAGTTATTCTATCTCGAAGAGAGACTGTTTAATTTTGAATACTTAACAAGCTCGATTGCGGGGCTTCATCAAGCTGTATTACTAGGGTTCCGTACACTACATTTTTTTATGTTAAAAACAAAGTAAACGAGCACACAGCTTCAATTTTAAGACTGCAATCCTAAGGGCCGTATTATTAAACTGATCTCAACTCTAATGCTCATCCCGAGATGCGTCAAAAATGACAGTGTTCTATGGTTTGGCGTTTACTTTGACGTATCTTGTGACGGCCTCACAGTCAAGATGAGTTTATTAATACGGCCCTAAGACTGCAAATGCGTTGCCAACCCTGAGGACTAAAGCAATGTCTCTATGCTAGTAATTGCACCGGTTGTCTTATCCTCACACCGGAACACAACTGAACAATGCAACTGCTCTTTAGCGGTATGATAAACGGCAAGATACCAAACATAACCCTCTTTCAAATTAGTTATACGTCCGTCAGCTGATTGATTGTTTTACAGAATAAAGTGTTATAAAGGTGGCTTAAAAAAAAGTTGTAAAACACATGGGCGCTCAACACCTTTGGCCAAACCTGTAGGTTACATAAACCACGTACAGTCGCCCTTATAAAGTAACTGTACACCTTTGTATCTTGTCGGGTTAAGGCTTTTGACACATTAGTACAGCAGTTCAAAAGTGTGGAATAACTTATAAGGTCCACTGAACAAGTAAATTAATGATTATATTACAGTCTACCCTGCTCCCTATTACGCTCATGTTTGGCGCCCTATTCTATAAGGTAGTGTTCAAAAGAAATAAACATCTGGCGGAATTCAAATCGTCAAAACATTTGTGGAATAACTTAAGCGTAAACTAAGATGGTAACAAATGGTGAACCGTGCTCCAGCGACGCCGGAAGACGGACGGACAGACAGTGTCGAGAAGTTTTACATTTAATTAAAGACAACTTCGGGACCATGTGCTTTGGGAGGAAAAACAGAATGGTGACGGTAGACGAGCGTTTGTTTTTTAAATATAAGCTGGCACAAATAAAAATGTCATTTTGTTTAAAATTTATTTACCATCATGTAATTTGAATAAAGAATGCACCCAATATGATTAAGCAAGATTATTTTCGCAAAATAGAAAAAAAATATACCTTGTTAAAGTCAAGTTTATCAAGGGAACTTTTAAAATATTACTATGTAAAGTTATTGAATCTGTACTGAAGAGAACTTAGATTTGACCTTGGAACTTTACACATGCAGTATTTTGATTGTAAACAACACTCTTTAAAATATCCCGATCCGATCAGGTGCAAATATCTTTTTTATCCATACTAAAATTTGATGAGAGAATTATCGAAGGAATTATTAAACAAACCTACTCGCATTTTCACACTTTAATACTAATAATTTAAATACAGCGGCGTTCCAACCGCCGCGTCTTTCCCGCCCGTCTGCCCCCGCACGTGCCCCCCCGTTGCACCGCGAGGAATTGCATACGCACCGCCTGCATTCTGCATAACGCCGAGATATTGTGCTTTTTAATTTTTTTGACGCCATATGGCGACGGCATTATTTGTTTCAATTGCTTCGGTGTTTGTGAATGCAGGATATTGTTAGAATGGCTTTTGTAGCGATGTTCTTTCGTGATTTATAACTGTGGAAGAGGTTACTATTTTAAATTATTTACTACACAGGAGTTACTTTATTTCGTTCTCTTTGTAGTGCCGGGAAAGCTAAGGCTACGTCCTACGTGAGCGATTCGAAGCGAACAGAATTGTGAAGCGATCCGATGCGGTGACTCGCGATTTTAATACGACGTGGTGCGACGCGGCGGCCTTGTCCTAGGACTACCTCCACCGCTGACAAACGACACCGCATCGCTTCGCGCGAATAATATCCGACGCGCGTCGCCCGCACCTCGCGCCTGTACCTATTGGTCACGTAGGCCACTTCAATAGGTGTCAACTGTTTGTTTCTTTCGCGCCGCGTCGCTCCGCATCGCATTCGCGTGGAATTTGCTCACCTAGGACACCGCCTAAGAAGCAAACGTTAACTGGTAATTGTCAGTACTTTAATATTTTGGTATACAACGTAACGACTTATTTCACAACTTTGAAAATGACAGGTGACAAGTAATACTTCAATATACATGGCGCAGCATACTTGAATCCCAATGGGGTACCTATTATTTATTTACAAACTCCTTTCAACGAACGTATCAGTTCACTACGCAGAATTATCATTTCATAGAAAGGTATTTCTAGCCACGTGAGTGAATTTATTTTGGTAGTCACGGGTATAACCTGACCTAACCTAGCAAAATGGTTTCAGCGGAATAAAGCGGACCATGAAACGAAATTCGGTGAAATGAAGTGAAATTCGATAAATTGATGGGTTACTATTCCGCTGATTGAAAAACTTGATAACTTTCCAATGATATCGAATTGTCACCTGTCGCCTATCATCGTCAAGATAGTGATATAGGAGGTAGGTTATGACTTACCGAACAAAACTTGACAATCTGTCATCTATCCTTATTAGGATAGATGACAGATTGTCAAGCCTCCTGTATCGGAGGCAGTTTATGACACACCGCAAAAGCGGTAGCGGCAATGACGAGCGACAAGGGAACAAACAAATTCATGGATATGTAGGAAGCATGCCACACTACGCCACGTCGATTTGACGATTTCTATACATTGGTTGTTGTCGCGCCAAGTTAAATAGCATTTAAAATGGCTGCTTATCATAGAGGTACGCTATCTCAGGTCGTTTCGCATTTACGGCTTGAAATTGCTAAATGACTCGAGTGGCTAAATGTGTCCAGATCGTCTGTGATCTTTTCGGGCACTGAAGTGCCGCTGTTAAAATAAAAACTTATGCTGCCATATCCTTCTATTCGTTAGTTAATTTGCGATTGACGTGTAAACGATGTGTTAACATTTCAAGTGTAATGAGTTCTTACATAAAGCGGGTTTGGGTAAAGTCAGTTACACTCTTTTAAGAGCATAATGAGATAGTGGCTTTTATTAAACTACTTACCTAAATAAGTATCTGAATATTTTGTCCATTTTAATATTGTTTTAACATCAATGAATGAGCTAATACAGTCTGCACGCCAGTCTCCTTCATAAAAAAAAGAACCTCGAAAATCCTTCAAACCCGAAAACACTTCTAAGTCAAATAAAACCTCCAACGACACTTTTAATGGCATAAACAAGGCTCCATCTGCTCCAAGTTTAAACTTCAACAGTGAACGCCAAACGGCCCGTTATGGCATCCTAAAGCCAAATCGGCAATCACCTAGAATTATTGGAACATAACAAAATATGACCTCGGGCAAACCTCTATAAATTCGCTTTACATCTGCTATAAAATAATGAGATTTAACCCTCCCATTCCGTTTACGAGTAACCCTGGCTGTTGGAATAGATCAAAATATTTTTCCGTGGAAAGGTCTTGGGAGAGCGGACTCTTCCTTCTCATATTTATAATAATATACTATACAAGTGGTGATACGCCCACTCTATTCTTTGACATTCTTTTCACTTGCTATTTCCTTCCTCATCGCCATTCTATCATAATTTTTGTCTTGTTCTGGATTCTCTTTTTGGGGTTTTAACGAGGAATCCTTATACTTCCGTTATGGCTGTTACTGCATCCGCAGCCGAGCTCAGGGACTCTTAGTTCTGGAAAGCTGTTCGCATAAATTTACATATAAGTCACACCCACGAGGTAAAATACAAAGTTGACTAGCTACCTACGTAACGTTTAGATTTTTTTTCTCGTCTTCCCAATGGTGTGAGGTTTGGACAGGTCTTTCAAAAGTATTGCTTTTTTCGATTTAGAGATCCGTTTGTGAAACATTACGATCTAAAGTGGTAATTTTTGTCAAGTGGTTCCCCAAGCAAGCTTTTATAAAACCCAAATGCTTTTTTGATAATGTCGTCAAAGTAATGTTACTTATCATGTATTTATTTGTTATTTCGCCAATTTCACATTTAAATAATTTTAATATAGCCTGTGAAACTCTCGTGGTTAAGACGAATCTAAGTATAGTTTATTAAAATCGGTTTATCCGTTTTGCAATTAGAAGTGGACATTGAGTCTGACATATATACAACCCAAACATATAACCCTCCTTCTGAGCTTAGCCACAGTCGAGTAAAAATACAAAAATGCTAAAAAAAACTTAAATGAAAGCGATGAATTTGAAAGGAAAGCTGTCAAAACTAAGAAGACTTAACTGGTTTCTGAGATACAGGCGACTAAAGTGTTATTACCTCCTAAAGTCATCTTAAATCCAACAAGCAGTAACTTTAAATAGATAATTTGTTCATGCTTGTTGTTTTTTGAGATAGTCTTTGTGTAGTAGCTTCGGTGGCTGGAACCCTACACTGAGCATGGGCCTTTTTGCCAGGTTTTAAATGTTCACGTTTTCTTTCTAGGAGCAATCTTCGTGGCCGAGGATTGAGTCCATGAAAGATTTTCTAGGCTTGGTATTGGGCCCAGAGATGACTGTTATTTGAGCACACCAGCTTGCTCGTTCACGTGGTATTCTTCTTTCAACTTACTACCACTACAACCAACTTGTCAAGTTTGTCTGGTACCCAACAGACAACATGACCAATATATCCACGAATCTTTTGGCAACAGATCATTAAAATTCCGGTTTTCACACAGAACTGTCCCAAAAATAGATTTACATTTATTTGCTTTAAAATAGTTGTTCGTGTGATATTACAAAGTAAATTATTATAGCTATACTAATATTGAGCATTGTATAAAAATCTTAACAAAAGATAATGAGTAAAACTGCCTTGTAAGTCTTTTTTTTTGTTCCGTAGGGGGTCCCTTGACTGACTCGCATTTGACCCGATTCCATTTTAAATACCTGATCAATTTCGCGCGCTCCCAAAACGCAGCGTACGTCGCCCTTCTTATCTCCTTAGTACAATCCTACAAAAGTTGATTGACGTATCGGGGGAAAACCTTTTCAGGGGATTTGTTTAGAGCCTCAATGGACGGGAAATATTAAGAAAATACCTCATTGATGACTTTTATTCATCCAAGATTAATCCAGTGTCAACGGTTCGCGACGTGTCAGCATTTCGTTTGCACAATGAAAATGGAAATCCATTTTGTCTTGGCGTTTTTTAATAGAAAATAAGTGGACTGGGTTTCGGGAATATTGCAAGCTGTTAGTTAGATGTGTAAATGTCGGTTTTCGCTATTCCCTCGGGACTGAACCATTTTTGGGAAAGTACCCTTGTCCCTTGGTTTAGTAGTTTAGCCATGAAAGCGTAATAAACAGACAGACAGAGTTACTTCCACATCATCTTAATATATAAAAGAAGAAACTGACTGATACATCAACGCACAGCCCAAACGCAATTCGAAGAGGGTATTCCTTGGGAACTTTGAGCAAGAAGAAAGTATTTTTCGAAAATCGCTAATTCTACTACGTCCTCTAGTCTATAATATTAGTGTGGATTATTAGCTTTTAAACATTATAAAGGTAACTTATCGGTTCAGAATTAGGTTAGTTTTGGTTAAGAAAAAGTCGATCTTGAGAAAGATGAAAGTCATTCAAAACTGTCATCATTGATGCATCTTGGAATTGGCATCTTACGATCACTTTAACTTATGTTCGTATTTACTCGACTTCTTAACACTCTGCTCAATATTCCTTTAAAAAACCACGACGGTTGGCTGTGAAATATTTTTAAAACAGCTATTTTTTTAAAGCTTCAAACGGTCAATTAAAAACCAAATATAAATGCACAAAAAATATCACTACTTAAAATGAACATCATAAATATTAAGTTTGCTCAATAAATGTTAAAGGTGAATACCTGTCTTTTGACCTTGAATCAATTTGTTACTTTTCAATATTTTTATTGCCTACAACTAAAACTACTGCTTTTTAAAACCTTATACGTATTGGCCTTTGCGAGACTCAAGCGCCACTAGTAACAAAACCACAAACTTATTTACTCAAGTGGTAAAATTTGGTACTAATTTTATTCCATATAGCTACACTAATACTAAACGATGACAGCGCCACTTTGCAGGCACCAATAAATTTGTAGCACTATATCTCCATCTTGTTTATAGCATCGTAAATATGTAGTGACAGTTTTTATTGCACCGTCTAAGTTCCGGAGTTCGTGGGGTCACAGATTAGCATCATCGCACGTGATTGGTTGGAACTGGACGCAAGTGATTGGTCTTATATTGTTTGTGTTGTTGTTTTTATCCGAACATTCTTGGATATTTTTGATATAAACATTCCTATTTATGATGAACTTCATACATAATCCAATCAAGTTCAAATGGAATATCTTTAAAACAACTCTGAAATTTGGTCCAGTGTTGCAAGGTTACTATTTTTTCGATTGCAGCTCTACGTATCTCAAATTAAATACGTAAGGTTTCAAAGGTACCTGAGATTGAATGTGTCAATAGATTTCTATTACCCAACCCAAATTATTCATATTTCTTTTTGTTTACGTATACCTGAATAACCCTCAAAACTTCAAACTATATTTGCTACACAAATTTGAACTCGAAACCAAACAAACATCAACACTTTTTTCTAGAACCCACAAGATAAAAAATCATAACGCTCACCAGCCATCACGTAAATAAATAATCGGTAAACGTTCTAAATTCCGAACAAACAAGTCCTTTTAAGCTCGCAAACTCCGATAATACAACCCTCAAACGCTGGGAATGAGCAAAGAAACAATATAAAAGTCAGTGCATTAAACGCAGGGAAACACCTGATTCAACCCGCATCGGGAGGGTTAGGGGTTTTTTTTTTGTAGACTTAAAGAAGTAAATGAAACGGTAGTTAAAAGAGCTGATGCATTTGTAGATAGAATTGTTAAAGTTGAAGAAGTAAACAGTATCCAACCAAGTGATGAGAAATTCAGTTGTAACGTTATGATAAGGATAAGTAACGTTTACAAAGTTAAGTTTGAAAACGTTGCAAGATAAGCGATAACGTATTGACAGAGAAATAGAATGACTATTGATAGAATCTAAAATAATGATTGGTTTATCTTATCTGTTTGTAGTTTTCATCAGATCATCGTAGGCTCAGACGTATTTACTAGCGCTTTCCAAGAGGATATAACTGAATTAGGCTAATAAGAATCAAATTTACTTTGATTCTCAAATAAATTCTTATTCTTAATGCTGAAACATTTTGCAGGAACACCTCGGCTCGACTTCCGACCAAAACTACCTTTCAAACACAAATTTTACAAATCCACATCGCATCAAATATTCACAATAAATTTAGGTGCGTTGAAAGCCCTGAGAAGGGCGTATTTGTTGTGATTGTACTTTCCCCTATGAAAAAAGGAAAATAGGGAGTCTTCTAAAAAGTCTCACGTAATAGGACGTTATTTAAGGTTTGCATCCGATCGGCCGATGTTTGGGGGACCTTTCGTGATGACAGGTTCTGTGAAAGGAATAGGGAAGAGGAATTGGCAGGTCTATTTTATAAATGGGTGACGTGGCTCCGCGCATTGAAATGTCATGTATTGGAAATATTTAATGGGATGTTTACTGAAACTAATGAACAGAGATATTCTTAGGGAATAGAATTATGCCTTATCCGGTTGAAATAGAAATGTTACGAAATTTGTCACTTTATAGTCTGGATGCGATGATTTATTGATTTTGGAGTGAAATTCCGATTGAAAGACAAGGACGGAAAGAGCCTCATTTTACTCCTAGGAGTAAAAGAATAAATAAATTCTGGTTTATGTACATGTGTCTAAAACTAACGTAAACTGGAGCAAAGTGAGGGCGGGTCCCTAATTTTTTTTTAAATATATAAAAGGAGAAACTGACTGGCTGACTGACTGACATATCAACGCACAGCCGAAACTACTGTACCTAGAAACTTGATGGTACAGGTGTTCCTTTTTTTTCTTTTTTTTTTTATGGCATAGGGAAGGCTGACGAGCACACAGGCCACCTGATGGTAAGTGGAAACTGTGACCCATAGACATTCGCATTCACAAGACTGCAAGCCTAAGACTGCAAATGCGTTGCCAACCTTGAGGACTAAGATGGAATGCCTCTATGCTAGTCATTACACCGGCTGTCTTATCCCCAAACCGGAACACAACAATGCGAACACTACTGTTTGCCGGTAGGTTAATGGATAAGAATGGAATGGATGGATGGTTTGGATGGATGGTGGTTCATAATCATGATGTAAGTGAGCACTAAGAAAGGATTTTCCGAAAATCGACCCCCCAACGGGAAAAAAAGGGGGAGTACTGGGAAACTAATTCTACGCGTACGAAGTCGCGGGCGTCCGCTAGTTAATAATATTTAATTAATGTGAAAGTATCTCAGTTTATTGTAACACTTTCTAGTTAACTGATTTTAATGAATTTTGATGTCAAAGTAGCCTAAGCCTCAAGGAAGAACATATGCTACATTTTATTCCAAAAAAATGAACAGTTCCCGAGGGAACACCGACTAACTACTCCCTACGAATGCCGCGGACAAATGCTAGTATGCTACACGCTAAGACCAACAGTGCTCACATTATTGAGCCATAAACATTGTAAGATTCTGCAACACGCACGGCAAAAAAAACAAAAGAGTAAACAATCCTGAACCCTTTACGCTTAGAAATAAGGAATATTATTAAAGTCAACAAATGCAGTAACAACGACGTGTTGCCAATAACTTTATAACATCGATAAACAAGAATACATGGTTTTACTGCGAAAATGTCCGGAGCCGTGCTGTATGACGCTGTTATGGTTTTGTTTTATATGAATGTGCGAGTTTGACAGCGTATTAAAACATAATTGCGTTAAAATAGACATAAAATACGTAAATACATATAAATAAATACAATAGCGAAAAAAATAAACCTTAAAAATTGAACTCTTGAGATCATGTAAAACATAAAGCGCGGTCAGAGAATTGATGATCCAGAAACAATAAAACAAAAAGGCGAATGAGCAATACTTTTCTCTTTATGTTGTATTGTTTATTAACTATTGCGGGTGGAAGGACCTTGTGCAGGGTATATCGTATCCCTACCACCATCTTATCCATTTACCTACCGCCAAACAGGAGTATTGGTTCCGGTTTGGGGATAAGACAGCCGGTGTAATGACTAGCATAGAAGCATTCCATCTTAGTCCTCAGGGTTGGCAACGCTTTGCAGTGTTAGGCTTGCAGTCTTGTGAATGCGAATGTCTATGGGTTACAGTTTCCACTTACCATCAGGTGTGCTCGGTTTGCCTACACTATGCCATAAAAAAAAAACTATCTTTAGCCCGAAACTGCTTTTTTGTACAAAAATTATAAAAACTCCTGATAAAGCTTTCAGAGCTGTGATATTTTTTAACCAGCACAATTGATTCTCACATAACTAAACAACCATTACACTAGGTCTCTTTTTAAAAAAAAACAATTAAATCGATTCATCCATTTGGGCACTACGAGGAAACCGACAGACACACAGACACACACGGTAAACTAACAACCTCCCTCATTTCAATCAATAACGTGTACGAAAAAACAAAACTACATAGATACATAAAATCACAAATTCGATCACAGAACCCAGAATAGGGAAAGCTACAGATTTACCTCCAAGCCTACAACTCCAAAAACCTGTTGATAATTCTGTCACCACATTTTGCACAATAAGATTAAAATATTTACCAGCGTATTAGTGACAGGTTGCAAGCTCATCGCCAAACAATACTACAAGCCTTTATTCCCTTAGTCGCTTATCAAAACCAAATGAACAAAAAACAGTTAAATAACATTCACAGGTGTTGTCAGAAATATTTACAGTAGTTTATTTTGATTTAAAGTACTCAGACGTGACGTAAGATAGTGTTACAATAGTAACTCTAAACACAATGTTCGTGAGAACTCTTGGGAGGTGAGATCGAGTTACTTGTCAAAATTTGGGTTAAGACGTATTTAAACTCAAAAGGCTAATAGATGTTTTGTTAAGTAGCATGTTGGTTAATTAGTGGATAGTCTTAAATCTACTGTTATATTTGTTAGATAATTAACCAGTGAATCTAGCTTCTGTCAGAGCGTTAATAACGTTCTTGTTCATGTATTTTTAATTAAGTCGCAAGTTTTGACGACAGTGCAGCTCTGTCAAAGTACGTAACTCTATCTGACGTACTTAAACTTAATTCCTCTTGTGCCGGTTAATACTTCATTGACTCGAAAGATGAAATGAATAAGGTATTAAATACTCATAGTTGGTATCACCTTAAAATTAAAGTAACAAAATGGTTACAAGAAAACTGTGGCTGCAGTTACGAACGAACATCCAGAGGTTATTCGAACTGAGTCTAAACAATGCCCAGAGAACAAACAACCGCACGTCAAAACTAACCTTTCTCCTTTCATACTTGACTAACACAAAACTTTGACAGCAACTTCCACTTAACAGGGTCAAAAACCGTAAGTAATCGATGCGACTGGAAGGAATATCAAATACTTCGTGGTTTTGGACTTCGTCGATTCTCGTTATACTTATAAATGCGTAGATCCGACCACAGATAAGTTACAACATGCTTGGATCAGTTCAATTTCACGGTTTCCTAATGCTGATAGTTCACTAAACAACGGTTTTGTGGAATTTTGAACAACGTTATTAATTTTTTTGACCCCTGCTGCGATATGATATGTTGTGAGACGCCGCCAGATGCGTCAAAGATAGTGCGATTAAGATCTTGTTTTATTTTGTAAGCTATCTGTTTCTTGAACGATGTGCCATTTTTTTCGACGTTTGTTTCGTATTCAATGCACGCGCAGGCACAGGAAACTAGATGTGTTTTTAACCAACAAACGCTGGGTGCGCGATTTAAGGTTTTTTTTTTTAGTTTAATTTAATTTCCTTTGAACTTTATATGGAGCTTTATCTCTGTTCAAAACATGTTTTGTCCGAAATATATAGTATATTGTAGTTTATTGAAAGTTGTTCGTAAATTAATGCAATTTTTCAGTCTAACTATGAGCATAGATTTATTGTTGAAATTGCAAATGTCCGTCTCAGATCCTACTTGCCATCAGACCATGTGCTAAGCCTACAATACGACATAAAAAAAAAACAACTTATACTAAAATGGATTCTGCTACATAATCAGTTTAAAAGGCTAACGAATGTGCAATACCTATTACCTATCCAATCGATGTAACGCCGTCATTTCTACAAATCATGTTTACTGACTGCCCGTACAATGGCGGGCAGAATGTCAATAGACGTGGATCGGTCCCTAATGCTGAGCCCCGTTCGAAACTCCAGCGCAGCCAACCGTTTCTTTTATTGGACTTGTTAAATAAATAGGGATGCCTCGAGACGGTGGATTTGACGACATGTTTTGGACGGTTCTTGTTGATTGCGTTAAATGAATCCAGTCTGTTTTTATTAAATACTACAGCTGGTAATTTGGTGATAAATTTTAGAGCTGTCGTTAGTAGGTTTTGGGAAGAAAAAAATCTCATGAATACAATAAAATTTGTTTGTTTATAATTTAAAAAAATGTTGTTAAAGGTTCATCATCGTCACCATTGGTATCTTATCGCAAGTACCAAGAATTGGTTCCCAATTTCCCAACTGTCTCTTTTGGCTGAACATTCGTAAGTTAGAAAATGACTTCTTCCTGAACCCATGCATTACTTTTATAACCTACAGAATCCACAAAAGTTACTAATAAAAATTCGCACAAACTAAACAGTCGGTAACAGAAATTCGACCCCGTTATACGTTATGATCTGAGACCCAAGGATTTTTGAATTCTCAAGACTGCAATCCTAAGACCCCAAATGCGTTTCCAATCCTAAAAACTATAATAACAATGCAAAAACTGTTGTTAGAATTTACCACTTTACGTCCAAAGATACTCAAAGATATCCAATTTTAGAGAACACAAATCCAAAAATACATAAGTAACTACAAACTGTAACCTATTTCCTGGTAACACGACAGATTGATCCTTCCACTGACTTGACTAAATCACTATTCCACGCGTGAACGAGCCCCAGCTCACCTGTTAGTACCTCGATGACTCGCCGAAAGCATTCAACGTGCTATGCACAAGTCATTCCATTTGTACGAACTGGTTTGAACTAGATACGAGATAGATTGACGGGTACATGATCAGACAGAAGGTGTAAATGCGATATGGTTTGGAATTGAGGAATGGAATTAATTAGAATATTGAAGTTAGTGGGCCGGAAGGTTCAGTATAAACAAATTGAACAATGTTTAAAAGCAGCAAAATAGAAAATTCATAAAGATATGCTATTTGCAGTGTACGTATTAGTAACAAATAGTTTTTTTTAGGATTCCGTAAGGGGTTAATTTTACAGTCATATACAAGATCGAAATACGTTATTAATGCTCCAATATAGTTTCATTTGTATATCAAAATTATTTTCATAATTAACTAATTGTAAACTAAGAGGATAATATCCTCTTAGTTTACATATTATGTAAAAAAACACCTTATTAATGGGCGAAAACAAAAGTTTTCTTTACTTTAGTAAACAATGTTGTGAACATCAAAACCAACATCAGAATTTCGTGCCACAAACATTTTTTTGTACGGAAGTTTTTATGAATACTTCCATAGGTTTTTTACCACACGGCCAAACATTGTATGTTAATATTAGGGCCTCACATAATTGCATTTTCTACTTTATTTAGCATAACTAATAACCTTTTCAACATTTAAGCTGCTACAAAAGCATAAACTATTCCACCAAAACCCAAAAGCTTCAAAAATCCTCTAAACTTGTAAGAAAATATTTCTCACAACCCTTGCATAAAACTTCGCAATTTTAAACTGTACATATCACTGTTTATTTTGAACCTTAATCTCTCCGGAGAACTAGGTGGCAAACTAGATCTAGACGTCTCAACAGTGCTCAACAAAAGCGAAACAGTAGCCTTATTCGCAACACAATAAATAAAGGACGCAAACACATGAGAAATTGCACGGATACCCTTAGGAACCCTCATTATTTTAATAGTGTAAATCCCACACCACAAACCGAAAACACACTTTACCATCCTACAACAAAGTTCTATTCAGCTCGTCGGTGCTGTAAGAAATTCAACAGCTATAAACCAAAATGTTTCCTTTAACTTTGAATCCTGCAGTGAAGGTTTACAGTAGCATTTTGTTTAGAACAGTCTAGATTGTTTGGTTGACCAGAATGAAGACCGCACACCGTGTCATACGCCCCCGCCGTCTTATTATGCGACTCGAGATCGACTGGCCACAGGTAAGATCGAGTATAAACGAATAATTAAGTGCTCCTTGGAACACCTACGCTTTCGATTTATGAGCGTCTGGTTAGCGTCGTAATTAAGCTTCGTGGAACGGCGAATAAACGTTATGTACCTAGTCTAGCTGAATCGAGAATGAGAATTCTTGCTTATGTACCAGGTTAAGTTGTTGACTAGCAATGTATGAGTGGAGCGCTTGGTGATCCTAAAGTTCATAGGCGGCGGTAATTAGCGTGAATTTAATCCAACAATGACACTAAAATATATTTGAATAGTCACACTATTCCAGTGTAGAAGAATTCACTTTTGCATGAATTTCTTTTTGTATAGTGTCACTGTTGGTATTAATATGCACGATGTCATCATGGGCTGTCTGTTTGCTTACCATCGGTGTCTTTGGCAATAAAAAATCACCATGGAACTTTATTATGAGTTGTTGGTCAGAGTGCGTTTTTCATACTAAAGGCTATTTCGAAGCCTTTGTTCCTCGCCAGGGAATGCTTTTAGTGAGTTCTGATGATGAATACCGCGAGCATCGATACAGGACTTCCAGAGTAGCTAGGATACCCAACTGAATGAATCTGCGGTTAACGCCGGAATTGTGCATGTTCAGAAAAAGATCTAAAATGGCAATAAAATGTAAGGAAATCCAAATGCTGACCCAAACTGTCCGGCTGTGGTGTTAACTGATTGTGCGATCAGTTAGGTATCTTAAGAACTTTTGATCTCCTCTATTGAGACTCTGAGTATCCACCATTAAACCTCACTCGAAACAACCCCTGGCAAGGAACCAAGGCTTCGAAATAGTCTCGTTTGTATGAAAAACGCACTCTGACCCGGTATTTTTGCTCCTCAGTGTAGTATCACAACTCATAATAAAGTTCCATGGTGGTTTTTTATTGCCAAAGACACCGATGGTAAGCAAGCAGACAGCCCATGGTGACAACGTGCACATTAAAACCAACAGTGACACTATAAAGTGGATTGTTAAATTACAAGAATAAAACGACATAAGTACATAATTATAAAATTCTGCAATAAAGTTCTTTACAGCCTCAGTGATTAAATAACGTCTTTGTTGTGTTACAGAGGTCTATATTTAATGGGTAATGATTGACCATTTGGACCATTCGTCCAATATAAGTAGACTCTTACTGCACCATGTTGTAATATGAACGATGATTTTCTGTTATATTTGGTAGTAGGTAGTTGAAGTCTAGACTGGTTTGAATGAATTTTGATCCTTTATTTTCTTCGGTTTAAAATCGTCGCCGCGAAGCTTAGGTTTAGTAGATTAAATTGTTTTAATTTGTTTGATGTTTTCTTCAATAGAATATTCTCGGAATAACATAATTGCGAAAAGGGTGAGGTTTTGATGAAATGTTTTTAACTCAATTAACATAGGTATCGTTAGGCTTAGCAGTGAAATTAAAAAAAAAGGGACTTGTGCCTTATTATAGCTATAATATATTAAGTGAAATGAATTGAATATAAATAAGATGCGGTAGAAAAAAGGCAGACCAAGAAGAAGCAGACCGAGAAGAAACGGCAGATTAAGAAAATAGCGTCGATCTAAACAAGTCCTGTAAAAACTGAGCTCAGGTAAGGTCAGGTAAGGTGAGCACAAGTAAGACATAATTGGCTGGAAAATATAAAACAGGGGAAAATCTCACAAACTTAATAACTGTCTAGAAATAATTAAAATAAAATTAAGAAAGAAAGATCTTTATTATATTAACAGATGATAATGATAACTCTGTGTCGAAATGTCTATTCTTTCAGCTAATTTTCTAACATACAAAGACAAAAACGATCACTTCTATGTAGGTAACTTCCACGCAAGAGAGGTTACTTTTCTTAAGATAAAAATAACTTTAGGTTGTTCCTTACAACCTAAAATAAACTTTATGTTTATTTTGATGTTGGATAAAAAAATACTATAGCACTTCACGTTGTTTATCTTCTTTGAAAATCGTTGAAACATACAAATTCACTCTTACTGAATTAGAAATTCCAAAACGTTGCTCCATTCATGAATTTCGACCACACATATACATACTGTTTATTTATTTACCCAAATTCTTTCTAATCTGGATCTTGAGGCTATAAACGATCCATAAACAGTGTTGTTTGCTTGTCTGTCTGTCGAAGCATTAAGCTGTCAAAACAGGTGAAAACGTAATTTGAGTTAATGATGTTTGTTATGCTGATTGCCAATGAATGGACGGATTTATTTGTGGATTCCGAAACGATGTGTTCGTAAATTTTAATGCATGTTTATCTTTGTTTGGTAATATTATTTTAGTTATGTAAACGCTTTTATACCGGAATAACAACGAACATATCATAAATTACTGACATGGCTGTAGAAAAATATACCAGGTGGGAGAAAAACAGGTCAAAATGCGTTTTTTTACTAAGGTAAACAAAAATAAATTTACGTTTATCCTGTTAGATGCCAATGATATTTCAACAAATACCAGTTTAAAATAAACGAAAAATCATATAAAAAATTATAATTTAGATCTATGATAAAAAAAGTACTTACATATAGATATTCCATATTCATAATTATTACATATGAAAATTTACATTCTGAAACATGGATAAATGCCGATGGAAACGCGTTGTACATAGACGATTCCGCGGGCGAGTCGCTAGTGTGAAAGAAAGCTTTAAATAGCTCTTTAACATACAAAAAAATATTTTACATAAACTACCGCAAATTTCACATACGCAACACAAGCATTTTATAAAATATAAAAAGGGCCCTTATTCATAAACACGACTTTAGTTAAAGTATTCATTGTCACTTTTTGTCTAATTCAAATATCACGGAGATATGGACAAAGCATACTTAGAGCACACTTTAGCTATTTTGCGTTTTTGAATAAGAGAGTAAAACTTCCGAATTTAGCACAAAATTTATCCGTTATATTTTTAGGCTAACCGTTAATTATTTCCCTTAAGCTATAATTACCCCTTTTACAGTAATGTAACTAATTACCGTGACTGCAAGTCATCGCCCACGCCTCACAACAGCCTATTAGCCTCACTGGGCACAGTAACTTTGCCATTTCATCCATATGGAGTCAATTTTATACCACATTCAGTGAACCTGGCATAGAACGTATTAATACGTTGAAGGCGTCTGACACACCTTGACTTAGTGAAATTTCAAATATTTCCCCTTAGTTGGCAGTGATTGTACTTTCAATTGTAAGGATTATGGCCATAAAATATGGATTTTGATATTGTATGGGCTTTAATGATCCTATAGAAGGATTATTAATTTATGAGTGTTGGTTAAAACTTCTTGATACCTGTTTCACAATCTCATTGGTCCCCGAGTCTATGGGTGTTTTTTTGTGAGGATTATGAAGATACTTATGTTAAAAAAAATACACTTGACTAGCCCAGATACAATAATAAATATACATATATATCAAAATATAAACATCTTAATTTCGGAAATAATTTTATTTCAGTACGGTTCATGTCACTATCTATCAGTGACCTTTTTACAAAGGAGTAAACTGTAATGAACGATAACATATTATTTAAAAAAAAGCTGCGTTTATAAGTTATAGGTAAATACATAAACAAACATAGGTACGTTAATTGTGTATGTTGGTTAGAGAGACTGGGAATGGTAGAGTGAAGGAGACGATAGACGACAAGAGTGAGAAGACTTGCGATAGAACTTGTGGAAGCTTTTTTTTATTACTCTTTATTTGCTTTAGCAAAAATCGCGCTAAAAAAATGACTTCCTTGTTTTAGATAAGAAATTGCATAAAATGATCTTCAGGATTTCTATACTATTCTAAAAACCACCATAATTTTCAAGTAAATAAGAGCTATCATAACGTTCACAATACGATAACAGGTTATAGACGATATGATTTTTACCACCTGGAATCTCAGCCTTAAAGCTTCCTAGTGTTCTTTAATGTCTGTAACGATATTTAAAACATCTACCCTGGAATTTCCGAGCATGTCCCTATCCACCGCAATCCCTTTTATACCGATATCATTGTGGGCCTATCATGGCCTATTTGGTAATATCGCCGCGGTGACTAGGCCCAGTGCCCATATTCAGAGATAGCCTTAATCGGACCTATGCTCCAATACAACGGGTGTCGGGTACTGGTGGCAAAACAGTGTAGGTTTATTGAGTATATTAAAAAATAAAGCTGCGTTATACAGCTGTACTAGGCAAATAAGCAGTCAATCCTGATATTCAGAACCAGTAGATAATAATTAATTTAAACTAGAAGAATATAATCATTAGAAAATGTAATTAATTTCAATAAACAGTAAACTAAAAATAATGACTAGGAGAATAAACCACTAGGTGTTTAGTAGTAAAAACAGTATTTTTCTACTGCTCTGAATATTATAAAGATTCGGAAATGTATGGTTGTGCGATGTATCAGGTTTGATTTCTTATCTGCCTAGTTTCCCCCAGGCCTTAGTGGTATGTATATAATTACCCAGTTACAAAAAACGTGATCAGTCAACATATATAGGCACAAGCTGCGGGACGGTTGCGTCGAGCGCTTACGTCAATTCCCTCAATTTTGTCAAGTTTTGAAAATCGTTTACGTTAGTTTTAATCAAGCCCTAGTCCACGAACGCTTTATCGTAATTATAAAATGTCAAGGATATACGTACGTATTCTTTGACCTAAACACCTTTCAAAAAACTGATCATTACGCAGAATTTTTATTTCATCCAAAGCAATTTTTCGTTTATGAGTTAACTTTTTTTCGGAAGGCGCAAATCTAAACTAACCTACCCTACGTAATTAATGTTAACCTGAAAACAACATAGCTAGTTTTGATGAAATGACGCACTGGATGAAGTGAAATTCGATATATTGATGGGTTACCATACCATCATGTCAGGTCAGGAGCGTCAACGGGGTATGTGCGGTGCGATAAAGCATGTTTTTTTTAGGACATATTGTTGGTTAGACGGACTTGCCCCGTAGACGGACTTGCTTAACTAAATATTGTTTAGGACGTGTGTTGTGCCGTTGCTATCGCTCCTCGTCAAGGTGGGCAATATCTGCTGACCGGCATATACAGATGTGGCGAGACGTCGCGAGCTTTATTCCGTAATATACTACCATATTCTGAAGCCTAACGGGCTCTGATAACACTGAGCCAGGGTTAAAGACGTTATTGTTTTACTTTGCTATGTTTCGTTTACGATTTGAAATAGATAAAGAAGGCCTTGATACATTGATTAGAGTTCAAAACCAAACTTGTATTTGTCGCCATCAACAGATTTAAACAATTGATTCTTCAATATTGCAGAACTGAAAATATACAAATATTTTTTAACTGGAATTTTATTTGTTTCTCTGTAAAAAAAAAAAAATCCTTTTTATGTAAGTATAACTTAATAATAAAAATGTTATAATAACAACACAATATTAATATGGAGCGGGAACACAAATAGAAGACCTACCAGTGATTCCACCAGCATTCAGAGTTCAGCCCGATATGGAATGATGGCAAATCATTGCTACGAAAGAGATTCCAAATATAGGCATTCTTAGAAGGGATCTTAACTGAATATGGAAAAACAATGCTGTAACGTAACGGCAACGTGTTTGTTTCTGACGTATTGCTGAGGCCAAAATATACTAACAAAAGGTATATTTTGTGTGTAATAGTCGCACAAATTAACTGTCAACTGTTGTTTATAAGGTGTCATTCTTACTCATTTATTTTTTGTTATTTGCAATGCAGAAGACGGACTAGCATAAAAGTGAATGAGACTACCAACCAATCCAAGCAAAGGTTATAAACCAAATTGCACTGATTATATATTTTTCTCCGATCTTACTTTGACTTTGAAATAAACCTCTTTAAATGAGGATAAAAAAGGCTTTATTAAGTAAAACCGATATAATCTATTTTAACTACAATACATTTGATAAACTACGTTAATATTCTTTATATGTAAAAAAACAAACAAAGATTACAATATTAACTAAAGCGATATTTATATAATTACAAACGAAATCCGCTTAAAAACATCACCTTTATTGTTTTGTTAAGGATATAATGAATTTCAAATATATAAACATATTTTTATTTAAAATATACCACAGTACATACAAATACAAAAAATACTGACTGGAAACTTTGAGTAGATTATTTCACGTCATGTAGTAGTAGTTGAAATAAGATTTCCATTTCTTTAAACACTTTACACCACCAATTATGTATGTTAATATTTATAAAGTTAACAAATGACCAAGAAAATCTTCTACCAAAGTAAAAACAATTAGTTACTTTTCTTATAGAGAACAAACAGTTGATTGCCGTTTAAAAACCATTAGAACGAATAAAGAAATAAAATGGAACTTCAGACGTTGCTAATTGGAATCGCCGACCACTACTAACTGCCTACGGATTTTCTCGCCTCAAGCTCTTCTACCTGATGTAAAAGGGCACATCTGCAACTATATTTACAACGCATATTCAACCCTTTACAATGGAGAATGAGGTGCCTTCTTCAGTATACGTTTTGCAACATATGTGCTCTTTTTTCTGGCGTGGATAGATCTGTGCTCGCCAATTAACGCGGTAGCAATTCGATTATGGAACGTTCTCGAATCGACTCACGTTAGCGAATTCGGTGCCACGTTTTCTGATGTCCTTAGAAAATGAACTTCTAATAAGAGTTCTGGGCTCTGAAACTGGTAAGTGACACGAGTGGACTTAGGTAAGCGTGTTAGGGGAGTACATTTATGTGACTAGGAAACATCGTTTATATTGATAAAGAAATTGAACTTTTCATACAGCTAGATTTCACGAAGTTTTCTGTCAACGTTTGCCCGCAACTTTGTCGGCGTAGATTTTGATTATTGTTATTTAAAAAAAAAAAACCTATATGAAAAGTGGCTTTTGTGTTAATCCAGGGTAAAATGGGTTAATCCAGGGTTCATTATTCAGGTATAGCCAAAGATTTATTATTTTATTAAATACATCTTCAAAGAACCTATTAGAAATGCAAATCCTAGATGATAATACAGTTTATTGAAGGAGGAGAATCGACCGTCATTATAATACGTTGAATAAAAAATAGGAAAAATACGCGAAGTTTTCTGCGTGGGAGCATATTTATTTTATCACAGCACAAACAACTTTACAGTACAGTTTTTAAAGTTTAAAAAATACTACGAAATTTATTTTGTAGTCCGTTAATGTATGTTTGATTTGGATACGAATTAAGCCACACCCATTTTGTAATACTACAGTTTTTTTTTTAAAGTCAGTGATATCTAAAATTTGAATTTAACCCTTCGTCTTTGTTTTAAAGAGCCATTTTTTTTACTATAAATTTTGAACAACATGGTTAAAACGAAACTTTTGTATTTACTTTTTATTTTGTAATCGAGTGACGGATTGTACATCTGTGTTTTTTTGTATATTAATAAAAAACCTGTTAAAGTGTGTATTCAAAATAAAGTTACTTTATCTTCTTTCTGAACACAACCAAGCCAGATCCACAACTTTCACAACCACCAAGAAATCCCTCCTCAACACTTCTCTTCCTAAAATAAATAATAATCAACACCTGCACAGGTTACATCCGGTGACGGCTTTTCCATTTCCGCCCCGAGTATTCCTGACTTCCGGCGGGGACTGGGTTTTACCAGCTGAGATATAATCACGACGCATTGTGAGTCTATTCATACTTACAAATTATTTGATGACATTCAAGTGGGCGAGATGAAAGATGCAATTGAATCCCTAAACAAAATTAGGAAAAAAATCCCGACATTCGGAATATTTTCGTATATTTTATATTTAGGGTAAACCCTGTCATAATGACAGCGTCAAGTGACGAGATAGAAATTACATGGGAATGAATCGTAGGTTTTATGTGACAAGGTTCTATAGTTCAAGGTTCTACTATGCTTACTTGTTAAGTTTTTTGAGTATTTAATATATATGTTTGTATTATAGGAGCGAGGAATATCTAATAGACAAAAGTCATGCCATGACAAACAAATTGCATTATCTTGATACAATCCCTCTACCTCGTTATTATGAATTCCACATGGTAGATCCAGTTTTCCTTATTATTATTAAATCCTCCACTTCGCTCCACCTTTGACACGTCTATGGATGACCGACTCTACCATCTTTTTCTAGAGTATTCCTCTGGATTTATGACCAGAGATGGTAAGATGTAGTGCCAAGTTACCTACGTAGTCAGGTGACCAAGGAACAGTGTTGGCATTGTTGCTTTCCTAATAACTGGTGAAATAATTAGCATAGAGATCATTCCATCTAAGGTCCGTATTTATAAACAGATCTCGACTGTAATCCCCGTTTGAAGATGCGTCGAAATTGACAGTTATCTATGGTTTGACGTTTACTTTGACGTATTTTGTGACGGGCGCCTTAGCCAGGACGAATTTATGAAGACCTTTAGTCTTCCGGATCGGCAAAGAATACTTGCATAGTCAGATGTCCAAGCAGCAATTCGCATTGTTGCATTTGCAGTCTTATGATTGCTATCTTGAGATCGTAGTCTTAAGGGCCGTATTAATAAACTCATCTTGATTGTGAGGCCAAACGCCAAATAATAGAACACTGTACTTTTTGACGCATCTCGAGACGAGCATTAGTTGAGATCAGATTTATTAATACGGGCCTTAAGATTGTAAATATCAATGTGATCTTAGATCTCACTAAACGTCAGGTGGCATGTGTGCTCGTTGGCCTACTAATTACAAATAAAACTAGCCATTTTGTATGTCCCACTGAGCAGAGGCCTCCGTTTTCTTTGGTTTCACTCTGTCTTGTGATCGACCTTTCTAATTAAAGCTCCCCTATTGCATCAGAGACCACCCAAAGCAATACATTTATTTATTTGCGCTGTATCCCACATCGCACAAACTCATGACTTTATACATCGCTGGGGAACTATTGTTGTAACCCAGTTATGAATTTTTCAACCGTACCGTATAATAAAACGTAACAAGGCAAACTAAACGGCAAAGAAACTCCTTCCGGGGAAAAAGTATAAAAATACTGCAGTTTCCGCTTCTGGAACGAAATAAAGGAAGTTTGTTGGTGTTTGGAGAGTGGGTCCGTTGTTTGCTGAGATTTGTAGGATCGTATATTTGAATTAATCAGGGATTTCAATATACCTTGTGGACTAATAATGCAAATTGTGATACGTGTCTTGTTTGGAGTGAAGTCTGTAGGTGACGTGGAGTAGATTTTTTTGTCATAGAGAGATGTCAAGTGAGATCTGAAACTCTCAGACATGTGTATTCTCAAGACTACAATCTCAAGGCTATGAATGCGTTGCCAACCCTGAGGACTAAGGTGGAATCTTTATGCTAGTACGAGTCATTTTACTGGCTGCCTTGTTTTATCCCCACAACGAAAAACATAAAGCAAACATGGTGGTAGTGACCCGGACGGAACCTAAATTCATGCCGCCACTAAAATATTTTAAAAGGGACTATTTTTTTCTGTATGGTGAATGCAACGTATATTAATAAAACATATGTCGATTGGTACCTCTTAATCTCTAATTACAGTGGTAATTTTTTTTAACCGGTTCTAACCGGAATGCTGAAAAATATGACTGTTAAATTATGAACCTCAATACAAATGTGAATCAATAAACGTAACAGTTTCTAGTGGGCCCAAAAAAAACTGACTCCTTTCTGTGTAATGTAAACTTTTTCTACAATTAGTCTAACCCGTTATTCTAGCTTCAGTGGATGCGTTAGTTTGTAAATGTGTGGAGTTTTTTTTCACTATTCCATGATGTTTATTTATAAATATCGTTAGCATTTATTAGTCTTGTAAGAATTAAAAACATGAACCAAGATAAACAAGATTAAATTAAAAACTACTTGGCAAATTTTCTCCAAGACCCTCAGAAACCCTCGCATCAAAGCTACCGGGCGTGAAATAAAATAGGGAACCGGTCAAGTGGGATTCAAACCCGCGAACCGAGGGTTCCGTACCATCAGACTAACACTTGGCAGTTTACTAGGGTTACTACACTTCACTATTATATGACAATATTTTTGTCTAGCTGGTAGTGACCCTGCCTACGAAGCTTGTGTTCTAGGGTTCAAATCCCGGTAAGGGCAGATAATTGTGTGATAAATGCGAAAATTTTGTTCCTGAGTCATCTTTAGTACCGTTTGTGGCCACTGTACTCTTTATGGCAATTTAAGGTTGAAATGAGCATCAAAAACACTGTAAAATTAAAAATAATTGTCATAAATAGTTAAGACTAAAGATAATATAATTTCATAAAGCTTTAGGTATTAGTTATTTAACCGGTGTAAAGATGGCCACAACCGGTACTTCTACCCTAAGTAGTTATATCGTTGTCTAGTACCCATAGTACAAGCCTAGAGCTTAGTTTGGGGCTAGGTTAATAGATGTGACATTGACCCTTGATATTTATTTATTGATCCCATGAGATTTACTATAATTACAAATATGTTGAACCAATTTTTTTTTTATTTTTTTTTATTTTAACTCCCCCATTCTAATACATAATCTGTTAAAAGGCTATCAACTTTTTTCAAAACATCTCTTTTATAGTTTAGGACGAACAAACGGACCAAAGCATAGTAATAGGGTCCCGCTTAGCGCCCTAAGGATACGGAACCCTAAAAACTAAATGATATTTATATATATATACAGTCTCACCGTCAGTCGATTTGCATTTTAATAGGGCGGCACGCCGTGTAACAAGTTTCACTAATAACCGTGAAATGGGGGTAGGATCGATTACATGTCTTTTGTAGCTAAAAACGTTTGAATGAAGTTGTCACAATTTTTTGTTTAAATTATTATTTGTTGCTACTGGTTTAATTTCTGTGTATAGGTAAGTATTATGCCAACCTTGAGGACTAAGATGGAATACCTCTATGCTAGTCACTACACCGGCTGTCTTATCCCCAAACCAGCACACAACAATGCGAGCACTGCTATTTGGCGGCAGGTTAATATCATCACCCGCAAGGCATTATACTTTGTTAGTAATCACATTAAAATTAAAATGCTTATAATATTACTGCAGAATACTGACTGACTGACTCCATATTTATAACTAGCTTTATATTTTTTTAAAGATCTACAATGCTACAGTATACACTAATACAATGTATTAGGCCGGGGTCGCACTGGTTGGGAGATTGGTGGCATGACAGCTATGCAATGGCGACGCGAATAGTTAGTGTCCGCATTAACAGTAGCGATGAACAAGCGAATCGCTAATACATCGCGATATGCCGCATTGACAAGGCGACGCGACGCGATGATGACGAGCATCGGGCAGTATCTCGGTCACGTCACACAAACTTATGTTTCCCTATTGTTTATGTCAAGGGTCAAAGAAAGAAAGAAAGAATACATTTAGGTTAAATACTACACTATTCACCATAAATAATTATTAAAATAAATATTTTATTTAACTCTTTGTGTCGATAGCTCTAATTAATATTAATACCGGGAAACCCGAGCGTCGCTCGAGTTCAAAATTATTTTTTACTGAAGATAACTAATTGATCGATCTGTTGTTTTTATTCAAATTGTTTTAATATTTTAGAACAAACAGCATGTACAGTTACTTGCTAGATAAATAAAAGCTGATACTGTTTTGACTTTTATTTTAAATTAATGTTAGTTAAGTCAAAAGTCTTTGACCAGTGTGTGTTGCCAGTAATGACTTACGGATTTGAGACGTGGGCGCTAACAATTTGCCTCATAAGGAAGCTCAAATTCACTCAGAGGGCTATGGAGAGGGCTATGCTCGGGGTTTCTCTGCGTGATAAAATCAGAAATGATGATATCCGCAGTAGAACTACGGTTACCGACATAGCCCGAAGAATAGATAAACTGAAGTGGCAGTGGGCGGGGCACATTGCTCGTAGGACTGATGGCTGATGGGGTCAGAAGGTTCTGGAGTGGCGTCCGCGGACCGGAAGACGAGCTGTAGGTAGGCCTCCAACAAGATGGAGTGACGACCTCGTCAGGATCGTTGGACCGGGGTCGATGCGAAAAGCACAAGGCCGGTCTGAGTGGAAAGCATTGGGGGAGGCCTATGTCCAGCAGTGGACGTCTTTCGGCTGACATGATGATGATGATGATGATGATTCATAGTTACTATTTTATTGATGCGTCAAATATCATCGCCTAGGGGCGACTCTCAGAAATTTTACAAAACAAACAAACTGTCGCCGTTCCATTAAATCATTGATACCTATTAATTTATTTCAATTTAAAAGCAAATGAGACATATTATGCAACAAGTATAATGCAATAAAGTTTATATCAGTCACTATAACCTTATTGCATTAAATTTCTAAAATTTATTATAAATAATCAATATAGTAGATTAATGTCACTATGCTCCTCTACCAATAGTCTATTTAAAGATTTACTTGGATAATATAAATAACCTTGTTTACTTTTCATTCAAACTGACAGACATTGACAGCTATTGACATCTGGATAATTTGTATCACTAGAAACCCTTCACCTTTATTTTTAAAAAACTACGTGATTTCAATTCGAACTATTCTATAATTTGTTTTGAGAAAGGAGTCAATTGAATTCGTACTAAGGTTTGAGATAGGTTTTTTATTAGATAAAGGTCTGACCTTTGAAAAAACTGAATACGTTTGGTTTATGTATAATATACGGTAATATAAATATTTCCATTTAACCAGTAAAAGTGACATGTCTTAAAAATAAATGACAGTCACTTTTTTTAAACTTACTTTCCTTACAATAAGGCAGGGAAACATCGCCATAACTATCAGCTAAAAGATTTAAGATAGTATTCATCTACCTAATAGAAATCTAATAAGCTAAGAAGTAGGTCAGTGGTAGCTGTAACCAAGGAGATTTGCGTTCGACGTCCCTATCGGATATAACGTTATTAAGATTGGTTGTGTGATTCTCTGGCGCTCGAAGCTTGATTGGTACCCTTCGTGTATTGACCACGGATCTTGTAGTAATTAATATAAATAGAAAATCTAGGTAACCTGTTTAATTGTGTAATACATATCTGATATTTGACTTCCGTTTTTCATCAATTTTGAACGAGAAACAAAAAGCAAATTAAAATGAAGCTTTGGAAACCCATCAGTATGGAGGAGTTGGAACTTGGAAAGGGCCTTGTCTGTTGTCTATAACATAAATTTGAAATTTTTAATCCCTTATACCCCGTGATATAAATAGGTAGTGCCTTTACAGCATCCAGACTTGAGGATCAGAGGGAAAAATAAAACACAAGTCACTTTTCTATTTTGCATTTTATTAGAACTGGCAAGTAATTAAAAACATACCATTTCCTATTTTATCAACATTATTCAGGTTAGTATTCCATTTTCAACCAGAAGGAAAATATCATGTGCATGCAGTTAATCATTCTCTGAGTAAAAATATCAAGTATCATGACGCCATAACTTGCATAGGACGCTTAACTGCAATCCAATAAGAACATAGAGTAGAAGTACCTCTGACCCGAGAACGCATCCCTGGGGTATAGAGTCGTTAACTCAACTATTACTGCTTTGCTATTGTATCCGCGGATGTACGTCTAGACGGGCAATCTAGGACCCCTGTCTAAAAACCATTTTGAAGTTAATCGAATCTTGCGAGGATTGTTCGAAGAGGCTAGTTTTCCAAATTTATGGAACGATAATGTTAGTTAAGCGAATTTTGTTTTTTGCGCAAGTTTCTAGTAAGTTAGGTTATTTGCAAGGAAGTGGATGTTGTGGTTATTGCTGAAGGTATAAACCTTTATACCTTAATTATTTGAAGGTTTGGATTAAACCGTTTAGCCATCTTGTTGACTGGTAGTTAATTGTCTTCTGTAGAAGCTCACCACGTGTACGTCTAATGTGTATTAGCAACGATAAAGGACTAAATTTACGCATACAAGTCACAACAGTAAACTCAAAATCGCTTTAGCATTCCTTTATATTTCCGCTATCATCATCATCATCATCATCATCATCATCTTCTTCTTCTTCTTCATCATCCGCATCATCATCATCACCATCATCATCATTATCATCATCGTCATCATCGGCCTATATCAGTCCACTGCTGGACGTAGCCCTTCCCTAATGTACGCCATTTTACCCTGTCTTTGTCCTATCGCTTCCAACAGATTGCCAGCACCGTTTCGCAAATCATCACCGCATCGTGTCGTTTCTATTTCCGCTATACCTAACCTAATATCTAAGTTTGTTTCCCTAACACCCTTATTTAGATAGTTACAGTTACATTTTACTAAGTCATTCATACTCGTTCAAATCTTCACACCTCTACAAGCGCCTAATAACTTATTTATACGTTCTTCACTCTATAAAGGCTACGAAAGCACAAGAAAAATATGTTTTTCAAACAAAGAACGGGTTATGCACTTATCATATGCGACTGCACGCGAGCAATATGCCAAGATAGCCCGGACAGCTTTATGTGGCGCGCAGAGAGTATGATAGAGAAGGGACTATTGGTTGAAATGCATGGAAAATAAATTTGGGGACTGAGAATTCTGTTAGTTAATATACAAGTAAAATGCTGTCCTTTTTTAAATTCTGTAGTTAATTATCCTTAATATTTGTGTTTATTTTATTTGTTCATGACCACAGTTAATGACGTAATTAACAAGACGAAGTTACACCCGATTACATAATATTATGGTATGTCCGTTCAATCCAGATAATAAAATGTTTGCGTATTGTCCTTACTCAAATTGAAATTATGTCTCTGAAAATTTTGCTGCACAAAAGCAAATCAATTTTTTTTTTTTAAATCCACTTTAACACAGTTTCTATGAATTTGAAACCAAACTAGCAAGTTTTTCGAATAGATACTGTTTTAATCTAGCAGTGAGAGTAGTCAACGATAAAAAATCAGCAAAATACCAAACCATACTCATTTACTAAGAATACACGCCCAAGAATATTGTCTGTACGCTCTAACAGGAAAGCTTAAACTCTCCGCTTAATAATTCGTCCGTCAAGTTGTAAGACGAGTTGGTTAAGAGAATTGCCTACCCGGCCTGAGAGGCTATAGCCAAGATGAAAACGCTACAAACGTTTTCCTTTTCTATTACTCAAAATGTATGAGATGACAGTAACGTTGATCACGTGATTTATCGCAACGCCCGAGAATGTCATCCCAAACATTTTGAGTGATAGAATAGAAAAACGGTAGTAGCGTTTGCATCGTGGCAAGGGCCTCTTTAAGCATTTGCAATTCAAGCCTCTCAGCTACTAGAAAAATATTATTCTAACCTAAAAAACTTGTCTCGTCTACGTCTACACTCTTTGCCGCCCAAGAGAGAACTTCCTTCTTATTTTGCATCATATTTCGCAGAGCGGTGCCCGATTGTTCCGCCAGGATTAGTAGTTTCCATTCTGCCCCGGTTACCGAGACCGTGCTGTTTGTCGAAAGGAAATCTAAATGATAAAGAGTTTCTTTAAGTAGAACGGAGTTGATGTTTTTGGTGAAGAAATATTAAGCAACTTGCTTCTGCCCGGGAGTTTGTTTGCATTGACCATCCCACGAGAATAGTGGCTTTCTGGAATACAAAATAGCGTATGGGTCAATTCAGGGTATCTTTATTGCAAATCCATTCAGACGATTCATCATGAAGAATAACTAACATTAACTCACACACACAAATTATCTCATTTATAATATTATGTGTGATGAATGAGGATTGTTAAGAAATTTTCTTGATCTTAAAAATCTCAGTTAATACAAATACCTAGAGAAATATTTCACTGATAAAGAAACAAAAATCGACAACGAAATCATAAATTTGATATCTGAATTTCTAGGAACCTCAGTGATTGCGATATTTATATGCATAAATGCCTATAACATTACATGTCATGTTTAAAAGACTAGGGTAACTTAGATTATTCTTTATACAACTTTTAATAAATCACCATTGTTGTAAACAAATTAACACACACATAGTAATTTTACTTATATCACCATCTTTATTTACCGCATTTATCCTTCCCGTAATCTGATACCACAAAAGATTTATAAGTCATTAAAAGACTTCAAATTGCGCGTAAGAAAACCGTAACAAAAGGTCTTTTTATTTGTAAAGGCGTAAAACTCCCAAGGATTTAAGATGAGTCATAAGCTAATTGTATATTCGCATTATAACGCCTTGAGTGCCCAGCATACGATTATAATACAAAATAGACATGACATCCAAAAGTAGAGGGTGGTCAGTTAAGTCAGCTTATTTGTAGATAAAAATGATTTTAACGTGGACTAGTCTGACTAATCATTTTGCGAGGAGTGGCCGGAAATTAATAGAGACCTAGTTTATTATTAGTATTTTTCGTTTGTAATATCAAACATTTATGTTTTAAAAATCACGTCGATTAGTAATAAAATCAAATAAAAATTAGGTACCTTGTGGTTTCTGATCAAGGCATCTAAAACCTGGCGTTTTTCTGCATATGGGTCCGACAGTAAAAATTATATAATCAAAAACCAATCGCCACATGTATGACGGAGCACCTATGACTTGAGAACGGCTTAACGTATTATTATTATTTATTGTTAGCCCGGAATGTCCCACTGCTGGGCAAAGGCCTCCTACCCACCTTTCAACGTATATCGGTTATAGTTAATCTCCCCCCAATCTTGCTGAAAGGAGTCAAGGTTATTTCGCGATCAGCGCCGTGGTCTGCTTCTGCCACATCGTCATGTCCGATCTTGCTTAATTTGAATTAACCTATATGGCTGATTTCATTGTTGTGTTTCTAATTGTCAGGACAAGGTCTGCATTTAAAAAAAACACCCGAGCGACACCAGGCACGACCAGCTAGTTATTAATAAAAACCGATCATCCTGAGTATACGAGTAAGTATATAATATTATATTCTTGGCTGTGGGTACGTAAAAGAAATTGCCTACAAATAAATAATCAACACCGCCCACACCATTCACGTGTGGTCAGACTCGCTGTTAAGAGTATGAAATTTATTGCGAGCGCAATTACAAAATGGCCGACGTCAAAATGGCGGGCGTTGCGACAAAAGACTGTCAGCGCTTACGCTGTTGAACTGGCATGTTTATGATGTTCTTTATTTAATTGGATAGGTATTCATAGGATTAGCGGATATTGCTGAAGAGGTATTAGCTGAAATTCACGTGCATCGTCATTTATTTTAGAATGGAGATAATATCAGTTTGCGTATTATATAGATTTATAATGACCATTGTATTTACATGTACAGTAAAGTTACAAAGTTTGAATGTAGCTATATTTTTATTCGTCCGTCAACTCGTCCGTTGGTATGTCTGCGAGCTGTAATCTCATTAAACGTACTTACAGAGTGTATATACATATCAATTGGGGGCTATAAACAGTAAATAAAGGGGTTTTCATACAAAAATGTCACGGAACCCTTCGTGTCTGAGTCCGACTTGTACCGAGTTTTTTTTATAAATCTTACATTCCAAGAACGAATTAAAAAATCTTATCAATTCTCATGACGTTGACTTTTGACGTTAACACCAAATGTCATCACTTAATTCACTTAGTGAAAGTTTATTTTTGGCTTAACAAAGCAGTCTTTACCAACCCCCTTAGGAAGTTTTTTACGACAGAAGACACACAGCAGATGTTCAAAATAAATAAGCCATTAAAAACGAGTCAAATGGTTAATGTTTTGAGAGACAGTGGCTGGATTGATGGGGTACGGTACGGTATATACATGTATCATGTTAGATTGGAATAAAAAATGGTCAATTAGCTTCTGCCCACGACTTCGTCTGCGTAGGATTCGAATGTCGTAACTCCCTCGGGAACTTAAAATATACCGGGATAAACCAACTGGACTTCCGCTTGTTATTTTATGATTTTGATGTTAGAGGAGAGCAAAAATAATCACGATTAAATAAAATAAAAACTATCTGAGATATATTTTTTTCAAAATTATTTCAGCACTCGTCCAAAATGACGACATTAAAATCATAAAATGTCAAGCACAAGGCCATTTAAAAAGACGAGCTTAGTCCTAAAACGATGATTTTACGCTCTAGAGTTTCAAAAGTTAGTTGAAAGAGCCAAATCGGGTGTTTACCCGCTGTGGGTTAGGGAGCCAATATTTTCCCAGCGGACTGAGATCTGTTTATTTATCTGAGGTTAGTTTGGGTAACCGCGTGTAAAACACTGGCTGTGTAGAGCGGGAGTTGGTCTTGTTAAAGTTTGACCAAATTTTAGATCGTCTTTAAACTGTAGATTTTTTGTTTTTAAAACGCAACGCATATTTGACTTTGCCAAAAAGCGTATGGAGCTTTGCCTAAATTCTGTAATTGAATTAAGCTTATCTACATTATTCTTTAGGAAATAGGCACGTTTATAGCCACCGTCATTGAACATGTTTAAAAGTACATTACATATAAAACAAAATGGTTTTCACTCAATTCTATAATTTTATGCTTTAAATTCTCGGTTCTAAAAATTCTAAAACATTTTTTGAGGGATTATCAAATTCGATTTTGCATGCATGATCGTGTTAGGCTAAAAATTGACATAGAGTCATGTTCATAAATTAAAAAAATAACATGTTCCACTATATTTTATGGCGACTACTCATCAAAGTTCATCAGTCAGTATACTCTTAGCAGTGTAGTTAAAGAAAAACGGCTCCACGCCAAAGCCCACATGACTCCCTACATATCCTCCAAGCTCCCGGTCTATAACCTACATTATGGTTGCTTCAGCTCTGCAGACTGACTCACACCAGTCAAGGTCACTTTGGTTTCTGGGAAAAGATTCCAATCTTAATGATTTCAGTATCGTTAAAGTATCACATTTCGAGCCATGAAGTCAGCCATTGTTGCCTTGTTAATAGCTGGTTCGTCTTAGTAAATTGATATCTGGTCGTGAGGTCAATAGTAGGTATGTATGGAATAAATTTGTCAATGAAAGAGGTTATCGAATTACACATCAAATATTAATTATGTTGTAGGATTTAAAAAGGCAGTATTATTTTGGTGTCTTTAAATATATCGCATTATGTATTGAAGTAGGGTTATTTTTAAACTTTCGAAATTTTAATTTCAACAATTTTATCCTTTAAAGATTTAAAAAATATATTTTGGCGAGACCCATAAGCCCGAGAGACTGAAAATGTCGGATATAATTAAACCATTGAGTAAATTCTGTTATAACGTTTATTATAAACAAACCTAACATATCGTTTACCTGATGGCTTATTACCCCAAATAACATTTACGGTTTACTCCAATTTCATTCCAAATTTAAACAAAAAAGTGGAACATCTGATAATCAGTCGTTGTTGCTTTTCATACCAAAACGCTATTGACATTAGGTGTTAAAACATATAATATTTGATTGTCTGTTGCGTCCTTTTTGTATTTAAACTGATAAATATCGTATTACACGTGTTAAACACTTTCAACGTGTAAACGACACTTGTCAATTGTAACGTACGGATGGGCCTGATTTAATTCTATTTTTATTATTGTAACGAAATCTGAGACATGCTTATAGCCCTGTGCTTTATATTTACGAATAAATTGGACTGGGTGTAATACATTGATTCTTGTCTAATTGACTCACATTTGACAACACACTTGTGATTTTATAGAACACGTTGAATACCTTTTTTATATAGTAATGGTCAACCATTCATTTAATTTGATATCTGACGTAATATGTAATGCCATCGCGAATTGCTCCGATTGTAAAAAAATGCAATTGTTTGTAATTTTACAGATATATTAATGTAGAAATGTATGTATAGGTATGTTGTTCCATTTAGTTGTTCTAAGCTGAAGTTATTTAGCTAATGTCAGATGAAATAGTGCATGTGACAATTAGAGCATTTATTTGATTTTACCCGTTTGTATGTTATCAATAGACGTTATTTAATGCTCAGTCTGTGGGCACACTCAAAATTAGTGAAGCTGCTTCACATCATTGGTTGATATTTACTTGTAGAGTTATTTGTCAAAAAAACTTCTAAGGAATATCAAATTGATAACGGTATTGTAAACAAAAATTGCACAGAGCATGACAAAAGCTACAGTTACATCTCTAGACGTCGGAAAATCGTTTTTATTTTTAAATAGATTATTACAAGCAGGTAACGAAGTTTGACTTCATATAATTTGGAATAAATATTGTTAATTTATTATGAAACACAATCATAACAACATAAATAAATGTTTACTTTAATCGTAATAATTTCACAAAATCACCAATAGCAGATCTCTAAATCTTTTGATATGTTAGTGAGTAAATCAACATGATTTTTTTTCGATTCAGGTTATCGAAACTGCCCATCCCTTTCCCCAAACTGAGAATTAGATAACAGGGTTTAGTTATCAAATCTTACAATTTAAAAATAATCTCAGTATTCATTTAATTTGTTTTCTGTTTACCTACTGTTTATTTTAAAAGTGTATATCTTTAAAAGAAATTTACAATAATGGTAATGCAATATATTTAAAAATGAACTAAAACAGCAATGGATGCGATTGTTTAACAATCCTCATTTTCAGTTCATATTCTAAAACAACAGTATCAATTACAGAACAGTCGTATTTCGGGACAAAAATCTGGGTTAACATAAACCAAGCCAGTCGATACGGAAGGGTTATATTGTAAACATTGTTACAGTTAACATTGTTGTAGCACGACTTGGAACATAAGTTACTTAGTCAAATAATAGTAATTCAAAAGTACGTTTGTAAACATTATATAAAACATACTTGAAACCTCCCACGTGCCCGGAGGAATAAATACAACAGTGATAAGATTGTGTTATGCACTTTACAGTGACTTGCGGGTGGTAGGACCTTGTGCGGGGTCCGTCCGGATCGCTACCACCATCTTATCCATTAACCTACCGCCAAACAGCAGTGTTCGCATTGTTGTGTTCCGGTTTGGGGATAAGACTGCCGGTGTAATGACTAGCATAGAGGCATTCCATCTTAGTCCTCAGGGTTGGCAGCGCATTTGCAGTCTTAGGCTTGCAGTCTTGTGAATGCGAATGTCTATGGGTCACAGTTTCCACTTATCATCAGGTGGCCTGTGTGCTCGTCAGCCTTCCTTATGCCATAAAAAAAAAAGCTTGTACTTGCTTATACTAACGTTTGAACGCGACTTCGTCCGCGTTGATTTAGATTATCGGTATTCCCTCGGGAACATTTAAATGTTCCAGGATGAAATGTAGTCTATGTCTTACTCCAGAGTATAGGCTATGTACATTTCAAATTTCATCTAAATCCGTCTAGCGTGTAGGTAACAAACTTACACACAAACTTTCGAGTCTATAATATTTATAGAATTTGAATAATTGGTGGTAGGATCTTGTCCAGGGTTCGTCCTAATCGCTTCCACCTTCTTATCCTTTAACCTACCACCAAGCAGCAGTGTTATATTCAGTGTGCTCACAGGCAACCTGATGGTAAGTAGGATCGGTGACCGATAGACATAATTTGATAGACAAAATTTGTATTTTCAACACTGCAATCCTACTACTGTTTGGCAGCACTGCCGTGTCCGGCAAAACTACTGCATCTCAAAAAGTGAGAAACCGAGAAAAACGATCTTAAAGATCTTAAACATGTTTTTATCGATAGAGCTTTAATAGTTAAATATCATGAAATATAAATGTGTGTTGCCCGAAATATAGCTAAACTGAAGTGGCAGTGGGCGGGACACATTGCTTGCAGGACTGATGGCCGATGGGGTCAGAAGGTTCTGGAGTGGCGTCCGCGGACCGGGAGACGAGCTGTAGCTAGGCCTCCAACAAGATGGAGTGACGACCTCGTCAGGATCGCGGGACCGCGGTGGATGCGAAAAGCACAAGACCGGTCTGAGTGGAAAGCCTTAGGAGAGGCCTATGTCCAGCAGTGGACGTCTTTTGGCTGACATGATGATGATGATGAAATAGATACTAAAAATGTGTAACTTTACAAAATGTCTTAAAAATATCGTCTTCTTTTTCGTTGTTTTAGAAAATAAAACAGTAACAGCATTACAACTTTTCCATATAAAAGCTGTAATGCGCCCTAACTGCAACAAGGATGCAACTTGAGATGAATGAGTTGGGTATTTCAATATGTACTAGATCAAAATACGGTTATGTACAGTCAGCATCATATAGTTGGTAGCATCCAAAGTAGCCAAATAGTTCGTTACACGTCATTATTACCGTAGTAACAAGGGCGTGTAACGAACTATTTGGCTACTTTGGATGCTACCAACTATATGACGCTGACTGTACTGTAACTATTAGCTTTATCTACTGCATCTCAACTTGTAGGAGGGTGCGTGATAGAGTTGTGTGTTTTTTCAAGATACATGAGTTGGGGTCTATGATAACTCGGTAAATTCACCAATAAAAAAAAAGAGTTTTAATAGGGGCATAGTACAATGGAAAATAAGCTATGTGACACCTGTAGGGCGTAATTCAGTTATCTCTAGATAACTGACATTCGCATGACACGGCCAGCTTAAAGGGTAAATATGGTAGAAGCAATCCAGATGATCCCTGCACAAGAAACTTATAAAAAAAAACTTCGTACCATATAGCGGAATGAAGGCATACAAAAAGGAAACAAAGGCATACTAAGTGGATAATATAAGTACATTGGTAGAGGTGTTTTTTCCAGACTTAATTTCAAGTTGAGAAAGCCAGGCAAGTTGGATGTAAACTTTTCTCCGCCAGATCGGCCGGTGCATTCGAGCATTCCAGCGGCTGCATTGCGGGTACTGCACATGGTTATTAGCACGTTCTGTGCCCGCGGTGCCGTATCGGGTCGAATTCGTAAATGGGAGTAAAGTCAATGTGTATTCTACGAGTATAATCGTATTTGTCAGGAAAATGTTTGTATAAACAAAAGCCGGTCAAATGAGAGTTAGACTCGCGCACTGAGGGTTTCGTACTGTTGCACAGTGTTTGGTTCGAACACTGTGCAAGCGGCTCAAACATGCAGCTCTTCAACGTTAGCTTTTAATCTCCTTTTGGGTAAGTACAGAATTCTAAAAAACGTCACTAAGTAACTTGGAATGGAAAATTCGTTCATAATTGTTTATTTTCGAGATAGTTTTTTGTGCTTGCCTGGTTTTAAGTAATCAATTTGGTTTACCTAAATAAAAAAACTTCTTTATATTTAATTAATTGAACATGGAATCGTTGAATAAGGTAATTGGTTTAACATAAACCTGGTCATTTGCATTAGATTGACCTGTGTTTTTTTTTTTTATATTTTATGTAAAATAAACCTGCACAAAACAGAAAATGGTCTCGTATTTGCTCCAGTTTTAAACTCCCCGCGAACTACCCTCACATCCGGAGTTTTTGCAAACTAGAACAAATTCTGGATTATTTATGGTTCCAAGTTTTAGAGTACTTCAAAGTTTAGCCTACTTACCTGCGAGGTACTGACAGGAAAGGCGCATAATAAAATTCTTAACAAAAAATTGTTTTATAATATCTTGAACATCAAAGTACTACTTGGTACTTTGAATAAGTAGACCTTATTGTTCTGTTCTCCTCGTCAATATCAATAAAATTCAATTTAATTATCACAAAATTAACTGAAATTATTTTGTTATTTTTAATAATTAACTTATTTGACGACGCGCTGGCCTAGTTGGTAGTGACCCTGCCTACGAAGCTGGACGGTCCTTCGTTTCAAATCCCGGTTAGGGCAGGTGTTTGTTTGATGAGCGCGAATATTTGATCCTGAGGGATGTTTTCTATGAATTCATCATCATCATCATCATTTCAGCCATAGGTCGTCCACTGCTGAACATAGGCCTCTCCCAAAGATTTCCACCTCACCCGGTTGGAAGCGGCCTGCATCCAGCGGGTCCCCGCGGACTTGATCAAATCGTCCGTCCATCTCGCGGGGGGTCGCCCTACGCTGCGCTTGCCGGTACGTGGTCTCCACTCGAGAACTCTACTGCCCCAGCGGCTATCAGTCCTTCGAGCAATGTGGCCTGCACATTGCCACTTCAGCCTGCTAACCCGATTGGCTATGTCGGTTACTTTAGTTCGTCTACGTATCTCCTCGTTCCTGATTCGATCTCGTAGCATAGCTCTTTCCATGGCACGCTGAGTGACTCTGAGCCTTTTCTATGAATTATTTTATTATATTTTTCTCCTTTTTAGTATTTATATCATTGTCTAGTAATAATAATATAAGCCTAGGGCTTAGTTTGGGGCTAGGTTTATTTTATTGGTGTGGCGTTGTCCCTTGATATTTTTTTTTTTTTTTTATTTTTTTAAATAATTAACTACTTTATAACTGAATACCGTATTATGTTACTAAGTTTTTAATACGATAATAAAATTCTTGCCACTGGAGTTTTTTTGGGGCGCTTCTTCTCCGCAATTATGGGCTTGTCCGAAGCCCTAAATAGTACCTAGAGTTCCAAATTATCAACGTATAAAACAGCCCCGATGCTAACTAGTTCAGATAGTTTTGAATTATAAACTGATAGCATTTTGAAATTATTGTATTTCGATCTTGGCAAATTATTATAAATTTAAGGCCAAGTAATGGCATGGAGTTTGAAGCATTTCCTTGCTTCCTTTAGCTTTATTTCTTATTCTATAGTTACCTCAAAAACTGAATAATACATACTTATATTAACATAAATAAATAATTAACATAAACATAGCGGATAAACATATCGAATTAAGTACCTAAAACAAAATCAACACATCGAAATTTTACTTTTGACACTTTTAAATACAAATTAAATTTTCTTTATTATTATCATCATCATCATCATGTCAGCCGAAAGACGTCCACTGCTGGACATAAGCCTCCCCCACGGCTTTCCACTCAGACCGGTCTTGTGCTTTTCGCATCCACCGCGGTCCCGCGATCCTGACGAGGTCGGTCCCTCCATCTTATTGGAGGCCTACCTAAAGCTCATCTCCCGGTCCGCGGACGCCACTCCAGAACCTTCTGACCCCATCGGCCATCAGTTCTGCAAGCAATGTGCCCCGCCCACTGCCACTTCTTAGCTATTCTTCGGGCTATGTCGGTAACCTTAGTTCTACTGCGGATATCATCATTTATTATTATAATATCATGTAAATTGTCATAAATGAGTGATTCCGTAATCAAAAGTGATTCGGCAAAAGGAAACCATTTATTTAGACGTATCGTCTTGCTTTTTTGTGTGAGAGTGACAGGGATGGAGTGTTTAAGTAGTGTGGTGTCATAGCCAATTAGCGTCAGTTAGTTTTAAGGCGAAGTTGAAATGTTATTAAATAACAACAACTTGAGCTATTAAAATACATTTATATTATGTTTTTAGGTACTATTAAAAATAATCTTCGCGTAAGATAGGTATCTGTGACACGTAGATTTAAATGAAGAAAAGATAATAATATTTGAAAAAAAATGTTGACTATTTCATAAAGCGAAGCAAGAAAGAACGTCAAGTGATTTTTTGCTATCTAATGATAGGTATATGATACACTAATATACGACCGTTAACAAAGTTGTAAATCGTTTTTTTTTGCTCTCCTGAAAAGAACCAATTTTTCACTTATCTCTTTCTTCTACGAATGGTGCAAAATGTTTAATGGCAAGAAGAAGTTTAACCTTACGTTATCATGTTCCCCTTAATAATTTGTTAACATTATAATAACTTTAACATGGCCTTAATATAAAGGGTGCTTCACACGGGAGCACCGCCGAGGTATCGTTAAAGAAAAGCTTTTTTATTCGAAACCTTTTTAATTGAGCCCACATGTCGTCAAAATCAGATAAATCAGAGATTTCTGATTACCGCGCTACTCTTTCGGGGATTCTCTTTTGTTTTATAATTAATTGTATCTTTTATCGGTGCTTAAGATTTTTTCATAAAGATAGTGTTGAAAAAAAAAGGTTTGATCTTTTTTTGTCAATTATCAGCACGATAACCGTTATGCTATAAGTTTATCATAGTTATAAATCATATGCATAACTTTTGTCACACCAAAATGCCTGAATGTAGTCAACAACTTACTCGTACTAGATTTGTTAACTCTATCTATGCTGTTAATGTATTTAAACGTAATAACCAACACGATGGCCAACTCCACACGTAAATGTTATCGGGTTTAACACATTTACCTTAATTTGACACAATGGTACGTAATAAAGTGCATACAAAACAACGCACGCTTGACAATTACCAGTGAAAATATTGTAAAGAGATTGTATCGCGAGCCAACCGAATTATCGTTCCACGCGTCATACACAACCAGCTCAAAACCGAGCCCTGTCCCAGTTAACATATGGTTGATTTTATTAATGTGGCAAATGTGTTTTTATAATTGCTTAACCACAGCAATTTACGAGAATCGCTCGAGTCACAGATAATTAAATAACAAAAAGAATCGGAATAAAAAGTTTGGTTGATTTATTTTGCGTTGAAACGGGTCGTGTGGGAGAGCCTTTAGGTTAAGGGGAGTGGCTTTGGTTTATTAATTACTTAATTTTATTTTGTTATTTGAAAATGACACGGTACAAAATGTACCCCATAATTTAATAAGGTTTTTGCTTGAACAATTTTTACGTAACAACTTTTATAAAAATACTAGAGTACGCCCACGATTTCGTACGCGTAAAATTAGTTCCCACTACTTCTCCTATGAAATGATGATATCCGCAGTAGAACTAAGGTTACCGACATAGCCCTAAGAATAGCTAAACTGAAGTGGCAGTGGGCGGGCACATTGCTCGCAGGACTGATGGCCGATGGGGTCAGAAGGTTCTGGAGTGGCGTCCGCGGACCGGAAGACGAGCTGTAGGTAGGCCTCCAACAAGATGGAGTGACGACCTCGTTAGGATCACGGGACCGCGGTGGATGCGAAAAGCACAGGACCGGTCTGAGTAGAAAGCCTTGGGGAAGGCCTATGTCCAGCAGTGGACGTCTTTGGGCTGACATGATGACTTCTCCTATTTAAACCCCTTAGAATGTGAATTTCAAAAAATACCAAATTTCAAGTTTCTACGTACTGTGCGTTAACATATAAGTCAGTGCGGTTTGCATTTTATATATATAGATTAATTAATGAATTTAGAACAATAACTTTATAAATACTGACATTAAATTTATGTCACAAAATATTATGTAGTAAAGTTGGAGTAAGTTAATTATCCGTGACGAGAACTTCGTTCGTCCTCGGGCTATAATTAAAGTATACCTGACTGGTTACCATGACATGGCTAAGCAATTCAATTTACGGTGACAGAAAGAGACAGAGCTATGTAACTATTAGAACTTTGTCCCTTACACTCAAATCCTAAATTGAGTTGCTTATCTGAGCCATGGTAGCCCCCTACTAAATATCAAAGTGATCAGTTGAGGCGTTCAACCGTGAACATGGAACTAACAAACACAATGAACAAATACACTTTTAGCATTGACAATATTAGTATATAGGTATGAAAAAAAATTAGCAATAGTTATTCACAACCTCGGTTAACTTAATTTATATCTCATTACGGACTTTTCAGCTCTTAGCTTTTCAGGATATTTCTCTGAAAGTCTTTTCTCTTTTGACGACGCATTGACATAGTTGGTAGTGACCCTGCCTACGAAGCTAGCGGTCCCGGGTTCGATTCATGGGCATGGGCCAGTATTTGTGTGATGAGAGCGACTATTTGTTTCTGAGTCTTGTTTTCTATGTATTTAAGTATTTATTTCTCTTTATAAGCATTTCTACCATTGTCTAGTACCCATTAGTAGAAGCGTAGAGCTTAGTTTGGGACCAGGACACTTTGTGTGATATTATCCTTTGATAGCATGTAGATTTAGTATATATTTTGCCACCAAGTATAAGTATTTGTTTTATAGTATCTTTATATATATTTCTTTCAATTACACTATATTTGTTAGCGTACTGTCCGCCTGTCATACTCAGAGCTGGTTCACTGCCGCGAAGACACACTCACTACTTGTTTATTGTTGCTTCTTTTTTCATTTTTTTCTGTGTCTTGTGTGTGTAGTGAATAAATGTATTTTTCTTGTCTTTTCTTCGTTCTATATTTATTTAATTTACGTATATTTTAACTACAAACGACGTTACAAACTGCAAACGTATTAGCTCATGCTTTACCTTCACCATAGCAATACTGCCTACCGGGATGCTAACAAATTTAACGGTGCGGATTAAAAACCCCAACATTACCCATTCAGGGCCTAGCTTCCCGAATCCCCACAAAATTGACCCAATATAGTGTCAGCCCAAATTCTGTTAAAAACCCATTTAATATTCGGACGCACGTAAATCCCGATGATGAGGTAATTATTTTAATTGAGCACTGTCAGTTTACCATTCTGCCTTGTTTATTTAAAACGGCTTATCTCCAACGAATCTCTTAAACCAGTTACAACCTTGTTACGTTAATAACAAGATTGAATCTAGTTTAAGCGATGAATGGTAATTGTTCCCTTTTTTCTGTAACAATGGCGTTGTGGCGATTAAAAATAAACGCGCGTTAAAGTTGCACGTGTGATTATGCCTTTATTGGATTGATTTAATTCCGCCTCTGTTGGTTTTACGTGAGAGTATAAGGGTTATGTTAAATTCATTTGCCTGCGATGCTGTTAAAAGGATGCATATGCGTATGAAAGCCATGTGCATGTATTGCCTTTTGGAACTAGAATCATGCGTTTGGGCGTACGGGCAATGAGAAGCATGATTAAAACTTAGACAAGTGTCTCGATACAATATGTTTTTTATAGAATTAAAACGGTTGTATTACATTTACATTTTATTAGTATCTTTTATTTATTTTCGTTCGTATTGCATAAACATAAAGCTCTTTCTGACCGGCTCGGCAGATTCTTTGCCGGTTGATGTAAGGAGACCCTAAGTGACTGTAGGACAGCAGTTAAATTCTGCTGTTTTTATGGTTCCAAAGTTAACCTAGGAACTTTTAGTTTTAATCTTTCTCGACTAAGTACACTTAATTGTTAATACCTTCTAAAAAATATCTAACACATTATTTTAAATAAAAAATGGTCCTTTGTTCTTGGTTTTCGAGATAGTGTTTTGTTTGTCGTATTGTCGCTCTCATCTGTGTTTTTTTATTGGTAATGTTAATGTTTTTGTATTGGTAACTTTTGCACGTTTTCGCTTTCACTCTTTAACCTTATTTTTGACAAAGTACAGCCGACGAGATAAAGAATGTAAACAAACCGAGACAGTTACTGAGTTATATTGCGATAGCGAGTGATTGTTATATCTGTCCTTATTTCTCGTACACAATAACATCTTCAGTTGGTCGGTGACGGGTGTCGTTGCGTTATTCGTGATACAGGAAAGCTGTCAGTACAGAAGTTGCCAACATTATAATCATTTCATTTTAAAATGTTTTGAACTCCTGAAAGCTTTTTTACATTCTTTATCGTCTCGTTTGCCTTACTTATGTTGGGATCCTGACGTTAAAGTGATAAGAGAAAAAAGTAATCGCTTATAACTATCCATAAAGTTTTAAAATCCCAACATTTACGATTTCTGATAAAAACTCAAGGAAAACATGTGTTTCTTATCTTTTGTTTTAAATATAAAGTTGTACGACATAGCCATAAAATAGTTGTAAACTGTGATCAATTAGGAGAGCTGTACTAATAGAATTATTTGAAGCTGTAAAACATGAATTGATTGATATTTTGAGTTGTAGATAAATTTCTGGGTGTACAGTCCGACGCGTTAGTTTCTGTCAAAATAAAAATGGCTGTTTGTTCAGTTAATTATATTATTGGTAAACACAATTATGACAAATAAATATGTGAATTTCAAGAAATATTAGTTGATTTTTTTTTGTAATTTAAGCTAAAGAACTTACCCATTTATCTTTCAGATTGTGCTAAAATATCCAAGAACTAGTTGATACTACGAATTGAATTTATTTTTTTACCGAGCAGATTGTTTTGTACAGAAACACATGTCATGAGGTTAGCTCCACGCGCTTCTGTCAAGGCCGCTATTTTACATTGCCCGTAGGCAGAGTTCGTCGACGAAACCTGCGAATAACCCTAAAATGTTCAAAGCCTAAGTTTCATTGAGCCCGCATTCTTTTCGTGATACATTGCGTCGCTGCAATAGCACTCGGCTCAAAAAAGTTTAAACAACCCGTCAATGGATTGCTAGAAGCAGTTAAACTGAGCCTTAAACGCAGACTTAAGCACCGCTTAAGCCATGCATCGGTGATATTGCGATGACCCGTAAATAAAAAAAACAATAAGTTGCAAAATATACCTTACTGACTTGATTGCTAAGATGCATTTTGCATCTTGTATAATTTGTCGGAAAATCTGCGACAACGCCTTCTTAAAAATGCACCGAACGGGACAACTTAGGCTTATTTTTTTTTAATCCTAACCATGTTATTCAATAAAATGCCTTATTTCTATAATAACATCCAACTGTACACCTTAAACTTTACAACCTCAGCCATATTAACAACTCAAACCTCGCCTATTAGTGTAAACGTCTCTATTTGTGGCTCTAAGGGTAATTGATGTATTACAATCTCGGATTCAGTGTCACTTTTATGATTAACCAACAGTTTACGACGCAGTTTGAAATACTGATTAGTTAGGATTTATTTCTCGTGTTAAATTTATGAAGATACGCAGTTAGGGCATTAACACAAAACTTTTTATTTGCAGTATGAACGCTTTCACATAATTAGATCTAATGCAGAACTTCCAGTAGTGTTTACACGGAGAATATTATTACATGGCTATGCAGTTCGTTTCACGGTGAGCGTAAAGGACAGATCTACTTATATAGCAGTAAACTGAACTGCAAAGCTAGGTCATAATAACCCTCCAGGTCGAGAAAATCACTAACCATTAAGTGTGTTCCTCGACCTGTAAACTCTTGCACTATAGTAGTAAGCTGCCGGCCATTGAGAAAAGAGCAGGTTCTTTCTGTATGCTTGAGTCAAGCATGTATGCTTGAGTCAAGCAAGCAACGTCTGTTTTTTGTTGTTGTTTAGGATTCAATTAATAATGTTTCTGCTACTCGTTGTACGTATTAACGTCATGACGACGCGCTGGCCTAGTTGGTAGTGAGTCTGCCTACGAAGCTAGCGGTCCTGGGATCAAAAAATAAGTGCAGATATTTGTGTGGTTAGTGCGAATATGAAATATTTTCTAATTCGTAATTATAGTATCCATTACAAGCCTAGACTTGTCCCCTGATATTTATATAAAAAAAGATAGCAGCATTTTTGTCCCTATGATGGCATCTTACGGTTGCAAATGCCTTATCAGCTTCAGAGCCAACTTACCATCAGATTATAATGTGTTAGTTTCCTAGTTACACGATGCAAAAAAACATAAGCATAGCGGGCAAAGCTTCCTGCAAAAATTACCTTTAAGTATATTGTAAAGGCGTATTTTACAAAAACTCTACCGACAACAGGAAATCGTCTAAATCGTAAAAACAGGTTTACCTTACCCGGCCTTTTGAAGTAGAAAATAATTCAATTTAATTTTAGAAACGCAATTATTTAATGTGATTTCGCTCGGATGTGGACAAACAATCTTAATTCAGTAAAGGAGGTTCTAATTACGTAAAAAAAAGGAAATGTATTTTGAGGCGATGTCGGGTTTTAGAGTGTTCTAGTTCCACTGCTTTGGATTTTTACTTTAATTTTTAAATTTACTACTTTTTTTTCATACATATATTGAAATTAACCTTCAGTATGATAGCTCTGAGGAGGTGCTTCGGGTTTTTAGTTGTCTCTCACTAGCTCATACTAAGAGCGTTAAGAGCAAGTGAGAGAGAAGTACAAACCCTAATCATCTTGTAAATGCTAACGGACTGTAAAAACTGTGTCTAATAAATTATATATTAATTTTATTTTCCTTTTTCAAATATTTAATTTAGGTAAAAATAAAATAGTTACCCAACTGTTCAAGTCCGATTTGGTTTATTTAGATATTAATTATGTTACAGAGTAGTCTAAAATAACAGACACGTATTTTTTTTAGCTGCACAATCTCAATATGTTGGGAGAAATTGTCCTCCAAAGTACTGAAAAGTGACTAAACCCACTAACTTCTATAGAGATAAAAATAATCGAGTTTCCTCCGTTGGTTTGATTATAATGTTTAAGAACATGAAAAAATAATGATCACGTATTTCGTTCTATCAGCTCAAAAACATATTTAAAAAAAATACCAAATACATTGAATGGTATTTTTTAACCTTTTCTCTTTGCTTTATCATTGGTAATGATAATCATGGGTAACACACAAAAAAACCTTACTTGGCACGGCAAAAACTCAAAGCAATTTTGATGGGAATCCATCAAAAGAACAAAATTTAAAAACAACCTTATAAAAGTCATTTTAGAAAGTTTCCCGTCCGTTGCCCTGTTTTTTTAACCTTTCCAATTTGTCGCTCTATTAAGTTTATTTAGAAAAGGTCGTAAATACGTAACTGTGTCATAAAACCTGCAGGGTCAGGTCTAACGAAGGCATTGTCGTACAATCAATTACAAAAGGCTCTTGAGGACGTTTTTTTTCAAGAGGCTTTTATGTTAATTTGGACGCGAAAATGTAGGTGTTGCCTGATGTCCTTAAATTAGGGAGTAATGAGGGTCTCTTGAGAATACTTTTAGGTTGTTATCCTAATGTGACGTGGAATAATGATTTAGAAAAGGTATGTAAAAATAAACTTTATATTCACTGACTAGCTCTTTAACAATAATATGATAATTATTTGAAACTAAAAGTGGTTGCTTTAATCATTTACTAACCATCAATTTAACTAATATTATCATATAAAACTAAAAAACAAAAGAAAAAGAAGGGCGTAGGTACTTAAATATTAAATACAATTTAAAAAAATACAATTTAAATTTTAAGGCGATCTTCATGTCGTCTCAGATTTTCACTGATAACTTGCTTGACTTAAATACCAACCGTATCCAGGATACAACATTTTATATTCCTCCTTAGGTTGTTTGGAAGAGATTGCTCTTTAGAGGTAAGACCGCCTGTTGTATAAATATCAATAATTTAAATGTACTGTTCTGTGTTTTTTTTTGGTGTTAAATAAAAAGAATATTTCTATTGTTTTGTAAATTCTGGTATTCTGTTCAAACCCTAGGCGATCACAGACCAACAACACACATAGATGCACACAAACAAATCAAGTTTTCCAATACACGCTGTATGTGGGATTACAAGCCAGAGAAGAAAGATATTTATAGTATTTCAAGAACAAAAACCTTTGGCTTATTATACAATGCTGGAGAATGGAAGTCATTTGAATACTCTGTGCCATTTGACTGCGATAATGCCGCATCGACTAACTAGCTTAGCACAGTACATTACCTGACTCACAGCTGACAGATTAAAAGCAGTAAGGTTAGATGTACGGTCACGAACGTTAATTGTTGACCCATTTCAAAAAATAGGCTTGTGGTCGTCAAACTCATTAGAGTTGCCAAATCATTTGTAATTTAAAGGATACTCAACCTTATTGTTGAAGAAAGTCATTACTATGAACACACTGACCAAAAAATAGGTAACTTCTACCAACATTGTGGCGCGGCATGATTCCATACGAGCCTAACAAGACGTTAGATATTATCAATTAAGATTTTAGTTGAATTACTAAAGAACTTGCTGTTATCGTGTTGTTGTTGTTGGCTTTGATAGATATAGCTAATATTATCTTGATTGTATTCATTTTTTGTTAACTAATAGCAAGTCTCGGAATGTTTTACACAAAATCACCAAGTAGTAAACCGAACTTTACGTGAGACAGTTATGCGTTTGTCGTCAAATAATGCTATTATTTATAAGTTTTAAAATGATAAACGCAAAAGAGATGTCTCCTTCTTCGGCAACGTGGCGCGTCAGGAGCCCAAAAACCTGGAGAAGCCTGTACTGGTTGGTCGCGTGGAACAAGAAGCAGGCGTGAGGGCACCAACCCACTGTACTTCCATTATTGACAGCCCTGACCTTCTCACACCCAGTCTGCACTTCATCAGGCTTAACAAAGAGCAGCGTGGAAAGTTGTTGTAAACAATAGAGCCGTTTATGGCGATCATGACGCTTAGCCATAAAGAAGAATTACAACAAGTGACCAAAAAAGTAAACGTTTCTCTATAGCCATTTATGGTGATCATTACTCTCAACCAAAAACAGAATTACAGCAAGCGACCAAGTTTTAAAAATACCTTTACTGTTATCAATCAGTTTGGTGCGCCTGAGTGGACGAACGGTCATTGTTTAGTCGAACAAAGAGTACGTCGGTACGCCGAGAATCTGCCTTCGTATCGCTATACGGCGCTTGTATCTGACCGGGGAAGCCGCGAAATTGGCGTTTGTCTTAATTAACATTTTAAATAAAACATAATTAAAAAACGGGGACCAATCTTTCTCTTGACCTAGTTCCAAACTAAGCTCTAAGTTTGCACTATGGTCTTGTCCGAAGCGCTAGTAGATTCACTCTATGTTACCGACGTCTGGCCAATTTACTAAATAAATATTTTGAATTTGAATTTTGAATTTGAATTTGAATTTAGAGAGGGTAGAGTCGAGTTCAATACGTACGTACTTTAGTATCTTGTCACTAAATCGCTGTGACAATTCATATGGCAGTTTATACAAGACATTAAATAGACAAGTCACTAAAATATACAAATATTTTTGAATTTGTTTGTACTAGGCAACGATAAGCATACATATATAGCGAAATAACTACGTATATACATAGAAAGCACTCAAGAAAAGGCTTAGAAACAAATACTGGTATTCATCATAGAAATATTTGCTCTGAATCAGAATTTAACCTGGGACCGCTGGCTTTCTAGGCAGAGACTATTGACTAGGCTATTAGGTATGTTATAAACTAACTCTCCACATTGCTTCAGTTTATATGAGTTTTCTGTGACACCCGTAAATACGAGTAAACTCATTATTATTAGATAAAAAACTGTCCGCAAAAAAATATCTAATAGGCTATTTGAAAACATTGAAAATATACTACAAATTGTGGTCATCCATTTATTTTAAACTAATTATGTATATATTTTTGGAAATTACACGAAAAAAAAAGTAAAATATTTTTTGAAATTCCATTGCGGCATAAACGCTATGTGATGGGTTTGCAGCTATGGTTACTTGCTGGTGGCTTGACACTGACACGGAAGTAACCACAGATCACAAATAATTGTTTTTTGTTTACTTGAGTTTGGTTTGAAAATTTAAATTCTAACCCAGTTTTTTATTGATAACACAGTAAAATCTCCAGGAAATACCAATATTGTGTGCTTTTTATGTAATAACGAACCATTTAAAAAGCTTTTCTGAAATTAGTCAAATAGCCTATTGAAGGTGAAAACCAGATTAACTTAAAGTTAACCGCTGGTTTTGTTGCCCCGGTGAGTTGCCGTCTCGTTGCAGACTATTGGTTTCACATTATTCACACAGATATAAAATGTTTTTAGGGTAATTGTAACTAGGGTTCACACCAGTGGTCTTATTTTCTTGTAAAGAAATACATACAAGTGCCTCGGTTGCTTATTCAACTATAAGTAATATAATTCAAACAGTTTTAAAAAAATACTTAGCACACGTCTACTTATATGTTTTTTACTAGTATCCATTGCTTTAGACCTTAGTAATTGTGCCTACAATTTCCTTTTTGCCTATTTATTCGCTTGAAAAAAATCTGTATCTTAAAATGCTACTTTAGTAGTGCTTAATTTAATTAGAAAGAAACGTTTTAAGGCTTCCGTACAAAAATGGTAAAAAAGAAACTCTTAAGGTGCGATTTCGGTGTCTGTCTGTATGTCACAGCAATTTTTCTCAACTTGAAATTTGGCATAGTTGTATAACTTGCTTGCTCGTATCTCTTTTTAGTCAAAAAATATGAAATTATGTGATCAACTTTTGAAAAGGGGTCTAGAATATTTGGTTGGTTTATAATTATTTATATTTTAAGCCAAAAATATAATCAAGTTGCCAAATTTTACAGTTTTGGAAAAAATACTTTAAAAATCCGTATTTAAATTTAGGTTAGTCAATATAGGTACATAGAAAAAAAACCTCATAACACAATAAGTATTTTCCAAACATTTTAATTTAAACACGGACTTGTTTTTTTTTTAATTGAATTTTTATCTCTTGACATCATGATTGATACTAACCTGACATGACCTGACGTTCAATAAAAAAACAACCTGTAGATGTCATATTGTGATGGATTATTATTACGCCTCTTAATTCTACGGCCATCTCTGTACTAAGATTAAGAGTAAAAGTGACGTCGGGTTAAAGTTACAAAGCCAACACAGTATTTCGGGAGAGAAACCGCAACGAACGAAATTCGAAGCTCTGAGCGAACCGTTTCCGCTCAAGCGTGGCAAAAGCAAAGTACCTAATGGTCGTAGCTTGAATTTATACAGGATGTTACTAGTAAGTAAAGTTGACCTACTCTTTTAAAACTATATAAAATGTTTCAAGCAACATACTTAGAAAGAGTTTTACATTGCTTTTCACTAGATTAAAAAGTTAGATGTTTATTTTATACTTAAAGTGAAATAGGAATGAATGAATTAATGATTAATTTACTAGATATCGTAATGATAGAGGTTTTAATTATGGCCCTTATTACATAAGAGAGGTCTGCGTCAAAAGATGCTTGAAAATCTTCAAGATGAGCGTACTCTTTTTTTACAGACTGGCGATATTAATTATTATTAATTATATATACAAGACCACCTGCTCTTTGGATCATAAAATACTCTCCTCGCCGAGGTTCTAGGCGGTAAAAACCATATCATCTTTGACCTGACCGTATTTTCAACGTTTCCATAGGCCTTATTTACGTGACAGTAATAGCGGCCGAATTAAAAACAATACTATAGCAGGTCAAAGACGATATAGCTCGTATGTCTAGAAGGCCTTAAGGTCTAAAAGAGCATATTGCATCATGTTTCTCGCACGTATTTAGGTCAGTTAGACATAGACAAAGTACTCGTAGCTTTGGCTGCAAGATTAATCAGTTTCCAGCTACAAATGTATACGAAAGTGTTGAAAATACCCTATTTAATGTAGAAAGCATTCCGAAGTGTTAATTAGTTCTCTAATGCCGCCGTAAAACTCAGAAAGCGTTTCTTTTTATTGGCGGCAACTTTGATAATAACCGGCTAAATTAAAGAGTCCAGTGTAATGTTGGAGCGAAAATACGGACATGTAGTTACGCGTTTTTTTAGTGAGTAAAACCCTGTTTTTATAATTTGTTCTAAAAATGATTCTAAAAGATTCTGTATACCTAAGAGTTTTTATTACCACAAAGTTGTTTACTATGGTTTGTTTGCTACTGTTGCGGCTCTGTAGATGTCTACTGCTAGACACTAGAACAGAGTTCACCAAAGACCCATTACAGCGGGTGTTGTATATTTTTCACATTGTTATTTTTAAATTGTGTTTCTATTGCATAATATTTTAATTAGTCACTAAGCTTAAATTTAATGCTTTTAAACCCTGAGCGTCTTATAACGACTTTCGCATTAAAGCTCTCATTACTTCCAATGCCAAGAAACGCAAATTGGCGTCAATTTTGTAGTAAAAAGAGGGGGTCTGGGTAGGCCGTATTGACCCCAAATTTTAGTGGAACGGCCAGAAACAAAAGCTAATAACCCAGTTAAGAGCTAAACGCGTAAAGTGCCGTCATCTGCATAAGTGATTGTTACGTAAAAAGGCAAGTCAGCCGGTCAGCGGGCGTAACTATAGGGTGCGCGAAAACCAAGAATATTTTAATTGTGTTTTATATTTAACTCGATTTTTGGAAAGTGTTTCGGTATTAAGGTCAGTTTTGGGAAAATAAATAATGGCTCGAGTATTAATAATTATTTAATTTGCATTAGTAATGCTTGGGCTTATAAATTGCCATTTAAACCGTAAAAGCAAATTTAATTAAAACAATGTTTTAACTTTTTATTAGGTACTAAGAATTGTTCAATATACTTAGTTAAATAAAGCTGAAAAATAAACATTTTAATTCTATAACCAAACTAAAAATCGATTTTGTCATGATTTACATAAAATCTGCCTTAAATTTAAACTACAACCTATTCTCAGTTAATAATGAACTCCCTAGACGTAACTGAACGCGTTCGCCACCGTTCAATGCCTTTAAAACTTAAGGCAATTCGGTTTAGGGACTTGGGGGTTTTCGACGCGTTTCCGCTACAGGGGGTAAAAAATAAGTGCCAGTAATTAACGAAAATGAATTGAAGGTTTATAGTATTAGCGGGTGCTATTTGTCCGCGTTTCGAGCCGTCGACGTTTTGAGAGATGGCCGTCGTGGATACCAAAGGGTGTTGCTACAAATTATTGCATATAAATTGAATGCTTTTTATTTGTTGTAGGTGTTGAATTAAATAGAACAAAAACCGGTCGTAATGTCTTTGTTCATATAATTATTGATGATCACATGATAGCGGGAGGTCTGTTTGCGATCTCGTCGTTAGGTTCACCTGACCTTACGGGTAGAACGTACCTGAAAGCAAAAAATCCATAATTATTCATAGAAATAGTATCGTTTGAGAAATAGGGTGTTCTAAATTTATTCGTTGCCATAATCACACATTTACACTAATATTAAAAATGCATAAGTTTGTGTGTGCATGAAGGTATGTGTCAAGTTCTTACACGCTGAATTGGCTAGACGAATTTAGATGAAATTTGGAATGAGATAGCTTATTATCATGAATCAACACACAGGCTAATTTTTATCACTACACAATCACCGTTTACGTAGTATGGTCAACGTGGACAAAGTCGCAAACAGAAGCTAGTGTCGTTTAAAAAAACGGCCTTTTTCTTGCAGTTTAAAAGAGCAAAGTTAAAGACAAAGCAAACCCGCGGCGCGGGCTAGTCGCGCAACAACAATAGCGTCTAAGTCATAACACAGGATATGGATGCAAATATCGCGGATCGCGGGTCAAGGTGCGGGTTCGGTGCCCGCGCGGTGATAGCGCTGCTTTATGGGTACGGTTAGCGAAATAAACTAGGAAGAACCTTTAATCTTACTTTAAGTAAGTTAAAATTGTATATTTTATTATATTTTCACGGTTAACAGTAACGGCTCTAACGTTTTTGATGTAGAGGTTTTTCTGGCCATGTACATCGATCTGTCAGCTGTCCTTTGGAAAACTCGTTTTTATTCAAACGATGCTCGGTCACCTAGATACTTCATATTAACTATCATCATCATCATTTTGTTACAAGTGAAGTTCTGTAGCGTATTTATTTTACGGGTCTACTGGTAGTTAAAGCACCCTGTATAGCATAGGCCGCATAAAAATCAATGGGAAATTAAATTGATACATACCTATTTACTGACGGTACTTCTCGACCCAAGTGCCGACGGTACGAGATTGCAACAAGTTAATTTATGCGTGAAGCGTGAACCTATTTATCGAACTCTTACTATTGCTGAGTTATTTAGTTTAGTTTGTGGCGAAATTCTAACTTTCCCACCCCTAGTAAGTTATTATTACACCCCATTACTTGGTCCATTGAACCTGATTAAAAACGAGATTTGCTTCTTTCGACCTACGTGTGTAGGTCAAAGACCTGTATATGAACTTTAGGTACAGGGTGATTGAATCATGGCTTCTATAAAATTACTCGGTCTATTTAATAATAATAAATTTATGTAAGATTTTTTTAGTAATTGTAAAGTGGAAATCACCAAAAATTATGTGGCAGTGTTTGAATCCTAATTTCACCCAAGCGCGATGCCCTTTGTTTGCCAACCTACACATAAGAACTAGCATAGGCAATCCTATTAGTCCTTAGGGTAGGCACCGCATTTTCAGTCTCAGGATCGCAGTCTTAAGATTGTACTTACTATTAGATCTATGTGCTCATTTTGTTTTCCCAATCCATAAAAAGGTAAAAAAGAGTTATACCGTATAAAACCAACCATAAAATTAAAAAAGTGAGCAGTTCTTTGTATCGTTTGTAAAAGTAATAAGTCCCTGACAACTTTTCCCAATTACGTCGCTTCTATGAAAGAAAACCAATTCCCTAGAATCATCAGAACCACCTGCATTATAATTCCTAATACAGGGGGTGTGACAATTTCTTTTATTACGTTCCACCCCAGCGAGGGTAAGAAGTGGGTAGTAATTGTATGGGATAACTTAGATTAGATGGTTCCGGTTTTAATAAGAGTGTAATGAAGGCTGAATTGGTTTTGAAAAAGTTGGGAATGGTTTTTGGAAAAGTTTTTACATTGGGTGTCATTGTTGTGCATTGTTAATTTTTACTGTTACTATGTTCTTAGAAAAGTTTCTCCTTGTATGGCCATTTGCTTTAAAAACTTAAAAACAACCGGTGAAATTATTAGTATGAAGGTATTCGATTTTAGTTCTCAGAGTTGGTTACAACAGCCTCGTTATCATCAGTTGGCCTGTGTGTTCATTTGCCAACATAATTGTTAAGTTAATTCTAATTAACTTTAAATCATATATTTTCATTTAAACCCGCTAACACAGATTTCAACAACATGAAAACGAAAACAAAATAAATCTACATAATTAACTAATTGAAGCTTGGTCTAAATATTTACTTTTGTTACTTGCTCCTCGCAAAGAAGCGTAATGTGTTTATGTTATATCTAAGCCATTATCTAACTTTTTCAGTTAGTAAATGACCCAAGATTTAGATTAAGGTTATCTATAACATTGTTGTGGCAAATTTATTGAATAAATTATATCTTTTTATTTCATTACAGGGTCGAATTTCGGTTACCATTTTTCGGTTGTCCGAATTTGCACATACATACATACATAGCGTCACGCCTGTTGTCCCAGAGTGGGGTAGGTAGAGCTACAGAATTACCAATAACTCTAAAGACTTGTTGTCGTGTGTTTGAATTTTCATTAGCTAGAAAATATTATTTTTTCTGTAACCGTCTAACTTTGTTAAGCTTTTACAAAACAAACCCAGCCTAAACTACAGCTGGTATTTTCTCAGGTGATATACCATCACTTTAAATCTTAGATTTTATTGAGAAGGTTAATATTTCAGAAAAAAAACTTCTGAGTTTTCGAGCATATGAAACAGTTGGGAAACTGTTGAAACAATATCTACGCTTAGATTAAACTGAAGACAGAAAGTAACTGGTCTATACTAAAATTATTATATACGTGAACCTATCTCTGTCTGTCTGTCTGTTTGGTATACTGTTTCGGCTTAACAACTGAATCAATTTTGATGAAATTTCGTATAAAGATTGCTTCACTTGAAAATTAGACAGCTCCCGAATGAAAACCAATAAACAATTTCTACGCGAACTTCCATACTTCAGTTTAAATCTTACTATACTCATTTTGTACTATACTCATTTTGTATACAATACAAAATGAGTATGTCTGTTTTTTTGTAGAAGATCAGCTTTTGAAGTAAAAGTTTAGTTTAGAAACACAAAACCACCCTGTACTAGATATTAAACAAGAATACTTAAGCTGATCTCCCCTTTTTAAAACCATGTACGCTATTATATCATCCTAATTATCTAGCAGAAAGTCAGAACACAAAGAACGCGCAGCCTCTTTTTTCCAGCAAAAAACACCAACCTACATCTCACGAAAAAATATCACCAAAAATATCCCACTCTTTATAATAGACACCTCAGCTCATAAAAAACATCGTACCTGACGTGTAAATTTCGAGCGTACTTAAACAGGGTGTCCGTTTTTCAGGGAAATAGCGGGATAAAGGCGGGAGAATAGTGGGTGGCCATAAATTCAGGACGAGCGAGACTCTTGTTCGCGTCACTTTGAAATAAAGTTGTTGCTTAGGCCTAAGCGTGTGGACCGGGAGCTGGGTGGAATTCAGTTCATATGAGTCATAAAAAAGATGCGGTAACTTAGTGTATTGTTCAAGTACAGCACATGCCTAGTTCATTCAATTAATGTTGTCACTTTCTATCTTGCTAAATTAGAAAGTAACAGGTGCCCTGATGTGACATAAGTGATAGATAATTATCATTCCTCAACTGGGTGAGAATATGTCATCGATTTGAAACCGGCACGTGTCTTTAAAGTTTTTGGTCTTGGTCTTGAAAATTGCTCATAAACATCTTAAACAAAACTACGCTCACCTGCCAAACAATTAATTCATCTCGGGTTCAAAATCCCAAACCAGTAGGTAAGTAGTTATACTAGGGACTATACACCGGTCCCTCTCCTCGTCACAGAAAAACTATGTCCAGCTACAGGACGTAGATTATATTGGCCGAATATATTATACAGCATCTCCACGTAGCGAGCTAAAATTGTTACGTAATAACTAGTAAGTAACTTTACATTTATTAAATATATATTTATGTATATTTCCCCTTCGTTTAAGTTAATTAAGTTAAGGCAGGGTAAGCTAAGTAAAACTGTAAGTAGCTAAGTATACTAAAATGCATTTTTTTATAAAATAAGGTGAACGAAATGCTGTACTAATTAAAAAAAGTTTATTTCGCACTCCAAAGTCGCTCAAGCTGCAGTCTGGCTAAGTTTAAAAGTACACGAAAACACCGGCGGCCTTACAAATACAGAACTTTTAATAAGTCAGGTTAAAATGGAGATTTGTTTGATTTAATATTTATTTCTGCGCGTAACTAAACATAAATATCATTTTTAAATAATAAATTCATAATAAAAACGCGATAACAAAAAGTCAGTTATTTAATATTAAAATACATAATATCAAGTTACCTATGTAAACCGAAACATTATTTTATTAAGTAAGTAGTAGTAGTTTAACCAAGATGTTACAAATGTAAGTAACATAACGCACTATAAATCAATATTTCTAAACTAACACTAATAATCCACAAGGTTTGTAGCTTGAGATTTACTTAATCGCTTTTTCAGAACGGGCGTCAATTTCCAAAAAATATTATGCCATTTCTCGTAAGAATATTGTAGAAATATTTGTCTATTGTACGAGAAAATTATATAAACGAAAAATGTTACAACAATAATCATTTGATAAAACTAAAAATGCAATAAAACTCTCCAATAACCTCTAATAAAACATGCAGTTCCGTTATGCTCGGAATCTTAAATTCAATTTTGATTTTGGAATTATTATATAGCCTTTGAAATAAAAACAAAACACAATAGCAGCTGTCCAATCTGTCTTAATGTTACTAACTATACGACCACATCTTAAGCAAGAGTTAGGATAGGTAATAATTTTAACACATTGTTCGGTAAAAAACCTCTAGATTTACAATTCACTCAACACTCACATGAAAAACGACTTAAATACTTTCAGCATCAACAGCACATACTCCGTTTTTATTCTGTTAATAAATGCATTTCAAAAGCATAACATTACAAGTCCAAATTCAAGACTTAATATTTGCAACATTACGTGTTTGAACATAAAATTGCTATTGCCCTGTCTTCAATTGAGAGTTTGAGTTGATGCTGTTGTGTTACGAAGTTCTTTAGGTACATGTTTTTTACGTAAATAGAAGTGTTTTATGATAAATTATGGCGTAATTCCGCGGCTTATTGTAATAAATGGTAGCGTTGTATGGAAAAATTTGGGGTACTCCGGCAGATGTTCTCGGTGATCTTGAGATCTTTTTGGATATTGATGACGTATTTGTGCTTTGGGGGTTAGCAAAAAAATCGTAACTTGAAAAATCGGTTACTGAGTTATTTGGTTGTTTTTAATAGACCGAAATTATGTTTCTGGACAATGTTTATCTTATTGGTTATTGTAAGTCTAAAATAAAGGTTAAGTTTGTGTCCTATTTGACGAAATTTATTTATTTATTTAATCCTATAGTCCTAGAAGATACTAATTAAATACCAAACCAACCAATATAATCAAGAAAATTTTGTTTCCGTTTAAATAGGTTTCATGATGAACGGGTTTCCTTCACTAATACAGAATTACCCGCTGTCTTTACTTATGAAATGTATTAAAAATATTTTGTTGATTTGGTTTTGTAAAAGCCTTATTATACTTGTATTAAAAACATACTAAAATCATATTTTTTTATGACATTGAGAAGGCAAATGAGTACACAGGCCACCTGATGGTAAGTGGAAACTCTGACCCATAGACATTTGCATTCACAAGACTGCAAGCCTAAGGCTGCAAATGCGTCGTCAACCCTGAGGGCTAAGATGGATTGCCTCTATGCTAGTCATTACACCGGCTGCCTTATCCCCAAACTGGAACACAACAATGCAAACACTGCTCTTTGGCGGTAGGTTAATGGATAAGATAGTGGTAGCGATCCGGACGGACCCTGCACAAGGTCCTACAGCCAAAAAAATTCTAACATGATAAATTAACAACACCCTATATCTTTTAGATCAACGTGAAATACAGATTTTAGTTTTATTCACCCACTGTATCAATGCGATTTCAAATTCAACCAGACACTTCAAGTAGAAATGTCAAACACCAATTCTCGAATAAAACATCTCAAAGCAATAAAATAGGCAATAATTTAAATACAACATTGTCTTGCGGTCTTATTCTTTACCACTTCTCCACTGGCTTACCATTGAACCAACATAGTTTGACCCTTCAATTCCAAGCAGCACCTCTAATTCAAATATCATGAAATACTGGCCAAGAGTTACACCAACCATTTTAAAGTGATATACGTTTAGAAAGTCTTCCAACGAGACTAGAGTTCTAACTAAAATAGTTTCATAGTAACATAGCTCTGTTATCGGGGATCGCAAGAAGGATGTCATTGCGCACGACGTGTTACTGTCTGCGTTTGCGCAGATACGGTTAGTTTACGCTTCTGGTGCCTTGTAAGTCATGGGTATGTTTTAGGTTAGTCAGATCGTGAATTGCTTGAATTATTTGTCTAACTTTATCCTGCGTCTTCGTTCGTGTAGACATTGTAAAGTCCATTCCATATGACGTTTTATTAAGTAAATAAACATTTTTATATCAAAATAAACCAACTAGAGGACACATTTTGCACATCATTTTTCATACAGTGGGTGAATAAAACTCGGGTGGTAGTACCTTGTGCAGGGTCCGTCCGGATCGCTACCACTATCTTATCCATTAACCTACCACCAGAAGTGTTCGCATTGTTGTGTTCCGGTTTGGGGATAGGACAGCCGGGTGTAATGACTAGCATAGAGGCATTCCATCTTAGTCCTCAGGGTTGGCAACGCATTTGCAGTCTTAAGCTTGCAGTCTTGTGAATGCGAATGTCTATGAGTCACAGTTTCCACTTACCATCAGGTGGCCTGTGTGCTCGTTTACCTTCTCCAAGCCATAAAATCAAAAAAAACTTTAGGTTTCTTCCATCATTTTTAATTTGAAACGATCATTTACCACTAACAAAGGTAGGGTTTTTAAAGCAATTTTTTGTTGTTTTTGTATGAGGTTATACACAATACAATACATATCCTTCATTGAAACAACACATACACCAAGTAGCGGATAGACACGAAAATAAAATACAGATTACATAGTCAACGGGTGGTCTTATCGCTAAATAGCGATCTCTCCCAGACAGGGGTGCTTGTTTATTTAACAGTGAATTTGTGGTGGTTACAAGTCCAACGAAAAGCAAGTTTTAAGCAACCCAACTGCTGTTTGGATAATGTCGTCAAAGTAATGTTCCTTATCATGTATTTTTATTTTTATTTCACAATTAATTAATTTTAATATGACACTCTCGTGGTTAAGACGAATCTAACCACGTATAATTTATTAAAATCGGTTTATCAGTTTAGCAGTTACAAGCGGACATTGAGTCGGACATATATACAACCCAAATACATAACCCTCCTTTGGAATTTGCCGTAGTCGGGTAAAAAAGAAAGTTTGGTAGTTTACTTTAACAGATTAGATTTTAAATATTTTTTTATTTTTTTATGGCAAAGAGAAGGCAAACGATCACACAGGCCACCTGATGGTAAGTGGAAACTGTGACAATAGACATTCGCATTCACAAGACTGCAAGCCTAAGACTGCAAATGCGCTGCCAACCCTGAGGACTAAGATGGAATGCCTCTATGCTAGTCATTACACCGGCTGTCTTATCCCCAAACCGGAACACAACAATGCGAACACTGCTGTTTGGCGGTCGGTTAATGGATAAGATGGTGGTAGCGATCCGGACGGACCCTACACAAGGTCCTACCACCCGGAAAAATATCTCGCAAAAATAAACGATGCCTTTTGTAATCTGTTTTTTTTTTTAAATAAAATATAATCTTATAATATTTCGTAGACTGAGCCATATTACTAAATCGTTAAATCGTCCTTAATTTAGGAAAACCTGACGTTTCAGGTAATTCAGACTAATTAGTGAAATTTTCTAGAAAATTGTATTTAATTAGATCAATTAGCAAACCAAGCTTTAAACTTGGTCACAGGTTACTGTTACTAATTAACGTAAAACCAAATCACAAAAAGCCTTAAGTCACGATAGAATCAAAATAGAATTTGCACTGTATTCTAGCGAGGTAAGATATAAATTTGAATACTTTATCTTTCAATTAGGCTCTTTTAGTGTTAATGATTAATTAGTACAAGAAACCAACAAGTTCAAGTTAGGGCACGCAAAAATATAATTATTAATAATTATCACCTTGCCCTGCGTCATCGCCCTCGGCACGATAATATACGCTGTTTTAATTATTTTTATGTTGGACGTTAAAGAAAATTAAGACCAATGAGTTTCATGCTAAGCTACTGAGCCTAACGATTAGGTTTTTTTTTATGGCATAGAGAAGGCAAACGAGCACACAGGCCACCTGATGGTAAGTGGAAACTGTGACCCATAGACATTCGCATTCACAAGACTGCAAGCCTAAGACTGCAAAATGCGTTGCCAACCCTGAGGACTATATGTGTGAATAATTGTAAAATCAGTTGTGTCGTTGTGTAAGGTGAAAGGTAGGATCGAGTAAGAAAATGTACCTTATTTATAAGAGCATAAAAATATTAACTCAGCAATAAAATCTTTATAAATGAAATATTACATTCAAATATTTACATAACAACAAGGACATTTATTGTTTGTTCCATTCGGCGTCGAGACCCTTGGTCAGTGGGGTCCTAGCCTCGTCAAATAAATTTCGAAGAGGCTCATTGACGTCACGGGAGACCGAAGAGCTGGCAGTTTCCTCTCTCAACGCATAAGTTTAACTATCCAGCGAGAAAATGCTGATAGCATCTTCGAGAGAATTCCACAGGGCCCTTTTTTAGATATAGCTTTTTAGTTTTAAAATAGATTAAGATTTTTTCATCACACTTGCTCGTAAATGGTGTTATTCCATGCCTGTATACAGAAGGACAATGGCCTAAATTGTTCCCGCGGGAATTATGTGACTTAATTTCCAAAACCAAGGAGGTTTAATTTTCAGCCAAAAATTAAATGGGTTTCTAATTTCATCTTTAAAATTTAGCTATAGACTAACTTACATTACACAAAACCTATACGCTTCATGTTTTCTTTTTGTTTTTTTTCCTCGCAAATGTGATGAAAACCATAAATTGTGTGTATCACAGGCAGTAAGGGGATTAATTCCCTTCATACTACCCTTGATGCACATTTGCACAATGTACTATAAAATGTTATAGTCTTTGAAACAATACATTTATTAATACTTATAATTTACATGAACGACGTTTTGTGTAGAACACTGATATTTAAGAGATAGAGTCAAGCCAGAACTCCTTCAATTTGCCTTTTATGGATTGCCTAGTGCCAGTCGACTCGAGATTCCACAACCTGACAGATTACAACAAAAAGGAGTTGTATTTGTAAGTATCACTGTAACAAATGAAGTTTGGATGGATGGAGCTAGATAAAATTTGGCACAGATAAGGTAAGGTACTACTAATGTAAGTATAGTCTGAACTAGCACTTAGGCTTTTTATTTCGGAAAAATAAATAGCGATAACCGAGTTCTACGCGGACGGAGTAGCAGACAATAGGTAGTTAAATATAATACTTTTTGTTTACCGTCGTACGTTTAGAATCCTAAACTGAACTTGATTTACTTTTTTTTATTTAGTTCACAACATGACGTTTTTTCAACGTGTTTTCAATAGACGACTTAATCTTTTGGGGCAAGCAAGATGCTCAATAAACTCTTATAAAAAAAGCAAACAAGTACATCGCTGTCAGAAAAAAATGTCAAGATGCCTTAAAAAAAGAATCTTGACAAATCGCTTTGTGTCAATGTCGAGCATGTTAGGGTTGTCACTTCAATATTATTTTATTTTAAAATACCTGCTTAACGTTGATAATTCAGCTTTAAATGACATTGGATGTTGTTGTACGTTTGTTAGCATGTTATAATAGTAAATAAATAAATAAAAAATAAGCTGAATAGCTTCATAAAGTCATAATCATAATGGATTACTGACAATATAAGAAATAATGTTTAAATTTTTAACAAAGTTATGTAAAGTTTAAGCAAAGATAATGTTTAACAAAATAATTTTACTCTAAACATAAATGCAATCAAAATAAATACATAAACAGATCTCTAGGTAAATTAGTTTTTTATCAATAAATAAAAATACAGTCCCAAGTAAGCTAATAAACAATACCTATCTATACATATACACATTAAAACATTAAAAGCTTTACTGTTTATTTTTTCAAATTGTTGGCATCCCTAAAGTTTATCACGATCCGTGTTTTGTTATCTCATCGATCGACGAGCTCAGGGCGATAATCTTCTTTAAAATTAGTCCCTTCATTGTACAGATTTCACGCATCAGCCGGTTTCAATTACGAGGCAACCCTGGGGCCTGCGTTTTAAAATCTTCTAAAGCATTGCAACTACTTGACAATTTATTGCTTCAATGCCTATAAAGTTACAAGTGCAATTATTAGCGTATGAATCTGGACCGAAAATACTGAGCGTGAAAATGGATTTTTGTTCGATGAATTTTTCAAGTTAGGTGAAATTATTGTTGAATGCAGATATTTTGCAATGTCATTGGTTGGTTTAATTTGAACTTTACCTCTATATAATTAAAGATGATAAATAAACTTAGGGTTTAATAGGAAGAGCGGAATTGGAACGGAAGTATTAACAAGCAAACAAGCCTGTGCAAAAAATGCTATTGTTTTTTTAGCAAAGGGTTTCGTTGATAACAACTTTTTATTGGAATAATTTAGGAAGTTTTTTTTTTCTTCGTTTCTTGTGTTTTTAGGCGTTATTTATTACAATGGTAGGTAATTTTATTTTTTAGATCATTACCTACTGCATCTAATTGTAACAACACTACCGGCCTCTTATTCCACGTTTTGTCAATATTTTTACAGCTCTTATGCAATGGTGACGGAGTTAAAAAATATACCAAGACACGTTAAAAGCGATATTGTTTAATGACTTAGAATAGAGGCTCTGTGTACGGTGGCTCTGTGTCATGAAGGGCCAATATCATTCCAAATCGTATTCTGTCGCTTTTTTTTACAGTTAGCTTATGGATAGTTTAGTGGTTGTAGCACCTCATGCAGTGACCGCCCGGACTGCTTCCACCATCTCATTCTTTAACCTACCCCAAAGCAGCATTTGCATTGTTATGCTCCCGTGTGGGGTTATGACAACCGGTGAAATCACTAGCAGAGGCATTCCATCTTACTCCTAAACGTTGGAAACGCATTTGAAGTCTTAGGATTGCAGTCTTGGTATTGTAGCATTGAGAATGCAAAAGTCTACAAGTCTCAAATTGTCTGCGACAGATGTCAGGATTGAGTAATTATCTTACTTTTTAACCCCCGACAAAAAATAAGGGAGTTGTATAAGTTTAACGTACGTGCGTATCTGTAATGCGAATTTATTTGTAATGGTTTTAAACAAAGTTTTATTAAAATCAGTTGACCCATTTCAGAGATATTAATCAAAGAAAAGATCATCAATATATCAATATATTTTTCTTATAGACCACATACATCGGGGTTTTCGGTGCGGGAATGATTTGAGAAAGAGTAGAAATAAACAGATAGGCCAGTCTGAGAAAAATCATATTATGCCTAATGAATAACTACCTCTCTGCGAATTGTATACCTACACACTATGATACAATTTTATTTTAACTCATGTAGGAGATACTTTTTATTTTGTTTTATGTTATTCAATTAATTATTCATGACGTAGAAACCTACTAGAGTACATTCTGTTTCTCAAGTCAATACCTAATCTTTTACTAATGTCAAACGTTCCCGCACCGAAAACCCCGATGTATGTAGACCAATTATTTAGACCAGCTTACCCATGCACCACAAAACCTTGTATTTGCCATATACGCCTTGGTTCTCCATCATTCACCAATCCAATCAGAAAAACAATCAAGCCCAAATCAACGTCCATGACTTGAGCTTTCCCCACTTTCCGGTAAAACGTCATTAGTATGTCACTCGGTAATTGCTCTGAGCAAAAACGCATCAAAGTGTCCATGTCGGAGCCAGAGTGAAGATACGCCTTTAATTTGCGAGCAAAGTAGCGTTTTCAACTATGTTACACTTACGAGCAAAAATAAAAGGTAACTTTACTAATGAAGTTTACAAAATGGGGCTGAGTGACACTTAAAGATATTATGCTGAATAAAATGAATTGAATTATAATTATAAATAAAATAAAAAAAAATTCTAGCGACAATCTTATATGTATACACAAAGTGACCTAGTCCCAAAGTAAGCTCATATAAATACTTATAATTAGAAGCACTTAATTGGTCCCATGGCCCACTAGCCCTTAGCGACCCGCCCTCGCTTCGCTTCGGTTTATGCGAGTTTTCTGTAACACAGAATGTAATACATAGTAAATAAAAATAATCTAACTCATGGTGAAAACTGCATAAAAAATACGTATAGTTGTTATTGAGATCATCGCGAACATACATACGTCATACTGACATACAAACGTGGAGTGGAATTTGTTTTTCATCACACTTGCTCGTAAATGGTGTTATTCCATGCCTGTATACAGAAGGACAATGGCCTAAATTGTTCCCGCGGGAATTATGGCGAGTTTGTCATCCCTAGGGAGTAATGACTTTCTTTTTAAAATTTGCAACTCTTTCGTACATCATTTCTGACTAAGGAGGTTTAATTTTCAGCCAAAACTTAAATCGGTTGATAATTTCATCTTTAAAAATTAGCTATAGACTAACTTACATTACACAAAACCTATACGCTTCATTAAACTTCATTATTTTTATACCTATTTCAAGTTTATATCAACATTTATCATTAATTTTAGTAATTATACATTTTTATCAAATTGGCTAAATCTGGCTCGAATCCAGGTCGAAACTAAACGCAGTTATTATCTGTGGTAGAGGTCACAAAAAAAATATAGTTTCCATTTACGTTCCCGATCGTCAAAAGTTATTTCTTTATATTTTACAGAGTTAAAGTGTTTTCTCTTTGTTTTTTTTCCTCGCAAATGTGATGAAAACCATTGTGTGTATCACAGGCAGTAAGGGGATTACTAACTCTAATTCCCTTCATACTACCCTTGATGCACAATGTACTATTACTGTTATAAAACCAGAAGTGATAAAAGTGTATTCCTCTTAACTATCACTTGGTACTGCTATCCTTCTTGCTAATATTTGAATAGCTAACATAATATTTGAAATATGATCTATTCAAATTTTATCTGGAAACAAACATGTTTTAAGCTAATGAAGCAGCAAGAAAACGCTGTTATAAATATCTCTGAACTATTTCTATCTATAGTCCATTCGTTCAAATACTTTGTATGCTTTAATGTGCCGCCACAATTGGTACAAAGGAGCGGTGTCAGCGACTTCAAATGGTTGCAATGCACACTATTTGAACGAACGGGCTATAAGCTATTTATTGTAACAAAGTTAAATATAATTGGAAAATCGATACCGCTTTAACGAGTAACGATGAAGTAATATTAACGCTATAAAAGCACACGAACCCGATACAACGCATTTAGGGTTCCGTGATCTAATGTTTCTTCAATTTCTTGGATATTTTAGGTTAAAGTAAGCGTAAACAAAAAACAACCAAAACTAAAACTGATTTACTATTTGTTGTACTTAAAGAGCTTGCTAAATAAAATATTATAAAATAGCGCACCTCGACTAGCGTTTTAATTATACATTCATTACACCAAATTTAGTTATATTTTATTCATATTTTTCCTATTATTTTTATTTAGTAACTAAGCGCGTGGTGTAACTTTAATTAAACGCTTTACACAGTTAATATTATGTTATAATAACTCAGTGTCATTCATGTCATGTCATGACTCATAAATAAATTCTAAAAATAGTAGATCGACTGATTATCTATGAAATACTTTTAACGTATGCATATTTGTTTATTTCGTTACTACTTTAGAAAAAACTCGTATCTGGTATTTCGAGATGTATGAGTTTGAACTTCATTCCCTTCATATTTAAGTTTAAAATCGTACGTCACGTACAATGAGATAAGAGGTTTTTCAAAGCAACGGCGATTTATGCCTTTAAACAAGTCACAGCAAAGATTGGCCGCATAAATCACCGCTTATCTACTAAATACCTAATAAAACAAACCATGAAGTGCTCACATGGTTAAAGTAGCTACTACGGATGCTGGCAGTATTTCCTTATTTATAATTATTTGCTTATCATAGTAAGAAGTATGTATAAAAAGGGGTTAATGATTGTGTCACCGACTTTTAATCACGTTCATTATTTTATAAATTAACTTATAGCACTCTGACCGTTTAGTTAAATCAAAGGAAAATTTGTCGGCAGATTTAAGTTACTAATTAATCTAATAATATATGTTTTAATAATTACGCGGTATAAAAAAAATCTGCTCATTTAAATGCAATGTTATAATTTTAAAGTAAGTCATGGGCCTCATAAGGAAGCTCAAAGTCACTCAGAGGGCTATGGAGAGGGCTATGCTCGGGGTTTCTCTGCGTGATAGAATCAGAAATGATGATATCCGCAGTAGAACTGAGGTTACCGACATAGCCCGAAGAATAGCTAAACTGAAGTGGCAGTGGGCGGGGCACATTGCTCGCAGGACTGATGGCCGATGGGGTCAGAAGGTTCTGGAGTGGCGTCCGCGGACCGGAAGACGAGCTGTAGGTAGGCCTCCAACAAGATGGAGTGACGACCTCGTCAGGATCGCGGGACCGCGGTGGATGCGAAAAGCACAAGACCGGTCTGAGTGGAAAGCCTTGGGGGAGGCCTATGTCCAGCAGTGGACGTCTTTCGGCTGACATGATGATGAGTTTGTCAATTAAATACTGTGAGTTTAAATTTAATTAATAAATATCAGGTTACCATCACACACAAATAAAAAAGACCTATTCTCTAGTACTTCACAAAGATTATACAAATTTATATAGAGAAACAAATACATAGTATACATTTAATACTCAGGAAAATGGCGCTTACCACATAAATGTAGTCCAGAGCAGTAAAAACGGGTAACATTGATACCGAGTGTATTTGCCCTTCATGGCAACATTCGTAGGAAATGTGGCTACCAAAGACTTACCGCGTCTTAAAGTAGACACAGAGTAGAGAATCTTGTTCATAAAACGATATAATTTTATTTAATAGATTCACGGAACCCAAGAGTAAATTTAGTTTCATGCTTTTTTTATACTATTTAGCGTTATTCTTAGCATTGCTAATGATTTACTATAACGATACTAAGTTGTTGTCGAAATCAACATGAACCGTTTATGTCTAAACATACTCTCTAGCTTATTCTGATACAAATAAGGTTTATTATACACAAGCAAATAAGACTATTTTTTTTACTTCGTTTGCGATAAGAATGTAGTAAAAATGTTTATGATTGTTTTATACGAAACAGAAATAGAATTATTAGAATTAGTGGAAATAAAATTGGATATGCGTTAACGCACTCTTACCAGTAACGGCTGGAGATTAGATTTTATTTATGGTGTTATAGTTTAAATTGATTACAGATACAAAAGAAAAACGCTGAAGTGCGAGTCGGGCTCGCACACGAAGGGTTCCGTACCACACCGACAAAAGCGCGTTTTGATTATTAACTTTTTTTATGTTTTTTTGTTGTTGTTATAGTAGTCATAGTAAATAATACACGTAAAAAAATTGTGTCTGGCTATTACGGTTTATAAGATAGAGCCCGGTGACAGACAAAGGGACGGCCGGATACGTCGGATAGCAGCGGAGGCTTAGCTTAGCTAGGGTCCTGTTAGCACCCTTAGGGTACGGAATTCTAAAAATGAAGCCCCGGGTTTGAATTCTGTTCGGATCATTTTATTGTAAGGATATCCTTTTCAGATTGAGGGCCTGTTTCACAATCGACCAGTAATATTTGCCATTTAAAGTTGGTTCACTCCTTGTCTGTTTTCAAGTGTCAGAAAGAGAAAGGGCTAAATTTATCTGTCAAATATGCTTTACTTGTCGGTTCAGTATTGGTAGGTCTGTTGGTATCGATATTAAAAAATTTAGGGATGCATCGATACGCCCTTTCGCCGTTACGATACCGATACCGATACTCTTATAAAAATATCGGCGATACCGATACCGATACGCTTTTTGTGAATTCAAAAATGAAGGTATAATAAATAAATCACAAGACAGATTTCTTTTTATTAATATAAGTAGTAGATACATAGGTTAATATTAGATAATTAAAAATTTTAGTAATTAAAATTAACATTGATAAGATTTTTGTTTAAAATACAAAGTAATCGCTCGTTGACACTACATTTTTAAATTAAAAAGTATCGTTGAATCGGTCATAAAAATATCGTCGATACCGATATATCGGCTAACCCGAAGTATCGCCGATATATCGGTATCGGTGTCGGTATCGGATGCATCGCTAAAAAAATTGTATTAATCATTATACCAACATTATTTGCTCTTGTTGGGAGTCGAACCCGAGACTGCTAGCTTAGAAAGCCACCAACTAGGCGAACCCCATCTTTAGTTTTGTGTATTATATCTATGTGTAGATATGTTAACCAATTATTATCTTACCATAAATAGTAACAAACTAATTCACCATATCTAACCCAATCGGTTAAAAGTGCAGTTAATCAAAGTGCATCAAGTTCAATGATACCTTGTCCCGATCCGAACAGTCATTGTTGCAGTAATGCAGTAAAGTGCCGCAAATTACTGCAACTTAGCGGTAAGATTGTGTGTACTGCAAGCGAAGATATTGTTTTATGGTCGCAATTCAACTGGCTGTTGTTTGTCAAATATGCTAGTTGCGTCTCTCTCATTATAATTATACCTACGTCAAATGTAGGAGAAAATGAGAGTAAGTCGAAATGTCGTCCTTATACGTTGCAATTCGATTCGTACGTTTTAAGAAAACGAACGAAGATATGATATATTTATAATTATACGTTTTTCGAGAACATAATTTGCTTTTCAACAATAATAATAATAGTTATGTGCATAGATAAATGCTACACAACTTAACATTATTTAAAAACAATGATCTGTTTGTTAGTTTTTTTTTGTTGTTTATTTGATCGTATTCTTTGAATAAGTTTAGCAGCAACATTTTTCTCATGAGTTTAAATTTACTCATTATATGCTTTATTACGTATAAACAGTCGTAAAGGACATCCTCCTTTTCTTAAAATTTGTTAAAAATTAACGTATAGGCGAAAAATTTTTTTTTAAGTATATCGCTCAATTCGCTAGTGGAAGTGTGCCTTTACGCATTTAGCCGAGTTTCTGTTAGTTGAACCCCGATCTTACAAGGGACCTTAGGTCAATAGAAAATGAGACGCGCTAGGAACTGTAAGCTGTGGATATGGTTGTATCTAGACATATATATACCCTTTGAACATACACAATATTGGTTAGCATTCAATAGATGGCTAAATTTATAGAGATGGTAGTGAAAAGCCGTATTAAAAGTGAAAAAATATCTCATGTCCGATGTCTTAAAAAATAATTACTTAAACATTGAAACAAAAAAAGTCAAAGTTCTTTATTCTTCAATTTCGGCGTAATATAATTCAGCTATAAAAAAAAATATCAAGAAAATCACAAATACGTAGATTTTATGTTGACGATCAGAATGTAATTTCGTATTTATTGGTATGGGTAATTATAAACATTGAAATAATTTTTGTACATTTTTTTTAGACAATAAATACATCTTACACACAAATATTTTCTAATACCAGGGATCGAACTCGGGACAGCTAAATTCGAAAGCAAAGTGACTATTGCTAAACTAGTTCAGGTCCCGGTTTTTTTTTATTTTGATACTAACATTAAACCATAAAATATACTAAAACTACGTTATGAAGCAAGATGATCATAATTCCATACACGTTCAACCAAATATTTCCAATAACACAAATAGCTATTCTTGTTTTAGGCCACTGATAAATAGTTACACGCGTCTCACACTTGTTCGGTGTTCGATCCGTCTGGGCAGTTAATAAGGCGCGCCGTAACGTGGTGTGAACGAGGCCTTGCCGGGGGCGATAGCAGAAAAATATTAAAAGTCGTCATAAAAATATTTTGCTGACCACGTGTATTTGTGTTTTTTTTTAGTATTGATATTTAGAATGAGTAGCTTTCTCAAATGGAATTGTGTTAAGTTAATGCTTCTTCTGCTTAAAAATGATGATAGGAAGTTTAAAAATACAATCTAAAATGAATGTTTTTATTTTAGAATCTTTTTAAACTTGAATATAGTCACTATTGTACGGAAGAACGGTACATAGAAATCTCCTCAGGCTTTAAAATATTCATAAGTGAAGGTAAGTGGGATCTGAGACCCATAGACATTTGAATTCTCAACACTACAATCTCAAAGCTGCAATCCTAAGACTTCAAATGCGTTGCCATGCCAACCCTGAGTACCAACTTGGAATGCCTCTATGCTAGCATATAACTATGCTATTTTACTGGTTGTCTTATCCTCACACCGGAACACAACAATGCAAACATTGCTGCTTGACAGCGGTGGGTTAATAGATAAGATGGTGGTAGCGATCCGGACGGACCCTGCACAGTGCACAAGGTCCTATTGAAAATAAACATGTATTGTGTTTCTTTTATCAAAACCATATAAACAAAAAAATACAAGGGCGAAAATAACAAATTTACAAAAAACATTACATTATTAAAGAACATGATATTTTTCGCCAAATTCTAACTTATGTATGAGAAACCGAAACTATAATGTCAAGCATCGGTGTAGGCGGATCGTTAGCAGTCAATTAATCTTCATCACTTCTGAATACATCGCTATTAAACTTGCCACGTCTTTCCATCCATCTTTATGAGCTAATCCTAAAACTAGTAAACGTACTTTATATCCATTCCATTATAATTCATAAATAAACTTTGAACGCAAAACTAACCGCAAAAGTAAAAATTAAACCAAGTAACTTTTTCTGCCGATCTTACCCGAGGTCATCGCTTATCTGCACCGCCATCTTTTTTTCTCTTTACTCCATTAGTTCCTTAATTAATATCCAGGGCCAGTGCCCGGGGCGAATCAATCATAATCACCTGTTACAAAATATTTTAATTTTCACAGCTAAAAGGTTTCGGACCCCTGGAATTGGGTGAGCGGGCGCAAGTTTTTGTTCTTAATCGTGTTAATAGGAAGCGTGGCCAGGGGTCGGGATGTGGAGTTTGTGATGAAAGATAATTATTTAAATTGATTAATGTCATTAGAGTTTAGCTGTTTATCGGATTAGTAGAATTATTAGTTATTTTTGTCTTCGAATAAATGTTGGTTTTCGTAAAGTAAATGAAATGTACACTACGACTTGTTTTTATGATCATTAATACAATATCGTATTGCATGATTTGCACGCTAATTGTTTTAAACAATACCTTGTTTTTATATTTAATTAAATTTGGTCGAGGATAACTAGCTGATGATGTTAACATGACAATGTTGAAAAAGCTGATGGTGGTCACGTTAATTTTAACAGAGGTATTAACGATCAAGGAAAACAGAAACCTAAAATAGTAACCAATCTATTTAGTTACTAATGAATCATTTTATCCATTAACGAATACTGGCTAACTGTCACGTCGCATCATTTGTCAAAATGACGGACAGACGGATGTACAACTATATAATAATATGCTAAATAATTAACCGTGAATCATGATTAAAATCATGTAGGTTGATGGGTAAAAAGAAAAGTGGTAGATTGGTTTTATGATGGAGGTGGAGATGAGTCACATTTTAATGGTAATACTGCTAAGGAATTCGCACGAACTTTTAGTTCTTATTTTTTTTTAGGGTTTCGTAGTCAAACTAGAAACCCTTATAGTTTCGCTATGTCTGTCCGTCCGTCCGTCCGCAGCCTAGCTCAGAGAGTCAAGTGTCCCCCCCCACTACAAAACTACAAATACAAAAAAATATCTTAAATCAAAGCACGTACATACGAATTTTATAGGAAAACTATCACGACTAAGTACACTTTATTGGTTCTTGAGTTACAAACGGTGTAAATGTTTATACCTACCGAAAACTTATTTGCTGTGTTGGTAAACTGACCGCGACCTATGTCGATGTATGGGGATAACAGTTTTCCAACGGCATAGTTAAGTTTGTCGCGAGGTCTAATTTGTTTGTAGTAACGGCTTCGGAACCCTACACTGAGGATGGCCTGAAATGTTCTTGCCCAGTTTTTATAAAGCATACAGCGGTGGTGGGTTACAGAGTTCCGATCAACCTTATCCTTTAACCTACCGCCAAGCAGGAGTGATCCCATTGTTGTGTTCCGGTGTAAGGATAACACAACCGGTGTTATTATTGGCATATCTATTTATTCGGTTTACCCTTGCAATATCGAAATTCATTTCATAGAACGTTTCACTTCGCCGAATTTCCATTTCATCGACAGGCATTTCCACGCGCAGGAGCTTTATTTTTTTGTAGTCACGAGTCTAACCTAACCTAACCTACGTAAAGAATGCTCAAGATAATCTGAAAACTATAAAGCTTCAGCAGAAATTAGTTTTCGATGAAATTAAATTCGGTGAAATGACACATTCGATGAAACGTTTGTCGTGTTTTCAAGGGGATCCCATTTATTCATCCTGTTGGGCTTGATTCTCTGCCTATTTTTTTAAATAATTAGGTTCATTCCAGCTTATTTGCGTAGAGTCTTCCAACTTACAATTAGTCCTCAGGGTTAACGAGGCATTTGCAGTCTTATGATTGCAAAAAGGGTATTTCCCGATGTATCAGTTTTCATTTTAATTTAAAACCCATGTTCCAATTTTAGGCATAACATTAATCGAGAAGAGTTAAAGCCAGAACTTGAAACCTAACACGCAGTGTCATTAAATGATTGCCAATTTATTCATTATAAAACCTTGCAAAATTAACGGTTAGTATAAATTTAAGGTTAACACGCACCGAATGCATGATTAATCCGGTTTGGTCCGGTTCTGTCCGGTTTGAACCGCTGCGGTGGCTGTTGCATTAATCACCGTAACCACAGCTAGCCGGGTATTTGTTTTAACCTTTTATTTAACTGAATATATAATGAGGTATCCACTATCTTTCAAGTACATGTATATCTTTGACATATGTCACGGTCCTTTAAACCAGACAGGTAAGGGGTAAGCATTTGATAGCAGTGTTCGCATTGTTGTGTTCCGGTTTGGGGATAAGACAGCCGGTGTAATGACTAGCATAGAGGCATTCCATCTTAGTCCTCAGAGTTGGCAGCGCATTTGCAGTCTTAGGCTTGCAGTCTTGTGAATGCGAATGTCTATGGGTCACAGTTTCCACTTACCATCAGGTGGCCTGTGTGCTCGTCAGCCTTCCCTATGCCATAAAAAAAAAAATTTTAGTCGCCATTCAATTATGTCCAATAATGTAATAGTTTTGTGTTTTTTGTAACTGTGATTTCATTTAACAGTCATTGCGTACAAACAGACAGATGGATAGAGGGCCGGCCATGACAAAACTTAACATGTTCCTACTTGACTACGCAATCCTAAAAAACTAAATTATACCTACTACTTGCCCGCGAGCGGTTTCTCTGTGCATTTTTCTTTTGTTTTCTTTTAGTTGGTGCATTCGTTCGGAAGTAATGCGCGTACATATGTTTATGCGATTCATTTTGATTTATGAAGCGCTATTTAATTTATTTTTCTCAGTAAAAACGACGTCTTAATTTCTTACTTTCTAAAAAGCGACCAAAATTTAATAACGAATGATTTTTAGAAAAAAACATAGGTATTTAAATCATTTTAGGCGTGATAGAACGATCATACACAATCACAATATTGGGAGAGTTGAAAAAATCTTGGAAAGCGTGGTTTTTATCTATCTAATAGCTATGCACAGACTCGGTTTGGCTTGCAACGGTGACTTCAAATGTGTCCTCCACAAGCAAAACCTGTTTAACGTCACCATTGTAAACCAGAGTCCGTAAAGGGTCCGCTCCACTCACAGTGGATGGCTGGCATTACACATACCACAGTTATTTAAACATACCACATTGATTATAAACTTCCAATGCTCTGTTATGTCCTCCACACTAAAATTCATTCATTCATTAAACCTCTAAACATCGTTGAATGAATTTGGTTTGGAGGAGATCTCCATTGTGAAAGCGTAACCAACAAACAAAATAAGCAAGTATGGTTAAGTAGCGCAATAGCGACTCCATTGTTTTTAGAACCACGCTGTGCTACCAAATACCCCAGCTCTATTCATTCATCATCTTTATTGCGTATGGTACTCGTCCTGCATGAATCGATTAACGTCAATGTCCAGTTTGTTACTTTATCCCTACATACAACACGCGAATGTGCATAAACTATTCGAGATAAAATATTGTAACAACCATAATATCTGTAATTAAAAAACTTTATTACATAATTTTACATAGTATAAAGCTACCTGTTCCCTTAGGTCTTAATACTACTCAACGGATTTTGTTGCAGTTTTCAGCAACAGAGTGATTCAAGAGGTTTTTTTTTGTATAATAAATTCTGGATTATAAATAAATAATAAATATCATAGGACAATGTCACACCAAGTGACCGAGACCCAAACTAAGCTCTAGGTTTGTGCTACGGGTACTAGAAAACGATATAAATACTTCATCATCATCATTATCAGCCGCAAGACGTCCACTGCTGGACAAAGGCCTTCCCCAAGGTTTTCCACAACGATCGGTCCTCTGCTGCTGTCATCCAGCGGTTTCCCGCGACCTTTATCAGATCGTCGGTCCACCTTGTGGAAGGTCTGCCAACACTTCGTCTCCCGGTTCCCGGTCGCCACTCTAGAACCTTTCCGCTCCAACGGCCATCAGTTCTACGAGCAATGTGCCCCGCCCACTGCCACTTAAGGTTTGCAATCCGGTGAGCTTTATCGGTTACTTTAGTTTCTATATAAATACTTATAAAGATAAATAAAACGTATATACAAAGAAAACATCCATGACTCAGAAACAAATATTCGCGCTCATCACACAAATATCTGCCCTTACCGGGATTTGAACCCAGGACCGATAGCTTTGTAGGCAGGGTCACTACCAACTAGGCCAGCGCGTCGTCATGTTATGTACGTGTTTCAGAAAATTCACATAAACCGGAGCGAAACGAGGGCAGGTCGCTAGTGTTTTATAAATTAACATCTGCCCGTGAGTACATCCGCGCAAATGTCATTTGTGACTTCTTTCAGAAGATGGTCTGCGATAGCAAAAGTACTCCTTGTCTGACTGTCTCTGTTCTTTTGAACTTGACCTCAAATGATTAACGCAAAAGACGCGTAAAAGACGCGACGCAGTAGACGCGTCATTGCGTCAATGTATTTTATCTTCGTATGATCAATTCTTTAGGTTGTCATCGTTAATCATCTGATATTCTGAATTCCTGGTGTTAATGTGGTACGAGTTACTCCTCAAAAATGATGTGCAATTTACTTACGTTAATGATTTTTGCCGTTTTGATATTGTATGAATTACGCTCTTGAATCATTTTTTATTTATTTATTTATTTATTTATTTATTTATTTATTTAACAATTACAATAATAGGTTAACAGTAAATACCAAAACACCTACATTGCTAGCACAAAAAGTGAGTGTACAAAAATAAAAGAAAACAGATAAGTAGGTACACATTACAAACTAAATTAAAAATGTGACGAAAAATATATTGCATTTAGGCAATGTCGTAAATTTGCCAACAATCTTGGCCAGGGATCAGCGAATACGTCGACATCCTGGACCTCGGAGACGAGAATGTTTAACAACGCTAGCGCCCTAGCCGTGGGAGAGTTGCTAGCTCTACGAGTCCTGACTCCTTCGAGAGCCGCGAACAGCTGGTGGCGACGCCGCGCCCCGGCCCGCACGTACTGCTGCGGGACGAATAAGCGAAGCTGCTCAAGAGTCGACGGATTGTCTATTTTGTTCCGAAGTATAGAACAATAGTAAGTCAAAAGATGAACCTTACGCCTAAGTTGTAACGTATCCAACCCAACCATTCCCGACACAAACAAGGATGGAAACAAAAATGGATAATATCCATAGATTTTTTTGTACAAATATCGGGCGAATTTACGTTGAACTCTTTCGACTTGCAAATTAAATTTGATTTCAAGTGGATCCCATATTATGCAGTTGTATTCAAGTTTGCTTCGCACAAAGGCGTTGTACAAAATGACACAGACCGTAACGCTTTTAAACTGAGCCGCAGTACGCATAATAAAACCTAGAGATTTTAACGATTCTAGTTAAATTAAAGCGTATAAATGGAGGTCTTTTGTTTGGAAGAAGTTAAAGTGCAATCATTGCAAATTAATGGAAGTTACAAGAAAAAATAAAAACCGCTCGTTTGGGAGTTCAAGAACTTACTGGTTCAGGGTTCCTCCGTATAAAAAATAAAGGTATGTCAAAATAATGAACTTACTTTGGGTACTTTGTGCTACACGTTAGACACACAACTAAAAAGTTTCTGGAAATTCATAATGTTTACAGGAGAAAAACAATATTAAACATACCTATCTATTGTGTATGGAAGAACAGTAATAATAGCATTGTATAACTACAACATTGTCATGTTGTGTAATGTGTCAGGTTTTACTTATTAACCGGGCATTGTAGACAACAATAAGCATATTTATAAAAACAAAAGTTATACTAGTACTAGGGTGCGATCATTTAATTTTACAATAACTGAACCCTTTCCAAAATAAACACTACCTCATCAAAACAACATAAAAATTGCTTGCCAAAAGTGATGTAACTGCCACAATTTAGTCTGATCATCTTTCGTCAAGTGTAATTATTGACATCGTAAAACACAAGCAAATTGCAGGGCAGACGGACAGACGTGCAATTATTGTCAAACGGTAGCATTTTGTGTCGATTACAACTGCGTTTATGTAACTGCTTATTGATAATTAAATGCCAGCAGTCTTGTTTATAGTACAGCAGAAGAGAAAACTGCTATGCAGAATTCAATTTTAAAATGTTTACTTACAGGACTTTTCCTGGCTCGAGATTTGACAGGAATAAAAGAGGAATGACATCTGACATCTGGTAGAGTTCAAATCAATCAGTTAAAACAGAGAAAGAGGTCACTCGTTGACTCGGCTGGGCAGCGTTCGGGAAGCCTCACAGCACCTTTTCGTCCAAATTACCGCAGCGTTTGAAGTCAAAAGTCTTTGACCAGTGTGTTGCCAGTAGTGATGACTTACGGTTCTGAGACGTGGGCGCTAACAATGGGCCTCATGAGGAAGCTCAGAGTCACTCAGAGGGCTATGGAGAGGGCTTTGCTCGAGGTTTCTCTGCGTGATAGAATCAGAAATGATGATATCCGCAGTAGAACTAAGGTTACCGACGACATAGCCCGAAGAATAGCTAAACTGAAGTGGCAGTGGGCGGGTCACATTGCTCGCAGGACTGGTGGCCGATGGGGTCTGAAGGTTCTGGAGTGGCGCCCGCGGACCGGAAGATGAGCTGTAGGTAGGCCTCCAAGAGGATGGAGTGACGACCTCGTCAGTATCGCGGGAGCGCAGTGGGTGCGAAAAGCACAAGACAGGTCTGAGTGGAGAGTGGGGGAAGCCTATGTCCAGCAGTGAACGTCTTTCGGCTGACATGATGATGATGATGAGTTAAAACCGAGATTGTGTAGTTATGAAACCGGGAGGCATGATTTCCTAGACGTGGTTAGGTTACGGAAGGTACCTTCTGGATCTATCTGGCCAAAGTAAGGAGTCTAAAGAACTCGTGTTGTAAAGCACTTTGTTTTTCTTCTTTTAGCATAGCATTAATAATACATTGAACTCCACTTTTGTTTACCCATTACTATATCCTTTATCTTCTTCATCGACATGAGTGCTACCTTAATTTCTATTTGACTCATGTTACTGTCATGACATTGTCAAAGACTTTTTTGTTAAATTGCTCTTTCTTTTCCGTAAATTTCTCTCACTGTCTCTTCACCAAGCGGTTCCAACGGAAGACCAATGCTGGCTTTACGGCTCGCAAATGCTGTGTTGGGACCTCTTAACAATTTCTCTGTCTTGTTCTTTTTGTGTTGATGTGATGTAATTTTGTATTGTTGCGAATAAATGTCTCTTTATCTTTACTATTTATTTTCAGCATTTATTCCTCCATGATTCTTCTAAATGGCAGTCATTTGCTTTTCACAAGCATTGTGTATTAGAATGATCAATAAACAGTGTGAATGTGTATGTAAACCCCACATGCTTTAAATTCGAATAATCCGAATAAATTTTCGTTTAAAACGTGACTACACCGGGTCTGTTTTTTCGCGCCTCATGCATTTATGTATGAGACGAGTAAATTGACGAGTGGCCAGTTTAAACGTTTACCCGTTATTGTGTATTTGCATAGTTATATTGGTTTTGTTATCAGAATAGCAATAACATTTTAAAGGAGAGCAATTTAGATTCTTCAGGGCATCTGTAACTATAGTGGTTATCTATTTATAGGTGGCCCCGATACGAGATAAAGTGGGTAGTTTTATTAAGAAAAAATTGGTTGTACGAGAAAATTTCACTGAGCTGACGATGACGATAATTACCCAAGTCCAGCAATCGTCTTGCGGCTGGTCTGAACCGAGTAGATTAAAGGACGGCGAGTGATGATAATACCCGTACCTTGTTACGGTTTTAGCATTTTATACTTTACATTTCACTTTAAATTATTTAAGATTTATTTGCAAAAACTACTTTTCTACGCGGACATAGCCCAGAGAAAAAGCTAGTATAAATAAAAATATAAACCTCTTCCTGACATTCAATTAAACCTAACAAAAAACTTAGTCCCCACAAATACTCAAGCTCCAAAACAGCTTCTTTAGAAGTGGTTCTACAGCGTGTGCTAGATATTGGTATTCAATACGTCAGTATGACACCTGCACGGCGAGCGGCGACGTTGATAGATAGGGCACTATTATAGCGCTCTTACACTGCTAGTTTGTACTTTTAACATCTTAAATTATGAATAATCGTCGACGCGATAAGTCGGTCTGTGTTTATGTCTGGTTGAGAATCGTAGTACTCAAACAGATAGGCTGATAATATGAGCATAGTTTCATATTATTTTTAGAAAGATATAAATTACTAGAATAAAGGAATCCCATCTGAGTCCTCAGGGTTGCCAGCTGATATGAAGTTCTAGGAATGCAGTTTCAAGATTGTAGTCTCGGTAATGCAAATGACTGTGGATCACAGATACCACTTACCATTAGGTGGTCTTCTCTCATTATCATCATCATTATGTCAGCCGAAAGACGTCCACTGCTGGACATAGGCCTCCCCCAAGGCTTTCCACTCAGACCGGTCTAGTGCTTTTCGCATCCACCGCGGTCCTGCGATCCTGACGAGGTCGTCACTCCATCGTGTGGTCTTCTCTATGCTATGTAAAAGCTAATTTAATTACGCTGGCTTTCTTAGCTAGGTGTGATGAAAATCCGATGGGTCACTTAAAATATATCGCAGAAATATTGAGGTTATGTGCCAAACAGTACTGAATTGTTTACATCTTTTGACATTTCTATTGGCCCCGACTCTAGGTACATAATAATAGTGGGAGTGTGCAGCGTGCACCAACCATTAGAATAGGCGTTAGCAAGTCGGTGTGGATGCATTGAAAATATTCAAAGCGTAAGAACTTCTGGGAAATAGGAATTTTGAATTTCAGATCGGAATTCAAAACTTAACCGCTTTTGTTATGGTAACTCTAAAAAGGGGTAGTTCGGCCGGAATTAAAATGCTTTAGAAAGTTATTGAAGTTTATTATCTTGTTGCTTTTGTCAAGCTATTTTTAATTTTCTTTCATGCTAATTTTGTCCTGACGATTACAAATACAAGTTCTCATATACATCGTTTTTATTGTTTTATATTACTATGTATAGATTTTAGTAAAAAACATTTTTTTGCCCGCTACTTGGTCTACTTAAGAGTCGTTTATTGTTAAAACCACGGGAACTAACTAGTTTCCAATTTACCAACTTAACAAAGATTTATTCTTTAAAAAGTTTTTGTGCATTGTACTGGGGGCCTAATACGGCTGCGTTTATCGAGTGACAAAATGTGGCTAAAACATACGTGTCACTTTCTGTCACATATAAGCACGAGAGTGACGGAGTTATCCACATTTGTCAAGCGATAAACGCGGCCATACTAGGCTCGCTATAGCAGGCTCGACGAATTTTGAACTTTATGCATTTCAGGAACAGATTTAGCTCATAGGTCTGAAAGAGGCAAAGGGCTTTCAAAAGCCAATCATAATATTTTGAAAAGACTTATTGACTAATTATATTTTAACACGCAACAAACGCGCCAGTGTGAGCGTGACTTTAACGGAATATTAAAGGCATGGCGGCACTTGTCTCGTGCGCCTCATAATTGCATGGAAAATATGTGCTGAGCTTTCATTACGTCTACCGCCGCGCGCGCCGGTTACAACGGGCGAATTTTTAAAATTCGAATGAGTTTTTAAAATTCGAATGTTTAATATTTAAATTAATGCGTATAAACCTTTAGTATTTGACTTAGCCTTAAGTTTGTGTTTTAACTGGATCAACTGTGAAAGGGATTTTAATAAAACTCGTGTTTTTTTTATTCTTGACTTTCAATAAGTTGACATAGCATTATTTTAATTTTTAATATATAGATTATTCTTGTGTGAAAAGAACTCTACGCAGATGAAGTAATAAGCAAAAATTTATTTAATATGTTAAAGTTCAATCTAGTTAATAAAAAAAAGAGAGTTTGTCATTTAACATAAACCTATATTTATTTATAGAATGTTTGCGCATTGAAATTGCAATTTTATGAAATCGTATTAAGGTATCTGAGCCTGCGTTTGAGATTTAAAAGATATGTCATGTTCAAACTAAAATTTGGTTAAATGGAATGTGTTTTCAGAATTAAAATATTATTTTTGCATGAGGATTTTGAGGATAGTCTAAAGAAATCTAAATTATCACATTAACACATTACTCCTTATGAGAACTAAAACGCTATTAATTCGTCGCAGTGAGCCGGCACATTGCCGTGCTTTGCTCGCGTGTTGGCCCGGCTTTTATGCGTTTCCACAGTGCAGCTACGGTTCAAAGCAAAAAGGCAGTAAGTGTGTACGAACTTCATACACTCATAGAGCCATTTGACAGTGGCAGCGTTCCACCGAGCCACTTGTGACACTGCTCCAGTTTTTATAAGTTTGCAATATGCATCAACTGTAATATGACGTTTGAAGCATCGATCAACATTAACATATTGCATTTCACTTGAAATTGACTGATATGCGATATTTGCCGAAGAGTTTTCTACACGTAAGTCAATGGTGGTGTAATAACATTACACTTTGGCTTAGGGGCTACACCACTCGATGCTTTTAAATTACGAAAAGCTTATTTATAATGAGTTATTCATAAACGCGCAATAAACCTATTTTAGTTAAAGTATTCTTTGTCAGTTGATTACAAATGTATATGTCACAATGACAAACAAGGTACACACTTTGTGTATATATATTTTAATCCAATAACGCCTATTTTATTTCGCGGTTGTCGAAGTAGTTTATCCTGTTCACGAACCGTGTGGTCCCGGGTTCAATTTTCGGTACAAGGTTTTTTTTTCAGTTATTTATTTTTCCATTTAACTTTGTTTAACGCTGTCTATAAGTAATCATACAAGCCTATAGGGATTATTTTGGGAGAAGGTCAATGTGTAGGAGTTTTTTTAAGTTGAAAGGAATCTTACTGTATAAAAGTATTGAAATTTATTAAAGTTAGGTTTTGTATTTGTAATTTTGAGCGTATTATCCCCTACGGTTAAATTGTCTTTATTTATCCAGTCCCCAAGATAAACGAACTAGGTAATATTTTTCGTAACCTATCTCCCCAGCTCTGTAACCTACATCACCAACATTTCAACTCGGAGAAAAAAGCAGCTCGTGATTTCAACGCATCACATTTCAATTCAAAACTGGAACATTCAGTACTTTCCACATTCAAATTTGGAATTCGCAACGGACAACAGGCAACGACAACACTGGCTGGTTTCAATAGTGACGCAAAGTATATAAATACAGTGTGCTCATTTGATTTTGAATTGAACTATGTACCTACAGTCTACAATATGAATTTTAGAACTCTGTAATATTAGCTAAGTCATGATATTATGTCAAAATTAAGTTGACTGTACCTGAGATTTTTAAATAAAGAATTAATCAATATAAAAAATACTAATATCAGCTCTGGGTTTGGTAAGATTTAGTTCAACAAAGAATGTAATTAAAAAAAATCTGTAAATTATGAGTTTCTTTTCATTTCAATAAATACAATATCGTTAAAGTTATTACACAGCAAAAATGTACTGCAACATCGTTATCCGTTTTAACAAGGTTTTAGTTTGCTACTAGGATACCTTTTAGCTAATGCAACAGAATGTTCATTTTAAATACATTGAATCGTGTCGCAATCACTCTTATAATCACACTTAACCAATTAAAAACCCCAAAATGTTTCGGTACCAAAAAAACAAAAGAAATGTCTCTAAAATCTTTGCATAATGTTGCGCTTGGATTGACCTTATTTTAACATTTGTAACACCCTGTTGTTACAAAGTACTCCTTCTGTATTTGTCTACAGTTCTTTCAAATAGTGACGTGAACGAGCTTGTCGGATCGATTATTCGAATGAGCTGTCCATCCGATTGCACGATCTCACGTAGCATCTCATTTGAAACATATGTTGCGAATGAATGAATGAATGAGTTTGTTTCGCGAATGGGAACAGAGTAAATTCTTATTTCAATTGTAATAGCTTTTGTCTCAAGTTAAATGTAAGTTACTGTAAAATAATTTTGATTTAACTTGATAAAGTTTTGTCTATCCTTTTTCGGTCCAGCCTGTTAAACACGTCTACGTACTGATATGAAATAATTTATTTACAAACTGACTAATTAAAGGTCGGAACGTGATTAAACTTAAGACATGTCTATATACGAATGTCTGACTCACGCGAAAGTTGTACCGAGAAACTGTTATGTAGCTTCATAATTAGACGAAAAATGCGAAACTGGTTTAACTGAGTGTTTGTACAATAACACTTAAATAAATAAATACAGTTTATTGAGCTGATATATTATTGTATTTAATCTTTTAATTTATGTGTTTCCATGTAGATATTCATTAGTTAAATTGGAAGGTTACAGACTCAATTACTATAACAATTAGACTCCAATTTGTAATAAGATACTTTGCTAACCTAAGACAATTATAAAAGGTATGCGTACATATATTAGAAACACTATCTCACAAACGGTTTGAGATCCCATTAGGATAATGCCCGCTTGTAGTTGACTAATGGCCGTCTGTTCTCTTTCATTCGCTCATTCCATTCACTCATTCGCGAACCATTCAGTCGTTCCCGCCGTTGTTTATAGCATGCAAGCTCTAATAGAGTTTCGAAAATGGAATGGAATGCGTAAAAGTTTGTAAATAGAGCACAGTGGTTTATTTTTGAAATGAGTTTTGTTTTGTTTATCAATGTAATGTAAAAAAAAAATATTTAAGTAATATCTACGGAGTCACTGGCTTAAAATTTATGAAGAATTAAAATGGAAGTAGTTAGTGAGAAAGCTGATAACGGCATTTAATTAAGTAGGTACCTAATGCCAAATAGTGGCGATATATCCGATTAGAAAAAAAACATGTTACTCCAAAAAAAATAACACAAATTTCAGGGGCTAAATCCAGTGTAACTGGAATTTTCTTGTAAATATAATTATAACCTTAAAATAAATATCACTTTCAAGAGTAAGCTTAATTTATAATAATACCTCCCGTGCCCATACTGTTTAAAAGGAATAGCCCAAAATAAACGTCTCTCGTTAAGGCAAATCACACACCTAACTCAAATTAGCCCTACATTTATAGTCGAAATTAGAACCATAAAATGTTCACATACTTGCATCAATATTACTCAAATACTTTCAAGCAAATAACAACCCGAACAAATATAAAACATAAATGTAACAACTTAGAATTGATATCTGCATGCTATTCGGATCCATGTACGGCGCAAATTTGAAGAGGCACTCACAAAACTGAATCGGAATGCTGCTTGCGTTCAAATTTAGAATTTGCCTGGATGCTAAAATATGGCCGAGCGCGCACCACGTTGCTAAGTAAACCTTTGCACAATAAGTTAGAGCTCAAATTTGAATAAGGCGTGTGGGTAATGTATCGCTGGCCAGTACGTTTTCTTTTTCTTTTTTAACGGCCTTTGAATTGAGCTTTAGCACTCTCATGCCCTCTAAGCTAATATTTGAAATATCTTTCGTTTCGTTTTTTGTGTTCTTTGCGTGAATTTCCACGCAGCGTTTGGAAAATTAATTGATAGAGGCACTTTAAAAATCAGACCAGTATTTTCCGTTGATATTACGTAAAGGTAAGCACAGAATAGTTTCATATTTGTTTTAGTACTTAGAGCAGTTTCTATGAAGTTAATGAGTAAGATAAATCAGTATTCAGTATTCAGTATTTAGTAAGCAAAATATTATAATATAATCAATCAAAAAAATACTGTTAACTCAGTTTATCGCGCTCTTCAAACTATCAGATTGAAAAAAACAACCCAAGTTACCTTTGCCTGAAGAGTTATTCAAAAACCAAGAAGTACCTGTAACCAAAAGTTATTATGATAAAATTCAGAAAACAAGCGCTTAAGCACGAAGTTCTCGATAGTAATCTTCTAACGACTCGGAGTAATAAAACTGAATAAAGTTAGGTCATAAGTCTGATTTAGGGCGATTGGATTCAGATAATAATTTAAAAAGAATTCTGTAAATGTGTCTTTTAAGTCTGACTTTACAAAGTCTCCATTTTTATAGAACATTTGTAGAAAACGTTAAAAGGAAGAACGTTTACTCGGGTGTCTACCTCCCATACAAGTGAAGCAAAGGTTTTTTTTATGTCAAAGCATCGTGTTATCTTAATTTTAATGTGGGGGACCGATTAGGAAATACTTAACTCAAATAAAAAATATTTTTACAAGTAATATCAATCAGAAAAAAAAAATTAAAAGAAAAACTAGCGACCCATATTCTACACAATTTACTGTCTTATAAGATGAACGCTTTAGTACTTTGTCACTCTACTACTCTACTACTTTGGGAATGGCGTTAAAGCGACACGGTGCTAGAGTGTGCAGCTTCTGTACTGAACTAAAGAAGCAGAACACTGTTACGTCAAAGCTTTAACCAAACACTTAAGATTGGCTATTTTGGCATTTAAATTTAATGTTCTTAAATTAATGGAAGAAGAAGGCAAATTGCCTCACCACATAAAAAAAGTTCTCACATTTTATATCTTGAAACTTTTGTACACATTGACAGAAACACCAAACAACTACCGCGCACTAAACAAAGTCGTAAACGCGGGCTCGTACATACATTCATTCACACCTCCCTCGACCCTACACAATATTAGCAATTAATCTCCCAAAGTAATCCCATAACATAACTCCACCATAACGCAACATTTTATTACGAAGAAGTATGTATCTTTATTAACTTCAGTCTCATATGATATCACATCCTCGACCGTTTCTTTAACGATATAATCCTTGGCCGGCACCACCACGTCAAAACCACGTGAACATTCAGAAACAAGGCAAACCATTGCTTGTTTTGCTATAATTTTGTAAAATTTGTAGAGCTAAAGCAGTATTGGATGTTGTGTTAATGTGTAGGCTGGTTAGATGTAATGTGGGTGTGGTTTCTTTGGTAGAATAACTTTATTATCTAAAGTCTCAGGTCTAAAAGTTAACACGTCGTTGGTAACCATTGCGGCTTTCACGTTTCTATTTACATTTTAAATTGTTTTCAAAGTTTAATGTAGTACAATACAACTTGTTACAATTAGGGCTAGGGTAAGCTTACATTTTATTATAATTATGTAAAAAAGTACCTTTAGGCTTTTCGTCGAAAAATAAGTGAAACTAATTTTATTTATGCTAAATGCTGGTGACTAATTAGTGTTTTAAAAAGCGCTATCCAGCTAAAAATATTATAAATGGAAAAATAAAGGCTGCCCGTCACTTCTTCCTAGGTCATAGGTCATCATCATCATCATCATCAGGCATGTGCATTGGAAGCCTTGAGCTACTAGGTGAATTGTCCCCAAATTGACTTTTGTTACTAATTATATTATCGTATGTATGTACGATTCTTTATTCCACCATAAGTTCTAAACGCCTGAGCCGATTTAGTTATGTGTGGTATTGTTAGACTTCTTTCACCATCTCGGGTGACATAACATACAACAATGGCAAAATGACAATTATTAACATACCTAGGTAGTTATATCGACGACCATATAAAAATGTGGTCAGGTATTTAAAGCTTTCATTTAGTTATTTTTTTATGTTTATACAACTTTAGCAGGCACAATATCATAATAAATAGTTCCCACAACAAAAGGCAAGTCAGACGAGGCCGGTCGCGCCTGCGCGGCGCGTGAACCCGCTATCTGACGGACTACGAACGGACCTGGGAAGAAACACCTAGGACCTACGAATGACCCTTACTCTTTTATTTTTATATTAAACGTAACAAATAAAAAATAATATTCATGGTTGGATTTAATATCCAATTGTATAATCAATCGTTTTCCATAATTAATAAAAAAATATATAATAAGAGTATGTTCTGAATTTAAAACAACATTAATTCTAATCTATGTAAAAGAAAAACATATTTTTATAACATCTAGTTCTTCCAAAAAAATGAGTTTACAATATCTGTAAGTACCTTTCCATTGAATCTTGGTACAAGTACTTAGACTCTTCAGAGATTATTCTGTAAATATCACAAAAGGTCACTTAATATGTAGTTCCGCCCCTCCATTATCAAAGTGCGTTTCCACCGTCGAAATAATACCTATAATCATCAAGAAAATATTGCCCCCTCCACCTTTTTGTGGCTCCTTCCTACAATACACAAACTTGCTCCGACTCAAACGCATAAATCCCCACGTACCCTGCCTAGGGCCAAGGCATCGAACCTGTCAGATGCTGCAATAACTCCTGCCAGGCTAGCACTAGGTCATTCACACAACGGGGAAGTACTAACAATTGTGAAAGTTCGACTGTTTGTTGTTATTATGAGCCGGTGTACAACAATCTGGCGGTGTACAAAAGTCACAGTTTTTTTTATTTTGTTTCTACTCGAGCTCATCACAAAAATATTTTCGCCACCGAAAATCAAACCCTGGCCCGCTAGCTGTAATCCGAGTTAGTTAAATCACTTTTTTTTCATCCTTACTCTTTAAATAATTTACAAGCCTTCATGAAATAACGAATAAATTTATATTTCACGTTTACTTGCGGTCTCTTTCTAAAATAGGAAGTTCCGGTCAGTGTACCCTGGGGGGCAGTTCCGCAGGTTTTAAAAATTTATCAAATGCGGTGCAAAGAAAATATCGATCGCCCGAGAATCGACTTTTGCATCTACTCAACACAGCTGGTCGGACAGCCACATCACTAGATGATGCATAATATAAAAACCGTTAAAACTACTGTCAATTTGACAAGAAAACATTAACGGTGTAACTACGATATCGTAGCATGATTGGGTATTCCAAACTGGAGTAATAACCCTGTTAACATACCTATTTGACGTGTCATGTCAAAAACAACAAGGACTCAGAAACCCTAGACAAGAGGCATTGCGAGATCGCTATCGTTATAGAAAATGTATAGGATTCCATACATTCCATACATTACGACAGTTTTCTACAACGCTTTACACTAGCGTTAAACATCTTGTCTTTCTAGAGCCACAGATGTCTATTATTTCTTAAGTGAATTTATATTTTCCAAACCTATCAATTATCTTAGAATAAGTTTTAAATTAAATAAGATATTTTAACGTTATAATAGTAACTAAAGTACGGTCAATGAGAAGAGATAAAAAATGTAAACAAAATGACTGTCACTGAGTTAAATTGCGATTGCGAGCGATTATTATATCTGTCCTTATTTCTCGTACGCCAATAATAAAGTCAGTTGGTCGATGACGGCTAACGTTGCGTGATTGGTGGTTCAGGAAAGCTGTCAGTACAGAAGTTGTCAACATAAGGGCAGCCATTTTGTGAGTTCATTTCTGTTTGGATTGCGTTCAAAGTGACACAATTTCAAATAAATATTTTGAACTGAAAGCTTGTTTACATCCTTTATCTTGTCTTGTTAGCTTTATTTTATAGTACTATGCAAATGCAAATGTCCATGGGCTTTAGAGCCTAGCCTTATTAAGTGTATTTTAAACTAACGTGTCTTCTTCTAAATTCCGTGTTATAGCGTCTACTTATATCTCAAATAATATAATAAGTAATTTAAATGTATTGAAATTATAAACTAAGATTACTAATTTACGACTGACTTAACCCATCACGACTGACGCATCTGCCTTTTACCAACTGCCGCGCCTACGGGTAAAAGCTGTAAAACGTAGTGTTTTGGGGGTAGCCAGAGATTTACCGCCTTTCAAGTGGCCGGCTAATAGACGTACATTGCATCGCGGTTCGATTTATAGGCTGTATTCCTTTTGTTCCCGATTTATTACCGTTAGTGTACTCTGGAACCTTTTTACAGCTTTTAAGGCGCGATTACGATTTCATAGGTCCTGTAAAAGGGTGATTGTGTGCGTTATACAGCTAGTGAGTTACAGCGGTTGCCTAAAAAGGATATATTACTTTGTAGTTAAGCCTAGTTACAGCTCGAAAGATCTGGCTCTTGGTATATTTTGGGTTAGAAATATATTTTTTAAGGTTGCATAGTCAACAAGGATCCCATATTGTTTCGAGAGTCTTAGAGACTCTTAGTATAAAATTTTGCATACTATACATTTTAATTATGCCAGCATAATTGTACTTTATAATTTTTGGGTTGGTACCAACTTGCTACTAGTTAAGTTATGTCCACAGTCTATTTTTGTAATGATATTTGAATAACACATTCCAAATTTATAATAACAGTAAGTTATCTTGGTTAAACCCATAATGTCTTTATCATACAGTCGTTTACTAAAACAACATTGCATTTAAATTATAATATTGTCACAAGAAAACAATATTTTTTTATTTAAATGTGATTTAAAAAAGGCAAGATGTAAGATTAATTTATCTTGTCTCTAGCTAGTATTTGTTAATGGGCTGGTAGGCAAAAGGTTGCAAGTTCAAAATTGCAAAATTGATCATGAGATAGTTTTAATACGTATCAGATCAGCAATGCATATTGTTGAAGTGGCTCACCATTTTCCAGTATCTGCATTTAAAATGAATATTTACTGAACATAAAATAGGTAAAATTTAAAACGTGAAGCTCTTTGATATTAAGTTTAAAACAATAAAGTGGCAGTATGTAAATAAACCTTATGCAAACGCATTTGTTATATTTAAAATGTTTTTGCATAACGTATATTTACACACTTTATTGACGTCAGCCAAAAAAATATTAATCAGAGTAACAAAATAACTCTAGGTGTACCATCAACGTTATAGACAACTCTTTACCATGTTACTCTCAAAGTTAACAGTAGGTAAAGTTGTATTGTCAATGTTTTGGTAGATATTCACTCAGTTGACTTATTTGGATAATGATTCAAAACTGACGTTACAGTGACAAGGTTCAAACGTTACAACTAAGTTAACTTGCACTTGCTTGTATTTGAATTTCTGAGTTTTTTGTATATTTTTGATGATATAATAGAGATTTATAATTAAAACAATTCGCATTTAAGACTGGAATATATTTAATTCAATGTTATATAAATGTATATAATAAGTTTATTGTGGTAAAATAACCGTTGCATAAAATTATCTATATTTTTTTGTCACTTCGCTCAATACAAAACCTTTTAAGTGTAACTTACACGCTTTCTACACGCAAGCGGTGATATTTTAATCTGTTTCAGGGCTGCATAAATATTTATTTAAGCTTTAATCCCGTCTCGGCTTATTTGTGGAGTCGTGTTATTCACCAAGTTTCGGTTATGCCGTTATTGTTGTTAGGGTTAAGTTGTCTCGGTAACCCAAGGAAGTGTGGAGTTAGGTTGGAATATGTAACATGCACTGCTGGTTTTTTAGGGAAGTTAAACAAATACGCTGTAAAAATGCAATGCAAAACTTAGGTCGTGTCCTCGAAGTCCAGGTTAGGTTAAAAAGGGGTTTGTGTAAAAGTGTTATTTGTAAAAGCCATAGATTTTCAAGGTGAGCGGCCATTCGTAAAAGTGGTAAATTATGATAGAATTATTCAAAATAAACATGTGTTTTATAATGTAATTATCCAACGCGATAAAGGCGATCATAATACGGGCCGGCCGGTCCGTGTGTTACAAATATTTGGATGCTGATGGGCTTCATCACCATTTGATACATACATACATGTCAGCCGAAAGACGTCCACTGCTGGATATAAGCCTCCCCCAAGGCTTTCCACTCAGACCGGTCTTGTGCTTTTTGCATCCACCGCGGTCCCGCGATCCTGACGAGGTCGTCACTCCATCTTGTTGGAGGCCTACCTACAGCTCGTCTTCCGGTCCGCGGACGCCACTCCAGAACCTTCTGACCCCATCGGCCATCAGTCCTGCGAGCAATGTGCCCCGCCCACTGCCACTTCAGTTTAGCTATTCTTATATCATTTGATATTGAGTAGGAACTAAATAACTACCTAACCTTAACTTTAAATTTGACGTTTGCTCCACTTCTTGGTCAATACTCTAAAGTGCATCGGAGCCGAGATATTTAAATATTCAATACCTGGGCGTACTTTAAGTTACCAAAACCTGAATACTTAAATCTTTAATTTATACGCTCCAATATTATTTAACGCCATATCTATGTGTATTTAGAGGTCCTTTAAATAAATATGGAAAAATCATAAGTGGCCGCAGAAAAATAAATAAGACAATTTTCTTTATACAAACTTACCCAAAGCCTTGAGTGTATATACACATAAGCATTAATTTATCTGTATAAGTATTTATATCGTTATCTTTTACCCACACCCCATTTTTTTTTTTTTGTAAATTATGCTACATTTCTGAAAGAAAGAAAGAAATGAAATAAGCTTTTAAAACTAGTATTTTTATAAATATTATCAATTCTGTGTGAAAACCTAAATGGTACTCGATTTATTCAATAAATGACAGGTTTTTAATACTGCGTCAAATGCAAAGAAGCCTCTTATAAAGCGAGGTAGAAGTAGCTTATTTTTAAATAAGGGCAACCGTTTTAACGGATACATCTGTCACTATCGATAAAAATGATATCCGCATCCATTATTGGCGTTTGAAATACGAAATTGAGATACGTCAACATTTAAAATTGAAAATCATGATATAATAATTATTAGATGTGTATTTAAATCATGGATAAAATTATCTTGCATTTTAAGTGCTTAAATTATCTATACACGGGTTTTTCGTTATTTTTTCTCCTAAGAGAGCTTACCCTCTTAGGAGAAAAAAATAAAGAAAATAATTTGAAAACAAAAATAATGATCTGTTTATAAACTACCCCTTAATTTGTGTATGTAAATGCATTTACATTACAAAATCACAAATTGTAACGTACTCATTGGTAATACTTTGTTGGCTTATCAAGTTATCAATTACTCACGTGTTTTAATATAAATGTATAATGTAAGTGGTTTTTATAGTGTTAATAAAGAAAAAATAGAATAAAATAAAACACAGAATGTCCATTTTTGTGTAACAGAACTAGAATTCCTTTCAAATCGTACCATAACTCTATTGCCATAAAACAACTGAGCAAGTGAGCACTAACTCCGCATCGCATTCCTCGCCTTCCCAAAAACAAATGGCGATCGTTCGAATTTCAAACTTTCGTACGTTATTAGGGAAAAACTATCAAAAGTAACTGCAGCTCGACAACCAATTGTCATTGCAAAAAGACCTTTGTTACTATCGAATAAGATAGTTCATACATTAGTTTAAATAAAGGTGTAAGTTTGTAGAAATCGCGATCGGTTTACGATTGGAAGTGAATGTGAAAAAGTCTTACGCGTCTTGTTGAGTAGTGTTAGATGCGCCGTTTTTCGTTTGGGGTGTTAGAATTAGGGGCATAAAACGTTGGAAAGGGTTCTAGTAAGATCTATCTGTTGCGTAAATCTCGGCTAAACGAGTATCGGCGCGGGCGAGGTCGTTCTAACGTATGATTGAATTGACTGCGCGTTTCTGAAGTACGAGGTTTTATGACGCATTCTTAGAGTTAGTCTAAGATAGATTTGCTTTGTATCTTGATAAATTTTATGTGTTTGAGTTAGCTACTCTATGTAAAAATAAAACAGTGCCGTCTATTTCTGTATGTTTGCCAATGTGCCATAATCTGATCTCAACTTATTTATAGCGAAACATCGGTTTGTGGAACCCAATAACAAAATGATCATGAATCCACATCAGGGGGGTTATTATGAGAAGCGTATTACATTGAGAAAAAGGAACAGTGTCGTGTAATTGCTATATGTTCCTTTTTCTCAACGTAAAATGAACGTCTTTAGTAGCTCATAATAACCCCCCAGTAGTATTATACATTTTATATCCTTTGTTAAGGACTTTTTAATACTAAAAACGCCAACAATTCTAGAATGCCTATATTCGTTTTAGTTTTTCTTCTTCAACGCATGACGTAATGACCAGCGTTTTACATCAAGTGACGTTGAAATCAAAGGTGGAGCCAGCTCACTACTGGTTAAAAGACATACTAAAGTTATTTTATCTGGAAACAAGCTAATCTAATTCTACTATTTCCAGTTGATTAAATTTCAAACTTCCCCGATTCATAATAACGTTCTTCATAAACCCAAACTCCTGAAAAGCTTTTTCCAACAGCGAACCGACATGAAGCCAAGATCCATCGATCTCCACAATTATGGCTGAGCTGGTCTAATTGGGCTCATCCCTCACGCGGCAGACATCTATCATTGGCAGAAGCTATTTGGTCAAGCGGGTGACTCCAGTCCGACATGTTTTGGGTCAGTGAACGGTATAAATATTTGATTAGTTCTGCAGTGGAGAACTTTCTACGACTCTATTAGCTTAGTTGGTATCGCCTTTGTAGGTTTGTTCGTATTTGTGTGATAGGCGTAGAAACTACTGTGTTCTATGGTTGTATGGTAGAGGTGACGAGGTTTCCATGATTAAACCGTCTTCGACAAGCTTTTACAACGCTTTTACAACGACTTCCACATTCAGTACGTTTGTGGTTTGAAGGTAATCTGAAATGTAAATAGGTATTCAGGTAATTGTTACTCCTTTCAGTTTGTGGTCGTCACTGAAGAACTTAAGCACCCCAATGGTTATGGTCAATTAATGTCCTGTTAAGTAAATGTTGAATTGAGTGACAGTATCTTCAAGGTAGTTGGCAAGAGCTGGATAAAAATGGCCGCTGATCATTTTCGGTAGGGCAAAATTGAAGAGGTCGATGTCCAGTAGTGGAAAAGTAGCTGATGATGATGATGCAGTGTTAATGGTCTAATTGGCTATGCGCTGTGGCTATATCCTCGTACTTCCCAGTGTTCTTTAATAAGAAAATTCTCTGCCAGGAAATTCAAATCCAACATACAAAAATGTCCTTCATTGAAGATATTGGGCAAAAATCGGAAACTGCATAAAAATGCTTAGACAGGACGAAGAATTGTCGCATTTTAGCTAAGCTAGCCGCCATTTTGTGAGTAAAGGTAGGTTTTGCGGGTGGTAGGACTCTGTGCAGAGTCCGTCCGGATCGCTACCACCATCTTATCCATTAACCTAGCCAAACAGCAGTGTTCGCACTGTTGTGTTCCGGTTTGGGGATAAGACAGCCGGTGTAATGACTAGCATAGAGGCATTCCATCTTAGTCCTCAGGGTTGGCAACGCATTTGCAGTCTTAGTCTTGTAGTCTTGTGAATGCGAATGTCTATGGGTCACAGTTTCCGCTTACCATCAGGTGGCCTGTGTGCTCGTTTGCCTTCTCTATGTCATAAAAAAAAAAAAGGTAAAAAACGAACACGGTTAAAAATACTGGACATGAACAGATTTTTGTTCATGTACTTCGGGGTGTTTTCTTTTTACGACGTCTTGAGAATTTAAAAAATATTCTTACTAAGTAGGTTATAGGTTATGGCGGGCTCTTTTCCGCAACTCGACGACTTAAAAACTGCGCCTATTTTGCGTGAATTCTTACTAAGTATTTAAAAAATGTTTTTTATTCCACACACAAATCTATTATCCTCAATGACTCATGTTTGCGTCTCTTGCGAAAATTGACGCGTGTTTAGATTTTAAACTAACAGTTTGACCGATGATTCATCATGAGTAACGGAAAGTTTGTTTGTTTGTCTAGTGATCTCATTGATTGACAAAGATGTGAGGCGTTTTGTTCTAGGGGACAATGTCACACAATTTGAGCTAGGCGCAAACTAAGTTCGAGGCTTGTACTACGGGTACAAGACAGCGATAAACATGGTACAAACATAGATAGATACATACCTACATGAACACACCGAACATTATTCAAGATTCAAAAATACATGCGATCATGTAATTTTTGCCATCACCGAGGGTCGAAACAGGGACCGCTAGCTTCGTAGCCAGGGTAATTTACGCTCTCTTTCAAAAATTATGAATCTTTTAAACTATGGCCTTTTAAAAATTACCATCAAAATCATTTTTCCTTCAAGTCCCTGCATATTTAATAGATCACAGATATTACTACAATACAAAACGAGGTTCTTTTACGATGCACCCGTTATTTTGCATGCCTCATGGCTCATATCACGTGCCATCTCCGGCCATCGACCCCGGAAGGGTGGACATCCTAACCCCTTAAAAGCTAAGTCCAAGGATTCCCAAAATTGTCCCATGAATAAAAATGCGGCAATAACTCCTAATGCCGGTCGAAATATGACCGGATGCGTTTCTATTGTGCGTCGCATCGTAAAGGTGAGTTTACACGTTTAGTTTTGTTATTTATTGCAAGAAGATTTAGTAAATTTTGAACTTTTCTGTAAAGAGAATAAGTTATTTTTAAATTTAAACAAATGTTTTGTAATTAATTTTTCAAAAAAAAAACATAACTTTAATTTTAAATACACCCTATGTAACAGTCATCTTAGTAGAGTAACACAAATTCGTGACCTTGGTATTATTATGGACTTCAAGCTATCATTTAAACCCCATTTTGATTATATTTTAAAAAAGGCATATAAGCAACTTGGTTTTATCTTGCGAGTTGGAAAACCATTCAAAAATAGTCTCACTTACAAAATTCTTTTTAACAGTTTTGTTCGCAGCAATCTTGAATTTGCCTGCGCTGTTTGGAAACCTTATCATGCTATTCATATTCAAAGAATAGAAAGTTTACAAAAAAGGTTTGTAAAAGCTCTCGATTTCAGAACTGGATATGCTCACACTAGCTATAGGGATTCACTGACTCATCATAAACTCCAAACGCTCAGTGACCGCCGAGACTGTGTGGATTCAGTTTTGCTATACAAAATTTTAAATAATAAATTAAATGTCCCCTCACTACTTCATCAAATCCATTTTAGAGTACCAAGTAGACGTCTGCGCCAATGTCGAAAAAAAGATTTGTTCTCTATTCCCCGTCGGAGAACACGTTATGCACAAAATATATTCATGAGGCGTGCCTGCAAGCTATTTAACGACAACAAAAAACTTGAAAACATTGATATATTTAACTGCACTATCATTGCTCTTAAAAATGCTTTTCGTTAACATATATCTACTAAAATATATCTATCAAAATTCTAAATATCTTAATTTCCTTTTTTTTTGTATCTTCGTTGGTCACAGACTGTATTTATTGTACTTTAAGGAAACTCCAGGTCTAATTTTAAGCAATAGTCTGTAAGCTTTTTTGTAAACGACTGTTTGTTTCTTAAATAAATAAATAAATAAATAAATTACACTGGTATGATCCGGTTCAGGACACATGGTTTTACTTTAACACGACAATGCCAAACGCGCTGGGAGACTATTTTTTTTTAATCAAAATATAAAAGTACCAAGGAATGAAACAACATCTTAATTGACATTGGGTACTTACATAGGTGAGGTTTGTTACAGAAGGTTAAATGTTAAGATGATAATGTTGTCAAAAAACACATATTTTACGTGGCTCTCACTTTAATTTGGTGACATAACTTTAGTAACGTTATTTGATTTACGTTATAAATAATTCTCATGACGCGTTTTTTTGGCTGTACGATTTAATCAATAAAGTCGTTAATTTATAATTTGAAAAGGAAGTTTTTAAACTAAATTATTTCTTTGTTTAGAATAATAGTAGCACAGGTAGCAATAAAAAGCGTTTAATGTATTACTTAATATAAACAAACATGAACAAGTTTAAGTTCTTCGTTGTGTCAACTGACACAATCCATAACAAATACTAACAGATTACCAATTTCATTTGACAGTACCTACATTTAACATTACCACGAATTACGGTGTCCGGTTCGGTTATCCAGTGAACACTACCCCTAACGGTTATTTCTCCATCATACAATATGCATGAGCGTGCATCTTACACCTCACGTGCGTATGCGCTTTATAGCCTGACTTTTACGGAATTGTTGAAGTTTTAAGATCTATGGCTGTATTGAGATAAATATTAAGGAAGTAGACGTTGGCCAGTTTTATTATTGTTCAAGTTGGACTGCAGAGTACAATTCAGACATATATTATGTCTGTCAGTTAGTCAGAGACGGAATGGTTTTAGAAGCATACATAACCTTGAATCCTGACGTCAGTATAATTTTAACAACATTCACGATTGATCTTTCACGTAAATAATTTACACAGAGATAAGTACTCGAAGAGAACTAAAACCTGGCTTATTCCAAAACTAAATCATTACAGAAGAAATAACGCGATACCAATTAAAACTTTCGGAGACTCGGGTAATAATCAATGCTATAATCTTATGTGCTAGGCTTATGTCTTCCTTTTAAGACTTACATGCTTCTACAAGAGGTATTCAACAGTTGCTTAAAAGAAGCGTCTTAACCAGCTAGCTTATACCATTAAGAATGACCTATCCCATCCAACTGAAACCGATCTTTTGCGGTCAAAATCTGAGTAACAAAGGTAAACCCAGTCAAACCACTTTTACCCAGCATTGTTTACTTAAAATCTCCATTACAATGAGTCAGGTGTGACCACGAAAGGACTCTCAGTCACTTCACCGCAATGACATTAGTCATTATTTTACATGCGTATGATAATAAGTCAGGCTTTGGAAAATGTAGATTGAGGCTACGAGGAAAAGACACAATAAACTAGTGGTAGATGTGCAACCGTTCAGTAAACGTCTTTATTTATTGATATGTTGGTTACAATGTGATGCATGCGGTATAGGCATAGGCACCGAATTATATCCAAAGTTACCTACTGTCAGAAATTGAATGACCAAGCGATAAAATATTCGAGGGTAGTGATTTGTATAGCAATTTAAAATTATTCTAAAATCAAATTTTGAAATCGATATTTGTAAATGAACATTTGTGTTGGATAAAAAGGCTTAAAGCAAATATGAAATTTCTTAAATACTTATGGTTATCATGATACCTCACAAACCTAAAATATTGAATATTTCCCGATCCTTCCAGAACATTCTGCCAAATTGTTCAAAACACCGCATCAATAACACTGCAAATTGAATATCGGGTCCGGTCATCCAGTTTTAATCAAGCCCTCATTTCTGGCGTTTAATTCCCGCCTCGGGCATTGTAATAGGGCATTAGGGGTCTCATTCCATTGGCCGGGGTATTGGCCAATCCGATTGAATACTGATGTGTCAGAAGCTATAAGTCATTATTAATAGACTAAACTAGTGGCGTTAGAATTTGGTATATCGCTATGCAATGGGTAAATGTTATGATCTTAAACACGATAATTGATTTGAGGACATGTTAAACTAGTTGGTAGTAACCCTGCCTAGAAGCTAGTGACGGGTCCATATCCCGGTAAGGGCAGATATTTGTGTGAGGCTAGTACTTGTTTCTGAGTCTTGGGTATTTTCTATGTATTTAAGTATTTATTTCTTTAGATTGACGAAAGAGATATACAGAGCGAAAGTGAGTGGAAGGGTCGGAAGAGGCCGCCCTAGGCGTACTTTTTCGAATCAAATCGGAGAAATACTGGAAAAGGGCCGAATCTTAAGTACCCGAAACCGACGTGCGTGCATGACTCGATGTATGAATGTGGAAGAAGCGAAAGACATTTGTCAGGGTCGTAGCAGGTGGAAAGAAGTCGTCTCTGCCTACCCCTCTGGGAAACAGGCGTGATTTTATGTATGTATGTATGTATTTCTTTAGATAAGGAAGTTTATTGTTTAGTACTCAAAGAACAAGCCTAGAGCTTAGTTTAGGATCAGGACAATTTGTATGAGTTTGTCCTCTAGTATTTATTTAAAATAAAATGAATCAAGGTGATGTCTGCTTTTGTTCTTGTACAGTGTTTGCAATTATGTTTGTGTATTGAATGCCCAAGTTCCAGTACCTAATATCGGCTGTTATTGCGACAAAGTTCTACGATGCTACGCGAACTTATCACTGTACCTACACCCCCTACATAATTTTAAACACACACCAAAATTAAAGTCATATTTTTTTAAACCTTTGTTTGCAGCTATGAGTCTCTATCAATGCATAAGTTTCGAACAAGCGAATCCATTTAAATGCGTTTTTTTAGTTTTTATGAATATTGATTTTATAATCTAAATGTAAGGCCGCATTTACACTTGCTTGCTTGGAATTATTGCTGTAAGTTTTGAGACTCAACTAATGGGTAAGAGTGAGTGGCAAAAGTCTGCATCTCTGTCTTGCATATAGCTTTGTTTAAACTTACAGCATTAACTTGCAAGTGTAAATGCAAGGAAATTAAGTTTTAAGTTATCATGTACTTATGACAATTTAATCAGTAAACGGGTTACATAGCAATAAAAATATTTGTTTACTAGTTAATTTATGCTAAACGAGTTTTATTCTGAAATACTTAGCAACATCATAAACTTAAATTCAAATGCACCATTAATCCAAGAAGCTCTTTAAGCGGAATCGACCCGAAGTTAATCAAATACCTCTTAATACGTCGACTGATCTTAAATCGCTTAGTATTGAGTTGTAGGCAACTAATAATGTATGGGCCGACCCTAAGTCTGGCCTGATCGAGATTGGAAGGGTTATTGCTTCGGGAGGGGCAGCAGCATCAATTGAGTTTCGTTGAAATTGTTCCTGATTTTAAAGGCTAAGAATGAGTTTTAAAATTTTGATATCTTGAGAGAAATTATGAATTCTATAGCGATCTTTAGTATTTAAAACTGATAAACAAATCACATCATTTGATCATTGCCAAGTTTTCGGAAACTGACAGCGAGAGAAGATGGCCGATTGAAGAATGTTCGAGTTTTACTTTTGATTTATTTTATTTTTTGATTCTGAACCATTAACTAAAAAGGGTTAAGGTGAAATAACCTGCGGTTGTGGTCACTTATAAAGCTATTTCAGATACAAAAGCGGACGGTTCAAAGCGCGATATTAAAATAAAATAACACTTAACTAAACAAGTCCTCAGAACTAGTTTTTCATGAATGACCTTCTATCGCACGCAAAGAAACTGAATCAGCAGCTAAAGGATCCAGTCCTTTCATAATATTGGGATCATAGACAATTCTTTAACCTACGTTTCCACTTGGAGTTTATGCGGTGATAAGAGCACCGTACACTATTTGCTCAAGATGCATCTGAGGGCCTAAATATACATATGGATAGTAAATTTCGGGAACTGACATTGTGGATGTTGATATTAGCGGCCAGAATAGATACGCCTACGTCAATAATTCGTAAGTTTTTCGAAAATCGCTAAGGTAACGATATTACATTATGCCTAGGCATGTCTTGCAAACGCTACGCCATCGTAAGTATCGCGGGAGCTCGTAAGATACGGGAATGCGTTACCGCTAGTAATTAATAATGACCGAGCTCGCACGAACATCGTTCGGGCATTAGAGAGAGATCATAACACGAGCTACGTCCCTAATATCCCAGTGCTGAATTTCTGCATAATCATTTAAAGGGAATTTTGAATCCACCACTATGGAATTCCAATCGTTATTATTATTTATTTATTTATTTACTGGCAACCGGTCGCATTGTCGCGCGACCATTTCTGCCAATGTCAAGTTTGTATTTTACATTTACATATCAAAAAAAAACATAAGGCAACGTTGTACGGTGATCCTCTAGCCTCCGCCAAGTGATCTAGGTAGACTTTACGAAGACCAGATGGGATTTTCTTGGAGCAATCCTTCCAAAGGCGATACGTGTTCAAACTTGAATTCTTCATTATACTGCACATTTAAATGTTAATTTATTTATACATCATTACTATCCATTAAACAACAAAATATGCACTACATTGAAAACCATAATGTCAAAAACCCAGAGAGAGAAAAATTCCAATAGTAAAACATGTCTTAGGAATTAAATAACATAACTTTGACAATTTCTTTCTGTAAAAAGAGACAAAAGTCAGTCAAATACAGTAAATTAAGCTCTAAATTTCACTTGTCCAAATTCCACGCATCGTGTATCCCCCTCATAACGACCTTCTATTTTAAAACTCAATCGTTTTGTTGCACCGAAGAGATATGTTACGTCTCTTTTTAGTGTGTGATCAATTTTTTAGTCCAACGTCAGTTTTAATGGGACATGTCCTAACGAATATATTTTGTTGTTAGTTGTTCGTGGTTGTTAGCGTAACGTTTGACTTTGGGTACGAGAATAAAGGACTGAGCGATCAATTTTCAATGGTGACAGATACAATTTATTAAATCGCACACACACAGGGTTCCCTTTTGATTTAGCTGCTAGAAATCCCAATTTATTGACAAAAAATATGTACCAAAGAAACGTTTTCTCAAAGAATTTGATAGGCGTTACCTTTTTCGCTCTTATTACAATGTAAATAAGACATAAAATGATACGTCTTTCAATTTTCCTTACATACGAATAGGTACACAGTCCTGCTAAACAAAAGACCTTCGACCTTCGTGAGAAGCAAGAAAACCAACCATCGTAGAGGTCCTTGGAAAAAGGCTGACGATTTATAATACTTAATTTAATTGAAATGACATAATTTTGTATTAGTTGTATTTTAGGTTTTAAGATAAAAAAAATCCACACTATCAATTATAAATATCAGTTAACCTAAAATGGCAAACTTTATTCTTGTAAGACTAAATAAAGACTTCTTCAAGCGAGAAGATACCAAGCATTCTAAAATGTTTTTAGCTAGTTTTGTTAATTTTAATATATAACTATTACGTACAGAAATTCAATTGCTGTACCACTTTGGACTATGTGAAAGTGACATAATCAATCAACACCAAAATTCAGAATTCAAAATATTTATTCAGTAAATTGGCCACATGAGGGCTCTTTACACGTCGGTAATATCGAGTGAATCTACCAGCGCCTCGGACAAGACCATCATTGCGGAGAAGAAGCGCCGCAAGAAACTCCAGCAGGTCATTTTTATAATACTTAAAAGTAAGATTACAAGGTAATGAAGTAATAAATAATTATTTTAAAGCTAACACCAATATAATCATTACAAATGTAAGCTCAACATCATTAAATTAAAAATAGTGACTAGGAGAACAACATTACAAGGTCTCTACGTAACTAAACGTAGGAGACTTCTTATGATTTTATTTACGGTGTCACTTTGACGGTATAGGAATTAAATTCCTCGACTGTACATGTATTGAATAGAGATGTGACGCAATAAATTGCATCCCAATAACAACAAGGGTGATGTAAATCCCCAAATTGGATGCAAGTGTAAATAAATCAATTACTGCACTGGCTAGCGATGCATTTGGGACACGTGACTTGTATTAGTTTAACTTGCGGGACATTTATTTTGGAATTAATCTCAATTATTTGTTATTTTTATTGAGTTATAGGTTATCAAGTTGTCATTTAGGTTATTGCGTTTGTAGCAGTGATATATATTTCTCACTTTAAGCTTGATTGCATTAAGAACAAATCTAATTGCAGGCTTAATTATAATAATGGTTAGTGTTATCACCAGTTAACTAGCGGTTGACAAAATAAAAGAGAGTTGATGCCAGTAAAAATAATCTTATCTTACTAATATTATAAAAATGAAATTGTTTAGATGATTGGATGTTTGTTACTCAATCACGCTCAAAAGATCTTATTCCTACGGGAAATCAAATTAATTATCAAAATTCTGAAGCTAGTGTTAAATAAAACCACACTGACAGACTCAGATTCAGGCAGTGAATATCATCATCATCATCATGTCAGCCGAAAGACGTCCACTGCTGGACATAGGCCTCCCCCAAGGCTTTCCACTCAGACTGGTCTTGTGCTTGTGATCCTGACGAGGTCGTCACTCCACCTTGTTGGAGGCCTGCCTACAGGTCGTTTTCCGGTCCGCGGACGCCACTCCAGAACCTTCTGACCCCATCGGCCATCAGTCCTGCGAGCAATGTGCCCCACCCACTGCCACTTCAGTTTAGCTATTCTTCGGGCTATGTCGGTAACCTATGTTCTACTGCGGATATCATCGTTTCTGATTCTATCACGCAGAGAAACCCCGAGCATAGCCCTCTCCATAGCCCTCTGACTTTGAGCTCAGTGAATATATACGAGTACATATTGTAAATGGCATAAAATATATTCGTGTATGGCTGTATAGGAAAACGTGTGTATAGTGTTGTATTGTCTTAGCCATGTAAGTTTCTGCTAAGTTTAAGATTTAGCAATAGTACAAAGTTTACTGGTTTTTTCTGTGGTAAATAAATATGGACTAACAATGAAAGATCTCTGAGCTCTCTGAGCTCTGAGTGATCAGAATAAAACGTTTTTAAAGTCCGACTTTATTGTACAATAAAAAATAATCTCCTCCAACTAACCCTTGAAGCGCTTGATTACTCAAATTTTAACTCAAATTGATTCCTGACTACTAATATTCAGTTGCTGTAGAAATTGAAGTTGCCGAGAACAATTTATTGGCTATTTGTACGTATGGCAAAGACATTTAAATCAATTATCATTCAAGTCACGTCCTAATACGACGGTTAGCGCGTCTGTCCGTTCGTCTAAAACAATTATATGACTTGCCGACCGAATACGGTTATCTGAATAACGGATAATTGTTACAAAGCAATCGTTTATAATCCTAAGTTAAATCAAAATAAATAAATACCAGGAGATTTTAAAAAAGATATTGACTTTGTCGTAAATAAAACTCCACACTTGTACTATAGCGACTAGATAACGATAAACGAAAATAGATAATACTTATATAGACAAACAAGCGACCGGCTCTAGCTTCACTTCGGTTTATGTGAGTATTAAACATAAAAACCTTGCTCTTGAATTACTGTATCTATTGGTCAAAACCGCATCAAAATTCGTTGCGTATTTTGAATGATCTAAACGTAAATACATAGGGACAGACGGTGGGAAATGACTTACATACATAATTAAATACTAACCCTTAGTCCTTACTTATAAACGTGGTGTAGCTAAACCATGCTTTGTCCTTATCTGTTAAATTCAAATGTCACAATGACAGATAAGGACAAAGCATGGTTTAACTACACCACGGTTACTCAACGTTTATTAGTAAAAACAAAATTCAGGAATAAATACTTGCTCTCATTACACTAATCTTTTCTTTATCGGAAACCAAGGAGTTCATTTTACAGTGAGCGTAAAGGACGGAGCTATAGCTGTTGCATAACTCTGTCCTTTTCTCACAACGTAAAATGAATTCCACAGATACGTCATAAACCCTTACTGTTGAGTTTCTTGCGGCGCTTCTTCTCAACAGTGATAGATAGATTCTTCTTGGTAGATTCAGACTTGCAAAAGTACCTACAGGGCCTACTTACAAAACTTTTTTTAAATAAATAAAAATAAAATACCCCACAGGGGGCCTAAAATGGCTGCGTTTATCACGTGACAAATACTAGATAAAGCATCCATCTCTTTTGGACATGTATATGTGTACTATCACGAACGTTAATTTCTGACCCATTTTAAGAAATATAATTATGCTTGAAGTCGTCAATGTCACTAGAGATGTCAAGTCATTTGTAACTTATAGGAAACTCAACCTTATTGTTGTAGAATGTCAGATTGTCAAAGGTCGGTCATTTGCAACGTTAAAAGATGGCGGATGTGTAATTTTCTTTTAGTTTTGTATTTTTGTATATTTAGGTGTTTTTCTGTTGGTGATTTGTCCTTTTTATGCCTTTGTGTGGCACAGTGATAGAAGACTTGAAGTTATTTCGTGTATCTGGCATCTCACTTCTCGTTTCAAGTGGACTCGCCAGTGGTACAGAGGTTAAACTATATTGACCTCTGTCCTACATATCACCGTACAACGTTGCCCCCAAACTTCCTAGAGAAGATTGGATTATGTTTTATTGCTATATTGATTTATACTTACTATACTTGACACTGGCGAAATCACTTCATTGTGGAAACGCCATATCCCCGCGGTAGTAGCTGTAGAAGTCGCCGCGGGGCAAAGACAAAAAATCTTAAACTTCATGACTGTACGAGAGTGACGGATGCTTTATCTACATTTTATCACGCGATAAACGTAATCATACTAGGCCCGCAGGACATTGCGAAGCCTAAACTGATCATCTTAGGAACTTGAAATTTGTAGCTAATATTCTTTAAGTAACCTTATATATTTGACGACGCGCTGGCCTAGTGGCAGATATTTGTGTGATGAGCACGAATATTTGTTTCTGAGTCATGGATGTTTCCTATGTACCCAAAGAAGTATTCATTTCTCTACATAAGTATTTATATCGTTGTCTAGTACCCATACTTAGTACAAGCCTAGAGCTTAGTTTGGGACTAGGTCAATTGGTGTGACATTGTCCCCAGATATTTATTTATTTATTTATTTATATGATGGAGTTAGCTTTGTTTGATAGTGATCGTCCGAGTATTTAGTCAAGTTTAAATGTTTTATATGTATACAGTGTGTGGCCCAAAACCGGGGCGAAAAAAGTAAATGGGGATTCTTTAGAACATTTCAATTAACTATCACAAGAATCTAATATTACAAAGTCTATAATTTTGGAGAAAACAGCCTACGAAGTTAAAAATCGTAGGTAATGTATTTTCCCGTCGCGATATCGTCGCTTGGTCACTTGGTACGCGGTATGTCTGAGTACAGGGTGCCATTGACAACACGCGGTAGATTTAGCGGTGTTTGCATTACATTGAATTTGCGATTATGTTTGTTAGAAAAAAACTGAAAGTTAAGTTTTGATTTTAATTAGGTAAGACCATTATAATGTAATTACCGGTGATCTATAGAGCCCCGGTTTTTAATATTATCCCCGGTTTTGGGCCACACACTGTATAAGTAATTATTCCTCTTTAGTATGTTTATCGTTTGCTCGTATCGCTTTGTAATTGACTAGGTCAGTGTCTGTGACTGTCCCCCGATATTTTTATATATATATTATTATTTTTTAAATCCTCCTGCGACTGGAAGAAACAGAAGGAGTAAGAAACAATTTCGACGCGTACATAGTTGCGGTCGTCCTCCAGTTAGACAAAATTTTGAAACACTATCTTTAGTGTCAATAATTTAAGTAATACTGCATCATAATTTATACCCGCTTCAACGTCAAGAGAGAATCAGAAGCCAAAACATGTGTCTATTAAGTTTATATCATAATCTAACTAGGCTTGGGATGTAGCGTCAGCAAGGAAAGCGCTTTGGAGCAATTAATAAGTTTGGGCGGCGGGGCGCGACGGACCGCGTCCGGCTGTAGCGTGTGCAGAGAAAGCAAACGTAACCATATTTTATTTCATGATAATTAGCCTTTAACAAGTTGTTGGATTACAATAATTACGCATAAACCATCCAGGTTATTTTAAGTGGTTTTTATGAAGTGTGGAAACTATAGCTTATTTGGAATTTTTTATATGAATTACTAAAATATCAACGTTCCAAGTTTGTTTGACAAGTTCTTAAATTTTATTGGTTTTCAGTTGTTTAAAAATTAAAAGAAAAGTTAGTCCAGGTTTGAGGTAAACATTCGGGTGGTTGTTCGAGATGTGGAAATCAATTAATACTTATACATCTGAACAACACAAAATACATTCAATCTAAAGGCTGCCGTTAACACACAACCAACTACCGTAACACACGAAAACGAAATAACATGTTATTTCTTCTCATCCTATCTGATCTGTTGACGCTCCGATGTATCCAAGTGACAAAGACAGAGTCGGACACGCGGCCCCAGGCGATCGGCCATTACGGCCGCGCGGCAAACGGCCAGTTTGCGCTCGCGCCGGCCACTACACTGATTACTGGGCGCGACGCTAACTCTACGTTAGGTTAGTCCTATGCTACTATTAGTGAAGTGAGCTTTGATGAATTAGAATCAGAGCACTTGTTGTCTCTAACTAACCCCATAAAAGCATGGAATTTTGAAATCACGTTTTTAAATGCTAATTAGAAAGCCAGAGCGCAGAGCTGTTTGCGGGTGGTAGGACCTTGTGCGGGGTCCGTCCGGATCGCTACCACCATCTTATCCATTAACCTACCGCCAAACAGCAGTGTTCGCATTGTTGTGTTCCGGTTTGGGGATAAGACAGCCGGTGTAATGACTAGCATAGAGGCATTCCATCTTAGTCCTCAGGGTTGGCAGTGCATTTGCAGTCTTAGGCATGCAGTCTTGTGAATGCGAATGTCTATGGGTCACAGTTTCCACTTACCATCAGGTGGCCTGTGTGCTCGTCAGCCTTCCCTATGCCATAAAAAAAAAAGAGCGACAGGAATTGCACTGTGGTGTCATTTAACTGGTCGCCAATAAGTTCCATGTTAGATTCTGTTTTTCTAGAAAAATATAGGGACAGGTTTTTATCTTGGTTAGTTATATAACTATTCAAAAAAAATATCAACTGTTTGTAAAGTTTTTTTGGTTCACTATTGATATGCCAAGACGATTTGGCAGAATATGCTACAAGAAATAGCAAGTATTGTCGGCCTTGCTAATGTTTTGTCACTTAGCATCATGTTTGAACTATTGTCTTAAAACTTACTTACTCTTAGAATAAACATTAATTACTTAATCCGGTCGTTTCAGCGCCAGTCCGCAAATCAATGAAAAAAACTGTTTTTAACGAATTAACTGATAAAGAGGAACAACGCGTTGGAACAGCTGCTTCAATTTAGTTTTTAGGATAGGAGTTAAGGTTTTACGGGTCATGATTCATTTATAAGAAATCTATTATAAACTATAATTATTGTTATTTACCAACGAATTCTACGTATGTGCAACAAAATAAGATGCATACCTAACAATGTAGACAGACGCACAGGACACATTTATCATAAAACGTAGTTAACGATGGTCCAAAATGACTACTAGGGTTAGCTGGAAGAGATTCCTTAAAGGGACATGTTCGCATTTTTCTTTTGAACAATAAAGTACATACTATTTTTTGCCATCATCAGACAGACATACCGATAGAGAAGATCTAAAACAAGATGGCGGGAGGATCTATGCTTGTTTCAGACAGATTGGTCAAATTATGTATGTACGGTCACGAGCGTTAATTTGGGACCCATTTCAAGAAAAAATTGCTTGAAGTCGTCAAATGTCATTAGAGATGTCAAGTCATTTGTAACTTTTAGGAAACTCAACCTTATTGTTGTAGAATGTCAGATTGACTTTGGACCTAAGGTGGGTCCCAAATTTAATCTCGTGACTGTACCTATGTATGTTAACACTTTATTGTACAAAACAAAAACAATACAATGAAGATATATAGAAAAATATAAACAATGGCGAACATATCCTTTTAAGGAATCTGTTCCAGCTAAATCTTGAGATTTTGAGAAAAGTGAAAGGAACAAATAAAATCCAAGCATAAAAAATAAATACATTTATTTACGATTTTCTTTATAGTTGAAGTACAAAATACCTACGAAAAAATATTATTCAGGGCATCCTTTTTTCTGTAAGGCAAACGAGCCCGCAGTCCACCTAATGGTACCTAAGCAGGTAAGATCTGAGACTCATAGACGGTTTCAGTCTTAAGAAAACAATCTCAAGACTGATATACTAAGGCCCATATTAAGAAACTGATCTCAACTCAAATGCTCGTCTCGAGATGCGTCAAAAAAGACAGTGTTCTATGGTGTGTAAAAGCTAGTAATTTCACCGGTTGTCTTATCTCTGCACTGGAACACAAAAATGCGAACACTGTCGCTTGGCAAATTAAAGGACAAGATGGCGCTAGCAAACTAGACGAACTCTGCACAGTGCAGCACCTCCACTAAATCTAGTTAGTAAATTAACTAGTAGTTTGAACTGACTCATCTGTACGCTGTGAGCTGTACCGGTTACATAAGCGGTACATAATTGGACAGTGGCCCTTTCATTACTCCGGGACACGCGACTCGGTCCCATTTTAAAGTTAATGGTGTTTAATGACATTATTTAAACTGAATGGGAGTGGATCGGGACAGGATTATAGGCTGTGCTAACAAGGTAATGAGATAGTTAACCATAATTCCGAGTATACTATACTAATACTAATATTTGTTGAAAAAAGCTGTTTGTCTGTCTGTTTGTTACGTTTTCACGGCTAAGCTGGTGAACTGATTATAATGAAAGGAAGCAGTCGTTTTTTGGGCTACTAGAAACGGTTATGTTTTTGTTGATTCATAATTTGACAGTCATATTTACCAGCATTCTGGTTAGGCATGGTGAATCAAATTTAACCACTGTAATTACAGGGTAAGAGGTACCAATCGACATATGTTTTATCAATATACGCATTACGTGTTTGGGGGACAGATAAAAAGATAAAAGATAAAAGAAATTTATTCAGTAAGCAGGCCGCACCGGCACTTTTACACGTCAAAAATCTACCAGCGCTTCCCAAGTAGAGACCACTGCTGAGAAGAAACGCCGCATGAAACTCAGCAGTCAGTCATTTTTTAAACATATTTCATATTACAATGATACTACATAGTCTAACATTATATAAAGCTACAAATATTAAATTAAATATAATATCAAATAACAGTAGTTCAGCAGGAAAACATGCCAAAAATCTTGCGGTAGAGATAGAGAGAGAAAAAGAAAAAAGAAAAAATAGAATCAACTACTTATGTGTATATGAGACGGTTCAAGATGACCACATAAAAGTTTCGATATGTTTTCCTGCATTAACGGTGTCCCCTAGACAAGAAAAATCAGGATAAAGCTTTTGAAAAGAATTGCTATTTTTGTATGGAGATTAACATTCCCTTAATTACCTCAGACATATTCTAGTATTTTATCAACAAGACGAATCCCACAATCTGCAAATATACCGACAAATTTTTCAAACTAAATACATAATTCATGTAGATTGGTATCGAAACGCTACCGTTTAAAACGCCTCCAGCGCCTAGGTATCTGTAGAAATAATAGGCCAACTTTTATCGGTCACATTCTTATCAGAAATACTTGGAATTACAAGCTAGTGCAAGTTTTTATCTTGCCCTGGGGGCTGTAATCAATAAAGTAGGGGTGGGAGTTGGTAAGTCAGTTTTAAACATTTTTAGGTGACTTTTTAAATAGTCGGGTTTTATTTGGGGAATTATGATTTGTACTTTTTTTTAATAATAATGTTCATTTATGAATACTGATTTGTATTTGAAAACTTAATTTGGTTGATGTTATTGAAATAATAAGAATATTTAATAACATCAATTTCTTTGTGAATAGAGTCAATAGCAAAAACAAAAAGTATTATACAAAAAAAAGCGGCCAAGTTCGAGTCACTTTGCACACGAATGGTTCCGTAACATTCTTATGCCTACTTCAATTTAGAATTTTATTTATTATGTATTATTTTTCGTTAAAGCGGCAATGTAATTACGCAATTAATTTCAACTACCTATTACGGTTCTTAGACACAGCCCGCTGAGCTGACTGACTGGTAGACGGACGGACAGTGGAGGCTTATTTATAAGATCTCCTTGGCACCCTTTTAGAATAACAACGCTAAAAACAAACAAAATATCTTTTAAAGCGACCTTTAATCATAACATTGGTATCTAGTAGTTTCAATTCCGCCTCTTACACATTACATTAAATACAATACAACAACAAATGTAAATGCTAAAGTCCACAAAGGCTCGTATCAGTACACGTCAAGCCCACAAAACATTTTCGGGCAAAACTGGGTTATCACAGTTTACATGCCTGATCTGATAGGCCACTTGCCAGTGAGACTTGGCGCACTCACAAATATGACTGGTAAACTAGGGTGTGCAGGAGTTTGGAATAAATACTTCCACAAAGCTTTAATAGATTATCTTAATTTACTCGGTGTACGTCAAGTCATTTAAGAGTGTACAAACATCGTTTTAGGGCGTGTATTCTTAATAAGGTTGAAAGCAAATGTCAAAATTAAGCAAGAAATAAATCTTACTATATATAATTATGAGAATGAGACAGTTTGGATGTTTGTTTATCACTCACGCTTCAATCATTGAACGGATCGGGATTAAACTTGGTACACATTAGGTTAGGTCCTGGAATAGGATATAGGCCACTTATTATCCCGGAAAATTGGTTAGTTCCCGAGGGAATAGCGATAAACGCCTAATAATGAATAAAACGATGTGTTAGTTCTTGCGCGGGCCTGGCTACCATTAACCGCCAACGCTTAGATTTGAGGTTTATTTTGTTTTAATCTGTAGTCAATAAGTTGTTTTATTCTGTATTAAGTAGTTGAAATTATCGTGTAATAATAAAATAGTTTCGATGTACGGCAAAAAAAATAGAACTTATAGCAAATACGTAAAATTTTAAATGCTTTCTGAACATATTTTGATTTGATTTAAGAATTTAGCTTCTTAAAGTAACAAAATAACACAGCAAACTAAAGCAAAAATACCGGCATCTCCTAAAATGTGAGAAAAGTCTCATGGCCACATGGTCACCCTATCTCGAACCAGTACTTTTTTAATGTCCCAGTTTTTACACATCACTATGAACCGCTGTAAGACGAGTTGCCAAATTGGATCATAGAGGGCGTTTTAATCTTAAAGCGCGATTTGGCTGTGGTCACGTCTCGATTTTATTACTGATCTGTGGCTTTTTAACGGTCGTAAATATTTGAATTTTCTTTTATGGTTTGGTGTACTTTGGTGGTTTATTTCGTCATTTTAAATTTTAAATATAGAATTTTAATGTTTACTTTATAACAGGGTGTAACAGTATTCAAGGTATCTATTTTGAAAATTTGAATTAAGATATTTTTCGTCACACTTGCACGTAAACAGTATCTAAACTCCAGGTTAACTTGACCGTAATGTCCCATATAAAACACTCGAGCTTTCTTTTTGTCATCAAACCCAAGGTCGGTAAGTTTTTTTTTAAATTTATAGGCAGGTCATGCAAGTTCAAGCAAGGAGTTTACACGCAATTGAAAAATTGTCGTTGCAATCTCGCTACATATTACTTAAATACTCAACTAATGTTCTTAATAATCGATTTTAATCGTTTTTTGTATCAAAACGTAAGTAACCCTTACCGTTTCTGAACGAAACATTTGTATAATCTGTGGTGAGGGCAAAAAGCCCGCCATGCGCTTTAAAATAAGTTCACGTATTTCGTAATAATAGTTGTGCTGACTTGTGTATTAAAGCTATAATTCATAATTATTTATTTACTCGCAAATGTGATGAAAAACGTATGTTTCACGGACGGTAGGAGAATTACGAACTTCTACCAGAGCCTCGATCGTAATTCCTTACTTACCGCCCTTAATACAAAATGCACTATTTATGAATGCATCGACCTTTGTAACAACCTTGTCTGTTGTAGTATAGGAACTTGAATGGTACAGAAACTATGGATTTATTTAAAAGAAAAAAATTAGGGGACAATGTCACACCAATTGACCCAGTATCAAACTAAGCTCTAGGCTTGTACTATGGTTACTAGACAACGATATAAATACTTAAATAGAAAAATAATACTTACATACATAGAAAACATCCATGACTCAGAAACAAATATTCGCGCTCATCACACAAACATCTGCACTTACCGGGATTTGAACCCAGGACCGCTAGCTTCGTAGGCAGGGTCACTACCAACTAGGCCAGCGCGTCGTCGAAAATGTTCTTATTTTGGATTGATGTAATAGCATAAATTGTTACGATATTACTATGTTTACAAGTCTCATCGAATCAATGAAGCAATTCTATTTTCTAATTTCTAATATCCTTGAAAGCTACTTGCGAATAGTTAAGTCAATATTATGCATATCAGATTACAAAAAAAAATGTCTTTAGAGTTTAGATCAGTTACTACCAGATAATTGTTGTTGAATAACAGTTATATTGTAAAAGGGATCGTATCATACTAATATACATATATTTTTATGGCATAGAGAAGGCAAACGATCACACAGGCCACCTGATGGTAAGTGGAAACTGTGACCCATAGACATTAGCATAAGACTGCAAATGCGTTGCCAACCCTGAGGACTAAGAGGGAATGCCTCCATGCTAGTCATTACACCGGCTGTCTTATCCCCAAACCGGAACACAACAATGCGAACACTGCTGTTTGGCGGTATGTTAATGGATAAGATGGTGGTAGCGATTCGGACGGACCCTGCAGAAGATCCTACCACCCGCAGAAAAATATAAGCTTAAAATACATAATAATGGGTCATAATACATAATGGTCATAATAATTATACATAAATTGTTTTATTTCTAAATGTGTAAACTCATCAGGTTTTTTTAAGAGGTCCTTGTATATAACCCGTAAGGTTAGGCTACCATCCTCAAAAGCTTTTATTACTCGTAATGTAGGTATTTTGAACTTTATACATAATTGTACGTACCCATTGTGTTAAACATAAATATAAAAGATAAAAAAGATAAAGATGTTTATTCAGTAAGTAGGCCGCACAGGCACTTTTACACGTCAAAAATCTACCAGCGCTTCGCAAGAGACCACTGCTGAGAAGAAACGCCGCAAGAAACTCAACAGTCAGTCGTTTTTTTAAATACTACTTATGATATTATACAGTTATAAAGCTTAACCTAGCATTATATAAAACAATGAATGTAAAATAAAATAAAAAATAAACATGTTCAGAATTTTTATAGGGAGTAAAAAATATATACTTACCTATGACAGTGCAAGACAACCACATACAAAGTTTCGACACATTCTCCTAACCTATAGCTAAAATGTACTATTACGTGTTTTGTTTTTTTGTTGTTTTATAAAGAGTATATTTGTATTGTATTGTAATATATAGGCTGTTTCCACATTATCCATTTTTTAACTACTACCGAAAATCAAATTCACGCGGTCACCGCAAAAACCTTACGATTTACAAACAAGGAACCGCCTTCGAGCAATATACACATACACGTACGAGTAGCTTAGTAGAAACGCTATTGTCATTGGAACAATGGAGGCATTATTTATAGGTTTGATGCTTCATTACGGCGATAATCTTTGACACGAATACTTTCTGAGGCATTGTTGGGCGGTTATGTTTGCCTATTAGGCGTTTTTCTTCCTGGTCACATACAGGGTGTGTGGACAGCGTGTTTAATGAATTTGATAAGGTGTAACGGTGTTTCGTATTAACCTTGTAGGAGCCACTTAAACAAGGTTGTAGTTATACCCTAGTCAAACCAGAGTTTTTTTTCCATTCCATCATCAGAGCGAAAGACATTTTGATTCTGATCACTTAACATACTAACAAAAAAAAAGTTGAATAATAGCTCGTATAAAACTCATTAAATTACAGTGACAAGGTTCGAGGATGGTTCTATAATTATAAAACTAGTTCAATAACAATTGTTAGTGATATTTTACTTAAAATGTCATCTAAATAAATTAATAAAATATTTATATGTAAATAAATAAATAAAAAATCAGGGGACCATATTGACACACAAATTGACGTGAGTCCCAATATCTAGACCTTATCCTTACATAAAAAAATGCTTTAGCCTTGAAATATCGAAACTCAATTCATTTAACGGTTCACTTCAGGCAGGCATTTTCAAGTGCAGGAGCTTCATTTTTTTTTGTGTTCACAAGTCCTAACCTAACCTACGTAACGAATGCTTAAGATAACCTGAAAACTATTAAGGTGTCAGCAGATATTAGCTTTCGATGAAATTAAATTCGGTGAAATGACACATTCGATGAAACGTTTATCGATATTTCAAGGGGATCCCTATTAAAAAAATGTATACTTAAATACATCGAAAATATCCAAAACAAATATTTGCACTATACCGGAAATCGAACCCGAGACCGCCAGCTTCGTCGGCAGGGTCTCTACCAACTTAAGATACTCGTTCCAGAGGACCCTGCCAAAATGCACTACGCTATCTAGCGTTTCTATTCGTTTCGTTTTTAACCCAATCGCGTCACTGGTAGATGACGTAATACGAACAGTCACGTGATCTATCAGTGACGCGATTGGTTGAAAACGAAATGAATAGAAACGCTGGTTAACGTAGTGCATTTTGGCAGGGTCCTCAGAAGCGTCGTCAATATAATATAGAAGTATGTCACACACGAATAAGCGCTGCCGATAAAGCTCAGTTCAACCACCCACATTATTCCTTAAGGACACCTCAAGGCATATCTGTCATCCTTATCTTATACCTTAGAGCCAAAACGAGACGTAAAACCTGTCAGAAACAGCTACGACGCTACTTAATTCTCGTCACGCGGATTTTTTATTCAAATCCTAACATAAACAGGTCTATAAGCGCCAGATTGCCCTGAAAATGAATGCTGTGAGATTTACAGAGAACTGCCTCTTACAATACAGGTAGGTAGCTACCAGTCTGGATCCGAGAGTAACTTGGTTGAGGAGCGTTTAGTCGCGGCAGGCGAGTCGAGTGGAACAGAAATGTACGATTAATTTAGTTCTAAACAAAAATAGATGATAAACACGCTTACAAAGTTTCATTTTATTATGAAAATAAAGAGAATATTTTATACGTTCGGTTGTATTGTTTGATGAAAATGATTTTAAATGAGGTAAGTACCCATTATTTATTTCAATTTATAGAAAGTTCACAAAAGTCATGATTCGGTATGCCCAATTAGTGGGACCCTACTTTTTTCTTTCTCTATGGCATAGAGAAGGCAAACGAGCACACAGGCCACCTGATGGTAAGTGGAAACTGTGACCCATACACATTCGCATTCACAAGACTGCAAGCCTAAGACTGCAAATGCGTTACCAACCCTGAGGACTAAGATGGAATGCCTCTATGCTAGTCTTTACACCGGCTGTCTTATCCCCAAACCGGAACACAAAAAAACAAACACTGCTGTTTGTCGAAAGGTTAATGGATAAGATGGTGGTAGCGATCCGGACGGACCCTGCACAAGGTCCTACCATCCGCAAAACGTACTTACTATAAGTAAGTCGTATTGTTGTCTAGTATCTACCCCTTATACAAGCATACATTTTAGTTTGTCACTAGACCATGTAAAACTGCCATCTGATATTCAGAATTAGAATCGGAATCAGAATCTTTACTTATTTACCTAACTAAAAATCTGCTTATTAGTACGATCCTTAGAGTCGTATTTATAAACTCATCTTAACTGAAGATGCTCATCACAAAACATATCGAAGAAAACTTCAAGCCATTGTAAAACGGGAATTACAGTACAGACTTTTAGTATTTTATAATCACAGTTCACAAGTTTATTTCTTCTAGCATTCACTGCCAAATTATCTGCCTCAGCTACTGTACTCCCATCTCTGACTCGCCTACCAACTTGCCCCAGTAAACTCCCCACCACAACACCACCCAGCCCGCGTCTCGTCACTCAGTGGCACTCAATAATGCATGCACCGCAGCCCCAGATCTGCTTTCACGGTGCACGCGAAAAAATGCACTGACGTCACTGTGTGAATGAGCCGTTAGGCGAGTGCATCGCAGGCTTGCTGTGACATGTCACTAGCTTCGTGGTTTAGTTTAGTCGCTGGTTTCTTTTTTATGGAGAAGGGAAACGAGCACACAAGGCTACTAATGATAAATGGGATCCGAGACACATTAAAATTTGCAATGTCAAGACTATAATCTTAAGACTGCAATCTTAAAACTGTTGCTAAATGAAATACCTGAATGCTATTCATTTAATCAGCTGTCTTATTCCACTCCGCAACACAGCAATACGGACACAACTGCTTGGCAAGAGTAACAACCTGTAATTGTGTTGACTGCATCTTTAATTAAATTCTCAATCATTCTAAATCGAGCTGATTAAAAAAACAGCTGTAGATTTAACTGTTAAAATTTTGTTACTGATTTAAGTAGGTAAAAGAGAGTTATAGTATCATTTAACAAAATTACTTTTGAACAGTAGAAATTCGCTTAACACCGACATGGGGTGAATTCGATAGCTATTCGAATAGCTTTGCTTAATCTACTAATCGAGTTGCATCGTTAAATAACAATTTCAAATTTCAAGTTCTACTCAGATTAAAATACACTCGATGCAAAGAGTTACTAAATTTCACGTAATTTTTTTTATGTCATAGAGATGGCAAACCAGCACACAGGCCACCTGATGGTAAGTGGAAACTGTGACCCATAGACATTCGCATTCACAAGACTGCAAGCCTAGGACTGCAAATGCGCTGCCAACCCTGAGGACTAAGATGGAATGCCTCTATCCTAGTCATTACACCGGCTGTCTTATCCCCAAACCGGAACACAGCAATGCGAACACTGCTGTTTGGCGGTAGGTTAATGAATAAGATGGCGGTAGTGATCCGGACGGACCCTGCACAAGGTCCTACCACCCGCAAAATATATGAATTAGTCATCTTGTTTTTTATAATACTTTTATTGCGGTAGCCGATTAAGTTTCCTAAACGAAGATCTTTGGTAGGCTCGTATCTAAGATAACTAACCTCCCCATTTTACACGAAGTTTCAATTTTAGATAAGAGAGGGCGTTGGCAGTGTTCCAATCGCATTTCAATCTAACTTTACAATCAAAAAGAGCCTATGTGGGCGAAAGTTTCGAGAACTTACGTCGTTTTGAAACTGGTTGAGGAAACGTTAAGACTTCAAATTTGGATTCAATGCGTTCAGGCTTGGATTGGTCTGGACGTGTAGCGTATGTAATTTTGCCCGTTAGTGTTTTATAGAATCAGAGCAAAATTTTATAACACGTACCTATTTATGCAACTGCCATGTAATGAGGCCTATTATGATTCCAGTGCCGGAGTTAGAACATGAGGCGGGGCTACACACAAATATAAAGCAATGTTTTGTTTTGAACAAAAAGCACTAGAACATTATTTAAGATCAGATAAGATTTTGATGGTCTTGCAAAATGACCACATCTTCGTTAGGTAACTTTTGCTTAAGAATAGCAGCTCCGCAGTGCGGGGCTTTATCGACTTTGCTAAGACAGAAAAATTGGACAAAGAAATGTGGTCATTTTGCGACTCGGACATTTATTTTGAGATGCCTACATAACAAAATTGCAACAATACACGATGGAACCTAATACTTCCAAGGTAAAAGGGCCCGTCCTCCATATTTTTTTTAAACAAAGTGAAATAATTATGCAGGTTAGAGGGAGGGGGTAGTTTTTAAAGTTTTGAAGGAAAACAATAGGCAAGTGTAATCGAATTCGATTTTAAATATAATTGTGCGGCTCCGACTCGCACTTTACTGGGTTTTTATATTGATTGTATTTGTATTTTTCCGTGTTTACATACAAGCATAAGCAATATTAGTATGGATTATTAATAAATTGCTTGTACAACATTAAAGTTCTTCTAATAACTGAATATATCCCACGTACAACCTTGGGCTTGTTTGGGTACTTTTCACACCCCCAGCGCTGTAGCCGCGTCTCGAGTGGTCTGGCGCGTGCCTTATCTATACATGTTATACGTATGTAAGTGGTAGTTACCGCAATTTTGAAAGTTGAGCTTGTAGCTTGCATATAATAGCTTTTTATTTATTTACAGGGGATATTAGTATTTATTATAGCTTTTAATAGAGCTTAGGCCGATTTATGAGCTGTTAATAACTGCCAAGCTCCAGGCAAAAGGGACAGAGCTATTAATATGACTGCTATAATTCTGTCTCAGCGTTCCAAAGAACAACAGACGGACGGACAGGCGAACATAGTGAAACTATAAGTTTTCTTTGTGTACTACGGAACCCTAAGAAGAACATCGGGACACTATTAATGCTTAAGTAATTTAATTTCATATTCGACAAAAAAAATAACTACAGTATGAATGTATTTGAAAATAATTTCTCCAATAATACTCGTCGTATGAAAAACACAAAAAGTATTGTCAAATCACTGGCCGTCAACGAAATAAAACAAAAAAGCCTCACACATCAAAATAACTCTAGCGTAAATTATGCACATATCTTAATACCAACGCAAAACATTCAAAATTGAATACCATTTTCAAATTTGTCCGCATAACCAATTTGTGGTCACAGACACCGTATCAAAATGATACGTTGTTAGCAGAAAATAGAGTCCAATTTTGTTAGGGGGGTATTTATTAGGTGCAAAACGTACCTTGATTGGTGTAGGGAGGGAAGTGTGACAAATTGTCTCGCAATTAGGAAAATGGTGTACAAAGATTTAAATTAAACTTTCATACAGGTTGATACCGTGGTGAATTTGGTGGTGAATTAATAGCCAGTTTAACTGAGTTAAAAATTGGGAGCAATTTGTTAGACGTCGTTTGGATAGTAAGTTTTAGAAATACAATATAGAGTGGGTTTTAGGGCGTGATGTGTATTACAGGTGAATTATTTAAAACTTTATGCAGCCTTGAATAAAGTCAAAGTTAGAGTTCGTTGGCTGTTCTTGTTTTGAGTAGATTTTATTATCAGTTTTCTATTAATGTTCCCTTAGTAATCAAAAACATACAAAGGTTAACTAAATGCACTTATCTAAAAACATTGGAATTCAACGATTAAACTCGAAGAAAATATTCGTAATATTTTTTGTTCCTTTATATTAGTTTTAATGATGACTTCACAAAAACACCAGGTAATTTTAATAAAAACACATATTTTCACAAAAAAAAAAACTAAATTAAAAGAACTTTAATTAACAAAGACCATGAAACCCAACCAATCCCAAGTAATTACCTAACCCAGGCTAGCACTTAGGCATCGAACCTACGCCTAACTAAGCAACAAAGGGTCGCTTCCGTGCGCTTACCCTTCGCAGACGTGATCGCCGCCTGATTACCACCCCCCTCACCTGCACCCCCTTAAATATCCAGTTTGCAATCCACATTGATAGTTTGAGCTGGTGGATAGTAAAAGAGTTGGCAAAGCTAGCGATACATTTTATAGCGTTATTTTTTTTCCTTAAGGTTTATGGAAACGATGCTCACTCACAACGCCTCATGAAGAAGACCCAATAATGCATGTCAGTTGTCCCCGGCTAATAAATTTGAGCTTTGTTAGTTTTAGAAGGCCATTTTTATGAACTGACGTTACAAGTTCAAGTCGCTTAAAGTAACAGATATTAATATACTTTTGCTCTGCCTTTGACTGCCCTGCTAATGTGCTATAGTTTGAAATTTCACTTATTACTTACATATAAGACGACCACGATTGCAGTCTCATACCTACATATTTTTATTTCACAAAAAATACAAATCTACGCTTATCTCCCTGCGTTGGCAAGGCTAACATCACCCTCTAATTGTGACAATGTACCGCCCCGATCGAGTGAAATCAACCAAATCGTCTGCCTGCGACGCGCTGGCTGCACATGCTATTTGTTAACACCCTGTATGTTGCGTATCGCGTGTTCACATTGTGTAGAGGATGATTTTATGCTTTAATAATTAAATTTTGAAAGACCAAAGTCTACTGGCGACTTGTGTTACGATCCCGCGATAATTGCGGACGGAATGCGCCTTGTTACTAATTCAAAACACAAAATGATAAGTTAAACAACAGTTTAAGATAAAATAAATGGGAAAACCTTAAAATTGCGAATTACGTATATTTTTCCAAATATTCATTTGTCCAAAATTTCATTTTTCCGAAAGCTATGTTATGCTGTAACTATATGAGATTAAATGCATGAGTTAATTGCTAAACGTAGGTTAGGTTAGGTTTGATTTATACGCCATATCCAAAAATAAAGTCGTGTATCAAAACATTTTATTCGGAATTATGAAAATAACCCAAAATAAATAGCTACAAAAAATATAAACTTGGTGGAGGTACCTCAGGCACGCATACGTATCGTGCGTTGACACTTGAACCTCGCCTTTTGGCGAATACAATTTGACAGTTCTGAAAAAGGTCACTGGAATTTCAAAACACGAAGATATAGGGTGTTATAAGTTTAACGTGTGTATATGTATGTGCTATCAAAGATCTCAAACGGATAATCAGAATCGAATGCTTTTTTTAAACTAGTTGAATCAGGGTGTCTCTTTGTGAAGCTTAGTTAAAAATTAAAACTAACTAAATATAATAAGTTCCTAATACGTCAAAGACATCTTCACTCCTCAATTCCAATGAGTTGTGCAGACATTCTTTTTTAACCTGTGCTTGTGTCCCATTGATGAGCAACAGCCTCCCCTCTGCCTCTCCTTTCATCCCTATGAGCGTGTCAAACATAAACATCTCCTTTTGTATTATGCGTATAGACGTATACAACGGAATAACCTTAATAATATGCTTACCTTGAGTATATTGCATGCTATTAGGGTCGAGCAGCCATCGGCGCGCGGTCACTTCCAGCACACACAATTGTATTCACTCACCTGGAACAAGAAACAGGTCTAATAAGGACCAATTTTGATCACCAGATAAATGTTATCTGAAAGTACCCAAGCAAACAAACACAATTCCGTGAGTCAAGGTATCACTTAAAACAAAGTACAGACGGTACAAAGTTAACACCGGAATGGTTGCTACTCAGCATGGTGACAAACTTACATGACTTGACGCAGGTTTTTACTAGAGAATTTAATAGAAAAGAGAAGAGAGCGTTGCTTGTCAATCAGATGTCTCAACTTTATTAGTTTGAAGTAAATAAATAGCTAATGTTTACTTCAAACTTAAGAACTGTGCTAGTTTGTGTATGTGTGTGTGTGCAAATAGTTAATATGATATAATAAATAAATGCTAAATTAATAGTAAATGCTATAAACACCGGACTTCTGCTAAGATAAGTGTTGGCCAGTTGGATATTATAAGTCCTCTATAGGTATAATGAGTTAAAAAACCCGTAGGCAATGACCAGCATTACCATTGGTAATACGTGACAGCAATAACAGCTGTAACGTAATTTTGAAATTACGTTATCGAGTAATGAGTTTCAAATTTGGAACATCTTCCAAAATTAACACAATTTAAATAGGCCCAATTCGAATATCAATTGAAACTTCAACAATTTGTAGGACAATATCGTACGACATTTGATTTCAAACGACATGAGAATAGAGACTTAGGTAGTCTATCATTTTTTTTAAAACATTACGCAGCACAATTTTGTTTTGCCGCCATTTTCGTTATAAGTCGTCGGCTTATGAACCAATCTTAGAGAACTTACAATATGTGTGTAGATAAAGGAATGCATAAAACTGTACATAATTAAGCCATAAAACACAAGTGTGATCTTATTATGAAACTGGCCTTTGGCTTGTTTCATAAAATCACACTCGTGTTTTAAGGACTCTCATTATGTGTCAATAGTGTGTGTAGTTAGTTAGTTGTGTGATGGTAGCACCTTGTGCAGGGTCCGGCCTGACCGCTACCACCATCTTATCTATTAACCCCCCGCCAAGCAGCAGTGTTCGCATTACTTTGTTCTGGTGTGGGGATAAGACAACGGGTGAAATTACTAGCATAGAGGCATTCCATCTTAGTCCTCAGGGTTGGCAACGATTGCAGTCTTGATAATTTAGTGTTGTGATTTCAAATGTCTATGGGTCTCAGGTCCCACTTACTATCACGTGGTCTACGTGCTCGCGTGCCTTTTTTTTTGACATAAAATATATTTATAAAAAGAAACATAACCTTCTATTTCATTTTATTTGTTAATGTGGCCTAAATTATGGCCTTAATATATTTAACAGCGCTTTCGTGTCCGTAATTGTACTAAAATTGGCTACCACTTTGACAAAGACTTTGGTATCTTCATCAAGCAGTAAAGGAAAATAATTCATGAAAAAGTGAGTCTGTTTAAAGGGTATTTATGAAAAAAAAGCAGATTGAAAAACTTGACGTCTAATTGAAATGTTCGTGCAAGAGTCAGGTAAAGGTGGTCAAAACAACTGGGATTCCATTCTATTCGGCAAAACCATATGGCTTTTGAGATGTTAACGTATTTTTAACGTTACCATAGCTCTTATTTCACATCACTAGACCGTTTTTGCTGGGAGCTAAACACAATACGATGACCTGTCATAAGCAATATGGGTTTACCAAGTGGAATAAAGCCCCTGGAATGCATCAAAGCACCTCATTACCGTCTCCCATCGCAGGTGTAAAGCTGCGCCCGTTAGGTTTTAGCTGGACTATATTCAAAGTAGCTAGGGATGTTCATGTATATCGATATAAATTAAAACTTCCTACACGTCTGTTTTCTAACAGTTTCTTAATCACTACTATTATAGGTCGGCAGACCTCGCCAATTGTGATGTATGTTTTACGCGTTCGCCTGTGTCACTCCAGCTTTGGTAGATTGAAAGAAAGAAGAAAAGAAAAATAAATCATTGCAATTTCATTTGGCCACCATGTTTTTTCTGTCAGCCTACTTATGTGATGATATAATATTACCATAATGCTAGTAATTTCTCCAGTTGTCTTAATACTACCAAAGCGCAAGAAAAGAACAGGTTCCTTAGTCTACTTTGTCTCTACACTTAAAGATAAAAGATAAAAGATGTTTATTCAGTAAGTAGGCCGCACGGGCACGTTTACACGCTTACACTGAGAAGAAACGCCGCAAGAAACTCAACAGTCAGTCGTTTTTTTAAATACTACTAATGATATTATACAATTATAAAGCTTAACTAAGCATTATATAAAACAATGAATCTAACATAAAATTAAAACAAAAATATATTTAAGCGTAGCTTGAGCAGGAAAATGTGTCAAAACTCAGACTTTTCATAGGGAGCAATAAGTTATTTTAAAGTTTTTAATTAAAAACAAGAACAATCATAAACAAGATTACATGTAAAAAACAATTAGTTGTGTTTCTAAACTTTAACAAAACAGCGTACTTTAGAATTAGAATTTCCGTACAACTGAACTACATCACCTAAAATAAAACACAAAACCAACAAATTTGCATCACAATTTGGCTCGAAACAACACCGACAAGCCTCTGCTCCTGGCAGTCACACAAACAAACAGGTGTTCCGAGCCAAGCGGAGCGCATAAATATAGCAAAACACAAAGTTATCGATGCCACTAAGCCGCCTTTATTGACTGCAAAGCACAACCCTAGCGAAACAGCACAACCGTACCAACCTGCAAGCAAATTCCAACTCTATGTTTCAGAAATAAGATTAGTTTTATCTTGACTAGTAAATTAGGGTTGTCGCGACTATTTTGACCGCTGCGTTTTGCAATAATGACACACTGACAGCACGGCGTGCACAAAGTGCGTTTTGTATAGTTAATCGATATTCTGATATTGAATCTGAATACAAACTGCCTTTAAGTATCCGGGATACGTGATTTGCCGGGAAATTGCGATAATCAGGTTTTACCGTGGACTCTAGAAGGAGACAGTTTTGCTTGCAATATCGATGGCCTGGCATGGTGGGCATTTTGAGGCATATTGTGTTATTGTATTTCCTGTGCCGTTTTTCATTAACAAAATATGTGGCTTTGATTTTAATATTGGCGCTTAACTTTTAAGCAAACATAATATGCTGTACCATGATAGGGATACCTTTTTGAAGAAATTTATTTATACCAAAAATAGTAAAAAAATAGTGAATAAATATAATTATGACGTCGAGTTGCGTTTTCAATCAGAATTTTACTACGCACCCGATAAGCAATATAGGAAAAATGCTACTGATGTTTCCGACCAAAAACGATGTTGTAACTATAAAAATAAAAACAATTAACTAATAGTTATTTATGTGACTGGTGCATAATGAGAGGCATTAATTAATACACGAGTGTGGTTTTATGAAACGAGCCGATAGGTGAGTTTCATAATAAGATCACACGAGTGTTTTAATGCCTAATTATGCGTACAGTCGCATACATAACTTTATCTACATGCATGTCATAAGTTTTCTACAATATGTGAGAAAATTGTACCATGTTGCCTTGTATCTTAAAGAACCTGCATCTTAATGTTCACTTTAAAGTTTCGGTGACCGAAACTTTAAAGTGAACATTAAGATGCAACTACATCAATAACCGATACTTTAATGACATGTAATACTTTAATGTTAACATTAAAGTGCAACCACAGATACAGGTTTCTTAATATAGGCTGTTTGCTTATCGTTTCTAAACATATAATAGGGAAGTTATGATATGGATGTAGATAAATAGAAATTTAATGGATTTATTTAAGCGTTTCTGATCGATCAGCACTATAATGTGTATTTATATATTCATATACGAATTTTCAAAACCATTCAAAATTAAAGCAAATTTAAAACATATCCTACTGTTAATCTCTCATAAATTAATACAATAACAAAACGCGACTTCCTTTACATGTATTTTTTTCATGTAACTAGTGTCAAACGTAAAGTTACTAAATCTAAAAAAGAAAAAAAAAAGTGACAGCCGGTATTTTGTCTTGATGTCAGTATTTTGTTGAGTTTGGTTTGTCTATTGGCAGGGTAAAAACGTGATATACTTTTTGTTTTCAATCTGGCATATATTTTTTTTTTAATCCGCTTACACCCGCGACTGTTTATTCTGTCTATCTTAATCCCTTTTTCATTTCAGGCAGTCACGTATTGAAAATATATATTTACGACTATTAAAATTCGTTATGCTTTTCAAATTAACTTGAAGTTTCCAAATCACCCTGTATTTGGTTTCTTACAGTTCCATGAGGTCCTATGAACCAACGTCCTCCCGAGATACAGGGCGTCCTACAATAAACATCGAGTAACTTCCTATTCTCAAGGACTGCGATCTAATTTAACTTGTCCTTAGCGAGGCGGACTCAGCAAAAATTCATTATTAATGCAACGAACCTCTTAACGGCGGGCGCTTTAGCAGCGATTTTCCCTATTTAATGGTCTGTCATTTGTCTTATTTAGGAGTATAGAGAGAAAAAATAATTGGCGACAACTAAACAGTTTCAATTTGACGCATTGTAGGATTTTATGTGATCTCCCTTATTATTTTTTGTGTTTTTTTTTTTAATTATTGTATTTAATTTTAATTTGACATCAGATCTGGAGACTTTACATCTCCAAAATTGACCGTGGAGACACACTATCCTGCTCAAGCTACGCTTGAATATTTTTTATTTTTTGTTTTATGTTAAATTCATTGTGTTCTATAATGCTAGGTTAAGCTTTATAATTGTCATAAGTAGAATTTAAAAAAAAAACGACTTTCTGTTGAGTTTCTTGCGGCGTTTCTTCTCAGCAGTGGTCTCTTCCGAAGCGCTGGTAGATTTTTGACGTGTAAAAGTGCCCGTGCGGCCTATTTACTGAATAAACATCTTTTATCTTTATCTTTTTTATCTTTTATGGGATCGTCGGAGAAGAAGGCCTTCCTCTCAACTCAAAACGGCGCCACTCCCATTGCTAATTGGAGTTTAACAAACACTTGTTCACATTAGGTGTTACAGACAGCCTGTATGGCGGCGGAGGAAACCGCAGCCCACGTAATCATGGAAAGCCTTGAGGTGGCAACATACCGGGCACGTCACCTCGGAACACCGAGATCACTACCAGATGCCGTCATCATTAAGGGTCTGCTAGGCTTCCTGGTAGAACTGCGTTGGCAAGAGTAGTACCAGTAACTCAGCACGCAAAAAAGGCGCATACATTAAGTCGTCGAGTTGCGGAAAACAAGCCCGCTCTAACCTTTAACCTATAGGATGGACGGAAACGCAATTACCGTCTTTTCCTTTAAACAATCGCTAAGCTAGTGTTCACATTGTTGTGTTCTGGAGTGGGGAAAAGACAGCCGGTGCAAAAACTAGCATAAGAGGCATTCCATGTTCGTTTTTGAGCGTTAGCAGTGCATTTGCAGTTGTTGGATTACAGTCTTGATGTTGCAAGATGTCAATCGGTCTCAGATCAACCAAGCCATGAACAAAAAAAAATGGTTAGTATCGCTTGGTTGTGGTATAGTGCCATTTGACTATTTTTTTTCTGGAATGGACTTACTAAAAAAATGCCGTCGTGATGTTAAGAAGTCATACTCTTGTTAGTCAAAAAGTTTGACTAGGCTTTTGCTTAGCTTTTCACGACTTAATTCAGAAGTTTCGTGTACATTTTGGTGATTATTTTCTACACACTTTACCTCAGTACTTATAACAACTTTATATTTCACTGTCTATTTCTGTATATTTTTCAGTATGTGGATAGATATAAAGCGGTAGGCCTAACAAGAGATGGTTTCTGTGAAAATTAATATAAGGAAGAAGGAAATGACGATTGATAGGGATGTGTGGAAGAGGCGAGGGTGGTTATTATACAGTCACAATGCATAAAATTGAGGCAATAGGATTTTGTTAGTAAAGCTAAAGCCGTTTAGAATAACAGTTATTCTAAACGGCTTTAGCTTTACTAACAAAATCCTATTGCCTCAATTTTATGCATTGTGACTGTATAATAACCACCCTCGCCTCTTCCACACATCCCTATCAATCGTCATTTCCTTCTTCCTTATATTAATTTTCACAGAAACCATCTCTTGTTAGGCCTACCGCTTTATATCTATCCACATACTGAAAAATATCCTCGTACTTACTTAAAATTCTTCACGTTCAATTTTTTACACTCTCTTCTACCACAGGCGGTACTTTTAAACAGCCTCTAACATATTCCTTCCTTATCCTATCCCTGCGTTACTAACACTCTTGATTTAACTAATTATACAACTAACCGCCAGCAAACGCGCCGAGCCCCACGCGAAGCGTCGCGGACATCGGGCGACGTTCGCAATCCGATTATAAAATAGACTGTAGCATTATAATTGTTTTACTCGCAAACATATAAACGGTCTGTTACAATCCTTAACGCAATTAGATAACTTTGGAACTTTGCCGTGATCCGGGTTAAATATGATTTTGTTTGTGAAGTGGGGAGTCTTGAAAAGGGTATTAAAGATTTGGAGTCAAGTCTCCTTGAAGGAATCCAGTTTGTCAAGCTGTTCTGATTGGACTATCATTCGGATGAGGGTGTTCGTTAAGTCTTCATATTACCAGGAGTTCAGAACATGTAAGGGTCTGCTCCGGACTGGCTGGTACGTAGTAATTGAAAATTAAATAATGATGACTATAGAAACTCAAAAGTATTGTATTTAATTTTTCATCACACTTGCTCGTATATGGTGTTATTCCATGCCTGTATACAGAAGGACAATGGCCTAAATTGTTCCCGCGGGAATAATGGCGAGTTTGTCATTACTCCCTAGGGAGTAATGACTTTCTTTTTAAAATTTGCAACTCTTTCGTACATCATTTCTGACTAAGGAGGTTTAATTTTCAGCCAAAAATTAAATCGGTTTCTAATTTCATCTTTAAAAATTAGCTATAGACTAACTTACATTACACAAAACGTATACGCTTCATTAAACTTCATTATTTTTATACCTATTTCAAGTTTATATCAACATTTATCATTAATTTTAGTAATTATACATTTTTATCAAATTGGCTAAATCTGGCTCGAATCCAGGTCGAAACTAAACGCAGTTATTATCTGTGGTAGAGGTCAGTAAAAAAATATCGTTTCCATTTACGTTCCCGTTCGTCAAAAGTTATTTCTTTGTATTTTGCAGAGTTAAAGTGTTTTCTCTTTGTTTTTTTTCCTCGCAAATGTGATGAAAACCATTGTGTGTATCACAGGCAGTAAGGGGATTACTAACTCGAGTCATTAAAAGCCCTCCGCCTTCGGCGTCGGGCTTCTAACACTCTCGTTAGTAATTCCCTTCATACTACCCTTGATGCACAATGTACTATTGTATACTTAATTTGATCTCTTTCAAAATGATCTCAAAATAGTAGCGATATTATTTTAGGTATTGAATAGGTATTCTGTTTAGTTAATTTTAACGCCTTCGATCGCCATGTGTAATCTCCCTGGTCTCACTGAAAACCAGCGCCTGTGAAGGTATCAACCACATTCAGAGGCATAAAGCTGAGCTAATAAAAAATAAATGTAAATACATATTTTATTAGGTTAGTAGGTTAAGACATTTTGTTTGTAAATTGTTTCCTTTTTATGAGCCAAATAAAATTCATTTCATATGTAGCGTTAAAAGCTTTGATGCGTACGAAAGGGTAAAATGCGATAAAATATAAAGATTTGAGTTAATCATTACCAAGATAAAAAAGTAAAAGCACATTTTTGCAAGTACGAAAACAGGTTCATTAAATAATTCAGAAAGTTCCTTCCTCTATTGCAACCCTTAAAGTGACTCATTTATAAACTGATTTAAAAAAAAAACTACATGATTGACCAATTGGCGAAAAATATCTGTGGTGAGCAATTTCGCTCGCCTTTAAAATAATCTATACCCAGAATTCAACATTACTGTTTCAACAGTCTCTAGAAACGTTTCATTTAGATAACAATCTCTTCTCAGTTGCAATCTTAGTTTATAAAGCACTCCATTCCAGCTTTCAACTCCGACTAAGTAATGAGAAATCTTCTTTAAACTAGTGTTTGACTAACCCAGTAACAGGATGGTTTACTATTTTTGCTGAGTGCCAAAATTTGCAAGTCAAATGCCAAAAACAGTTTTCAGTGTTTGAAGTTTGTGGAAATATAATTTATGTTTCATTTGAGCGACTGTTTTGGTATTTGCGTGGTCTATGGTTTGACTATGTAAACGTATATGACGTGTATAAGGAATTATTAGATGCTTTGTAGGGTTTTGGACATAAAAAATATGCCCGCGTTGGCACAAAATATGTTTTAATAGCGGATATTCTAAACAAAACAATAAACTAAACAAAACAATAAAAAATCTTGTCTCGATAAATGAATGGTTTTTTATTAACTTATGTTTTTGTTTTTGATCTATTGAATATTGGTTATGTATTCATAGTGCCAAACCTAAAGCTAACAACTAATAATAAAAACTACAAGCTTTTTGAAATTAGAATCATTTATATTATAACATGAACCGTTTCAATTGCCAAAAAACGTTTAACAATATAACGTTCTAATTTAATATTACCCGTTTCAATCTATTTCTGACATCTGAAGTTTAATGACCGACGTAAGGTTAGACAACTGACAGCCAAAAATTTCAATCCTACAATAAAGAAAGCCTGTAAATGAAAAGAAAATTCTACGCATTGATACATTCTAAAAAATAAGTGACGTAATAAGAGCACCACCTTCTTTGACATTCCCTACAAATCACATTTCACCTAGCATTCATTAAAGATAATCCAAACCCGAATGTCTCCATGTACAGTCACACAATACTGGTTGACAATTAGTCGCGTCTGGGAAGCCTTTTCAACGTAAGCCGGTGCCAGACGCCTCTAGCGCTTTTATTTCGTCTCTATGTACGTATAGACAAGTAAGCATGGAAACTAGATGTGTCTGAAAGTCTGAAGGCGTTGGATGTGGATGATATTTTATTTAATAAAAAGTAAGTAAGAGAAAGAAAGGCATTAATTCACTACACAGAAGACACAATAGACAAATAAAAGAAAACAAACAATGTGACAGGAATAGCATGGAGTGTGTGTCCTTGATGTAGCGAATCAGATACTGGCTCAGCCAGTATTTAATTATGCTGAGGTGCCAGATACCTACAGCCCTCATTTTCAACCAGTATCTTCTGGTCACTCATGGAACGCTGCACGAACATTTTATACTATGCATTGTGCTAAATACGCTCAACATACTAATATGTATAGGTACGTGTAAAATGTGTAGTATGCTGATGCAATTGTACATGGATGACGTTACGAAGTGATTCATTTCTCTTGGGAAGTCGAGTTCCTGGGGGGGTTATTATGACATAGCTATGCAGTTCAGTTTACGCTCAGGGAAACGAACAGCGCTATGTGGCATCTACCTGCTCTGTCTTTTGCACTCGCTGTAAAATGAACTATATAGCTATATCATAATAGCCCCCTGAAGTTCTGGTATGCCATAGAAAAGGCAAATAAGCTCACAAGTTTCTTTTTTTATAGCACAGGGAAGGCAAACGAGCACACAAGTTAATAGACAGTTGCAATCTTAAGACTGAAAACGCGTTGTTAGGTGCTGGGGACTATGATGTCATGCCTTTATTCTAGTAATTTCACTGGTTGTATTGTCCCCATACCGGAACATAATAATGCAGATAATGCTGTTTAGCAGTAGGTTTAAGAATGAGATGGTAGAGACAATCTGGACGGACCCTGCACAAGTTCTTACCGCCACTTAAACGTAACCTGATTGTAAGTAAGCGCTGTGGATTGTCAGGTATTTGCAACAGTGATTGTTAAATAAATGAAAACTTGTTCATTACCTGGCGCTCTTAATAATTTCGGGTATTTATTTTTTGAGCATGATGATTTGTTTTTTATGGAAAAGGCAAACCTGAGTGCAGTACACTGGCCTGATGGTAATCAGACACTCATGCGAATAAACATTTCAATCATGCGAGACTTTAAACTACCAATTATTTATTTGTCATTAAGAAACTTGTTGCAAGGTCCTTCCAGTTTCGTATATCTCTCTGCTGTCCTATAGAAATGTCAGTGAATTCTTGCCATTACTCATGTCATACACTTTTAAGGCTTCCACGGAGTTAACTCTTTCTGTAAAAATCTTCTGCGGATATAACCAATTACAAAAGCCAATATTCACGTTAACGTTTACAGTGACTTGTTAATTTTAAAAGACTTAGATAATGTTTTAGATCAGGAACATAATCTGTTTTTAAGTGACCGGTATCCTTATAGACAACAAGTTTAACAGCAGGCAAGCTTTTAAATCCCAAATCTTTCATCATCAGAACTGTGGTTTAACTAGTGCCTATGACACTCTTTAGATGTCACCAATTTAGCGATTCCCTTTACATTGAAATCTATTAAGGCGTTAAAACTACAAGAGGTTTAAAAACACGTTTCCATAAAATATAAAAATACACCATGAAACTTCGTCTTAGTAAAAATAACGTGGCACATCTTTACTTTTTTCATCTAGCTTCACAATATCCCGACACACACGCTTCAGAAAATAAAAGTATACCAGCTTCCTGTCACGATTATCTAGCCCCTTCATCTCCTAAACCACAAAGCGATCTCATCACGACCCATCAATACACAGCTTGACACAAGGACCTATTTTTACTTTGCTTTCTCATCATTATGAACCACTTTGCCTAGGAACTATCGGGGTCTGGCTACAGCTAGGCTGACTGTTATACCGAAGCGTATTTTGTATGTTTCAAAATGAACAAGGTTTATTTAGTTCATTCAAAATGGATAAAATGCAAATTTTTTTTTGCTTTTATGTACGTAAAATCGTGAAGTAAATGCACAGCTTGCTCTTAAAACGACTAAATTACAATATTTACAAAAAACTGCTAAACAACCACGAACAAAATGAACGAACGAGTCTGTTGCAAATAATTGAATGTTTAGTAAAAAACCATAATCTGACTTGAAATTATTGAGATTTCGTTGACTTTCCATGGATTCCATGACCAGAAAAAGACAATTTTTATGGGATTACCTCTCTGATTTGCTTTAGGTACGCTTCAAAAAATAATCATGAAATCGGTTAACATACAAACAAAAATCAGACACATTGAGAACCACTACCTTTTTTGAGTTTTAAATATATACGTTAAAAATATATTATTTAATTCCCATAATTATTTAACAACAAAAAACCAAAGTTCCCTAATCCAAAACTACACCACAATCTTCCTGCAATGCCATAATATTCTCTAACGACGGTGTGACTCTCAGCCCTTGCTTTCGCGAGTGCAAACATGTTCGCTGTAGGCCGTTGTTTGGTCTCCGCCGTTGTCTTGGGCTGTTTGCCGAGGACCGTCTCTTATAACAGTTTTGTTTGCCTGCTTTTAGTGTCTGGCTAAATTAAATGCGGTATTTCATCCAGAAATTATCAAATGGGAAAATGAGTAAATAGGAATGTTGGAAGAGGACGGCCAAGGGGATCGTTCCAAGATCAGATCGGTGACGTATTAAGAAAGGGCCAGGTCAGGAGACTCTTAACCGACGTTACTCATGAGTGTAAAGGAAGCGAGGGAAGTTTGGATCGTAGCAAGTGGAAGCAAGTGGAAGGAAGTGGTGCTTGCCAACCCCTACGGGAAAGAGGCGTGATTGTATGTGTGTATGCATGTATTATCGTATGCGTAAATTGAGCCCAAATGCTAATCCATTATTATTGCCTAATATTATTTCTACTTATTCCTCAAAAGCCGGTACCTCAAGTTCTTAGAAAACAAGGGTTTTTATAGCATTTAAGTAATGGTTAGTTTTTTATGGCGAGTCCTAGTTTCAGAGCTTATATAACTTATTGAACATACGGATTTTCATAAACATAGCTAAGAAGTACCTAAATTAAACTAACGTTACATTAATAAAACCGTGGTTCATATATTTAGAAGCCACAGACATCCACACAATAACACAGAAAGACACATATTTTTGTAAATTATGACAATTTTTTTTCACTGTATGCAATTTCTGGTACCTCTATATTTATTCTGTTAATAAGCAGACTGTATTTGTCTGGCTCTACAAATAATACCTAGTAAACATAAAATTTTATCGCCAGACAAAACTACTGCAGATATGAAAACCAGACAATTTATTACGTTTAAGCCATCCACTAAGCCACACAGTTGTAAAACTGTCAACAATCCAGCGGATACATCTGTAAAATTCACTGGAATATAACCCCGCACCCTTTCGACTTCGAAAATTTCAGGCGCGCATAAAATTTAAACACATACGTTTCCCAAAATAAAGGTTCGCGAAACAAATGTCGTCGGCGATTCTTTCTCACGGTCCCCGCGTCTTTACGCAAAAGGCTTGCCGTAAGATACAGGCTTATTCGGTATGTTACCACACTAGTCTCGTTTCTTTGAAAAGTGCTCTTTTTTCAGCTGCTGATTTATGAATCCTTTTATGAATATTTTGGCTAACCATCGTTTCGGTTTTTTGATCTTGTAACTTCCTATAACCTGTGTTCTAGCCTAGACAACCAAATGAGTTACTTTTAGACGAAATATTTGTATGGTTTTTCATATAATCAGATTTGTAACACAGAAGCACTTCTGAAGAATGCCTAGCGTTTCCCTAGCCTCCATCATCCTTGTCTTTATCTCATTCTTTTCATGGCGGCGCAGCACCTACTTTTCTTCCAACCTTGACATGTATTAATTTATCCGCGTATCTAGCACTTGGTACTTCATATCTTAAATCGCCAACTTCTCTGCCTCATGTCTATGGAACTACCTCGAGTAAGTTGCTATTTTTCCCATCTTAAAGGCTTCTAATATCGTACCCGCCCCAGGCCGGTTGTCATTTGTCTGCCGGCTGTACGCAAACTTTGCCGCACTGTTTGAAAGCACTACATTATATCCGTTCCTCTTTATCGTCTACGTCTTGGCTAGTTAGGGGAAGTTTATCGATAAGTGTTTCTGTTGTGTTGTATTATGATCACGTTGCTGTAACACATTTATTTCATTGATTTTTTATTGTTGCACTTGTTGCACTTTGAAGTCATTTGCTACGTTGTTTAAAAACATTGATGATTATTTTGCTGAGTTTTTTATATTATTTTCATTTCCATTATTTCAGTTCCAATTAATTTAAAAGAAACTTCTATTACAATCAGAAAAATATATTTGAATTTAAATAAAATAATTAATTAATACTCATTCCAAGAGAATTTTATTCATTCTTTGTGTAATTACAGTCTGGAAAGTTTGAGAGCTCTCCAGTGAATTAGCGATCGGAATAATTCGATTTTAAAATTGAATAATCAGTACAAATAGATTGGAATAATTCAGAACAATTAATTAAGACCTTGGTAGTCGCTCGACCTGTTGAAGTTTCTTTCAAGGTAGGATGTCTCGTTTACGTGAAATTAATTACTATTTTGATTTATGGCTTACGAGAAGTATTTAGAGCTAATTGGTTAATTCCCTGACAGATTTCACCACATAATTTAACGCTTTATCAATAGAATGAAGTCACTGGGGTTTTAATAAACATATTTTTTGTCTTTTGTTTGCGCCACGTGGTATTCTTATACCTATATTAGACAAACGTGTTTCATTTCTTGGTATACTTAATATATTTTTTAAAGTTATGAACTAGTGTGTACTTCCAGCGGAAAAAAACAGCATTATTTAATTATGATTAGATTCTTTAAAATACTGTGGTAGGTATCAAGTATACATAAAAAAGCAGTTTAACGTTATATAGTTTCGTTTTCTAGATTAAAACATACCTTACTTAAATTTGAAGATCATCGATATACATAATCCTACACTTTTCACATCCCTACGAAGCAAGACTCCGCACTTTCTTACACAGTGGATTTCTTTTTAATACCCACATTTAAACTCGGGGAAGTGAGCACATGTCGCCTAACAAACTTCGCGTCCGCTCACCTACTGAATGCTGGAGTTATACCTACTAAACCTATCTTAGCTCGGAATGGAAGTAAAGTGAGGTTGATATTTTGGTAGAAATATTATGGCGAACAAGGAAAACTACATACATATACATACAAAAACTCACGCCTTCATTTCTAGAGTGGGGTAAGCAGAGCTATCGAAATACTAACAACTCTATCGAACTATCGAAATACAAAAATGTTGATTATGCAACCACATTTTGCACAAGTAATATCTATTAAACAAATATAAAAAAATAGAATAACAATAAAAGAAGCAGATCCTCGGAAGATATGAGAGGAAAAGTAATTAGCAAGTGGTATAACACAACAGTACAAAAACTTTATTTACCACAACATAATTAATAAGAAGGAAAGTACATAGAAAATAAAATTATTACACATACGAGTTAGCGGGCATTCTGATCGCTACATATAGGTTATGATAGTAGTTTTTATTGGTTTTATAAACTGACCAAAATTGTGTATGCAAATACTTATAAATTACGCATGCAAAAGCATTGACACTAAGAATCTCTACTAAGTAACTAATTAGATAGACAAGTATTTTAGGGTCAACGTATTCGCCTGAAACTTAGTACACACAAAATACGAAACTAAATTGTCAACATAATTATCATCGCAAAAATTACGCTCCACAACTAACGTCATAAATTCTCAGTCAGCATTACAAATCAGTCCCTCGAGTATAACTACGTGGCCTTAAAAATATTTTACCCATTCTAAAACTTGTCAAAACACAGACAAACGTTCACTATCTCCCCTTACAAAAAAAACCCTAATTTCACCGTAAAACTGTCGCCAAGGGCAGGCCTTCGAAACAATAAAGTGTAATAAATCAAGAAGTTTCATACACCCGCACTTTCCCGTGGAACTTCACGGCTGTATAAATGTGTTTTACTCGCGGTTTTGGTTTTATTTTTGTGATTTTGGATAGTAAAATGAAACATTTTAGGTTGTGTTAGGTTCACAATGTCAATACAAGTAGTTATGTATTTACATGGACAAACGGACAAGTTTTAATACAGTGTGTGACATTATTGTGTTTTTATTATTAATCTATTCATGTTTGACAATAATACTAGTGTGTAAAGGTCGGTTTGCATAAATTTTAACGTCATATTTTTGATAGGCATATGTGGATTCATCATACTCATCATACTCATCATCATACTCATCATTATTACGCATAACTGACTAAAGTCATAAATAAGTTCGCATATTTTTATTTAAACATTATGCTTATATTACAATTGTCATACATATTTAGTGCATAAAAACTTGAAGAAAAATTATCTATCGGCATAACAATTTTGACTGAATATTGACGATAAATAACAAACGTAGCAATTAATTTTTGAAGGTCACAATTCCAACCTTTTTTTTTAATTCCCTCAGATGCCACTTTATTCGGTTCTCTTTTACTTTCAACATACAAGATCTTGATTGTAGCACAACGTTAGCAAACAGAAGCCTCTTGGTTAAAAATACTATCATATAGAGGACCTTTTCCTTTTCGAACTGCTGCCGCTGCCATTTTTACGATAGCCAAGAATGTCTAAAGTGTTACATTTTCGTGACTTAAATTTATTCCCTTTAATTTCTTCCAAATTATAAAAAAATGTGATACTCGATGTCTCTGGTCACATAGATGCATGAAAAAAGACACAGATGCATGATGCTTCAGACAATTTTATTTGACAACCTCCCTATGTGTATAGTATATTGTTTTGAAAGCTTACCTATGTTTAAGGGACTCCGTAATAAAGTAGCCCAAAATTCAGTGTACAAGTAAATAATGTCATACGTTTTGTCAACATCAATCTTGCGAGCTTGCTGCAGACCAAAAGAACTCGCGCAACGAAAAGAAAAATGTTTCGTTAAAAAGTTAATTTTCTTCACAAATGAAATCTTAGTCTGAGGCTGAGAGGGTTCTAGATCCAAGCACCCTCCTAAGGGACTCAAGACGTGAGTACGTCTGTGCGTCTAGCTAAAGAATTCTAAGTTGCAGCAGAATTACAAAACCGAATTATTTCTTAAGTTTTGCAAGTCGGAGACCATTTTTCGGTACGCTTGGATGGGCAAAATTTCCAAGTGGAATTTGAATTTGAGTATCATACAAACAACAGCTGGTTTTAGCTTAAAGTTTTATTCGATAACTAGTTATTTATTTTCTTTTTTGAGTATATGTAGTGAGTGTTACGTACAAGTTATTGAAATTAAAAAAGGATACAAAGATGGAACATATTTTAAATGTTGGATTTATATTTTGCAGTCCAATCTTCACCAATCAAATCATAAACTTTTGTTACATGGCGTGTACAAAATTAAAGTGAGCTTTTATATTATTAGATAAAAAAATACACTACTTTGACAAAACTACTTGGCTACTGCCCGCGACTTCGTCTGTGTAGAAATCGATTATCGTTATTCCCCCGGGATCTTTTAAAATTTCCCGGATGAAATGTAACCTATGTGTTAATCCAGGGAATAAGCTATCTCTATTTCAAATTTCAAATCCAAGTCCACCCGTTGCAGCGTGAAGGAGTGACAAACTAACACATACACACACAAACTTCCACATTAATAATTATTAGTAGGATAACCAACTAGCTGTTGCTCGCGACTCTGTCCGTGGGGAAAAAAATATCCTATCGTATTCTATCCCGGAACACAAGCTATCCCTATTTTTTTCTACCAAATAACAATAAAATTAGCTTAGTGGTTTAGCTTTGAAAGCGTAGGTAACAAAAAGACAACGTTCTTTAAAAAATTGTATAAATTATAACACCTAAGGTGTTTTACCTTTAAGACCAATCAACTTTTGACCTTCGATCATCGGCCTTAAATATAGATCAAGGTCGATTTAAAAACCGCCGCCAGGGAAATCAGGTCCAACCTTCACTCTGAGGCTTCGACGGATATTTATGGGGAGCTGTCAGGGGACTGGGCCGCGCCGGCGGGGACCCAGGCTGAACGGGGCACCCGTCGGGACCCGAGTTAGAATAACTGGCGCTTTTTGTGACGCTACTTGAATTTTGAGTAGGTTTTGAGTCGTTTCAGGATTTTGTGGGTCCTTGTGGAGAGTGTTACCTTACCTATTTCGTCACTGTTTTGTCCGAAATATCTGAATCTAATGTGTTTAATTTCCTGTGATTATCTATTATCTAATCTTATCATCCGGATAAACTTTGACCCCTTTAGGATCCTTATGGTACGTCTTACACACTCAGCTGTTCAAATGTACAGGTTTCTTCTCGATTTTTTTCCTTCATCGTAAGACCATGGTGACTGCGGGGGTTTGAACTCGGTACCTTACGATCATAAGTCGACCCTCTATTCCACTAGGTCACCGGCGATGCTCTCTCTTCTGTGATTAAGACTAATACCTTATTTGTGTCAATGTCTAAGAGTATACATTTTATTTCCCGTATTCCTCTTTACATCTTCTGCAAAACCAAAAGGAATGTATTTTTTCACTATCAAACAAAGGAACGCACTAATACGAGTATAACTTCAGTATATAACTAGGTATATAGGTTATTTCTCAACGAACAGCAAGTTCAAAACTGTTAAAACTATTACAATAAAATTTGCCTAACACTCTCAGTTGATCAGCGTATCCAAATGTTAACTTGAAGTTCAGAAACTTAATTAAGTGGAAGTGCGAGAAGTTTCGGCGACTTAGCTGGTTTGCTTTGAAAAATCATGTTAGAAGTCACGAAGTTTGTTTGAGTGATATTCAACAGCTTTTTGGCTTGGTTGAGACTCGCCGGGAGAGGTTTCCGGGGTTTTATGGGTTTTAGTTTATGTTTCTTATAATATAAACGTAGAATAAGTTTCCCGCTACTCCCCCTTTTTAACCGCTTAGGGGGTGAATTTTGAAAAATCCTTTTTTATTGCTCTTTTACATCATAAAAGAAACCCCTGTACCAAATTTCGAGTTTCTAGGTACATTAGTTACGGCTGTGCGTTGATATCCCGGTCCGTGAGTCAGGTTTGCCTTTTATATAATATATAGATTATCATGTTTGTGTGTGTGTGTGTGTGTGATCTTGGATCTCTATTTTCTTTGTTCTTTTTTGCTACTTCAAAATGCGTAATCTCTTTGGCAAAATCCTTCCTGACAGCAGCAGATTTTAATGTTTGAATTGTGATCTCGTCAAACAACGATGCTTAAAATAAAAATAAGGTATACCTATATTGCAAGCTAGTTTGTAATTTTGTGAGGTAGTCTCTGTTGCATCTCTTTGACTTCCTGGTTAATTTTATTCGTTGTGCGTTCATCATTATTAACTTAATATCTCCGTTCATTCGATGCAGTTATATCTATTCTCTATCCATTGCTTGGCCTTTTAAACTGTGATATAAATTAAATAACTTAGCTCAGTTAAAATCCCCATAGCATGTGTTCCATTGTTCTATATTTGGTATGTTATATTACGACTATGTTGCTAGTCAAAACAGTTCCAAATCACCAATGCAACGTCACGTCTGTCGTGTCGATTGTCGTCGCCGGACCTGTCGATAAAACGGTGTCGCATCCGCTAGCGACCTCACAAGAAGCGATACGTTACACGATGACGTTAGTAGACATGTCATTACTTTGTTTCTCTATCGTTTTTTGTCGTTGTTTTAATCGCAACTTTAAATACTTGAAAAAAATTGGAATTTTAATCTTCACTTGGTATACCCTCTTTCTTAATAGCGCTCGGCAATCTTCGATCTATGAATCACGAGTGACAAATATGCTGTATGAGTGCAAGTGTTATCTATTAGCTATCAAATAAGAAGCAAGGAGTACTGTAGCAGTTTGTACCTTAAATGTGTATAGAGTACGAGTATTTTCGTATGATAATAAAGTCAAACAGGAACACTATCCTTCCTATATCCTTAATGTACAATATATGGAAGACAAAACGTCGATTAGGTTGAAAACGAATTTTCCCGAAGACATCTTGACAGATCCCTTTTCGAGACATTTTTGATGATAATAATAATAATAAATAATAAATATCTGGGGGACAATGTCACACCAATTGACCTAGTCCCAAACTAAGCTCTAGGCTTGTACTATGGGTACTAGACAACGATATAAATACTTATATAGAGAAATATATACTTAAATACATAGAAAACACCCATGACTCAGGAACAAATATTCGCGCTCATCACACAAATATCTGCCCTTACCGGGATTTGAACCCAGGACTGCTAGCTTCGGAAGCAGGGTCACTACCAACTAGGCCAGGCTAGGCTAGGCAAGGCGCGTCGTCGTCGATAAAAAGAGTACACGTCAAAAATCACCAGCTCTTCCCAAGAGGAGATAACCGTTGAGAAGAAATGCCGTAAGAAAAACGAAAGTCAGCCATTTTTTAACATATTGCTTAATATTATTACAATGAACATACTAAGATGTACGTATATTTTACAAAAATATATTTGTAATGCTCTTGGGTAAAGTTTCTACGCTTCTTATGTTGTTGACTTTTTCCTCTGACTCTTGGTTTGGTCAAAATTGAATTAAATTTTCTCGATTGTTCAGGGACTCGAATGTAGACATTTATGAAGGTCATCGTCTACACTTATTTTGACTTCTGCCAAGGTGGATAAGTCCTAAGTCAATGACAAGACCACCGTTTACGATACATTTGGTCCTTACTCAACAACAGTCGATAAAACGGTACATCCGTTTCCGGCCACACAACGCGCGACATAGATTAGTTGATGACGTAAATTAGACAAAGTAAAAAACAGATGGTATTTTTAGTGTAAAACGTCATTTGACTCGTCTTGTGGAGCTCGTGCATGTGTTTTTGTGTAGTAATTGTATAACTTATAGTTGTTTCTTTTTTTAGAAACTGACCTTAAAAAGATGTATCAAAATAGAATTATGTAACAAACAGCCTAACAGACAAGTTCAAAAATGGGTGATTTAAAGAAAAGATACTTAAATACTCAGGGCTGTTTTAACAAATTATTTTGGCAAATTAAGTTATCTGTTTTTTTTTTTGTTTCATTTGTATGTTAACAAAACTATTATAAACATCAGTTAGGTAGTACTAACAACTACATTTAAATTCAAATTACAGCATCGGGGAATACCTATTTGGCGAAAAAAAGTTGAGAAATGGTTCAACAAAAAATATTTTGACATCTCTAAATATTACGTCGTATCCTTTCTGCTTCTGCCCTATCATTTTTTTTTGGTCATGAATATAACCTTACCTAACTTATTTAATAAGCCCATAATAACTAATTTATTAATATGTAATGGTATAAGCACATATGAGTTTTTGCGAAATGAAAGTTCGTACTTTTGGTCAAATAAACGGACCCCATAATCAATACACCCACAAACAAAAAAGGCACATTAAAACATAGCCCCCACAAACCACTGTCCCCTCTACGCTCCCAAATCATACGCGATCACGTATGTCGCGCGGTGTTCGTTAATATGTTGTACGTGCGTGGCCTGCCTTACTCTTTATAAAACGTGTGCAGCCGACTTTATTCCTCTTTTGATTGTGTCGACGTGAGCGCCGTGACGTCAGAGGGGACGTATTTAATTTGCTGGATTCATGTTTTGTTTGAATATTTGTTAATCTCTTAATTCGACGACGGCTTGAAGATATTGATCAGGGGGCCTAACATGGCTGACTTTCTGACACTTACAAATAAGCTCGGCAGTGACGGATTCATTCACATTTTGTCACGCAGTAAACACAACCATACAAGGCCCGCAGGGCTGAGATTCTATATAGGCGGTAAAAATCATGTCCCCTTAGACCTGTTATTGTATTGTCAACGTTTTGACAGCTCTTATTTATTTGACAGTACTAATGGTGGCGGAGTTGAAAACGATACCATATCAGGTCACCAATATCAGGTCACCAATTACAAACGAGTCGATCTTTAAAGAGCTCAACATTACGACGCGACTCTCCTCCATATGCCAGAAACGAGCCTTGAGCTTCTTCGGACATATTATGCGGTCCTCTAAGCATCATTTGGAGCAGCAAATTATTGTTGGGCAAATGGACGGAAGGCGTGCTCAAGGACGGGCACCTACAAGATGGTCTGACCCATTGAAGAAGGCGGTGGGCGGCAGCATGCACCGAGCGATCCACACTGCTTACGACCGCGCTGAGTGGAAAACCCTAACATGTGGTCGCGATCCTCAGCATTGAGGGAACGATGAAGAAGAATCAGGTCAAAGACGATATGGGTTTTACTGCCAAGACCAGAGGCGCTACAGTTCTAGTATGGCGTTTATCGCGTGACAAAATGTAGATAAAGCCACCGTCACTCGCGTACTTATATACCTACGTGTCAGAAATTGACAGATATTTAACCACATTTTGTAATGCGATAAAAGCAATCATGTTAGGCGCCGGGCCTCTATTGAACACAGTAAAACATTACTAGTTTCCGTTTGCTTTTATTTACTGATTTGATTGTAATAGCAGCCGAGTGAACAACAATACCATAACAAGGCAGAGGCAATATGGTTTGACCCAGTAGAACATAAGCGCTGCATAGGATGATATGCAAAAGGGATGTTTCCCATTTGAGGTGATCGATGATTAGTCGATTTATAACTAGGTATCAAAGATTATACATAGCTACTGAGTGTTGTGTTACAAGTATGTGTATGTTTCGTTCTCAAGAATTCTCGGAAACAACGCTTCTTTTGTAAGGACAGAATTGAGAGATCCCATGAATTCTTGAGATAACTAGAACAAGTCTTAGTGGAAATAAAAGAGCTCAAGCAATTGAGCATTTTTTCACCCGCCTATGTCAAAAGCAAGATTATGTTTCTCAAGTGTATGTATGTATACATGTCTATTTATTTGGCACGCTTTTGCAGCCTAAATAGCTCGATTTATAGCTTATAATGTCCGCCGTCTTTTAAAAAAACAATATCATAACCTACTGCACCTTAACCGTGTGACGCCCAACGTCATCCAATAAAAAGAAACATTTCATTCAGCGGATGCAAATTGGGATATTAGCTCATCGAATTAAATGGAAAATTTCCCGCGCGACGGCGGGTGATTTATAGCGCTGCGATAATGGCGTTATCGGCCATCTTGGATTCCAAACCGTTACATTTGAATATGAGTCCTTCGAACCGGATAGTATTTTTCGGATGACCTGCATTTTGAGTTAATATACTTACCGTCCAAAAAGCGTGTTACAGGGTTTATTGGAAATTATTTAAAATTGTTGGATAAAAGTATTTTACCATTTTCCGGTAGCCAACTACGAGTACCTTATGAAGAATATTTCAGTTGCACTATTTTAACGTGAAAAAAGCGATAGGTATGTTATGTGTATTACGCCAATCGAATACATTGACACATTTAGATATTTATTATTTTAGTTATGGCTTAAAGAATACAAACGAACACTAGAGTACTTGATGGACTCTGATCATCCATACACGTTGTAAATGTCTTGATTACAATCTATAAAAAAACGATGATTATAACGTTGACAATCTTCCGAATGCGAACGCGTTGCCAACCCTTAGATTTTCATGAAAACTATCAAAAAAACAGACAAAAAGTAGCGTATGTATCTGTCTCCTTATTGAACCAAGAAGAGGAAACAAACCAACAAAGGCAGTTATTAATTATTTTTTTTTATTATTTATGTAGCAAAGAAAAGGCAAACGAGCACAGGTCACCTGATGGTATGTGGAAACTGTGACCCATAGACATTCGCATTCACAAGACTGCAAGCCTATGACTGCAAATGCGTTGCCAACGCTGAGGACTAAGATGGAAGACCTCTATGCTAGTCATTGCACCGGCCGTCTTATCCCCAAACCAGAACACAACAATGCGAACACTACTGTTCGCTGGTAGCGATCTGGACGGACCCTGCACAAGCTGTTACCACCCGCATTATAAGAAAGAATAAAGATTTGTTAGTAAATAAAGCAACATTTATAAAATTATTGTTTAAATTATCAAGTTTTATTACAATAAAAGTACATTGCGTAGCGTTCATCCCGCTAGTCTCCCCTACTTCATATTCTATGTAAACGTCCCTTTTGCCCATAAATAACCTCTAAAAGACATTGATAACATTGATTGATCGGTTATTGGCAATGTGGACTTACCCGCGATGACACATCCGAATATTAAATCCAAAAATGTTTTTCATCATACATTAGTTTACCATCAGTCATGTTAAATTGTTTTTTTTTTGTCAAAATGTATTCAATTATAATCGTATGTTGCAACATTTTCGTAAAATATAGCAAAGCTTGTATTTATTACTTTTTCTTATCATAACTGATAATTAATTTCCTTTATTTTAAGGTAATATTTATTTTAGGTACAGTGGGGCTTACAAGAAGTTGCAACACCTTATGCTGTGTCAATTTAATGACATGTTTAAACTGCCCCAATAATCTATCAAAAGCGTTAAAAGGACAAGGTACTAAACTGTTCTAGCTTATAAGGCCCACTCTACCTATATACATTGCAAAAAGTTAAGATTTTTACGGGACTGTGAAAATATAGATTAGGGATATTCTCCTTTTGGTTTTGTTTGCTTTTAACATTATTAGCATTTTAATATTTTTAATTTGATCCCTGGTCATCGACGATCTTAGCCAAAGCTTACCTTAACTTCATTACGTCACCTACCACCAAGCAGCAGTGTTCGCATTGTTGTGTTTAGGTGTGGGGATGACACAACCGGTGCAATTACTAGCATAGAGGCATTCCATCTAAGTCCTCAGGGAAACACTCTTTGGATTGCAGCTGTAAGATGGAAATGATGTTGGTTTCCATTTACCAGGTGGTCCGGTGTGCTCGCATTCTCTATGCCAAGAAAACAAAATGGCTGCTGTTCAACTTATTTCACAGCCTTCATTCACAGAATTACCAAAAACTCTTAAAAAATGTTGATAATTCTGTAACCACATTTTGCACAAATAAGGCCAAGTGTTGACTAGTGTATTAGTAACAGGTTTTTTTTTTACAAACCTTTATTTCCTTAGTCGCCTCTTACACCAATTACGGGAAGACATAGAGTGGCACTATTCTAACCCAGCAACCACACGGGGCAACTTATTTTTAAATAAAATTATACCTAAGGCAATAAGACGACATAACTAATAAAAAGCAAGCTTTAAAACTCCACAGCATTTTTAAATATTGTCGTCAACATAATGTTATTTTTTTAATGAACCTAATAATTATTTTTCCGTCCATTAACCCACCGCCAAGCAGCAGTGTTCGCATTGCTGTATTCCGGTGAGGGGAGAAGACAACCGGTGAAATTACTAGCACAAAGGCAATCCATCTCAGTCCCCAGGGTTGGCAACGTATTTGAAGTCTTAGGATTGTAGTCTTGAGATTTCAAATGTCTATGGGTCTCAGATCCCACTTACCATCAGGTGGCCTGAGTGCCCGCGTGCCTTCTTATTGCCATAAAAAAAATAGCCTATGTCACACCCAACCAAGACCAATCTGACACCACACTCTTCAAAATCGTTCGAGCATTTTAGGCTACAGGTGTTCACAAAAGAACGGACATAACACACAAAGAATATGCCCTCTGGATCAGTGGGTAAAAATATATAAAATCCTCATCGTCACGATTGATCCAGATATCGCCAGCCAACTCCCAACACACGTCTTGACTCAAATATTAAATTCTCGTAAAGCGTCTTTTGAATTAAAAAGTTTCCTGCTGATTTCGCGTCGAGACAAATTTTACTTTCGCTTCATAACTTCCAAATACTTCGGTAAGGGTGAATATTTTATTTTTCGACATTCACGGGAAACCTGAATCAGTATTGAATTGCGCGAAATGATTTTATTAGGGTTAAGTGTGTTTTTTTTAAACGCACGAAAGGCAGCCAGCTTTTATAAACCGCTTGATTTACAAATAAAAACTTACAATTCCTCTCACCACACGGGAATAACCCTCTTTTATAAACGCGCAATAGCTAAAGTGTGCTTTAAATATGCTTTGTCCTTATCTGACAATATAACATTTGATTAAAATAGGATTACGTATGTAGGATTGTAAACTCTTTATTGCATAAAAAAAACAATAACAAATTCGTACATAAACTTAAGGTTATCATGAAGAGTGGCGAACTTATTTCTATAAGGGATCTCGTCGAGTTAACCTGATCATGACTGAGGAAACTGTACGAGGATAGGGAAGATAGGCGGATAGGTGCGGAAGGATTATTGTGCCTTAATGAGGCAGTTAAGTAAATGCCACATCTGTAGTTTTTGTATGGCAATAGACTATTTTACCGACCGCAAAATAAAGTGAATTGTGTTTTGTTTTTTATGCCTAATGTTTTTTGGGAGGTGATGGAGATGAAAGGTGTAAAAAAATGTTTCTTCCGGTGACTCACTTTTTTTAAATCGTGTATACTTGTAGTTTAAGCCAATTTAGTGATAAAGGGTATTCACAGACAGACGAACACAAGAACAACGAAGTCATCATATAAGGATTATTTTTTTCTGTATTTGGTACGGGACCCTAAAAAGACAACAAATAAAATCCCGAATTACAATAGGTGTGAACGTATTCGACGAGAAAATGAAGCTCAGTGAGTTTTCAAAAGCAATTCAATATTGAATTATGAGTCTGCATGCGTTTGAGTGAAAACAATCGCGGACTGAGGCAGCCTCGGTTTGCGCCTCTTGGTACTAAGTACACTAACGAGCCTTAAAAATGGGTCTTTATGACCCCTTTTAAATTGCACTGTGTTTATAAATTTTTAACAGGACCTCGTAAGACCCACCGTCTGAAATTTAGAACATTTGTCAAAATGACTTGACTTTAGTTGACCAACACAAGATTATTTTTCGAAGTAACGATATTTGACTCTGACTTTAGGAGGTTAAAAACCATGTCTGAGCATGATTTTTATAGGTACGTTTAATGAAAGTTTTTGCTTAGAGCATTTCAAGCAAAATTCAATTTGATTTTCAAAAATAGTCAGAATATGACACACCTACCTTAATAAGGTCCAATTAAAGATAAAATAAGAAAAATATAACTTAAAATGTAGCAATAGACCGCTTGTGAAATGCCTTATTTCTGACGCATTCATTAAATATAATGCGTTGTTAAGTCGCGTGTTATAATTTTTCTCTTAATCAAATTAGAAAGAGTTAGGAGTCGTGAATACAGTGAAAAATATTAACTTTCATTAAATAATAGGTATAATATAAAAAAAAACCTACGTTCGTCTTTCCTCCATCCATATAAAAACTAATTCAAATTAATTAATTATTAAGTCCAAAGCCGAACAAACCCCTAAGGCAAATCATTCCCCATACGTAACCGTGGCAACCACGACAATCGGGAAAAATACCGAAATTAGAAATAAATTTGATTCGATATGCAGGGGGTGATTCTGACGAGCGATATTGGCATATTCAGGAGTCGTCAGGTGTGTGAAACGGGGTCGGTTTTCGCATGATGAGTTTTCCTTCGGCTGAGTAGGCGAGAACGCAGTACCCTGTCGTTTTTACGGCACGTGTTGTAACGTACAAATATACAGGGTATTGATAAATTAGCTGGTGCGACAGGGTGGTAAGTGTTGAGGGTCACCTATGTTGAGATGGTGTAATATTTGTTATGGAAGTGTTGATGTGTGCTGTTTTTTGTAGGTAAGGTTGGGAGAAGCTCTGTCCATACAAGAAGTATTTGTTCGGAATGTGTTTTGCAAAGGTTTGCCAGGTTTGCCAGTTTTTTTAAACTATAAACTACAGATCAAAAATATATAAATAAAAATCTATTTCTGCAGCGACGTTTTAAAAATTTCAATGCAACCAAGTATTTATGATATTAGTTAAACTAACTAAAGCTCTTAGTAACAATAGCAAGTGCTTACTTAACTTTTATCTTGATGGATGTATCTAACGTCTTGTTAAGCTTGTATGGAATCATGATGCCGATTTACAAAAATCATAATCTTGTTAGAAGCATTCCCTTTTTTAATGTCGAACATGGATACTTTTTTAAGTCTGTCCGTCAGAGCTTCTTTTGTATCATAAACTACTGAGTAATTGCTAAAAAAAACGCCACAAGAAACCTAAGTCATTTGAAACGGACGAATAACAGAAAATTATGTTTCTATTAAGATATATTTTAGTTTACCTCAGTTATTACCAATTAAGAGGTAAAACAAGCCGAATTTCTATTCGGTCAATAAAAAACAAGTCATCACATCTTTGGTACAGCTAATTCACAACAAGCTTGCTGACAACGTCATAGCAACAGAAAAAAAGCCCTCCTATAAACTGATATTGCGTGCACGCTAACAATGGACAAAGGGCAACAAATTCTCGTCGTAAATGTTTGCCATCCCGAAGTGACAATGCAGCCGACTTTGTGCATTCGGTACGAGCTAACGTCATCAAAAGGGGACGGGGTCCATGGTGAGGGGCACTGCCTCAGTTGCATTTGGGAATGGAGAGAAGTGGTTCCTAATGTGTTATATTGGTAGCCTGCATCTACGAAATAGGCAGCTCCAGTTTCTAATATTTTAAACTATAACAAGTTTTACCAAAATATTTAAAACACCCGACTGTTCTAACCAAATTTAAATCATTAATAAATGCTAAATTATCATTTAAAATTATAAATTATGGTAGAAAACTAAAGATGATTTTTAAATATCTATTCAATGAAACGTTCGTCTCCTTGTTTATTTTTTATTTTTTTATTTTACAATAATTCGTATGGTTGCCGCCATATTGAATTTTGGATACCTACCGTCATATCTTTTGTGACACTGACAAGATTAAGATAAATCGATTGACACATATATAAATATATAGGCTAATAAATACGTTACCCTCCTCACTCCGCAGTCGGCTTATAAAAAGAGGACATTTTGAAGATGGTAGTTTCATAAAGAATTATTATTGTAAATGGTTGGTTGGGTCACTAACTTTCGTATCGCGAATTTATGTAAACCGTGCTTTAAAACGGGCAGTATGCAACAGTATTATAATGCAGTTATGTAATATGGCGTAACTTATATAAACACATTTATCTATTTAAGACGTGTATGCGTAATTATTTTAAAGATTGAAGAATCTAACAAAAATATTAATAAATTAAATTCAAGCAACTTTTTTTAATTAAATGAAAGCTAATATATATTTGACGACGCGCTGGCCTAGTTGGTAGTGAACCTGCCTACGAAGCTAGCGGTCATGGTTTCAAATGCCGATAAGGGCAGATAATTGTGTGATGAGCGCGAATATTTGTTCCTGAGACATTAATGTTTTCTATGTATTTAAGTATATATTTCTCTATGTAGTACCCATAACACAAGCCTAGAGCTTAGTTTGGGACTAGGTCAATTGCTGTGACATTGTCCCCTTACATATATATATATATATTTTATGTATTGTACCGTCTACTAAAGAAACCATACAAATAAATGCCTATTTTACCTTAAACATAAAGCAAGCCAAAGTCCATCCAAATAAAGCAGCTGACCCATTCAGGGAACCCATAGTCTCTCTCCCACCCCTTGTTGACAATTCCCAATTCCCTGTCAAGCCGAATTTATTTTGTCACCCACCCTTGTCTCACAAACCCAATAAGGATCAGCGCTAGTCACCATCAAATACCGGTTAATAACAGCACCTTCGTAAATTCTTCCCCGACTTTGCTTGGCAAAATCTTAATTTAATTTTCCAACAAAATAAAGGGGCCAGTGATGAGAGGAAAATTTAGGGAAATAATCCTTAATGTAACGGCATTCTATCCTTTGACTCATTATACTCGGCCTCGGGTTTTTGCGCGTTTTAAAATTGCCAAAAATATTTCTTTTACCTCTCATCAATTGTTACGCTGCTATATTAACTCGGAAAGGTATTTTGAGTTTTTTGAAATATATTAACGTTCATATAATTATTGTACGAATTTTTGTTACTTGCAAAAAAACGTGAGGAAACCTGCACATTCGACACGCTTAGTGTGTAAGAGGGTATTTGCACACAAAAGATCTTCAGAAGTCAAACTGTATGCGACATGGCCCATCTGCAAGATAAGATAAGCATTTAAAGGAATGAAACTTTCTATCAAACGACCAAAGGCCCCTTTGAAACCCAAACAAAAAAACCCTGTTCCACCATGTAACGGTCACTAACGTGCTTCCTTCAAAATCGATGCAGCCCCAGCCTAATGAACCGTCCTTCCTCAGGAGAATGCAGGCGACAAAAAACTCATCGAAGCGGACAAAACTGGCCAATATTTCTCTATCATCTCATAATAGCTTACGTTTGACACTTCGACACATCTTACGAAACACCCTAAAACGCAAAACGTTATAAAGAAAATGAAACTCAAATGTGAAGAAATCAAAGTCGCGTTTTGAATGATGATTACGTTGGAGTTATGGTGATTGGTGGAGAAGGAAGAGGTAACATTATGGTACTTTTTACACGTGTTCAAAGTATGAGTGAGACATAATGATGGATATGCTGTCCTTATCAAGATTAGGAAAGTTTTTGACTTGTATGAAATGCTTTTTTATGTTACAGTAACGTTTTGAGTTTTTATTTTGTTATAATAAAACTGATCTAGAAATTAGTTATGAACAGTAACATACACGACATAATAACTTTTATAATTTCTAACCTACTAAATTGACGTATACTTACATAGAGTATTTATTTAAAAGTTTTAGTATAAATCCCAGTTCACACAATTTCATATTCACTAATTATTAATTAGAACGTAAAAAAAAAACGACTATTCGTTATAATAAACGATAACTTAAATAAAACTTTGAAAAACAAAATTTGAAGACATTTTTAATTCTCAACAATAATAGGCAAGCGAGTGAGCTGTAGTTTCTAAAGTTTTTCTAAAGCTGTCTAGCCCCTTTAACCTTTAATTGAGTTACAGAAACTTAAGAACAAACCAAGTCAATTTTTATTTTAAACAGACTTTAAAGTACATTCGTTCCGAATAGTCTATGCAATGACTTCATATAAAACTAAAGATAAAGATAAAGATAAAAGATGTTTATTCAGTAAGTAGGCCGCACGGGCACTTTTACACGTCAAAATCTACCAGCGCTTCGCAAGAGACCACTGCTGAGAAGAAACGCCGCAAGAAACTCAACAGTCAGTCGTTTTTTTAAAATACTACTTATGATATTATACAATTATAAAGCTTAACCTAGCATGATATAAAACAATGAATTACACATAAAATAAAAATAAAAATAAAAAACATTCACGCGTAGCTTGAGCAGGAAAATGTGTCAAAACTAAGAATTACTAGAGCTCCTTATACACTTGTTACTCGCCGGCACGGCCGTGTTCTTATCCCCGGCAGTAAGTGTCCAAACAACACGGATCCGTGTATACCCGCGTTCAAGTCTGGATACGGACACCCACGGAATAGAAAAAAACAGTGGAAGTGGCATGAGCTTCGCTTATTGTCAGACCTGTGGTCGCCAATACGCAAACTGTCATAAAAACAACACGCCACCATGGAAATTCTTTAAGGTGTGGCTACCGTTTTTACATTCCAAAATAGCACAATAAGGCTTGCTTCTTTATTTATTTCCTATATTAGAAATATTATTCGCACAACTGTCACGCACAAGCGATCGCGGCAAAACTAAGGTAGGTTGCGCGGAACTTCGGATAACTATGCCACACGTAACACGCCCACTTCTGTGCCATTTATTTATAAAGACATACCAACAGTAACATAAACAGAATATAGGTACATTAGCAGAAAAAGAAGTCACATTCCCGTTTATGTACCAATTATAGGCGTGCAACAGAATTGGCAGACAAGACAGAAAAAAAAGAGCAAAATTTAAATATACACAGAGATTACGTGCCCTGTGACGATGGTTTTAGAAGTCTGTGTCGCAGAGCTGATATCGAATTCAGGTAAATGTCAATGCAAAGGCCTAGATCATAGGCCTTAAATACCCGCGGGTATTACGATATATTGATCCATGTCCGGTAATAAACACGGGGTACTAATAACACGGGTACCCGGATACCCGACCCATCTACACGAACCCCGGACACGACCGCGAGCCTGAATTGGTACAGGACAATGTTTTTCTTTTTTCTTAAAAGGTACCCAACTGTCCGGCTCCGATTTTAGCTCCGAGTAGTATAAAATAACAGACACGTATTTTTTTTTAGCGATCCAAACTCAACCTGTTGGGAGAAATTGACCTCCAAAGTACTGAAAAGTGACTAAACCCTCTAACTTATATAGAGATATAAAAAAAAATGCAAGTTTTATAGCAGTTTGATTATAAATGTTATAAGTGTTTTGTTATATCGGCTAAAACTAATATTATAAAAAAATACCACAGGAAGCGTATCTTCAATGATCTTTGAAGGGTTTTTTTTTTAAATATGAGTTTTAGCCAATATAACAAAACACGTGCTCTTTATTTTTTCATCTTCTTAAACATTTATAATCAAACCGCTATAAAACTTGCATTTTTTTTAAAATATCTTATAAGTTTAATATTTATAAGCGTTTAGTCAGTTTTCAGTACTTTGGAGGTCAATTTCTCCCAACAGGTTGAGTTTGGGCCGCTAAAAAAAATACGTGTCTGTTATTTTAAACTACTCTCTAACATATATCAAAATCAACAAAATCGGAGCCGGACAGTTGGGTACCTTTCCTTGATAGTTATTTTCAGTTCTTTGGTATAACGTACTAAAGTAGGGACAACGAGTGATGGCACTTGACACATCTGACAATAGTGTTGTGAAACACTCCATTTAACTATCGTAAAAATTCTGTCAAGTGCGAGTAGTGGTTTACCATTGAATTGCCGACAGACTTTTAATCGAATATTATTTCAAAGACAACGTTTCAAGTATTTTCATTTCATCGACAAGTCATTGCGTCGTGGACTCGATACTAGGTAATTTGAACCGAGGTCTTTTAATTAGTAGTTGACATAATTATTTCAATAAAATTCATGTCATGACTAATCATTTATTTTATTTGTTTGACTGTTTAAAACAGTACTTTTCGTATGTTTGGGCATAGTGACGAGATCCACATCAGAAGCGTAAACGGAGTCCAAATAGAAAAGCAATGGTCAACAATTAAGGGCAGTATGGGTGTCCAAAATTTAACGCCAGGTAAAACAGATTCGGATCACATGTACGCAATACGTAGTAATGTTAAGACAAAACTGACAGCGAATGAGTGACAATTTAATAAAAGAGGATACAAAAAAGGATTTATTTAAAGTACTTATATAAATAAAAAAAGCGTATTAAAAGCGTGAAGGGTAAAGTATGGAGGTGAGTTCAGGGCGTGGGTTAAATATGGAGACGTTTTATTGTATGCCAATAGAGTTTTTAGATCAAACTCTGGAAATAAACTGTTTGGCTCGAAGAAGACGACATTGTCAGAAATTTGAAATATTGTGTCAAAATATACAAACTAAAAAAAACATAACAATATATATGTGGTTACCTATATAAAACTTCATAGGCTTACATGTAAATTGCGGTGGAAGGGGCGTCATTTTAACTTAGACGAGCTCTACGTTTCAGTACCTTGTTTATTTAATCATGTTAAAACTGCCATATATATAAATCTCACAGCGATTAAAGTGACAGGGTATACTAAAGTGAACACATGTTTGTGACTTTGAGTGTACCAGTCAGCGATCCTTTGTTATCATCACGCGAATTGTTTTTTTGAGATGTTTTTTATTAGTTATGATTAAAACGATGAACGCAACGAAAAGCAAATAAAAACGATCTCAAGATGAAGCTAGTTACGATAAATGCGTTTCGGTAAATTACAGCCCCAGCGGTACATCACTATTCCGGTGCCTGCAACAATGAAGTTTGACATCTGTTCCTTTATACTTGCTGTCAATATTTAGGGAACTTCATGAGCGAGCAAACGTCAAGTCAAACGTCAAGTGCCATCACTCGGTGTCCCTACTTTAGTTCCACGCATACAAACACCCTAAAAAGGCAAACGGTGTCAGTACTGCAGCATTCATATATACACTGGTTAATGAACTCATTAATGATAACCACAAGGAAATAAAATATACTATAATATTTAAGATAGTAAGAATTTTATAACTGAAATATGTTCAAATTGCAATTCATATTGCAAAACATGGAATGTTTCAACAAGACGGAAGATATTTCTCAATATCGTTAAATTCTTAAGCAAAGAGAAGCACAAGATAAACGTTTCCTCAATCATGAAGAGTATTGGTTTTCAATTTCTGGATTGCTACTGGGATTTTCCATTTTTCTAGATAATTCAAAGTCAGTACGATCTTCATATTATAAGGGTTAGGGCCCAGCCACGATCATGCGTGGCGACGCTGTTTTAAAATTCCTTGACGAATCGAGGGGTAAGTTATTTAAAATAATTACACCTCTGCATAAGATCAAGTTCAAAAATGTAGCAACTTGGTTTTGACATAACTTCCATGTCTGCCAAATATAATTATGATATACATAGTGAAAACGTCAAATTAAGTTGGTATTATTCCGTAACAAAACCCGTTCAAAATAGGTGAGTAATGATTTGATAGAACAATTTTATAATCTGCAAAATATATTTTGTTTTTGTTGATCTAAACAAATGCACAGCGTTTCCCTCTAATAAATTAGGCAAACGAACGTAATTTCAAAAATATAGGTACATTAGTATAAGTTATTAGAGTAGATTATTTAGCTTCAGAAAAAAAGTGACTCACGTCACATCACATCATCTATTTGTGGTAAAATGATAAATCAAATGACAGGTCAAAGATTTCAACAATTTTATGACCAACGAAAACGAATGCTTCTAGACGCAACATGTAATTCATTCCTAAACGAAACACGTCGTTTCCGAACTGTTTTTAGAACCGAAAAAACCTCGGCACTGATGGATTGCTGCTCCCTTATTAGTGAACGGCATTCGTTCCGACCTTGTAACTGCTTTTGGAAATTGATTAGGCATTCCTTCTGTTTTTCGGGGAAATACTTTTAGGTACGCGTTTAGCAGGATAGTAGGCTCTAGGCTTTTAAAGCCTACTTGTGAAAGGAATCGCAATAATAAGTCTCTTGTACTACTCTCGTAATATTAAATATTAGTAGTATAAATTTTATACAGGGTGTCCCTAAAACCAACGCTAAAACTGAGAGGGCTGATAGAGCAGCTAAAAAGTTATTGATTAAATCCCTATTTAGTTCAGCGATTATTACTAGTTTCGGAGATATTGATCCTTTTAATTTGAATTTTTGTAATTTTCCCTTATGTCCATGTCACGAAAAATCATTATTTTCATGATTATTTTCATAAGATTTTCAGTAATATCTTACATAATTAGAATCATTACAAATCAGTAAAGCTTTTAAACCTATATGCTCGATGTTTTTAAATATTTTTTTAAATTAATGACGTATAGTTTGTTTCTCCATACTAGGTGTCCCAGAGTTTGCTTCTCACTTTGTATGGAAATAACAACTTAATGTAATTACTTAAAAAATATATTAAAAAAGAAAACGGACAAATAGGTTTAAAAAATTCTGTGATTCGTAATGATGCTAATTATCCAAGATACCACTGAAAATCTTATGAATCAAAACATGAAATTATTAATTTTTCGCAACATGGACATAAGGGAAAATTACAAATTCACGTTAAAATTAGCAATATCTTCGAAACTAGTAAAAATCGCTGAACATACATAGGGGTTAAATCGATAGCTTTTTAGATGCTCTATCAGCCCTCTCAGTTTTAGCGTTGGTTTTAAGGATACCCTCTATGTTACAATGTAATATTTTGTTATAATTATGCTTGTCTCATTTGAAAGTTTGCTCTACCTACTTATAACCTGGAATTTTAGCGTTACTTAGTATGTGAATGCTTGTCATTCTCCACTTGATAACGTTAATTTTCAGTATTATTAGTGTTATTTCTTTTAATACAGCAATTATACTTATTTCTTTGGTAAGCGTAATTATCTGTTTTTATCATTTTCCTAATTATTTAGTATGAGACTCGCCTTGAACACGCGCTCAGGTGAAGTCTGCACCACCTACGGTGTAAAATATTTTAATTTGACACCATGACATGTCCCTGCTAAGGTGTGTCTGGAAGAGATCGCTAATCTTTAATTGTCGTTATTTTTAATTGTACTGTTTCTCTGTATTTTTTTTGGTGTACAATAAAGTGTTTGTAATGTATAGTTAACAGCGTATTTGCAGGTAATACTATTCTTTAACACAGACGAGGCTTGCGTTATGATGTACGTACATATTTTTGATTATCTACTACCACTTGTACGATCATCTTTACCTCATCTTTTCACTAACACCAACAATTTCAACTGTCTCAAGACACAAACTAGACGGCAGTTACTTCAATTCTTAAATCTTCAACTCTCTCTCTCTTACTCCAATCCCGCTTTCCAAAGTACTCAACACTAAGCAATTTGCCAAGAACATCCACTAATTAGTTCCTTTAAAAACACTGCGCTTGCCAAGTCACTACAGACTTTACTGTCCAGCGTTCTGAGCAGCAATTTGGCTGTTTAATATTTTAAAGGCTTGACGGGAAAGCTAGATAGAAAACAAGCCAACGCTCGTCCTGTCATCGGGGTTATAAATGATGGGAGCCCTTTCCCGTGTTTAAGGTTTTTCCTTTTAAACGGGATTTTGGTAAAATACGCCACTGGGATCCCTGAAAGGAATTTTGTGAGTCGGGAAATCTTTTATATTTACGAAGTAACGTGAGAGTACAATACACAACAATACGTAACGCGGTAGCGGGAAAATTTGATATGATAGCTTCATGGTTCACAGAAGTGCTACCAAATTATCATGTCTGAACTTGAAGCAAATCTTCATAATGCATGATATAAATAAAACGAACGGGCTAACTTCCTGATAGAAAGGAATTCTACAAGACCTTATCCTTAAGTTTGTAAGTACGCTAATCCTGAGGATTTAAAGGGTGAAGACACTAGCTGTCTGATCTGGTGGAATACCAGTGGTAAATGGTGGAATGGGGGGTAGCAGTCTGGCCGGACTACAAGATAGTATTTTTAAAAAGTTACTTTTGAAAATAGTAGATGTAATCTCATAACATAATTGAATATCCGGATTGCAAACCTTAAGTGTTAAGTGGGCGGGGCACATTGCTCGTAGAACTGATGGCCGTTGGAGCGGAAAGGTTCTAGAGTGGCGACCGCGAACCGGGAGACGAAGTGTTGGCAGACCTTCCACAAGGTGGACTGACGATCTAATAAAGGTCGCGGGAAAACGCTGGATGACAGCAGCAGAGGACCGATGGTTGTGGAAAACCTTGGGGAAGGCCTTTGTCCAGCAGTGGACGTCTTGCGGCTGATAATGATGATGAATTGAATATCAAACGAATAAAACCGATGCGATGCAATAAGTGGGATTTGAGACAATTGCATTTGCAAGACTACAATCTAAATATAACAATTTTAAGATTGCGAAATACGTTGCTAACCCTGATAACTAAGATGGCCTCTAATTAGTCATTTCTTATCCCAACTCCAGAACACAAATACGAAAAATGCTGCTTGTTATATTAAAGGTTAAGATGGTGGCAGCAATCCAGACGAAACGTGCACAAGGTCTTACAATTACTAAAATAAATGAATGAACCATGCTCTAGAGATCCATATCATTGTTTTCCCTTGCAAAATGATATTACATTCATACCTTCACGCCTTCATTCAGTGAGGTAGACAGCAATATTACCAAAAACTCTAAAAAAAAAAGATAGTTCTGTTACTACGTTTTGCGTTTTAGTGACTGGTTGCAAGCCCATTACCTAACAGACTACAAGCATTTAGTCACCTCATACGATATCCACGGGAAGACATGGAGTGACACTATTCTAATTCGGCAACGACACGGATGATAAACACACAATAATAATGTATCCCATATATATGTCGATGCCTTAACTTTATTGCGTTGGCACAAACACAATCAAACAGCTCGAACATGTCGCGTCATGTCCAACCGTGTTGCGACATGTCCGGCCTGTGACGTCACAATGACGTGTGTGACGTCACGCGTCACGTCATTTTGATTCACGGCTAACTGGGCTGAATATTGGGAGCACGATTTATGTTCGAAAAGATAGTGTTTTATAGACCTAGTGCTAGAATTTGAATAAACTAGATTTTTATCATTTTAGAAGTATTTTCAGTAATTAGGCCTCCTTATTTGACTTTTTTCTTTTATAATATTCAAACATTTATTATAATAATGTTAAAGTCATTTTCTATCTGTTTATTCGTACGTAACGCTTTCACGGTTTAACCTTAGAACCACGAGAAAAGATACTTAAAATCCAATCAGCAATAAAATTTGATTATTTAGTTGTTAATCATTATTGAAAATCTAAAACTTCGAAGTCATAATAATTATTATTATGTCACGGACTATTGTGATTAATTTTAATAAGGATGTAGTTACTACAGATCAAATAGTTAGTGCAGGTATAAATATTCAATCCGTATTAAGTCCGCTTTTGTACACAAATTTGCTTTCGTGTAATTAAATAGAAAAATAAATAAATAAATCTTAGCTCTTCAACGATTTCAATACTCGCGGTGTCACATTTTCAGATCGCGCGAGTATCCAACGACACGTTTTAAGTTTTCAACTTCATGCACTCAAAAATGCAGGCGCACGCATTCATTTTAATTTTTCTCAAGGCAAGTATAAGTGGGATCTGACACCTATAGATAAAATAATTCCCAAGACTGCAATCCTAACACTCGAAACGCATTACCAATCTTGAGAAGAACCCTAAAGTCCCAGATAGACGGACGAGTAAGCACGCGTACTTAAAGCTCGTCGACCTTTTTCGCCTGTGTTTACCTTTAGAAGTTCGCGTTCTTATAGTGACACACGGGCGAGTAAGGTCGCCGAGCCACAAGTATGGCGTACTTACTCGCACGTCTATCTGGGACTTAAGATTTAATTCTTCTACGCTAGTAATTTTGCCTGTTATGTTGTCCCCATACCGGAACACAACAATGCAACCTACCGCTTGGCAAAAACCAATGACACACTTACACTTTACCCAAATGTGTGGTTTTTATGGCATAGATTAGGCAACGAGCACACAGGCCACCTGATGGTAAGTGGAAACTGTGACCCATAGACATTCGCATTCACAAGACTGCAATCCTAAGACTGCAAATGCGTTGTCAACCCTGAGGACTACGATGAAATGCCTCTATGCTAGTTATTCGACCGGCTGTCTTATCTCCGGAACATAACAATGCGAACGCTGCTGTTTGGCGGTATGATACTATCATAAACATCCCAGATTTAAAACATAACTATTCTTCCGTACCGCTGAACGATCCCAGACCTCATCCATCAAATTTACTAAAACTCCAATACATAGCAGCATTATTCATAATTTGTCCCGCTGCTCGCGAACTATAAATTATAGCAAATGCTTCGATCAATCAACGCGAGACATGGTTTAAAACTAAGCTGGGGTGCCATTTTGTTTGGGGTACGAAAATGTAAACGTTGCAATCGGCGCCTCGAGTTGCGTAGGCAATTGTCACCTAGGGGCCCTAGGTACCCAAGGTGCATTACGCTAACCAGCGTTTCAATTAGTTTCGTTTTTAAAAACTAATCGCGGCACTCTTCGTATCACGTCATCTAGCTAGTTAACGTAATGCATCAAGGCTAGGAGCCTAGGGGTGTTATCATCTTAAAAACGGCGTTCGGTCGGTCGAGTTAACAAGTGAACGCGGCGCAGCTAATATAAACCGGCGAATTTAAGTAGTAGCAAGTAGTAACACAATTTAGCGCGTGCATTCTCAATTAGGCAGCAGAGCTACTGTCGAACGATCGAACGCATAAGGCTGGCTAATTGAGAATGCACGTTCTTAAAACAAGGATCCCCATGGAGCGTAACATGGCTGCGTTATCGCGTGACAAAGTTTGGATAAGACATCCGTCTCCTTTTGACACGTAAATAAGTACGACAGGGACGGATGCTTTATCCACATTTGACATGCGATATAGACGCAGCCAAAATAGACCCACAGGAGAGGTTTCCTTGCCTTTCCTTTCAAATGCAACTTACTCAGTATTAAAACAAAGCGTTATCCCCGAATGGTCACATACCTGAAACAAAAAGAGGAACATTAGTCGAACATAACAGACCTGCGGGAAGGAAGGAAAACGGAATCCGTGGCAAAAAGAAAAACAATAAATTTCGTTAAAACGCTAACAAAAACCGTTTGACTTATTCGTAAGGCGGGCTGTAAGTGGGCGACTTTAGTGTTTAATATCTGGAATACTCGAATAATGAAGTATGAATTACTTTCCTGAATCACAAGAAAAAGGCCTCTTGAACCAAGCCAATTGTTTATGGTAAGGAAAGGCAAACAAGCATACGAATTACCTGATGGTAAGTATCTGGTACCTATACACATTTGCATTCTTAAAACAACAACCCTAATACTTTTGTTTTTTAATTGGACTTAACACAATAAAGAACAAAATGGCGGACTTAAGAGGAAGCTAAAAAATTCCATACAAAAAGCGATAGCGTTTCTTTTCTTTGAATAAGTAGTTACGTTATAAACTTTTAAGAAAAAAAAAAATTGAAAGAAACAAATGATAACAAAAATGGAAACGTACTAATCCAGGTTTTGATAATTACTACAACATATTTAAATACATTTACATATTTTAATTTGCGGGTGGTAGGACCCTGTGCAAGAGCAGTGTTCGCATTGTTGTGTTCCGGTTTGGGGATAAGACAGCCGGTGTAATGACTAGCATAGAGCCATTCCATCTTAGTCCTCAGGGTTGGCAACGCATTTGCAGTCTTATGCTAATGTCTATGGGTCACTGTTTCCACTTACCATCAGGTGGCCTGTGTGCTCGGTTGCCATCTCTATGCCATAAAAAAAAAAAAAAAGAAGTCGTGGAAATCGGACTTGATGTAGGGGTTGAGAAACATTATCTGCCTATTGCCACAGTTTTTGTGAAAAGTAGTACAGCTACGCAATTTGAGCGTTGGTTTTCAATCCTCTTAATCCTAAATGACATTCTATTGATTTTATTCTACAAAATCTTTACCTATCTTACTTCTATATAACAATCACACGGTTGACGTCATGACATCTCTTATTCACTTGACAATAAGAGTGGTCATCACGTTAACACTGTGATGTTAGGTTAATAATACAGAGTATACCAAAACAGAAAATAATTTTATCTCGAAAAACTACGCAAGATTTTTTCCAACGTTGCATATTTTTTTTACTTTTTTTTAACCATAAAAAAACGCAAATCCCTGTCGCCCGTGAATGGCACCGGCGCGTAGTAATTAACAAGCGTCCCGGAACGCATAAATCGAGCGCCACTCTACATTCTTCTTCGTTCCTGTCCTTTTCTTTTTAATACCGCTACGTGTGGCCCAACATACGTTAAAACAAAGACTACAGCTGAACCAGTTTTGAATGCAGTTAATTCCGTATTTATTTGAAATATGGTTGTGTTAAAACAGCGATGCTCAAACTTTTTAGCGACGGAACCCTTTAATAACTGTATTATTTACGGAGCCGGAAATTAGGCTAAACCTGTTTTGTTATTGGGAAAATAAACAAATGTTGCTTGACAGAGTTCTTGCAGAAAGCCGTTGTACATTGCCAGGGCTCCGCGGTGCATACTTTGAGAATAGCTGTGTTAAATACTGAAATCAAAGTCAAACTAGTACCACTGTAAAGATAGTTAATGTAATGTTGACCAAATAATAGTTTATTACTTTTGTTACAACTTCCAAAGACATGAAAATGTCTCTTTAACCCTTCAAATTGGCTGACGCATTTTATCGAAATTATTTATTGTTTTAAGAATTGCATTTTTGACCGCGTAATTTTGTTATTTTGCTAGTAAGATAGTAACTATTTTTTTTTCGAGGTGTTTTTTTTGGCATAGGAAAAGCAAACGAGTACACAGGCCCATTCACAAGACTGTAAGTCTAAGACTACAAATGCGTTGCCAACCCTGAGGACTAAGATGGAATGCCTCTATGCTAGTCACTACACCGGCTGTCTTATCCCCAAATCGGAACACAACAATGCGAACACTGTTGTTTGGCGGTAGGTTAATGGATAAGATGGTGTTAGCGATTGGACGACGGACCCTGCACAAGGTCCTACCACCCACAAGTTATTCAGATTATTCGGATTTTGTAGGTAATAAAAAAAATAGCACAAGCTTTTGTACGATAAAAAAACACAGTTTGTGACCAAATGCTGGATAGGAGATTATGCATGCTAATCAAATAATAATAAAATGAATCAAAACTATTTAAGCAACGGTCTTGCAACACGTTCACTAAATTATTTTTAAAATCAAACAACCCCATTTTAACTATGTTTGTTTAATAGTTAATTGTGATTTTACTATAATTCTATTTGTGTCCCAAACCCATAAAAACTACGATGTTATGCCACAAAATCAAGTGGGTGAAAGACATCCACTGACATCCACAAAGCGAGGACTTTTGACATAGTTTCGACATCCTCGCCACTTTTAACCCCTGCCCATATCCTCTCATTAAAAAAGAAACAGCATTTTTGAACTACACTATTTTTAGCCAAACCATTTTGGTACGTCTAAACTGATACCTGACTTATCTCTTAGTTTGATTGTAGATACTTTAGTGGTAAAAAAATTACACGAGAAACCTTATTTATATTTGCTTTATCGTCCTTTGTTTTACATCCATTTCAATCACATTGTTAATAACTTGACCACTTTTACTGTTAAGTTAAAAAGGTTCATTTTAAATATTTTTTTAATGATATAAGTACTGGATTGAACATTTTTAGTCATCGTCATCGAATAAACAGCCCGGTGCAAATCTTCTCCTATTCGGATCTCCTACAATATATCCTGCAATGTCTGAACTCTTACAAATATTGTAATGCCATAACAATACAATATCAATAAAGGAAAGGACAATTCAAAATTTAGGTGCAGTACCACCATCAATACCATTACCACCATCAAACACCGACACGAGGCTACTGTCAAACAATCATATCATCAACATACAGATAAAGATAAAAATAAAAATGCTCCGGCCCACAGTTGGGCATCAAAAGGCAGTGTTAGTGCATCAGACGTCCTCACGACCAATTAGCCCCGACATCGCGCCACATAAATTGTATCAAACTGCTTTGCGCCGCACTGTACCGATTTCTATAGGGACGCTGGAAGGGGTTAGGATTTTAAAGAAGGTACACTTCGAAATGGTATTTTTACTCGTATAGCTAGAATTTCAAACTATTTGCTACATTTATGTAAAGCTGCATGATTCTGATATAATCAAAACAATTACATGAGATAGTATCGGTGCCAGCGGTAGACCAACGTTCTTCACAATCACATGCACATGCCGAGTTGGGACCCCTTCGCAACAATTACCCCTCTCCGTCGTCTCTTTTGCTTATTTTTATGTTACTAATGTGAATAAATGTTTTGAAAAGGTTGACCTATTATTGTGCTATTCAAGTTGTTAATGCCTAAAATATCATTGCCCTTTTTAAAGTGAAGCTGCTGATTTCAAATGTTCATCTGTACACACAGCAACACACTTAACTGCCCGTTAAAGACGGAAGTGAGAAAATGTAGAAAGAGATGAATATAGATTTTCCATAAGAATGTCATGTGCACGACAGAGACATTTTCTCTCTGTTCATCTTCAATGGTCGCTCAGCTGTGTGGGCGACTGTACTAATATTTAGTCTAATTGTAAGTCTATCCCATTTTCTACATGCCACATTATGAGGATGTATATATTCAGAAGTTTCATTGCATTGCACATTTTAGTAGGCCAGTTATACCTATTTGCCATTTGCGTATCCCCAAAAAAATACCAATTTCTATCCTTCATATTCCAGCTTAAGCATGCATTTAGGTTTTTTTGTTATGGAATGGAGAAGACATACGAGCATACAGGCCACCTGATGGTAAGTGGAAACTGTGACCCATAGACATTCGCATTCACAAGACTGCAAATGCGTTGCCAACCCTGAGGACTAAGATGGGATGCCTCTATGCTAGTCATTGCACCGGCTGTCTTATCCCCAAACCGGAACACAACAATGCGAACACTGCTGATTGGCGGTAGGTTAATGGATAAGATGGTTGTAGCGATCCGGACGAACCCTGCACAAGGTCGTAGCAAATAATAATAAATATCATCCCTTCCCGCAACCCTATCTCTTCGTACCACTCCCGTCCCTCGCAAGAGTTCATTATCACAAATAAACCGAAGAGCCTTTCTGTTTTTATTGTCGGTGCTTCGGCCACAACAATATAGCGAACTGTGTCAAGAGTCTTGGAACGGTTCGCTGAATAGTTTCTCGAGCCTGCTTTGGCTATCTTAATTTTTTGTGTTTTAAAGCTCTCTATTATAAGCAGCCTATTTTTACTTGCTAATTGGTATGTCCTTGTGCTGAGTAACGACAATGATATTGTTTTAGATTGTTTCTAGTTTCATCTATGCCTCAAAAATCTTGCAAATGCAACACGTCCAAAGCACTTCGCCATGTCCTTCTTGGAATGTATTATTTTAATATGTGCAGTTTTACAAAGCTTCTATTTCCTGTTTCAAATGTTCGATTGCGCTTATCTGTTTAACAGCAAAATCATTTTCGTACATCAAATTCAGACAAAGACAGACACGTAACAATGATCCCACATTCAACGTCCCAACAGCGTAAACCCCACAAATTCCCAAACACGAACTACAATTTAACGTGCCATCGCCTTTCCTTAATTCTATCATTCCCAACTTCACTGGCACAGTTAAGAAAGCAAAATTAACATTAGAGTCAACTGCTTAATCCACAAACGTCTCACGTATGAACGTGGTTACAACTATATAACATTCAGATTGTATTAAAACCGCAGCTACTTTGAAGATTTCATCTGTTTCTGCTTCTGCTAAACCGTTTTCCACTGTATTATTAAACGGTTTGAGTTTAGCTTCGGTTGTTTCTGGGAAAACTTCGTGTCAAAATTTGCGGAATTCTGCGCATATCTTAATGCAAATGTGAATGTTTGTTTCGTTTCTTGAGGGTAACGTGCGAGGACCGTTTTTGAATTTGGAATTTTGTTTCTTTATTTTAAAGTTATTAAATTGCTGATTTTATTATTGTTCAAAAAGTTGCAAAATATATTAATGTGATACATAAAGCAACGTTTATCTAAAAGTTTTATACTAATTATTGTTTTACACTCGGAAAACTTTGTTTTTTTATGGCATGGAGAAGGCAAACGAGCACACAGGCCATCTGATGGTAAGTAGAAACTGTGACCCACAGACATTCGCATTCACAAGACTGCAAGCCTACTCGTAAGCCTGAAAATGCGTTGCCAACCCTGAGGACTAAGATGGAATGCCTCTATGCTAATCATTGCACCGGCTGTCTTATCCCCAAACCGGAACACAACAATCCGAACACTGCTATTTGGTGGTAGATTAATGAATAAGATGGTGGTAGCGATCCGGACGGACAAGGTCCTACCACCCGCAAAACTTTTACTTTTTATTGTATCAGTCATCTTGTAATGCTATAAGGAATTATTTGTTATTTTACTGTTCTTGTCCTAACTTATACAGTGTGTGACATCCATACGAACATATATTTTAAGGGCAGTTAGATAAGACCCTAATTAACGTAATAATATTAATTACTATATAGTGGTCTTCCCCAATTACTTTTAATTGTTTTCATATTGCCATGGAACCTAAGATTTTCTTTTTAATACTGCACATAATTATTTCAGCGACTTTATTTATAAATATGTGATGGTTACTGGATAAAAACATTAAAATTACAATGTACATTTTATTTTTTAGAATAAAGATGATTCTGATTTTAATATTAATAAAAAAATATTTTTGATTGATTTACTGCAATTAGCTTAAATTTATCATAATTTGTGTCACTTAACTGGAATCCTAATTAACTAATTACTACCAAATGATTAATTATCTTAGTTATTTAATAGCAAATTAGTTCAATTACATGGTAATTGACTGATAGGTGCATTAATTAATGCAATATATATGTAAGTACATATTTAAAGTGCAATTCAATACTAAAATGTAAATAACAACTGCTAATAAAATATCTTTCATATTCCATTACTCGTCCCAGTCTGGGGCAAAGAATCAACCACTGTCTAAACCTGTATTTTCTTGATTGGAGCGACGTTGAATACCACTTTGCAGGAGCCATTTGGAAGATAAATTAAACCAAACCCAGGTTCAAAATTCTTTTAAAAGTTCAATGTTTATTATACAATGCCAACCTATACACATTTAACAGCAGTGTTCGCATTGTTGTGTTCCGGTTTGGGGATAAGACAGCCGGTGTAATGACTAGCATAGAGGCATTCCATCTTAGTCCTCAGGGTTGGCAACGCATTTGCAGTCCTAGGCTTGCAGTCTTGTGAATGCGAATGTCTATGGGTCACAGCTTCCACTTACCATCAGGTGGCCTGTGTGCTGGTTTGCCATCTCTATGACATAAAAAAAATATTAAATTATTAATCTGAAGACCACAATCCTACGACTGCAAATGCGTTTGTTAACTCAATTAGACAAATATAGAACCTCTCGTTACCAGTAATTTGGTTGTCTTAGTCCATACCAAATCACACTGAAACACAGCCGCTTGACAGAAGGTTAAAGGATAGGATGGTGGTTCAGGGCGTTTGAGAACTGTTCCTCGTCGCATGGCACTTGCAGGTAAGAACCCGCGCGCCATCGGTCCCACCTACTACGAGCGTCTACCCGCCGAACTTAAACGCGAACCATCTGACGAAATGTTTAGGCGCTGGCTTAAATTAAAATTCGGTAAATGAGTATATGGAACTTGACTTGTAAATTAGTTTGTCTTTTAATTATTATTATTTTATTTTATTTTATTCTAGTTTATTCTATTTTGTAATGTACTTTGTTTTTGTGTTGACTTTTACTATTTTTACTATCATAATTTAATTCTATTTCTGACGATCTCAATGTAACTGCATATAATTTGACATGTAATGTAATTTATACTGTGTTATATTGAGTAATAAAATCTGAATCTGAATCTGAATCACGGACCCTGAATATGGTCCTACTTACTAAAAGCAACTATATAAATTGCATTAAAACACTAAGACTTAGTCTACCCTCGTCACCTGAGCTTGTTAGAGTCCTGACAACCAAAGCTCTAAACGATTGGAAATGTTAATATCATCAACCGATTCCGACTATTCAAATAAACGGTGTCCATAAATTGGAGATCTAATTAAACATATGGAGGATTAATGGGGTGACAATAATCTTATAGCATCACGTACTATGGGGCACGGGATAATCCTGAATTTAATCAGTGGAAGCTACCGCAACCCTTATAAACTCTGGATAGACCTTTTCGCACTGAGGGAGCGAGAGGAACGAGGAGATTATTTTTTTATTATTTTTTCCTTTATAGTGAATATAGTAATTTACACACTTATTAAGGTAAGTCTTTAATATACAATGTATTTCTCTTCATTGCAATTCAATACAGACAGGTAATGGTAGCGGTGGAAGGACCTTGCGGGTTCGGCCGGGTCGCTACACCATCTTACCCTTTACTGCCGCCAAACAACAGTGTTCGCATTGTTGTATTCTGATGCGGGTGTAAGACAACTGCAACAATGTACCATGATTGTATGACGTCGACGCCGCAAAATATAATATAATTTTAAACTGCTGTGTCTTACTTCATTCCTACAGATTTAAAAAAATCTACTTTTAGATATTTTTTCTAATGTAACAAGATTCGGGCGTCTTTAAAAACTGGGTTTTAACTTTATAAGTTATCCAAAGACACCAGCGGCTAGGTCAGGTTAGGGTTGTATAACAACATTATAAAAATAAAACAAATTCAAGCGAAAATCCCTTTAGAATAAACGAAAAAATTCACAAAAATTAGAACAAAATGACGATTAGGGATTACATCAAGATGTAGTTCTATTGCGACGCACTTTCAACAACTATTCCAGCTCAATGATTAATTGATAACCATCGACACACGATCCGATATAACAAACAATGATTACATACAGAGCTCTGAGAAATCATTAAAATTGTAACATTATAAATAAGGGGTGCTTGCATAATAGGCCTCGAATGAAGGGGGTCCCATTGTTAGAACCTTGGACCCAGCTAGGGTTGGTACATAAATAGTTACATTTCATTGTGAGCGCAAAATTATTGTAATTTAGCAGACATGGTACAAAAGAGCGACATAAAAGTAATGTTAGTTTAAAATTGAAATTTGACGGTGCTAGGAGTGTAACATTTGAATTAATATGTGAAAAAACACGACATATTTTTAACTTTATATCAGTTAAAGTGAAGAAGTTAGTCTATATTGATAGTAACATGTACTTGTACAAACATCACAAGCTACAATTTAAGAAGTTCATGTCAACCAAAAACAAAACAGTCATAGCAAACTAAAACTCTTGACAAATCGTCGTAAACTATTGACGAAGCATGTTGCTGACAAGTTCTTTGAATGTTTGACGAATAAAAACCCACTTCCTGAACCAGGTCCACTGGAGAGTAGCCCATGGTCTTCGTAAGGATCTCGTAAGTCTTCTTCAGCACTATTAAAGAGGACTTGTAGCATCCTCTCCAAGCAAAGATACAATAGTCAAGTATAGGCTGACAGAGTACTTGATTCACTAGTTTTATTATGTGTTCTTCAGCGGTATCAAATGTTGTGTGTCCCCGTTGATGCAGGTAAACATATAAACTTTTATGTGGTCATCTTGCACCATCTCATATACACATAAGTAGTTGATTCTATTTTTTTCTTTTTTCATTTCTCTCTCTATCTCTCCCGTTTGATTTTTGGCATGTTTCCTGCTGAACTACACATGTTATTTGCTATTATATTTAATTTAATATTTGTGGCTTTATATAATGCTAGACTAAGTAGTACCATTGTATTATGAAATATGTTTAAAAAATGACTGACTGCTGAGTTTCTTGCGGCGGGTCTTCTCAGCAGTGGTCTCTTCTTGGGAAGCGCTGGTAGATTCGGTCTACTTACTGAATAAATATCAATAATAAGACTATTTAAATCATTATGTAACCTCCATTGCAATAGATCTCTCTAAAGCCTAAATATATGACCAAAAACATATCCTAGAAGCATTGCCAACAACTAGATTACTCGCAAAATACACCTAACTAACACGTCACAGACCGAATTATTAGCCGACTTAAGGCTGGAAAGCGGCGGCATAAAGGCGAGGATGATGGATCGGCTGGCGTGTCATCGCAGCTACAAATAGGGGTCGCTATTCAGCGTCGTTCGTTATTGTGTTAAAATCAATTTGGCTCATCCCTAGCGTGTGGCTGTGGTGCAGATGGGACTATCGATGTTTTGATGTCGATAAATCGGCATCGGTATACATTTTCTACTGCATGACGTGTGGCGAGCACAAGTAAGTTTAAAGAGAAACTTTACTTATTGACGTCAATGCATAGTTAATAAAAAATAATTTGTTTTTGTAATATTGTTAAGTGATTCAACTGGTGCCAAGCAATTTCGAAAAAATATAAAATTTACGAAATGTTATAATTATACCTTATAGCTATACCTATTTTTACATAATAACGAACATTACTCATGAGCATTAGCGGTTCCTCTCACGAAAATTATAACAAAATTTCATCGAAAAAATTGTCGAGCCTTCGGATAAAAGTAAACATCACTAAAATTAAAAACGCCCATGTCCAGCGAAATAATAGTTTTTGGGGACGCCACCCCACAAGCCAAAACGATACGTCTAACAAAAGTCACATATCCCCAAAAATTGCAAAATGGAGCTACTTTTTTTTTAAACGAGTATTCGGTTGCACTTTAATAGGGGTTTTCAACAGTCGGTGTTTTTAAAGGGGTAATTTTGTATGTTAATTTGACACTGGGTTTTTGCTCGTGCCGATGATTAGCTTCTATTTCAACAAAAAAACGGCTCAAGTTCGTTTCTTATGTAAATTGGAGCAAAAAAGTTAAACAGTAAGAAAAATGATTTCAAAATTATCGTAGTCTATGTTTATTGTTTGCATGATTTGGATTATTCTAAAATATGAAATGGACTTAAAAATCCTACATTTTGCTATTAGTATTTTGCACAGGTTCTAAAAATAAGGTGCTTTACGGTAAAAAAAAGTTGCCATTTGACAAAAAAATAAACTAAAGATGCAAAAAATAAAGCATCATAATAAAAACAATCAAAGCCAAACTTAATTATCACTAAACTTACTTAATAAGAAAAAAAAAACAAAAATGTGCACAAAGATTTTTTTAGGTCAAACATCGGCTCATTGCTGTATAAATAAAGGTCAACACAAAACCATTACTGCACTTTTCTAATTCGGCTTATTCCCCAAATGGATTTTTATTTATTCAGGACGTTCCCAAGTGTTCTGGGCTTAAGTAAATAAGAGACCGAAGACTTTTAAGTGCCCAAATTAAGTGCAAAGTGTGTTAAAAGCACCCTTGAGCTTAAATATTCAGCCAATTTTTAGAAAATTTACTTAAAACCAAGTTAAATATTACACTTGGATAAAGAAACAGTCTACATTTTTCTTAACTTACTTACAAATATAACTATATAATTATAGTAAATAACAATTCTTAATTGATATTAGCGATGTCACTCTAAAAATGTTACTAATGTTTCAAAAAATTCGTTGTACCTACTAATGGACGATACTAGTAACGCCATCTATTGTAAGCCTCATGAACTAATTGAACTAAAGCTCGGGAACTCAACGTATGTAAGCGCATGGGTTTATAGTTTTTACTATAAATAAATACAAATACTTATTCATATCAAGTTAAAAAGATTGATTAAATTCTCCCTGATATTATAAATTAATAATTATTATGTACTTAAAAAAAATGTTTAAAAGAGATGTTTTGAAAACAACCTAGAATAAAACCTATTAATATTTTGTAAGACGATGCGTTGAAAAGCATGATGGAGACTAAACATGAAAGTAATAAAACGTTATTTAAGAAAGGGGATCCCGAAATTTGTATGTAAGCGGAGGTAAGTTGCGTGTTTCCACTGAACACGGTGCAAGTTTAACGTGTCTGGTTAAATAACAGTTAACGGTGATTATTTTTAATGAATGCCGCTGTAAAAATATATATGTCATAAGTGTGTGTAAATTATAATTTAGTAAAATTGAAGTGATGAAGGTGACAACATCCTACTCCTGACTATTCTTGACATAGATAAAAGTTTTGTTTAGTATTGACTATGATCTTTTCTTGGGCCTTTTTGGATGCTCAACTGTTTGAATGCGCAGGTTTGTCTGCAATGCAATATTTTTCTTTTGCTTGAGTTTCGTATAACTTACTTAAGTTAGGTACACTTATTTGTAAATGATGGCCACTGAATTATTTACCTTACGTCCTCAAGTCCCTAAGCGACTAGGCCACTGACGTACGCAACTCGCAAGATTATCTTCAACATTATCTTCAACATTAATGAATTATATGGGTTGGATGCGACTCAAATGCCTTTCGATAAAATCAAAGTTCTGCGTAATGCTTGCTTATGATTGCACTAGCGATATTATTTATGACTGCAGACATCGTTCGACGGGCGAAATAGAACAAACGCGGTATGTCGTGTCGTGTGACAACGCGACCGGTGCCCAAGCAACGAGCCGTCGACAAATATTTGCTCGCAGACTCGCCCGGGAGCCATCGTAATATCGTGATGGATGGCGCCACATCGCGCGGCCGATTAATCGTGGTGCAGCCGGGTTACTATTCAATAATGTATGCAATATTGCATGAATATAGTCTTGAGGAGGTTGTGCTACTGTTTTAAGTTTGATGTACATTGAAATAATTTTAATCTGTGTTTTCTTGTAAACATTTAGATAGCTCTTAGAAGGTATTTAGAAAAGAAAAATACATTTATTCACTACACACACAAGACACACAAAAAAATAGTGAAAACAGAAACAACAATAAAAATTAGTGAGTGTGTCTTCGCGGCAGTGAATCACACCTGCGGCGCTGATTTTCAGCCAGGAGCGTGAGACAGGCGGACAGTACGCTAAACGAATAAAGTGTAATTGAAAGAATTATATATAAAGATAATATTAAACAAATACTTATAGTTGGTGGTAAAATATATACAAAATCTACATGCAAATACCTTACATAAACATTTTTAAAGTAGAAATACGAGTACGTACTTAGCCAGTATACAGCATCGACAATTTGGCACAATTAACGAAAACAAAAGAAAACTAAACTCTGATTTACAAAGTACTGGTTGGGAAATAGGATTTTTGGAGCTTCAACAAATAACCCTTAAGCTTACGCTTAAAGGTGTACTCATCTCATAATTATGCTCTTACTCAGAGCTCACAGACTGTACATTGTTTACCTAGATATTACTTTTATCTAAAATCTTTGATACTATGTAATAATAGATAAAGATTGAGTAAAGTTTTTCTTTGTTTTGCGCCGCGTCAGCGTCTCTTTTCTGTCTAAGGTGGTCTGGAAGAGAAGATAGTTTCAAGCGATGGCCACCTGTTGTCTACCGTTACAGGATGTTTTTTTTTTGTTTTGTTTTTTGTGTCGTTCAATGATTTCGCATGTGTTTTTTCTGCTTTCATGGTAGCTTTTTTAATTCACAAAAGCTCGACCCACCAACATTGACATTGAGAATTTGCATTAATGTACGAAATATTAGGTGGTGGAGTACGACTTCGTCAAATAAAAACAGTATGCGTACTTAAAATAAATAAATATCAAAAACCGGTCTGTTTCAAACTGACCTGGTCCCAAACTAAGCTACAAATTAATTTTACATTTATATTTGGCGGTTAGGGCAGATATTCTTACGAGTGTGATAAAGTTGTTTCTGACAATTGGATCGCTACCACCATCTTATCCATTAACCCTCCGCCTAGTAGCAGTGTTCACGTTGCTGTATTCCGGTGTGGGGATAAAAAAACCAAAATTACTAGCATAGAGGCATTTGAAGACTTAGAGTCTGGCAAATGAAAGATGAGAATGAAAAAATGGCAACACTGTAGTGTCGTCCCTTTTTTCTTAGATTGATTTGAAAGGGGGGACACTATAGTGTTGCCATTTTTTCATTCTCATCTTTCATTTGCCAGACTCTAGGATGCAGTTTTGAGATTGTAGTCTTGAGACTTTAAATGTCTTTGGGGTCAGATCCCACTTAGCATCAAGTGGCCTGAGTGCTCGCGTGCCTACTTGCCATAAAAAATGTATGTACATCGTTGTTTAGTAATAGTACTAAGTCAAATTGTATGAGATTGTCCACACCACAAAAGAAAAACTTAGAAAACATTCAAAACTGACAAATACTTGCACAGATCTCAAAAGATATTTGGCATATCTATACTGATCTCAAACGCGTGACTAGCTCGTAGGGTCTCAACGCGACTAACCGCTCAAACTATGTCTACCTCATCGAGTAAACAGCGATAAACTAATAGACCTACTAACGCCAGCAGCGCAAAATCCAGTACATAAACACTGGCAGGCAACACAATGGCAAGGCAAGGCAGGTAATCCTAAACAAGGCAGCGACGCGTGAACACTGCTAGTGAAGCCCCAAAAGACTGTCTGGCTGGATACCCAGGTACCTAACTGCATGCGGTGCACTGCGCTAAAACATGCATTAGGTGAATTAAATGTGTAAAGGATTGAATGAAATGATAAAGTTACACGTTAAATACAATAGTGATACTATGGAAAAAAGGTAATCATACAAAAGTTAATTCTTTTTACTGTAAGTGGTGTTAGTTTTAAAATATTTTTATTACTTTATTACCTTGTAATGTTACTTTTAAGTATTATTGTATTTTATTATGGGAAAAAATGACCTTCTGCTGGAGTTTCTTGCGGCGCTTCTTCTCCTCAATGATGGTCTTGTCCCAAGCGCTAGTAGATTCACTCTATATTACCGACGTGTAAAAGTGCCCTCATGTGGCCAATTTACTGAATAAATATTTTGTATTTTGAATTTAATTATGTCACTATTCAAATACGGTTTTTTCGTAATTTTGTGTCATTCTTAGATTTAACTTGAGAATTTTAACATTACTCCTGAGGGCCTAGTGTGGTTGGGTCCCTCTCGTACTCGTCTCGTACTTATACGTGTCAGAAAGTCACGGTTTATCCACATTTTATCCACATTTTGTCACGCGATAAATGCTGCCATATCAGGCCATCTGGGATGCCCTATTTAAGATACAGCATACTGCAAAATAACCTTAAGGAATTGTAATCTTTTGGATAGTAAATAATTTTTATTCTAATTGTTAGTTTTAATTAAGGAACTGTTGCTGTTGTTAGAATTTGATGAACAGAATGGTAAATAAATCTTTTCTCAGATCCTTCTCCCTATTTTGCTGCCTCTTTTTCAAGTACTGTTTTGTCATGTTTGTATGCTAGTCCAATATCCAATAGTGGTGGTAGAACCTTGTGCAGGGTCCGTCCGGATCGCTACCACCATCTTATCCATTAACCCACCGCCAACCAGCAGTGTTCGCATTACTGTGTTCCGGTGTGGGGATAAGACAACCGGTGAAATTAGTAGCATAGAGGCATTCCACCTCAGTCAATAGGGTTGGCAACGCATTCGAGGTCTTAGGATTGCAGTCTTGAGATTTCAAATGTCTATGGGTCTCAGATCCCATTTACCTTCAGGTGGCCTGAGTGCTCGCGTGCCTTCTAATTGTCATGAAAAAAAAATGGGTACCTATGAGTATATACATAGCTAGCAAATTTCCTCATTTAAGGACAATCCGGTATAAAGACTCCTGGTCATCTATAGCAAATTTTGTTAGTTGAAAATTGCGACTAAAATTACTTATGATCACAAGTCATTTCCGTTGCAAAAACATAACAAAATCGAACCTAATTTGGAAATAATTATAATAATTGTATTGGTCAAGCAAACTAATGAAATATTAATATTACAAGCACACGAAACCCCCCATATTTCGTTCGTAACCTATTTTGTCTTTATTTGCTTTACTTAATACCTTGAAAAAACAGGGGACAATGTAGTAACACCAATTGACCTAGTCCCCAACTAAGCTTTAGGCTTGTACTATAGGTACTAGACAACGATATAAATACTTATGTAGAGAAATTAATACTTCTTTGGGTACATAGGAAACATCCATGACTAAGAAATAAATATTCGTGCTCATCACACAATTATATGCCTTACTACCAACTAGGCCAGCGCATTGTCAAACTTAATGGCTTAGTTATAACAAAAAAAAAGTATAAAAAAATCAGTAAACAAAAGCTTGCAACACTGGTGTGTTAACATTTTAAATGCATTTCAACGCGCAATCAACGTACAATGCCCATCGAGCTCTGATATCAATCGTTTACAAGACAAAGCCCCAACTCCAGTTTTAGAACTAGCAATATCCAACCGTACTCGCTTAAAACAAAGTTCTATTTTGAATGTTGCGGTATTAATAATAGGGCTTTGTGATACAGAACGCTATGTCGACCGATATATCGTATCGGCGACATAGTGACCTATATATCGTTTCGTGTTCGTTGATTGTGCATTGGTTCATTCAGAATGGTAATGTGGATGCAATGAAACCGTATGCAGTTTTCAAAGAACTATAATACTGACTAACGGTAGTTTATTTATTTAGGTGAAATAGTTTGACAACTGTAATGTAAGAAGGGGTCGCTTCGAATGTTCAGAGAAGTTTTTTGCCAATTGTTTTTTTTTTTGTACAGTAATCAGCTATATAGGCTTGTACTTTGGGTACAAGACATTGAAAAACACACATATACAGTGTGTGTTTTCCATATATTTTTTTATATTTTTATGTTTAAATGTTCAAAAAGAAACTATCGTGCCGCATCAAGTGGCCCATCATCTTTCCTCTTCTACATTCTATAGTTTTTAAAATATGTCTTTTCTCGTTCACCATCTTCAAAACTTCTTCGTTGGTTTTCTTTTCCGTCCAGCTAATTTTTTCCATCCTTCGCCAACACCACATCTCAAACGCTTCCAACCTTTCTCTATCTCTCTGTGTTAGTGTCCAAGTCTCGCTACCGTACAACGCAATGCTCCAGATGTAGATTTTAATTAAGCGTTTTTTAGCCTTTTTTGATATTTTAGTTCTTAATAGATGCTTCTTGTTATTGAAGGCTTTTTTAGCCATGGCTATCCTTTGAATGATGTCTGCGGTGCATCTGGAGTCATTGGTAATTAAACTTCCTAAATATTTAAATTTGTTTACTTGTTCTATTGTACTATTGTTAAGAATGATTGGGTTATGTTTTTTTGCATGTTTAGATGTTATAAGAGTTTTAGTTTTACTGCTATTAATTTTAAGTCCAAACTGATTGAAAATTTCCTCCATTTTTACAACTAGGTCTTGTCGAAGGAAAAAGAGGAAGAGGAAGACCTAGGCTCACATACTTTAACCAAATAAGACGGAAGGCGAATGTCGTGTCGTATCAGGAGGTGAAAAGGCTGGCACAGGATAGAGAAAAGTGGCAATTACTCCACCGACAAGAGCCTGGCTCTTAAATTTAATGATGATGATGTTTAAATGTCTTGTTTAAAAAAAACATGTAAATTCTAACGGCACTCAATTTAACGGTACCAAGTTAACAACTGATATTAAATAAGGTTAACATTAAAGTTGAAATGAAACTAAGTCTGACTCTCAGAAGTATCACATGTAACTTTGCATTACATTGCTGGTCAAGAAAATTAAAAAACATATTTATTCAATAAGTTTTAAAAGGGTAATTGTTATACGTTTGTTATAAGTTAGCTAGTTAGTGGGCAGGGAGATTGTCAAGTGTATATATTAAATATTATCAAAAATCAGACGAGAATGTCACACCAATCGACCTTGTCCCAAACTAATACCCACAAACTAGTACAACTTAACTTGTACTATGGGTAAAGTCATTAACAGTACTTAAAAACTATCGTTAGTTCCAATTCATGTTAGTATGGAAGACTTACTTAAATGATGACATAACATCCAGGACTTAGAAAAACAAACTGGGACTTATGACTTACCTACCGGGGACACTAGGCACCATTGTAATGAAATATATTATAATTATAAAAATATATATCTATTGGCAGAGTGCAAAGCGGGTAGAGGGGGTAGCCTAAACGATCACAGCGCTCGCTACGGCTAAAGTTGTCATTTTGGTCGCTGACTTGAGCTGTCAAATCCATATTGCAGTAAACATTTTCTAATCGTTTTTGAGATAAAAATATGGTCCTGGTAAGATGTGTTGTTGTGAATTGTAATAACACCAAGAAGAATAGCGACTGTAAATTTTACCAATTTCCAAGACCATTGTGGAAACGAGACCAAAGAAATAAGTGGATATTTGCCGTAAGAAAAAAACGAAACCCCGTTTTAGTCACGAGTAGGCTCATTTCTCACTGAAAACAACAATTTTAATATTATTGGCAATAATGTTACTGGCTACCGTTGTCCAACATTGTGTAATATAGTAAAATAACACAAGATTTCATTAAAAAATTTCACAATATTTACTTACTTCTTGTTTGACAGCGGTGACAATATTGTCCATAATGGCCGCCTGTCACGTGGCGCTGTCGTCGCGCTCGGTCCCAATAAAATACATCATATAACTCATGGAACATTCGTGAACTTTGATCTATAAATGAACCCGTACATGGCCGGTGCAAGTTGACGATATTAAATTCGAATAACCAGCTGCTAATGGAGGATGATTGTAAGAGACGAGCACAATTGATCTGTGACAGACCGACGCGCGGTCCCACGATAGATCATATTGTGCGACGAAATAATAATATCGGTTCACCATCGTTCTCTCCGCCGCCGTCGCCAGATGGCGCTGCTACTGGATTGTTATAACGTTATAATTGTAACAATTATTGGTAATGTAAATTAAAAACGAAACTAAACTTATTTAGTTGACGACGTGCTGGCCTAGTTGGTAGTGACCCTGCCTACGAAGCTAGCGGTCCTGGGTTCAAATCCCGGTAAGGGCAGATATTTGTGTGATGAGCGCGAATATTTGTTCCTGAGTCATGGATGTTTTCTATGTATTTAAGTATACATTTCTCTATATAAGTATTTATATCGTTGTCTAGTACCCATAGTACAAGCCTAGAGCTTAGTTTGGGACCAGATCAATTGGTGTAACATTGTCCCCAGATGTTTATTTATTTATTTATTTATTTATTTTTATAAAGAGAATAACATACTTAAATACATAATAAGACATACAAACGTCAGGAACAAATACTCGCGCTTATCACAAAAAAATCTGCCGTTAACCTTACCGGGATCAAAATCCGGAACCGGCTTGCAACGTAGGCAGGGTTACTACCAACTAGGCTAACATGACGTCAAAATATAATATGTGCTAAAATAATTAGATTAAATGACAAGCAACATCCCTACGCCCACTGAGGTTGTTTATAGTTTACGCAGCATATATACATACATACCTTCACGACTGTTATCCCAGGGTGGGGTAGGCAGCGCTACAGAACTACCTTAAATTCGAAAAACTTGTTAATAATTCTGTAACCATAGTTTACGCAGCACTTTTATCACTAGCCTGTTGATAAGTGGTAAACAAGGTTGCCCCAAACATTGACCGTGCGGGTGGTAGGACCTTGGGCAGGGTCCGTCTGGATCGTAACCACCATCTTATCCATTAACCTACCGTCAAACAGCAGTGTTCGCATTGTTGTGTTCCAGTTTGGGGATAAGACAGCCGGTGTAATGACTAGCATAGAGGCATTCTATCTTAGTCCTCAGGGTTGGCAGCGCATTTGCAGTCTTAGGCTTGTGAATGCGAATGTCTATGGATCACAGTTCCCACTTACCATCAGGTGGCCTGTGTGCTCGTTTGCCTTCTCTATGCCATAAAAAAAAGACCTCATGATCTCTCTCCCCTTACTCCGTAACTTCCTGCCAATCCTGCTCATGTTTATATAAAAAAAAATGTTTTCGCTTCAATTTCTTTTCAACCAAATTCCATAAAGATCCCATTAATAACACTCATGTTACAATTGCTTTCGAAGGAATGTTCACGTCCTGTAATTACTTCTTAACATCCTTTTCTATCCTCATTCCCCCCCTCAATTTTCTGAACGTTTTACCTTCCTGGCCGCTGGATCTGTACCTCATTTTTAATACTTGATCGTTTTGTAATTGTTTGTTTGATAATTTAGTCGGTGCACTAGTATTCACTGTAATACCGTATAAAGATGTTTGTAATAAATGTATAATAAATCTCGAAACCGCTTGCGTTCGAGTGACAATCTTTCTCTTGCTTTCCCATCGAATAGATCCAAAACTCATTCTAATTCCTTCTGGGTTCACGCTGTGCGGTTGTGGAATCTATTACCTGCTGAAATTATGCAGTCTTTCGAAGAATTTCTGGTTTGACAGCTTGTCCAAAAAAACCGGTTTATTATGTTTAGGTTTTTATAATATTAGTTATACTGTACATATGTATAATGCATATATATTTACATATATTTTTAATTGTTTTTTTTTAAGTTTGTACTTATTACGCTATTCGTTGTCAATAGTTATTTCTTAATCGCACAAAGGTTATCGGGAAGAGACCCCTTTGAGAGGTAAGTTCGCCTTTGTACATCCCCGTAATATTTTTGTCTATTTAATAATTGTTATCTCTTTTGTTTGTACAGAAAAGTGTTTACATACAAATATGCTAAGATACGAATGCGCTCCGGTTTGTCTAAAACCCAACTTTCTTCGGTCATTTTTAAGGCAACAGCTTCTATAACATAAGTAACCGTTGCTCATGAATTTGACTCACAATTACGTTCTTCTGAACGCCATTTTTACGCACAGAACACGGAAAAATAATTAATACTTAATCCACAAAAACCAAAACGAACCTTCAAGATTTAAAATTTCATGGCAACCTAAAGCCCACGTTCCACTACGAACGCGATGTCTCGCTAGCGATAGCATAGTTGAACTCTTAAATAAATAAAGCTTGCGACCCAGCACATCGGATTGATACCCGTCAAATATTTATAAGTAATGAAAAGCATGGGCGTACGGACTTATTCTGGTGGAAAAGGTTAAATAGGTTTTTAGTATTCATACGATATTAATGAGATCCTATATTCGTAGAGAAATGTGGTGCAGTCAACAGCATAGATGAGTGATCATTTACCTTGTCGCTTTCAATTGTTTCACAATTTTGTATAACATTTCAAACACGACGTTAAATTGACACGGTTGTTGACTGTACATTAAAGGTAAGTTATTTTAAGGCGTTGGAGAAGCCAGTTGTTTGTGTTGGCTCTTTTAATTATATTTAGGGTTTTTTTTTTGTAATACTTACTTAACACATAAGTGAACGTTTAAAAAGCATATGAAGGGTCCACGGAAAGAACATGTCTAGTCACTTTTTTTTGAAAATTAGTTTTTAATCCCGAAATGTAGAAGACGAAATGAACTATTACCTACCATTCAGTTTCAGATATAAATCTTCATATAACTTGTATTTTTTCACTCTCAAAAACACCTCTACACGAAAATTACGTACAAAATGACACGGTTCCTAACTTTCAAATCGCGATATCTTAATGGTTTATGGTTTAAGATATTTATTTCTCAAAAGATTTACAAAATCACTTACTGAGAATACATTTTTGTCTTAAATATAGAAAAGAGAGGGTAGCATGCGTGTTACAAAAATAAATAGGGTAGGTGGTAGCGGCGAGAGCAAGTAATGCAACATTTTTTCTTCCAAGTAGGAACTAGAGGCCAGTTAAACCATAACATTTCTTAACACAGTAGTTGACCATCGGTTACTCATAACATAAACGGTTTAACTTGATATATTTAACTAGTAATAAATTAATGATTTCTCAACTTTAAATTAAGATTACAATTATAATATTTAGAGAAGCCATATATAAAAATAGAAGACAAAGATAGATAAATAAAATAGGTATTCGATTATGCAGGAGTTATTTTATGGACCGATAGTATATGTTGTTTTAATGATTTTTTAAAAACTATAATCGACTTTGCATCTTTCACATCCTTTGGTAATTTATTATATAATTGCGCTCCTTCATAAATAATACTCTTTTTCCCATAGTGGGTTCTGGGCGTTCGTAATATTATATTGTTTGCTTGGCGAGTCATTATTTTTTGTACTTGTGATCTTTTTGTAAATGTTATATGGCTGTGTATGTCTTTATTTATTATTTTTCTTATTAATATGCAGGTGTTATACAAGTAAGTTTGTGATATGTTTAATATTTTAGTTTCTTTATACACGGTGTTAGTAGAGGTTAGGTATTTATAATTGAATAATAATTTTACTATTTTATTTTGTGAGATTTGTAGTGCTTTTAGGTTGGACTTGGCGGCGGAGCCCCATATTTCTATTAAATAGTCTAGGTGGGGTTTAATCAGAGAATTATAAATGGTATACCGGACATTATTTGGTAAGCATCGAATAATCCCTCTTAGCGCACCCGTCAGAGATGTGATTTTAGATCGCAATGAGTTAATATGTGGCTTCCATGTTAATTTGTCGTCAAGAGTGAGTCCAAGATACTTTTCCTGTTTTACAGTTTGTAATACAACACCATTTATAATTAAGGGTTCATGATTAGGTATATTTTTATTTTTTGCTGCAAATATAATATATTTAGTTTTTGATTCATTTATAGTCAACAAGTTACAAAGAAACCACCTCTGAAGTATGTTTAAGTCATTTTGTGCTTGTTCAATTAAGTTTTCTATTTTTGACCCAAAGTAAAATAAACAGGTATCATCAGCATACAGTGATAAATGTGCCTTTAATCCTATATTATGTATGTTATTTATATAGATAAGAAAGAGCAATGGTCCTAAGATAGACCCTTGTGGAATCCCGCATGCAATGGTTTCAGCACTACTTTTCATTTGGCCTATTTTGGTAATTTGTATTCGGTTTTGTAAGTATGATTTTAATATTTTTAATGCATTTCCAGTAAAACCTATAGAGTTTAGCTTCGTTAATAGTCGCGAATGACTTACAGTGTCAAAGGCCTTTTTAAGATCAATGAATACACCAAGAACAATATTTTTTTCATCTATGCTAACTTTTATCTCTGTAAGTAGATCGGCAGTAGCAGATAAGGTATTTGACTTAGACCTAAAGCCATATTGCTTGTCAGAGAGGTAATTTATGGAATGAAGGTGTTCTATTACCCGCTGATGAAGTACCTTTTCAAAAATTTTTGATGTTGCTGGTAGAACTGATATAGGTCGATAATTTCCGGGATCTGCTTTATCACCATTTTTAAATATGGGGCTAACTTTGGCTATTTTAAGAGAATCAGGGAAGATGCCATCTTGAAGACATTTGTTTATACATTTTGCAAGGTTATCACCAATTAGGTCTTTAACGCATTTTAATACTTTTGTAGTGATACTATCTATTCCTGAGCTTGTGTTAGGATTAAGGTTATTGATTATTTTTACAATTTCGTTAGAGCTAGTAGGTTTAAAATCAGCTATCACTTTGTTTAGACTTTCAATCTCACTTAGTTGATTATTGTGATATTCTAGAGGTATTTGGTTTGCTAACATGGTCCCTATATTGGCAAAATAATTATTAAAACATTCGCAAACTTGTTTATCATCTGAAATTATATCTGTTCCAATTTTTAGGTTGAAGTGAGCGTAGTTAGATTTTATTTTATTATTCGAGAGGTTGTTGATTAAGTCCCACATTTTTAATGGCTTCCCCTTAGTTAATTGAAATGCTTTGTGGTAATAATCAGATTTAGTTGATTGTATAAGATTTGCTACCTTGTTTCTTTCGCGCCGTAGTTCTTCTTTTCCGATTTTGTCCTCTGTTTCTAGGTACTGTTTCTTCCAAAGAGTATTTCGCTGATTAATGGCCTTAATTATATTCTTATTTATCCAGTCTTTTTTGGGCGGATTAAGTATTTTTGTTCTTGTTGATTTATTCTGATTTATATTAGTTATTAAGAAATTCTCAAGTTTTTCATAGTTATTGTTTATTTCATATTCTTTAATCAGCGCCACAGACTTGTATAATTTATTATAATTTATAGATTCATATTCTATCTTTTGTATTGGAATTGATTGGCATCCTTTCATTTCAAAGTAGATTTGTTTGTGATCAGAAAGGTTGGATTGAATTATGGCCATATAATATTGGTGACCTTTTACATTAGACCACACATGGTCTAAAATGGATTTTGTTTCAGTTGTTTCTCGAGTACAATAGATTCCGCTTATTTTGTTAAGAATGGTGAATCCACTTTCTTGTAGTGACATTTTGTATTCTTTAGTATTTTTTGTTGCCTCTAGTAAATTATAATTGAAATCACCAAACAAAAGTGTTCTCTTCCTCCGTTGCAGCTGTTCAGATAATATTTCCAGAAATTTATCCGTGTTTGTGCGTCCAGGTCTATATATGACACCAATGTCCAAGCAAAATTTTTCAACGTGCACCCAGAGAAAATGGTTGTCATCTTCACATTTTTCCTCTATAATATACTGCTTTATATCGTTGTGAACGAAAATAGAAACACCTCCTCCTCTTGAGTGCGTACGATAGTTATAATAGTGCGTGTAGTTAGCCAAGCTCAACATTTTTGCTTCTGTTTTTGATTTTATCCACGTTTCAGTTAGTGCCAGAATATGTATTTTCCCAATAGCTTGCATAATGCATTTTATTTCATCAAATTTTCCGGGCTGTACTAAGCTACGAACATTTAGATAGAGAATTGACAGGGCCTTTTTGTTTTTAACAAGATCTTCGTAATTGTGTATAATTTGGTGTGTTATTTTCCGGTTTGTATTTTTTTGGGAGTCTGTTGTATCGGAGGTTAGTTTTTTGGCTCAAGTTCGATAATCTTTGGTACTCCCCTGACATATTTTATAGTAAGATTTTCTTCCCCATTTTGAGTACGCACGTGTAACTCTTCCTTAAGGCTTTTCATGTGTTTTTGTTGGTAGGGCGTTTTATCAGGGTAAATTTTCACTTCAGTTTGGTTTATTTTTGATCGGTTCCAGAGGATCGATTTTACAGTTGCGGCAGCATCAAAGGTGGCTTTAATAGGTCTTGATTTCTCCGGCATAAATTTTCCTAAGCGTGTATTATTTGTAGGTTGGAGGCAGTTCGCATCGGTCATTCTTATCAGTTTTACGACTTCTTCAGTATCAGAGGCAGCTCTTTCTTGCTGATTAGTAGACTGAGGTTCTGGTATGCCTATTATAATTATATTTTTCTCGCGTACACAACGCTCGTTAACTTCTTGCAACATGTCTTCACACGAGAGTGGCATCAGTGCTGCTGGCAATCCTGAAGTTGTGGATGCTTTTAAGTCTCGTACATCAGCCTCTAATGAGACCATTTTCAGTGCTGCGTCATTGGCATTGTTTTTAAGCTCAGTGACTTCCGATTTTAGTTTGTCATGTTCAAGTACTAGTTGGTCTGTTTTACGTTGGATATTATTTATCTGATCTTTTATTGTGGAGATATCCCCTGCAATTTTTTCCATATTAGTATTTTGATTTTGAGTGAAATCTTTAAGTATAGAAAGAATTTCCTGGCGGAAATTATTCAAATCAGCTCTTAAATAATCATCATTGTCTGGACGTTTCCTTTTCCGAAAAGTGATTTGATCTGTATCTGCTTCAGTTGAGCTTATTTTAGACAGATCTGGTTGCGATTGAGATTGCTCAGTCAAAATTTTCAAAGGTGGGCTAATTGGCACATTCATTGTGTATCACAAAGTAGTCACTAATTAACCGCTGGTTAACTTTTTGTATAACCGGACCCAGCCAACTTCGCACTGATAAGCGATCTTTGCCCGCAGTCACTATCTTAGTTGCAAAGAGAATTAGCGCTCACTTAACTTGCAGATAAAAAACACTTTTACGCCGATAACAATTTGGTTCAAGTTTAACTGACACTATTAATAACTATTTTTAAATTATTCGTCAACACGTCCACGCTGTTTGCTCTCTTTCTCAAAATCATTAAAATCAAAAAAATCATTAAAAAGTTACTAATGTGACTAGACATGTTCTTTCCGTGGACCCTTCATATGCAGTAGAAAAATATAATAAAACACAAAGTCTCAAAACGCTTCTTAAATAAAGAAAGAGTCGTCTGAGAAGAAAAACTAAATATCAAGTTTATAATTCTCAAACTTTATTTAATGATAAGGAATAAGATCGCCATTATACATTATTAATTTTAAACTTTGTACAAACTAACTTGTAATTGTTTTTCTGTGCTACAAAGACTTTACGTCCATACATACTTTCTCAACCGTAAGCAGAACTGCATCGCTCCGAACCCTCAGAATACGTCCACAGCCGCAGTTCAATCATGTAATGGAGCCGCCGGGATCCATCGGGATGCATTCACTGTGCGCTAAAATCGACTATTCGCGACTTTACGAGCATTATCCGATGGAAGTGCGTTGATATTTAGGACGATCGTGATATGATTTTATTTTTTGCTTTTATAGAAATTGTTTTTTTTTTTCTGTAAGTTTTCACGGGTTGTGTTCAATAAGAAAAAAAAGTTTCGTAAAAGCTTCAGTGAAAATTAAATGTACAGGATTCAAGTTAGATTGCTACGCAGATTGCAATATGTTTCCACGCTGGCTTATTTCGCCGTTTTTGTAAATAAAAATGTTATTTACCCAAAAGGTTTTTTCTAGCAAAAAAATTACAATCTAGCTCATTTCAATCATACTTCGTCCGCGCAAAATTATTTATTCAGCCATCCCGTTATTCGTTCGGGAACTATATTTTTTTACTCCGTTGTAAAAGTGGTTTCGATTCCAAATTACATCCCCATCCGTCCAGCCGTTGCATTGCGAAGGAGTAACAAACTAACACACATACCACCACCTATTGTGGCTTTTGACTCTTACTTTTTCTAACCTTAAAAGTTCACTGCGATCTTCATTTTTTTTATTATTTCATAGAGAAGGCAAACGAGCACACAGGCCACCTGAAGGTAAGTGGAAACTGTGACCCATAGACATTCGCATTCACAAGACTTCAAGCCTAAGACTGCAAATCCGTTGCCAACCCTGAGGACTAAGATGGAAGGCCTCTATGCTAGTCATTACACCGGCTGTCTTATCCCCAAACCGGAACATAACAATGCGATCACTGCTGGTAGTAGTTTGGCGGTAAGTTAATGGATAAGATGGTGGTAGCGATCCGGACGGACCCTGCACAACGTACTACCACCGTTTGACCCATTTCATCATAACCAAACAAAATGCCGTTTAAATTTTCTTCAATACATCTTCATTTATTTATTTAGATAAAAATTTACGCTCACCGAAGGCCGTTAGCGGCCTTAATTCTAAGACAAATGACCTAGCTTGCGACCTAAGTGAACGTTTACTGACATAATGTGCAAGATAAATAGAACTCTATGTCTTAAGAAAATACGTTTTATGATGGTGTAAAGAAAGTTCACAAGTCTTTTGTGGTTTTAGATGCAAGCGGTTTGAATTTTCATGTTTAAAGTTTATAGGGAGGTACCATTATTCTACGGCTGTAGGTCAAATAGATAAAACAATAAAAGACAACATAAATAATTCTTCTTAATTGCACCTAATTAAAAACATATCAATGCAATTAGTTTCGTTGGTTGGCGTTTTATAAAATAAGGCTTCATAATTTTAAGGAGTTACATTGGTAACTTTTCCGTTACGTCACGTCAAATAACTATACTGCTATAAGATAAACAGTGGCATCTCAGAAAAAACTCCTGTAGCAGTGCCATTATTGAATGTCAGATACCGCCTGTTGGCGTGTCAGGGAGGTATATAAATGTATGACTTATTATCGTGACGTAATGCATAAGTTACCGTTAATAATTTGAGTCCTACGTGAACTTTTGTTTCTTTGTTTCATGTATGTATTTCTCTATATTGCTAGGTTTACACGGGCTTAGTAGCTAATGCTTAGTACTTGTCATTTACACTTGTCACATGTGTGTAAACATGTTGTATAAGTGCAACTGCAAGTGCAAGTAATTAGAAGCCGTTCCTATTTACTAAGCGACAAGCATCTACCCGCAGCTAAAAATCTACTAATACTTGTCACTTGTCGCGTGGTGTAATCATTTAATGACAAGTGCATTTTGATTAGTAGATTACCTACTTAAAGCCCTAATCCTCTAACACCACTGTGTAGACGGTTACTTGCCACTTGTCACTGTGCATATAAGTCCCTAACCACCTACACTAATGACAAGTACTAAGCCCGTGTAAACCTAGCATAAGGATAAGTTTATCGTTACCTAGTACCTATAAAACAAGCCAAGAGCTTAGCTAGGGTTTAAATCAATTGGTGTAAAGCTGTCTCCTGTTATTAAGTCTCGATATACACAACACAAGAATACCTTTAACAAAACAACGGATATCTTTAACGTATTGCGCAAATATATCATTCGATAGCAATTTCAATCGATCCGTCACAATCGCGGGCACATGCCGAGTGACAAATGCCTCCTTAATCGACCGTTCGGCATCGCATTAGGAGAGGCCGTATGTTCGCTTTTTGCTAATAGCTACTCTTGTAAGAAAATACGCTACTTTTTGTATGGCATGAAGCCTGGCCAAGCAGGGGACTTTTTTTAACGAGCATGTACGCTACCTGGTGGGAAGTAATCACCACCGCCATATACCAGCAAGTACTTAGGAGAAGTTGTCGGTGCGTTCCCGGCCAATTCGGGAAATGTAAGCTCTTTTCTTTAAGGCACCTATGTCATAACTGCTTCCACAGTTTCACTGTGTAAGGCAAAAAGTGCCTAGCAGACCGCCATTCATCAAGGTGATGTTGATCGAACCTGGCTTTACGACGAGTTGTCTGATGGTAGAACTCAGCGGCTGGTAAAAGTCTGAATAATTCTTCAGGACATTCCCAGTCGTAAACCCTATACAGCACGCAAAGTGAACTGACGTCCTTTTGGATAGAGAGGGAATCACTTGGGTCAGACATAACGTATAGGCTGTTAAATAAATAATAATAATAATAAATAATGGATAAGGCAAAAGAGCACACAAGTAACCTTATGGTGGGATCTGAAACCCATCTTCTTTTCTTTTTTTATCAACCTAAAACTGCTGAGTGAAGGTCCTCTGTCCCGAGCCACTGTCAATACTGTCATCCACCTCGTCCCTGCGGCATTAGTGATGTCGTCCGCCCAACGTGCCCTTTATCGACCAACCTTTTTTATATCCAGTTCGAGGACGCCACTCCAATACCTTTCTGCTGCACCTGCCACTCCCAGTTCTCGCAACCTGACCTGCTCACTCTCATTTTTTGCTAGTAATTATGCGCGCGATTTTGCGACTTTTGTTCGACTCTATATGTCAGTTTGAGACCCATATACATGTACGATGCAAGATTATAATTCTAGATTTAAAAATACTATACTAACCTACTTGTGTCCTAAAAATGCAGTCATGTCAGTCTGTCTTGAACACAGCCGTGAGAGACGTCTCTCTACAGGGCCGGCTTCTATAACATTGGGTAAAAAATAATGCTTTTGAAAGGTTATCTTTGTTTATTGAAGTTGAGATATCCCCTAATTGCTTATAAGGGCGTATTATAAAATGACTAATTTTCACGATGTCAATGGAAAAGTTATCATTGTAAATTTTACTCCTGAGCTATGTGCAGAATTCGTGGTGCCAACAAAAAGAGGTTAATGTTAAACAACAATGTGGTCCCAAAAAAATGTGTCATCCCTCTGACGTTAATTTTTTTCTTTGTTTTTTGTACAAGAAGTTTCCGTGAATAAGAGATAGCCAAATAAACTATGTGACCCGAATACTCTCTGATCAGTCTCGCCGTTGCGCAAACACGCTGTATTTGCGCACCATTTGGACACAAACAGACAAGTGGACAAACACCATGTATAAGTCTCGGTTACTCAGCTAAGTTATAAATGTATTTGTTAGAGTTAGATCTGTGCAAACAAATTGTTATTATGTATTTATTTTAGCAGTGTTTAAGGAAAATAAAGAATTTACGTAGAAAAGGGTTAACATAGTGTTTTTTACCTTAACTTTTATTATTCTATACATAGATACATAATTATAATCGTGTTATAAATAACCTTATTCACCTATCTATTGAGAATTATATTTATACTCTCTGATTCATAAACAAACAATGTCTTAAGTGTGCTTAAAGTATGCTTTGTCCTCGAATTTATTATGATTGTGAAGCTGTTTTTTTTTACACAAAATACGATAACGTTTCTCTATCCTAAAACTAGTTTAACCTAACATCTGCGACAGCTTCAAAAATCATGGAAATGGACTAGATATAGAGGTCTTAAGAAACGTTATGGAGCTATATTAGTATGAGGAAAAAATACTGCTCCGCGATTTCAGCGTTGCTTCACGATTCTCTTAATTGTGTCATTTGAATTTGAGAGAAACCGACAAAGCGTACTTGAACTAAAATAGATGTATTGTATCTATATTATACGTATATTGACGTGTAACTGCACGTTTTTTCCATACAAATCTTACCGTATTTGGTTGCTTTTCGATATTATTAGCATTGAAAAAACGTGCAGAATAGTGTATAAAAAACATATTTAGCAAATGGACAAAAACTCAAATTCATAGTCATACATAAGCAGACTATAATATATTTTTTTAAAGTGCACTGATAAAAAACAATAGTATGACAAACAAGCATTTGTTTAAAAGCATCAGTGCTAAATTAAATGTAATTACTCAATGAACATGATTATTGATACTCTGTTCTCACTGTAATTGAGTCCATTCACTTCAAACGTACACTCGGCTAAATAAATCCACTCCACGCTCTGACATCTCATCTCATTCAGTGAGGTGGATTGGCACCGGTTCAAATTATGTACACTCAGGCTAGGAATGGATTAGTTTCTATTTTCAATAGATTTTAAAATTCAAAATTGGAAATTAGTGTTCCGAGCTATTTAATCTCTCTGGCTACCGCGTTCACATACTTTTGGCACTAGTGTGTCATAGAAAAACGAAGATTGCCAATCGCTATAAGAATATGGTAGCACTGTAAAAAATCTGCCAGTCAATGCCAAATTCAACTTAATCCATATGCTTGTTCTAAAGTATATTTTAAACTATACCTCTGACAACAATACTGCCGTTCTACGGGGAAAAGGCATAAGTGCAATTAATTCGTACAAGCATATTAAACTCTAAAAAGTTTAGAATAAGGTTGGAAGTGCAAAACAATTCATATAGTACATGTGACTTTTTTTCGTAGGACAGAATACCTAAACGTCTTATGCGTTTTGTACGCATGACAAACAGTAATTATGACTTGAGGCGTCATTGGCTTCCGAAAGGTAAAAATCTCACCGAAATTACTGCTGTGGTGCCAAAACGATTAACCATTGAATTACCAACAAACCTTTTTAGGGTGGTAGCTAGGTTCTAAACGCACCCATATTAGTAGGCCTTCTGGGATGCCCAATGTAAGATACAGCATACTGCCAAATAACCTTAAGGAATTGTAATCTTTTGGATAGTAAATAATTGTTATTCTAATTGTTTTTTTTAATTTAGGTACTGTTGCTGTTGGTAGAATTTGATGAACTGAATGGTAGATAAATCTTTCTATCCTTCTCCTCCCTATTTGCTGCTTCTTTTCCAAGTATTGTTTTGTCATGTTTGTATGCTAGTCCAATATCCAATAGTGGTGGTAGGACCTTGTGCGGGGTCCGTCCGGATCGCTACCACCATCTTATCCATTAACCTACCGCCAAACAGCAGTGTTCGCATTGTTGTGTTCCGGTTTGGGGATAAGACAGCCGGTGTAATGACTTGCATAGAGGCATTGGCAATGCATTTGCGGTCTTAGGTTTCTAGTCTTGTGAATGCGAATGTCTATCGCTCACATTCCACTTACTATCAGGTAGCCTGTGTGCTCGGTTGCCTTCTCTATGCCATAAAAAAAACCCCCAAAATTCAATATGGCGAACATTTACTTTATGAATTATGATTTTTTCCTTTGGTTTCACACACAGTTTTTAAGATTTAAAAATCCACTACGTTAATTTTATAATAATCAATAAGTTGTTCAATTTATTCCACGCAGACTGTACTGCCAGTATAAAAAGCACAGCGTATCGGACAGTTTGACATTTTGTCCCGCTCTGTCAACGAGCGAGCGACCGGGACAGCTGCTACGTGACCAGGATTACAAGACCGGATGCCGCAACCGAGTTATTTCTGGATTTTATTTTAAAATCTAGTGCAAAATCATATTTTGCTTTGGCAGATACTACGTTTTTATATTTGATAACTAAAAATAATTATGTTATATATGTGATGTCTATTTATATTTATAAAATGCAATGTGAGGATAATAAACACAGTTTTCGCTGGCAAATTAGACCTACAAGGTAACAATGATATAAAAGATAAGGTCTTTTAAGCTATTAAAAAAGAAGTGTTCTTCGAAGTCATTATTATAATTAATACAGTATTTAATTACACACACACACACATTTTCCACATTTTCCTGCTCAAGCTACGCTTGAATATTTTTTATTTTTTGTTTTAATGTTAAATTCATTGTTTTATATAATGCTAGGTTAAGCTTTATAATTGTATAATATCATAAGTAGTATTTAGAAAAAAACGACTGACTGTTGAGTTTCTTGCGGCGTTTCTTCTCAGCAGTGGTCTCTTGCGAAGCGCTGGTAGATTTTTGACGTGTAAAAGTGCCCGTACGGCCTACTTACTGAATAAACATCTTTTATCTTTTATCTTTTTTATCTTTTTACATAAGGTATATGGTTAATGGATGGTGAATGGTTGAAAATAATATTGTCAATTGAACAACAAAGCAGAAAACAAAACACTCACTGTTAATTAATGTGAAACTATGACGATATTTCAATGTTTAGCTGCGTGCTTGTCTTTCAACCACGCAGAAACGTCTAACGAGTTTTAATAAAATTCGGCTCACAGACTGAAATCCATCCTAAGAAAAGACAAAAAACCTACCAGTTCAAATTGTGTGTTAAAATTCAAATTCTATTTTTTATTGCATTTTATGTTTATTTTGTTTGCCAAAAAAACTACACAAAAATCCCTGATTTTCCTATAGCCTACAAACGTCATAATCGCCATTTAATAAAGCAAACGCGATCTTAATAAACAATAATCCCGAACTCAACTTATAAGGTTTAATTAATCCCGGGAACGGGAATGTGTCCCGGGCAATTTATTGCCATAATTTACGAGAGTCCCGGAAAAAACGGGAATACAGATACGGCATAATGCTGGGAATTAACTGGAGTAGGTTATGCGTGGCGAACTGGGAAAGAAACAATTACAAGGGTCATATCGTGGCTTTACTTGCATTAGAAAGGTTTTTTAAAGAGTTGTAAAGCATATTATTATAGTGTTATTATATATAGTGTTATTGAGTTAGGTTAGTCAGCTTTTTAATGCGTTGGATTTTTTTATAAAAAATATTTGTATGGTTTTTATTATGACATTATTGCGAGAAGGTATTTGTTTCTTAATTTTGGATGTTTTGTTTTGTTTGCCTAGTTGGTAGTGCCTAGGCTAGCGACTAGCCTTCGAAGCTAGCGATTCCTGGTTCGATTTCAAGTTTGTGTGATGGGCGCGGGTATTTGTTTCCGAGTCTAAGTATTTCTTTCTTTTTATATTTAGTAAGTTTATCATTGCCTAGTACTCATAGGTACAGATGTAGTGCATATTAGTTTTCCTTCGTATTTTCACGGAAACGTACGAACGTATCCGTGAAAATACGAAGGAAAACAATTATGCTACATCTGTACTACCGTAGAGCTTAGTTAGGGCCTAGATTAATTTGTGGGAAATTGTATCTTCTGATTTTTATTAATGTTTATTCATTTGAAAAACCATAATATCTCAAATCTCTACATATTATAAAAGTATGACAAAAGTTTCGGCGCAACTCTGTAGATTAAAGATAATATATATATAAGATAGTATACTTTGCCTGTCCAAACATACAGTTTGTTTATTTCTTTGAGTATAACATACAATTTACTGGACCATATTTTAATTAAACTTTATGTTTAAGGGCTTATGATTAGATCGTAAACACATATATTTTATTTTGTTATAATGACGGAAGCTAGATATATAAAAAAAGTAGTCCTAAAATTAATAATTTAAAAATAACCCTCTTTTCGATCGCGTGAAAATGACATAATTTCTAAATCTATTTACACTTGCAACCTTTTGACCACAAAACATGTAAGCGGAAAGTTATATTTAAAGTCAGTTTTGTAACAACAGTTAACCTAAAACTAAACGACTTAACGGTAACTTTGTAAATCCAGTGGTCACCTACTAAATGGAACAACCAGAAGTCTGGTTGGTTTTTAAAATCTCATCCGGTGAGCAAAATGGTCAATAGATCAGTTTAAACTTATTTTAGAAAGTATTTTTTATGTTACAGAAATGACTAACGAGCAGATAGGCCATCTGATGGTAAGTGGACAAGGTTGCAATCTTACGATGACAATCTAAAGACTGAAAATGCAATGCCTATCCTGAGGGCTGAGATGGAATATAGCAGTACCTACTAGTAAATAGTACCTGAAACTCTTACTAAGATATCAAACAAGTGTCCTTATCAACTCGTAAACGAAATTAATACGAGATTTAACTTTGCTTATTAGTAATAATAAGCAATGAGATAAAAAAATCGTCTACGTCTCAAAACCTCCAGAATTCCAGGCAACAAAAAGAAAATGCTGAAACTTGACAGATTTTAACAACTCATTATGACTCTATTCTGAAATTAATTAACTAAATAAGAAGCAAAAAGCAATACGTTATTCCGACAGCAATATTTCTGGTCAAGCTTTAATGCAGACTTCAGGCTTTTTGCTCGTGTAATTAAAAAGAGAAGCATATGCGCGTGCGCAAATGAGCGCGTAAGTTAAAATCGTACGGGGGATAAATCAAACGGCGCGCGTGCGCTGACTCACCGGAACCGACTAAATGTGCGGTAGGTTAGTGCGGATACTGATCAAAGTGAAATTGATCTAGAGATTGATTAAGATCTAATCAATGAATCTTACCTTTTTTAATCATCCGGTAAGCATTGAACCCAATATCATGAAACCTAATTAAATCATACTACAACTAGCTTGGTTTTAAAAATAACGGCCCCATGTCGGCCCAACTGTTTAGGCGCTACGAACTCACAGACATGCCGTGAGTTTATGAGATCATACCGCCTGTGTGGGTCTCAGACAGCTAAACTGATTACACACGATAAACTAGCAACACCCCTCCTATTTGTGGGGGGGATACACACCCCATTTAAAATTATTTAATTATTTCAAAATCGATCGATTCTACTTATTCGTCTAATAAAAAACAAGATAAAAGTACGACTGTGTTTTTTGGATATTTTTTTAATGAGGGATATACTTTGATTGTAATATAGCCTATGGCAGGCGTAAAATCAAGAACTACAACTAACTATGTTAAATTTCAACAATCTGGAGAGGCTGCAAAGCTTGCCACAAACAAAAATACATACACCTGAAAAACTTGAGAAAACTCTTGATGCAGTCGGGTAAAAATAAAAATATAATGTTGCCAGTTTTATATTTAAACGAATCTCAGACTTTGGTAAAAAAGTACCTAAGTATTAAGTAGATTTGAGACCTTGACCGTCCTAACCTTGACTATTACAGCCAGCAGTAATATATCCAATGTCACGCTCAAAAACATCTGACGCGCTCTTACGCCTCTAGAGGCGAATACTAGTATTCGAGATAATGTTGCTGGCTGTTCATTACTTGCCAAGATTATTCTAACTAAAGACAGTCGGCTTGATAACTTGTCTTTTGCTTTGGGCTTCTGGTGAAATGAAAATGTAGGTAAACCTTACTTTCCAAACTTTTTTTGACTTGTAAACGGAATAAGGCAGACTACATTTACGAAAACTAAATAAAAACCCGGCCATATCAAAACCTTACAAAAGTTGCAAATTAAAAAAAAAACAGATCAACTTCTTTATTTTTTATACAAGCCAATTTTATATCTTAAACTTGTGCTTAATATAGTAATACATTTATAAGTTTTGCACTTTTGACCTGATGACGAAAACATTTAATAGAAAAACATATAAATGCTTCTTTATACAAATTATATATTATATTGCACAAACATCGATTGTGGAAAAAACGGATACATGAAAATGAATGTTTTTATACGAGTTTATTACCTTAGTTTTTATATTAAATAAAAATTAAATAAAATACAAAAATCAAAGCGTAACATTTTGCCTTTTGTCTTAAATAATGTCTTGAAATTCCATATTAACAACTAAACTCTCTCTAGTCTTTCTTTATTCTTACAGAATGTATTCCAGAAAACAAGAACATCGACATAACTAAAAAACGCCTCAGTAAAAAATAAAATAAAAACCACAAAGAATCATGGTCACAAACAACAGTAACCTAATCAAAACTTTACTATATTAATAAACCTTTAGCATCAATAAACTTTTAAAAAAAACTGTCTATCACAAAAAAAAATCTCAAGCCTTACTTAATCAAGCACTCACCTAGCACACACGCAAATCCAAAACACAATAATCACAATCTCACTAAACGTCAAAGTCAGCTGTTAGAAACAAAATGGGTTCGCGAATCACGCCCGCCCTTTCTCAGCACCGGCCGTGAACTGCCGCCCGCCTTAGCCACGGTCTCGCCACCGACTGAAGCCTGAAATTCAGCGGCGCTGAAAATTCCCGCTATCTGAAGTTGTAATTTTGTATTATCTATGGAAATATATGTTATCGTGTTATGTGGCGTTATTGTTTTGTTTTTCGAGTTCGTTCCTTTCAGGTAATTCAGGAATGGCTTTGTATTAATGATGCTAGCTTTTAAGGTAGAAACAGTATACCAGATACCGAGACTGGAGCTTTATATTTACATAAATATTTACTAGTGTATTTAGTTAACTGAATTATTTTACGTATATCTCAATAAAACGCACTGAAAAATATTAAATAATGTTTGATACTTTAGCCCATCAGTAAGAGAGAAACAAGTAAGTTAAGAAAATGAGCTTTAGGTACCCAAGTTTTTTTCGTTATTTTATCAACTAACTTAGCCTAGATTAGTAGTAGTTAAGTAAGCCTGATTTGTTTGTAGTGACGATGCATTTCTTTTTTATGGCATAGAGAAGGCAAACGAGCACACAGGCCACCTGATGCTAAGTGGAAACTGTGACCCATAGACATTCGTATTCACAAGACTGCAAGCCTAAGACTGCAAATGTGTTGCCAACCCTGAGGACTAAGATGGAATGCCTCTATGCTAGTCATTACACCGGCTGTCTTGTCCCGAAACCGGAACACAACAATGCGAACACTGCTGTTTGGCGGTAGGTTAATGGATAAGATGGTGGTAGTAATCCGGACGGACCCTGCACAAGGACCTACCACCCGCAAAACATGGCAGCATTGAAGCTGGCAGTCCCGGGTCGATTCCGGGTAGAAAAAAAACGTGTGAGCTCGAGTATATTTTCCGAGTCTTGGATATTTTCTATCTGCTTAAGTATGTATTTCTATAAATAAGTATGTTAATTATTGTCTAGTACCGATTGTACAAGCCCTAGAGCTCAGTTTGGGATTAGGGGTAATTTACGTAAGATAGTCCCTGATTTTTACTTAAAAATAGCTGTTCCAGAACCATTTTTTCCCTTGCATCATTTTAAACTGCCACGCAGCTTAATGCTGTTTTAACCCTACATGTAAACCACAAACGCAAACAGCCCGCGATAGGATCGGAATACCATTAAACTTTGAAAACTTTATATTCATGTTTCAAGTTTTTGCTGATTGTTATCTCTTGCAAGACAGGGAGAACAATAAATCTTGCCATTCTTGCTATAACTTGTTACGGAATTCGTAGCCATTTTTGTTATATAAAAGTTCCGTTCAGGTTTGAAAAAATTGGCGACTCAGGTATAATTTTACATCATGTAAAAAATAACTTTTGACGGATATTATGAAAGCACAACCTTTAAATTAATTTTAAAGGAGAAATTATTAAATATTTGTATTATAATACTCTTGAAGATCTTATTTATTGAAGAGGTTCTTGTATGGGGACCCCCTTTATTACCTAACTTAGTAAATGACACATATTCTGAAAAAAAAACAAGCTGCTATCTATGACGGTTCAAAAGATACAGCTCTTCAGATTTAGGACGGACGAACAGTTGCATAATATTAATTACCTCCCGGTGGCGTGAAATACACAGAAGCGGCGCGGCGCAGGTAAGGCGTAGGTAAGGCATAGGCGGGGCGTAGACACGGTGCAGGCAAGGCACATTAAGGTGTGGAAAAGCGGCAGGCGCGATCCTAAGTTATACAGAAGAGGTGAGCGAGCGAGAGGGAGCGCGAGGACGCGAGGAAGGCATGCCATTTCCGCGCCCTCTCCTCGCCTTGCCTTCACCGCGTCCTCGCACACTCTCTCGCTCGCTCGCCTCTTCTGCATAATTAAGCATCGCGCCTGCGACTTTTCCACGCCTTAACGCGTCCTTAACTGCGCCGTGTCTACGCCTTACGCCTTACTTGCGCCTTACCTGCGCCGCGCCGCTTCTGTGTATTTCACGCCTTAGCCTTCCTTCGGGTACCATGAAAAGCCTGTGACAAATAACTAATTCATTGCTCAACATAAGGCAACCCACGTCTTGTGTAACGCAGCTCTCTACTCTCTAGTAAAAATAGTTTAATTACTGAAAATAAACTTACGTTATAAAGAGTTAAATAAATTTACAGAATTCAATGCTTCTGTAAAATAAAGGGCAGTAAAAACCATTTTTTTTAATGTGGGGTATGTTTAAAAATCAATACTGAAGAATTTACTCAAAAAGTTCTGAAATGCGCATTTTTTACCACTGGTTTTTTTTCTCTAGGTACCTAATACGATCAAATAAAAGTACAACTCGAAAACACAAGGCTTCGCTACTAATTGGCATAAAACGCATGCAAAAGCCTAATTATAAATCATGAATGTTAAACGAATTACCGGGAATATTTAAAATTTCGAATAAAAAACACTTATCTAAAAAACTTCCTACCGCCTACGCTAGCGTGCGACAGCGCCATCTATCCATCACAGAGATAAAGCGAACGAATACTTTCCTAACCTCATTTACATAAACCCTAGAAATTGTTTCCAACTCCAGCTAGAATAACAATTAGACGACTAATTCTGTAACCCAGAACCAAAATAATACAAATCCAAGATTACTCCAAGCTAATCACACTTTTATTCCTAATCCATAATGTTCCAATTAGGTACTTTTAAATTCGGATTTATGTTGAATACGCTTTTGGATTTATTTACACTGAGATAGATTGGACTGACAATGATTCTGAGCGGCCATTTTGAAAACAGAGGTCAATTATTCTGATTGGCTGACATAAATCGAGTCACGAGTTACTAAGTAGTTTTTTAGAAGTTGGGAAAGTCGATTTTGGAGATTTAGGTCAGGCCGATTAAGATGTGCGGATTGAGGAAAGATCGTTCTGACAAAAATATATGTCACTTATGTCATATGTCAATTGTTGAGAATAATGTTTTTTCTACGCACATGTTATTGACATAAGCCCTCTATTATGGGTTCAGAAACCGTAGGAAATGACCAACATTATTACAACCAATTTTACTATGAGAACTTTCTGGTCTGTGGTAGCAGGTAAAATTTGTACTATCATGTTATAACAGTTTCAATTTTTGTAACGTTATGAGTTTAAATTTGGAATAGCTGTCAATACTCAAGAGGGTGTCTATTCTAGTATCCATAGTTAAAACAGTTATCGATACAAAACGTCAATTCAATATGTTTTTTTAATATACACCGCATGACATTTGATCTCGTGTGACCTGAGAATAGAGACTTCATTCGTTTGTCTATGATTTGAAACAAAACCTTCACATTCGTGACACGGACACAGCACAAATTTGGGGAGCCTGCCGTTTCGTCAAAATATCTTTGGTCAAATGTATCATTTCCCAAAATGCTCATTTGCCCAACCAATGTTATATAATGTTTTCAGAATTTATTTCAGTACCGTCGTGTAGAACCCAATGGGTTAGGTTAGGTTAGTTTTTATAACATACTGAAATATTTACGGTTACAGAAAACAAAGCGGTTTGGCAAATGAAAATTTGGGAAATGATACATTTGACCAAAAATATTTTGACAAAACAAAGGTAACCCACAAATTGGTTTTGCCGCCATTTTTTGTCGTCAAGTCGTTGGCTTCTGAAACCATTTTAGAGTACTTATGATATGTGTGTAGATAAAGTAGTGTATGCAACTGTACATAATTAGGCCTTAAAAAACTCGAGTGATTCTATTATGAAATTCGCTGATGCTCGTCTCATAAAACCACACTCGTCACACAACTATCACGTCTCTCACAATTTAGCTAGGATGACTAAAAGGAAGGTGTAAAAAGCGCTTAAGACAAACAAAGACAAAGTCCTTCAGATCTTAAGCTAGTAAAAAATAAAAATTGTTTCATTCTGGAACTAAGCGCCGTTAAAACCTACTCTGAATCCGCCTACATTTAAACAATACATTATTTTAGAAAATTATTCATATTTATTTAGGAACGCAGCCAAAAACAAATTTAGCTCGTAAATATTTAGACCATATAGGTAGTTTAGACCTCGCATATTTTAACATTTTTGCCATAAAATTATTTTCTTCAGATATTTTCTTTCAAGGCTCTTATCGAAAATGAAATTCTGTAATAAATTTAAGACACATAGAAACGGGTCATTGCGCGATGACATTTTTACTAACAATGACCCGAATTCATTCACATGGAGTGTAGTAGCGAGGTTAACATGTTGAAAACCAGGCAATGAAGTTTCCATATGGAATTGGGTCCAGATAGAGTTCGTGGCAATAAGCATGTTATACGTTCGATGCCAGTGACACAACTATCGTATCAAAAATAATATTCTCTCGCTGGTTTGCGGTACAGAATGTTTAAGTTATTCCGGGGTTCCATTAGGCAGAACCAATAAAGTGGCCTGTTCACGCGAACGTAGTTTTAATTTATGTGTGCTTTTACGAACTTTATAGGGCATGTTCATGTGTAGCTGCCTTTACTTGAGGTTGGAAATATTGCGCAAATTAGGTTCTTGATTTAAATTCATAAGTTTTAGTAGATTTTGTTTTGTTAGTCAAATAATTATTTGTAACGTTTTTTTACGCTTGGTTTGTTCGTTATTAGCTAAAGTATTATTCTCTGTAACAACTTGGTTTTAAATTCAAGCAGAGTGAGGTACCTACTACTTTAGTCGAGGTGCTTTGTCCACAAAACCTGTGACCAAATTCAAAAAACGTACAAAAAGGGTAATATTGCTATGACAGGACAAGTTTTTTTAATGGAATGTTAAAGGCTACCGAGCACTCAGCCCACGTGATGATAAGTTGGAATTCTTTTTTTTCTATGAACGATTTTTGAATGTCGTAGATTGCATGAAAAACTATGTCTGTCCTTTTATTAGAGCAAAACCTAACCTAGGTATTTTATACCAACTACAACATATTCTAAAATCGTGAAAAAACATTTTCACCCCCAGCTAAATTCTTTTTTTTTTTGACAGCTACAATCCTTTTAAGTCGACAATCTTAAAACTGCAATCCTGGGGCTGCAAATACAATATAAACCTTGAACACTCAGATGTATGCTAATAACTTCACCGGCCCTATACTGGAACGCAGCAATGTGAACACTGCTTTCTTGGTGGCAGGAAAAATGATGAAGTGGTGGTAGCCTTCCGGACAGACCCTGCAGAACCTTCAACCACCACTCACCACACCAATCGCTGGTTGGTAATTTTTTGACAGATTGAAAAGCGGCTGGTAGAAAATGAAGGAAGACTCGCCCTCACTGAATTAATTATGTTATTATTTTAAATACACTGAATCGAAACTAATTAAGCTCCTTGTTCAAAAATAAATATATTTACAAGCACTAATTGGCCTCGCCACCATTTTGGTTTCTGTGTGACGTCACGATTTCGTTTCGCGCAATTTCACCACTAATTTCGCGTGAAGTTAAAAGTAGTGTAATTAACCGCTCATTTTATTAATTTAATTGGATTGGAAAGGGATTTCATTTATAAAGCAGCGTGATGTTTATTTTAATTTATATAAATAAATAATAAATAAATATCAGAGGACAATGTCACACCAATTGACCTAGTCCCAAACGAAGCTGAAGGCTGGTACTTTGGGTACTAGACAACGATATACACACTTATACAGAGAAATATATACTTATATACATAGAAAACCTCCATGGTTTTCAAACAAATATTACTGGGATGTGAACCCAGGACCGCTAGCTTCGTAGGCAGGGTGACTACGAACTAGGGCAGACGTTAATAACGATAAAAAAGAAGCAATAAATGCTCATTCAACTAGTAATTATTTTATAATAATATAATATTCTAATTAATTTTTCAAATTATCAGTGAAATTATCATCATTTCAGCCGAAATGACCCTCTCCCAAGGTTTGCCACAAGAACCTGGTCCAGCGCTTCCTCTCCACCTTCGCCACATCGTCGGTCCACTTCCACTCACGGTGTATTCCGTCATACAACTTTTAAACTGCAGGTATTTTGAAAATATTTTCCATATTTTTAAAGCCTTTGTCACTGTGAATCTAACGACACCTCATTGTGTTAAACTCTCTCAAGCCGTTTTGGCTGAGAGCATGCCAAAGAAGTAGACATACATATTACTATATAAATACACTCGAAAATCAAAACCCTCCTTTTGCCGCAGATGGATAACAAGTTCTGAGCGTTGAAGTCACAGAGTAGTAAATAATAATATTTATTTAAAGAAGCAACTGAACACGGATTACATCATAGCGCTTTTTGCAAGAAGCCACTGTGCGTACGTCATTTGCTTTATGGGCAATTAAAACAGTTGCTAATGGTCGTTTGTCTTGATAAAGTATGTAAAACGATACGGTAGTGATGACCTAGGGCTTAGTTAACCATGTTGTAAACTAGGAGCTCATTGCAAAAAGCCCCTATTAAAAATTACTGGTCATGAGAAACTCGAGTTCGAAATCCTCCTTTACTTGAAATTTACAGCTAACTTAACAATGGCAGGTGTCACCATTCGCTCAAGTATCAGGGCCAAAAAAACAATTTATTTTAAAATGTTATCGTAGGTACGTATCTTGTTCAATTCGTCATTACTGTCAAGTAAATATCAGAGGTATCGTAACGTTGATAATACTGTAACATGGCAAATCCAAATAAAACATTTGAAAAACGAATGAGTTAACCCTGACGGTTGTTCTATGTTGTTATATAACACTGCAGGCGTAACAGGCTCCCGGTCTAAACGTAGTAATATAGTTCGGGTATAATTGCAAAGTTATAGCTGTTAACTTGTTTTTAGTTAAAATGGGAGTCGGTAGTAAATTAGGGAGCTACTTATTAACATAGAAAATTTTTAGACACGAAAACAAAGACTTGCGCTCATCACACGAATTACCCATGGGGCTCGAACCCCGGACCTCTAGCATTGTAAGCATTAAAACCAACTATGCGAACTGCATAATCTATATGTTATTCTTGACCATATCTATATATTTCAACTGTTGCATGCCGCATCCACGGCTCGCTCCGCGCCATAGCAATGTTTTTGCCACATCCAGCCCAGCTGTTGCTTTGTTTATGACCCACGCACTGCAGGTTTTGTGCTTTTTGTACTGCCATAACGCGGTGCACGAATTTAGGATGCATTTAGGTAGTTGTACAGTCACTATCGAACTTAGCACGTTAATCTGACACGCTGCAGCTCCTGTAGAACTGACGTAACCTTAACTTTTTTGGAGGTTGTAATACCTTGTGCAAGATCCATCCGGATAGCTATCACCATCATATCTTTTAAGCAATCAGCAGTATTTTCATTGTTGAGTTCCGGTTGCTGGGATAAGACAGCCGGTGAAATTTACTAGCGTAGAGGCATTTCATCTTGGTTGGCAACGCGTTTGCGGTCTTAGGATTGCAGTCTTAAGATTGCACGCCATCAGGTGGCCTACTGAGTGCTCATTTGGAAACAAAGCAAATAGATAATCTGTTACCAAAAAAAAAACACGGATATTATGAGTTCCACCTAAGAACCATGCCGAAGTCTTTTTATCACGTCCTCATATAGCCAACCGTTTGGGAGGTAGAATGTCAAAGACGGGTACATAGATACAAACGTTGAACTTATACCCACTTGTATACCTACTCTTATTGTGTATGGCGGTAAAAACGAAAGGTTGTTAAAATTAAATAATCCACGCGTGAGCCCCATCGCAATCATAAGCGACACTTTTTTAATCGCTCTCGAATTCGCTTTTAACGATCGCCTTTTTCGTAATTGAATTTTCGCTTCTCGTTTTCGGTTAGCCCCCGTTTAGTCAGCGTTTTAAAGTAATTAAGTTCATCGACAAATGTTCGTTATCCGTTTACTCGACTGCAGTTTCTATTGAATTTTGAAAGAGTTTTTTTTATGGCATACCGAAGGCAAACGATCACACAGGCCACCTGATGGTAAGTGGAAACTGTGACCCATAGACATTCGCATTCACAAGACTGAGGACTAAGATGGAATGCCTCTATGCTAGACATTACACCGGCTGTCTTACCCCCAAACCGGAACACAACAATGCGAACACTGCTGTTTGGCGGTAGGTTAATGGATAAGATGGTGGTAGCGATCCGGACGGACCCTGCACAAGGTACTACCACCCGAAAAAGTAGATTTAAATTGTATTTTTATTATTATTAATTTACTTTTATGCTAAGTTGTGACATCAAAGTTATAAATACAACCTGAAATAAATAATTTTGAATTACACACTCAGTCAAAATTTCGAAGTCTAGATATTACGGTTCGTCAAATACAGCCCGCTGACAGACAGACAGACAGTGGAAGCTAAAGTACCTACCTACCTACTTAACAGGGTCTCGTTGCCAATCTTAGAGTACGGAACACTAAAAAATATATAAAATCAATATCCTCTCTATAATATCTCCTTCCTTATCTAGGTATTAGTGAAGGTAAAAAACTTTACTTTCCTCGTTCAACTTGGGTTCGTTTATCAGAAACGTTAAAAAACATTGCAGAGAAATTACTAGAATATAATCTTTGACTTTGTCGATCAAACTTATTGTACGTTTTACTATTTAGAATCACAAATAGCGCTCCAATAAAAACGTTTACAACGCATTTTTAACAAACCCACATGTATTTTAAAATTAGAACAGTTCTAATTTTAAAACCTGCATTGAAGTCTCCAAAAACACAGATGCCGTATAAGTGCCCAGTAAGCGGCACGAATCATAAAGGTGCGGGGCGTAACGTTACGGCTTGTCATATAACTGTTATATAACCTTTATATAACCGCTGGTTTACTGTAATCGCTATACAGTAGTTAAGGGTCGTGCGAATGTCGTCTCGGGTATACAGGATGTTCTGTCGAATACAAGTTAATCAGTTTGTTTGAGTACTTGAAGTCTTACAGTTATATAAAACAAATGTTACAAAAAAAAATATTGTTCTTTGAATTAGTATCATGGATGGAAAAGAAAAAGTAAATCTTAGTATTGTTAGGACGTTAAAACTAAACAGTTTGCTTATTGAGATTCAGTACAAACACCTATTTACATTTGACGCTCTTCATTTTGGAACTTACGTAGTCCTGAAATAATCAACACATAGAATACTTTTGACTTCAAAAAGTGTTATGTAAGGATTAACGGTTAATGTGTACTCTGTTTAAAAAATCTCAGTCAAACACTCATTTTACGTAATGATTAAAACAATATCGTCCTTACTAGCTTTATACAAAGTTCAACTAACTGATAATCCTTGTATCAACTGCAACAACTTCAAAGCATCCCAAAACATAGACTAACATTAAGAAAGTGTTGTTACGTGTCACCCTGTAGATAATAAGCCAGTCTACGGCCATAAAGGGCCGCCGGGCGACTAGCGTTACTGTAACACTCTGTAGAGGCATTGTAATGAGGAAGGCCGCGTGATTCAGGGATATTGTCTGTTAGCTTCTGTTTTAATACCGCCTGTAGACAAATTTGGTTTCTATGTGATATATTTTAAAATGTGTTTTAATACTTTGTTTTTTTTATAAGAGTTGGAGGCAAACGATCACGTGGGTTACGTGATGGAAAGTAATCACCACCACCCGGTTGTCAGTGCGTTGCCTGCCGATTCGGGAAATGTAAGATCTTAGTTATTTTGACGTTTTTATTTAGAACACCCTGTCTACAATCGAATGATAACTATTAATAAGATAAAACCTCCTATATAATGGAAATAATATGTTTTTTGAGAATTGATATCTCTCAAACTATCCTGCTGAAACTAGCTTTCCTTTAAAAAAAACATGTCCAAATTGGTCCATTATTTTGGGACCTACGTTGGTTGGTACAGACAAACACACAGATACCTATAATTGGATCAACCAAATATTTGGGCTTCAATGAAAACCCATAATTTATACAACGATGACGTAAGCCTGTTGTATCCGCAAATCCAAATAATGACTCGGGCTATGAGGTTTGATTGAAAGGTAACGGCCCAAGTTCATTTTCTGATCAGGGAAAATAATTATTCTCGAGTCAATGTATACATTTTAGTACGTAAGTTGCTATCTTATAAAATATACCCATCGAATAAGCCTAGAGCGTAGTTTGAGAATATCCCAGTTTTCTTGAACTCAATAATTCTGCTAATGTAAACCAGTATTTTTACCAGGCCCGTGCCCACCACTCATTAAAAAATCATTGTTATCGGGTCACAAACAAATAAACGAGACATTCTTACTTGTAAAATTAGTTTTCGCTAAACCCTATATTTCTTCCCTTAGGGGTAGATTTAAAAAAAATCCTGTGCTAATGCACCCTTTAAAAATTTCAGGTCGCTTAGTCTAATAGTTTAGGCTCGACGTTGTCTGTTAGTCACGAAAAAAACCTATTATGTTTAGATTACAAAGTTAAAAAAAAACAATGTCAATTAATCAGCTCAAGCACTATGATTACGGCATTGTTCCTGCATCACGAAGTCACGCGTCAGTTCAGACTGGCTTTGTCCCGCCCGCCATTGTGTAGGTGTCTGAGGACTAGGGGTGGGAACAGTTCCGGAACTACATCCAGTTGGAACAGGCTGACAATTCCTGGGGATATAAGATTATGGATAAATATTTATTAATAATTTAATTTACGGTCGTTTTATACGCTTTTATTTATAAGGATTGGGATTTAATGATGATTAATAAACGTACTGATGTTTTAAATACTTACGTAAAATTTATTCGTTTAAGTAAAATTTAATTATCAATAATTAAGTTTACACGTCGTAAATAGTAACAGACTGGCTTTGTCCCGCGTGCTATTGTGTAGTCCATCAGTTGGAACAAGCTGTCAATTATGGGGATATAGTATTTTATGGATGCGCAATAATGTTTTAATAGGAATTAAAAAGGTACAAAAGTGTGCTTGGCATTGTGTGACTGGAATCGTAGGATATAAAGATTTCTAGAACTACATCCAGTGTGTGATCCAAATCCACATTAGCTGTCCATTCAAATGGATGTAATATTTTATTGGTATAATTAATTATATATGCTACTGGCGTTCCTCGCTTTGCTTCGGTTTATGTAAATATTCTCTAACACTTGTTCATAACCCAGTTTTTTTTTGTTTTCATATAGGATTGAATCGTAGGGATTAAATAAAAAATACACATGAACTTAAATTTTACTGGGTAAGACTGGTTAAAAAGAAAAGTGTAAGAATTAAGTACCTAGTACTTGCCAGGATCTAATACCTACTATCACGATGTTAGGAACAGAAATAACGAACACAAATGGAAAGAACATATTAGTTAAATCAATATCCAAAACGTGTGTTTGTGTTCCAAACAGACATCCACTGCGGCTATCCCACTTTCCTACGGTAACTTGCTACAACACTAATCCTGTACAGATTTTCAAAACCCACGCAGTAAAAAAATGATTCTGGAAAAAGTTTATTTAACAGACAGGGTCTCTTGTTTCGACAAATTTTGTTTTTAAAACTATGATTGCTATTTACCCCAATTCATACAATGTTAACGTAATATATTGTGCATAGATGAGATTCGGGTTTTTAGCTTGCTTTTTGATTGATATCGCATCAGATGGCGTCAGTGCTTATTTCCCTTTGAGAATACTTCACGTGTCACTTTAATAGCGATTTAAATTTATCGCATTTTACCGAGTACTTGTTTATTACTATTTCTGAACTGAAATATTTCACCAAAACGTAGCAAAATAATAACGTTATTTGAATTTGCTAACCCAATTAAGATGTTTTAAAGGGATTAGGAATCAGTGCCCTCTTTGAAATAATTTGAGGAAACATTTAATTAACGGTATTAAAGCAACTTGCACTGTTTATAGACTTTGTTGTTCTTACAATTAATATTGTCTTTAAATATTCGCTAATTAGATTCCGAAGTTTCCTTAATATTCATGTTCAAAAGGCTGGGTCATATTTTAGGGGGAATGCTGTTTGCGTTTTATAAGTTACTAGTGGTTTCTTGCGGCGTTTCTTCTCAGCAGTGGTCTCCTCTTGGGAAGCGCTGGTAGTATCTTGACGTGTAAAAGTGCCCGAGCGGCCTACTTACTGAATAAATTTCTTTTATCTTTTTTATTTATCACCCGTATTATAATCAAGAAATTTCATACACATCAAAATCTTCCTCTTGAATCACTATCTATTGATAAAACCCGCGTTAAAATGCGGAGTTTGAAGGATCCAAGCGTACAGACGCGGGAAGAGATCAATCTATTGATTTATAGTTCATTTTAACGTTTGATCTTGATTTAGTTGATAACTCTATGGTCATAAACATTATCTTGTTTTTTATAGCAATTATTTAAGAAGGCACACGAGCACGCAGGCCGCCTGATGGTAAGTGGGATCTGAGACAATATACATTTGAATTCTCAAGACAACAATCTCAAGGATTTGATAGGTAACCTTCACGAAATTATTATTTCTATGTAGCGATATTTCCCTTCGCATTTTCTCCCATTCTTAATTTTACCCAATTTCATTTTTCCCCGGTCGATTTTATTACCATCGCTTTTGTTTTCGTGCGACTTTTTTCCCAGTCGCATTTTTTCTGGCTCGATTTCTATCCCAGTGACACTTTTTCTCAAAAGTAATTACGTCCTTATGAAGGTAGGTTTAGGTTATGTTAGTCTTGCAGCAGGCCCGGAGGGACAAATAATCCAGAAGTAGGAGCTCCGATAGCGCAGCTCTGTCAACTCTGTAAACTTTGATTCATGGAATGGGAAAAACACCACAGTGAAAATGTGATGCTAGGAAAAGAAGCGACTGGATAAAACTCGCAAGGGGAAAAACACGAATGTGAAAATAAACTGCCGGGAAAAAGGCCACTGGTAATATTACGTTCGGGATAAAACGCGAAAAGAAAATTATCTTCAAAGAAAAAATGCGTTTTGGAAAGTCATCTACCAAATCATAGGAGAATGTTGGTTGCGATTTAGAAGGTGTTTTACAATGAAGGCGAACATATCGTAAAAAAAACAATATAGCTTCTTTAGCAAGTACGCTGGCATCACAGCGGTAAGTATAAAGACAATTTATGTTTTGCTTTAACGTTGTTAGTCATCGATCGCTTGATAGATCGCAGCTTGCAGTCTAATTGGCAGGGCGTGCGACTGACCTGCGTTTGCGCATCATGATCGATATTATAGCTATAATCGTGATAGCTGCTATGACAGGCTCAAGTAAAACTAATAATGATGAAGGCTCAGCAGTCCTTGACTTAGGTTACGAGGTGACCGCCCTGTGTCGGCGATCATTGTCTTATAGTTATTCCGTAGAACGGTCTCAAAGCGAAAAGAATCGACCAACACCTTAACAAGGTCTCGCTAGGTGGCTTGATCAAGAGCCAGATACAGATAGCATTCACGAGGTAAATTTTAAGTCATATGTCGTGAGAGTACCGAACAGAGATCTGTCGACCTTTTTAAAGGGAAATTCTGGGCGAGGGGTGTCGTATTTCGGCGATTTCGTAGTCGTGTTTATTTTATGTTTTTTTATTATTGTTATGTATGTCTGTAAGGTAGGGTAAAGTCACCAGTGTTCAGCCAGAGACCTATTTTCAGCCTCTGCCTATATTTTGTATGAGTGGGAATAGTACGAAAGATATATTTCCCACTCTTCGCACTCATATAAGGTCGACTACTGGTCTCTGGCTGAAAACTGGGGACTTTACCCTATTTGTAAATTTGGGCCTTGTAGCCTGAAATAAAGTTATTTTATTATGTTTTATTACTCCTCAACAATACATTGTTAGAAGATTCGTGTCTCTGCAGGCCAGACTACTGGTAGCTGGAGCCTTGCCCTGTTGCGGGTGGCACCCGTAGGTTAGGTGTTTTTGTCTTAAAATTGTACATTACATTTATTTATATACACTCAGGAGCAAAAATAACGGGTCAGAGTGCGTTTTTCATACTAAAGAGGCTACTTCGAAGCCTTGGTTCCTCGCCAGAGAATGCTTTTAGTAAAATCGGATGATGAATACCCCGTGTATCGATACAGGAATTCCAGAGTGCCTAGGATACCCAACTGAATGAATCTGCGGTTAACGCCGGAATTGTGCATGTTCAGAAAAACATCTAAAATGGAAATAAAATGTAAGGAAATCCAAGTGCTGACCCAAACTCTCCCGCTGTGGTGTTAACTGGTTGTGCGATCAGTTAGGTATCTTAAGAACTTTTGACCTCCTCTATTGAACCTCGCAGTATCCACCATTAAACCTCAGTCAAAACAACCCCTGGCGAGGAACGAAGGCTTCGTTTGTATGAAAAACGCACTCTGACCCGGTATTTATGTTCCTGAGTGTAGTCAAAAATCGAACCTGGTTAGACACAAAATTAGCTAATTAAATGTAATGAAAACAATACCAATACCTACTCTTGTTAAATATTTTTAAACCATGATTTACTCTACTCCATTGGCTGTTAGCCTACAATCGAAAACAAAGAGACGTATTTACTTTTAGACCTTATGGCGATGCAATAAGGTATAAAAGTATATTTATATGATGCCGACTGTGCAAGTTTAACCGAAAATAATATTTCCACGATATCAAAACAACATCGGCAATCACATTGACGGACGACGTCAGATACCGACGATCAGATCGGCGGCGATATCGTGTCGTATCAGATCGTAACGTATCAGTGCTGTTGGTGATTTCGACGGATCATTTGTTCACGTCATGTTTTTTAGACGGTGCGACACGATGCCGGTAACGTAACGATTGTAGTTGAAAAAGTGGCGGTTCATTTTATTAGGAGATGATATGCTTTTCATTACGGTCACGCAATTAAATAAAGTAACTAATTAGGCTTGGTTTGGTTGGTTAATAAAGTTATTTGAAAAGACGTTAGGTACATGACATTACCTTGACCTTTCTTGAAATAGGCATTAACCTGACTAGCTGTTGTACCTTTAGTAAAACACAGATTGAAATAGCTAAATTGTCGTTTACTTGTTTGATATTACTAATTCAAACTACTTTTCATTTATTCATTTAGATTTGGTGTATTGCTCTTCATAAGACTTGATTATGTATATAAAAATAAATCGCTAAATGTGTTGCTAAGGGCAAAACTCGAGAACGGCTGAACCGATTTGGCCGATTTTATTTTTGTTGTATTCGTTATTGTCAAAAAAAGGTTTGTATGAAAGAAAAAAAAAACCAACGGGAATGTCGGAAATAAGCAGCGGGGCAAAGCCGCTGGCGGGCCATATGTAGGTACATATTTCGTTATGTCTACCTAAATGACTTGTAAATGTATAATAATGGTCTGATCTGGTGTGAAACACGAATCGAAAATTATAAATTAAGAACATGGATAGTTAGTTTTTCATTTATTAAATTTAAAATAAGTATGAAAATGGTTACCGGTATTCATTATTAAAAGCACCATGTGTAATCCACAAAAAATACTCTTCTCTCTGCTTCTAATTGAATTAAGAATATTTTTTAATAATATTAAAAAAAGATGACCCGCAAGGCCGCGCCATTCTAGGCGCTCGTCCAAAATTTAATCGTGTCGTGTAAACATCCCTAACGGTTATTCTGTAATCGAGCAATATTTTAGTGACCAACGAATAAGACGTAAAGTCTTGTTCGTGATAAGACCCCGACGAGTTTTAGATAAGCTAATATGAGCCGAGCCGTGTCGAACGATAACGGTTATAGTCGTCTTAATCAATATAGCGATATCAAAGGGAATGTAATTGCCCCCTGGAGACTTTGAGGTTATAAGAATTATATTTTCTTTTTTCGTTCACACGATTGGATATTGGATGATATTTTGCTGACAAGATTGGTTTTTTGACCTTCTTCACCTTAAATAAACAGAGAGCGTATCGAAGATACAAACGGTGCTAACGTTTGTTATTTCTATCGAGTCGAATTGTAGAAAGTTGACGTAAGCTGTCAAATAATCTGTCACCAGCTCACGTCAATATTCAAAAATAGCTAACTTAACTTTAAACATCTTGACTGGAGGCGACTTGCAACGTCAAAAGATGGCGGATGTGTAATTTGTTTTAGTTTTTATTGTTGTGTATTTAGGTGTTCAAAGTTCTTTTCTGTTAGTGATTTGTACTTTTAATACCTTTGTGTTGCACAGTGATAGAAGACTTGGACTTATTTCGTGTATCCTGGCATCTTACTTCTCGTTTCAAAAATTACATTTCTGGTCTTAAGACGCAAATGTTTTTGCGCCACTGCTCACTAAACGTGCTTTAAATAGAAAAGGTGCAATAATCCGCTTTTTGTTTCATTTTATGGACTACACTCAGGAGCAAAAATAACGGGTCCGAGTGCGTTTTTCATACTAAAGAGGCTATTTCGAAGCCTTGGTTCCTCGCCAGGGAACGCTTTTAGTGAAATCTGATGATGAATACCTCAAGCATCGTTACAGGAGTTCCAGAGTGCCTAGGATACCCAACTGAATAAATCAGCGGTTAACGCCGGAATTAAGCATGTTCGGAAAAACATCTAAAATGGCAATAAAATGTAAGGAAATCCAAGTGTTGACCCAAACTCTCCGCTGTGGTGTTAACTGATTGTGCGATCAGTTAGGTATCTTAAGAACTTTTGACCCCATCTATTTAACCTAGCAGTATCCACCATTAAACCTCACTCAAAACAACTCCAGGCGAGGAACGAAGGCTTCGAAATAGTCTCGTTTGTATGAAAAAGGCACTCTGACCCGGTATTTTTGCTCCTGAGTGTATTTCGTAACGAAGTTGTATGGTAGTAAATTGGCGTTTTGCATTTTTTCCCTTTAACGATAGATGCTGAGCTCATGTCACTTCTAAGCCTTGTCTAACTATTGGGGAGCCTGTATGTTAGACAAACGCTCGTTTTTCTTCTCTATGCCACAAATAATGTATTTATATCATCCTTTCTGCATTACAAAGTAACATGTAAACATGATTACCAACTAACATTATTTCTACTAACTCATCAGTCACCGTATGAATTTATTGAACTGTTCATGCAAAAAGCTTTCCCATGGATAACAAACTATGGTGATACCGTTCATAGTGGTACTGCATAGTAATCCTAACTCAGCCTCATTAATGCAGGACGCATCACAGTTATTGCATCTGACTTAATGATTAATACGCATTAAAATATCATAAAAACAATGAATTGCAAAAAGTTACAGCAAAGTTGTTAATGCAGTTGGTAAAAAGTGCGGGCTGTAGTAATTTGATTAAAATTTATGGCGGTGCTGACGGTCATGATGGCATGTTTAAGTTTGCAAACCAGTTCTGTATTGGTTCAGTAAGAAGAAACAATGTCCTTGGGGTATACTGGGTGTATTACATTTAATTAAATTGTATCGATTGTGATCACAATTTATCTTCTGTACTGTGAGTACTAAAATCCGATATAGTTATTATTACAGAATAAGTAAAAGCATTAATTCATTTTGTAGCCTGAATTTACCCTTTAACTAGTTTTTCTAGTCTAACATCTGAGAGAAGAAAAAGCACCTGAAGTAACTCTGTTCAGTATTTCTATAAGTCCCTTATAAAAATGATTATACCCAACCGAGCCCTAAATTTAATACCATAATAAGAACAAGAATAAATTTATTTACCAATACACAAGTAGTGTCCGGTGGATTCCAAACCATGAGCCTGTATCTTGGGACCAAAGGAATTGGTTTAGAAACTATATTGTAATGTATTAAAACTCACTGGTTATCAATTCCAAAGGACAACGTTCCAAATGATTACTACATAGAAAAATAAATAGCTACCTTAAAAAAAAACCTATGTAACTTTCCGCTGAGACACGAAAAGTAGCCAAACAATTGTAGGGTTAATTTTCGTCGCACAACGAAGCTTTTGTCGCCTTCGTTGTTTGTACGGTTAACTACGTTTGAGTATGGTCCAGCTTTTTCGTCTTTTTCTATAGAAAACTTCCAATCATCAGATTTTTCGTGGTCACCACTCAATATTTGCCCTTATCGTGGATTGAACCTAAAACCGCTACTTCCGTGGGCAGGGACTCTCCCTGTAGACCATCACTCACATAGCGATCATTTGTGCGCGTGCGCATATGCCCGTGCGCACGAGTCGATGTAGCTATTTTGTGCGTACGCCTTTTATAATGTGTCAGTTCTGCGCATAAACAATGTTTTTAAATTATTTACTTTGTTTTATTGGGTAAGTTCGCTTTTGTTCATAATTTATTTTTATATTAGTGTTTTTTGTTACCTATATGATTCTTTTCATCATCCAATTATTATTTTTTTGGGAAATAACTGAATATATATACAATTCTACAATCTACTGAATCGCTGCAATATATTTTATAGTTATTCTAGGTACTATTAGCCCTGCATTTATTTACCCGTGTCAAACTGGTTTGTTGGTGTACTTAATAAAAATAACATTTAATAACAATGTTTTATTTGAGTATTACTTAAGTGTAATCATCAGCGTTTAACAACAAATCAAGATCAATTATAATCTATTAACCACGACGAATCCATGACAAACATAATATCAACATTTTATAATAAGCGTGATTACTCCTTCGCCACTCAAAAACCTAACCACGACAGATGACGCTACTGTTTAAAAAACAAAAAAGTCAGAAATCTCTTGATCGCCACTTGATTTCAGACTCACATTGCTTGTTCGTAAAGTAACATTTCCTTTGAATTTGTCTTGCGTGACAACGAAAACGAATACTTAAATATCGTAAGACACGAAATTGCGTTAAGGGACTTTGAATTATGATCAGTGGATACAAAGCGTAAAGCAGCTTGATCCACACTGTCAATGTAAATCAAATAAATAAAACTTGAATGACATCTTGAGTGGGTATCAAGTGAAAAGAACATGCTTCATCGCTGTTTCGTATGATTTCTGATATATTTGTCGTGACTTGCGTACATGTTTCATTAGTTATACGAGATGTTGTTAACTTTATTAGATTTCTGAGTTTTAAGCTCTTACTCATGTTTAAAAATAAACTAGCTTTTTGTAGTTTGTCGTGCTAGTATGTAGGTATGTATATAAACTCTTAAATAGAAATGTCACTAATAATAAACATATAGATGATATAAGTTTTTTTATCTACACAAATGTCACCAGCATTATTACAACCAATTTTACTATGAGAACTTTCTTGTCTTTTTTTTTATCGCATATAGAAGGCAAACGAGCACACAGGCCAGCTGATGGTAACTAGAAACTGTGACCCATAGACATTCGCAATCACAGGACTGCAAATGCGTTGCCAACCCTGAGGACTAAGATGGAATGCCTCTATGCTAGTCATTACACCGGCTGTCTTATCCCCAAACCGGAACACAACAATGCGAACACTGCTGTTTGGCGGTAGGTTAATGGATAAGAAGGTGGTAGCGATCGGGACGGACCTTGCACAAGGTAGGACCAGCCGTGAGTAGTAGTTATCTGTGGTAGTAGGTAAAATCTGTACTGTAATGTTATAACAGTATCAATTTTTGTAACGTTATGACTTCAAAATTGGATAATTTGTCAAAACTCAAGAGGGTCTCTATTCTAGTATCCATAGATATAAAAACAATTATCGATGCTAAACGTCAATGCAGGTTTTTGATATAAATCGCACGACGCGCTGAAGCTCGTTTCATAAAATCACAATTGTATTTTAAGGCCTCTCATTACGACGAATTCTTAAATGATTACAAGTAAATCAAAAATAGGTATCTTCAAGTACATAAATCTTGGAGACAATAACTCTAACTTGAAGGTCAGTCTCGCGACAAGTTCAAGGTCACTGTCTCAGCAAGGGTGAAACCATTTGAGATCGCCCGTAAATCTTGTCACTGGTGTATCTGACGGATACAGAGCGGGTTCAGGTATTAGGGATAACGAAGAACAATCTCAAACAAATTGATCTAGTCTCAAACTTAGCTCTGGGCTACTAGACAACGATACAAATACTTATATAGAGAAATGTATACTTAAATACATAGAAAACATCCATGACCAAGGAACAAATATAAGCGTTCATGATGCAAATGTTTACCCTCACCGGGATTTGAAACCAGGACCGCTGGCTTCATAGGCAGGGTCACCAACTAGGCCAGCGCGACGATATATCAGAAGACACTCACAAACATGTACTTACTAGGAAAGGTACCCAACTGTCCGACTCTGATTTCGTTTATTTTGATACATGTTAGAGAGTAGTCTTAAATAACAGACACGTATTTCTTTTGAGTTGCCCAAAGTCAACCTGTTGGGAGAGTTTCATCTCCAAATTACTGATTCTTTGTATATTTTTTATATGAGTTTTAGGCGATTTAAAAAAACACGTGCTCATTATTTTTTCAGGATCTTAAACATATAATCAATCCGACAGGAAACTAGCAATTAAAACATGTCCGTTATTTTGGACTACTGTGTAACATAATTATATCAAAATGAACAAAATCGGAGTCGGACAGTTGGGTACCTCTCCTCGTTAGTCCCAAACTAAGCTCTAGACTTGTACTATAGGTACTTAATACTTGCGCTCGTCGTATTGGAGACCACTAGTTTCGTAGGCATTGTCAAAATTAGTCCCAATAACGAACAAGTCATACTGCTGAGCGGCGTAGCAACGTGCAGCGCTACGATACTGCAGCGGTGAAATTGTGAACTATTGTTGCCTGAGTTCGGGCTACTTGCCGCTAGATGGCGCTGGTAGATGGGAACTATTGAAAGTGGTCTCGACGACGCACGCAATACGTAATGTAATGAAATTAAATAACATTATGTGTTACCGGTAAAACAAAAAAAACAGGTTACGTTGATGATTTAATAGAAACAATAAATGTCAATAGTCAGTGAATTTTCCGTCTACCAAATAAACAATCGTCGGTAATCAGTTTAAACGAATTTTTATTTTTTAATTAATACCTCTGTTTATTTACTGTTCTTAAATAAAGCTTTCCAATCTTTTATCACGGACTTTTTTAAATAGATAATTTAAGATTTATTCCTAAAATGTTCCGCCAAAGCTGTTTAAATTTACAAACGAGTTGTAAAACAGCCCCTTGTGTGCTTAAAATCCAGACAAAATTTCAAAATTTAAATAAGTCAGAAATTAAAATTAGGTAGTCAAATAAAATTAAATAATAAATCTTCAATTACCATAAACGGCGATATTCACTCAAATTTCCGAGACGATTACTCAACTTAAACATTTTTACTTTCAAACTCGGGCCTAGCATGAATATGCATGCACAGCACCTGTCTCCATCTTTAGTAATTAATATTCAAATATATAATAACTTTTTTGGGACTTTTGAAAACGTAGACATAATTTAAATGAGGTGATAATTTAAATAAGTGAGAATAAATGTTTGTAACTACTGCAACTTATGAAGTGAACTGCCCTGTTTGTATTATTGGCCCCATGAACTTTATGAAAGGGTAATGGAGACGATAATTAGAATAGAGAATAGAAAAAATAATTTACAGACAAAATTTGCCACAACGCATTTAACACTAAAAGTAAACAAAAATATACAGTAAGTATAACAAAGTTTAGAGTATGAAATAGTGTCAAATACCACTACCACTCAGCGTGATGACGTGGCGTGGTGAACCACGACCCACGACGCTGTTCAGTGGCCCCTATTTGAATGAGTTCACGAAAACTAGTGTATCTACATAACATAAATAATTAAAACATTTTTTTAAACAAACATTAAAAACAAGACAAAAAATATTAAAAATACACACCAAAAAAAAAACCTATACAGAAAATTCTACGGCAACACTTGAGCAGGTCAACAAAGTAACTTTTAATTTACGCCAAGTAAACAATCAAGTCAAACCATTCAACAATCATCACGTGCCAGTAACTGGTATTTTAGGGAGGAGTAATTAGATTTACTTTATATTTTTATGAAGTTACACAAATCTGTGTACAGTGCGATAGCTCTTAGAAATAATACAGACGCGGGTAGAGCATTCCACTCCTTGGCAGTGCGAATAAGAAACGACGCAGCAAACCGCTGCGTGCGAACCATTGGGTATTCTACTACATGCTGATGGAAGCCAGTTAAGCTCTTATTAAAAGCGAGTGAGATAAAATTACAAACCCGAAACATCTTCTAAGAGCTTACAGACTCTATGTTCGTGACATTGTCTGCAAACATATATAATATGTCAGATGTTTTTGGGCAACTGCGGCGGTTTTTTATTAGATGGTCCGTCAGATTGTTTGCCTTACAATGGCTACATAAAAAAACTACCCCGTACCGCCGAACAATTACGACGCGTTATAGCTAGCTCGTAGGATTAATTTCATTAAAAGTGGTTTAAAGTGACCGATTTGAAATATTTTTTTGCGAAATAGGTGTATTAGCTCTAGTTGATTAAAGTGAAATATGTGTAAGCTCAGTGATAATTGCGTGTGAAGCACAAATAGCAAGAAAGTGGTTCGTCAATTCACAAAATAAAACGTACACCGTCAATATCATTAGCGCACACCGTCCGGGCTGAACGCGTAAGCGGCTAAGAAAACTGCGGCGTTTACGACCTTTTGTTCACGACATGCACGATCGCTTATGCACGCCGAAACCTCGGAGCATTTATTGCTGTTCCATTTGCCGCGACTAAATATTATTTGATGCAGAGGAGAATTTAGTAGAGTGCAACATTTTTATTTTAAACATTAAATAATTGCGAATAAAAATGCCTAATTTTTCGCAGTGCTCCGCATGTTTGAAACAAGTAAAAGTCAAAGAATGTATGGTCTGCTCAAATTGCCGATCGTCATTCCATCATCTATGTTTACGTATAGATGCATTGGAGTTTGACGCTTTTACTTCTTGCACAAAAGCTAACTTGGATTTGCCCAAACTGTTGCAAAGAGGCAAAAAGAAGGGATAACCAAAACACGCCGGTTCGAGCTACATCATCCGCAGCAGGAGGTGGTACAGACGTAGAAATGGAAACGCCATTATCATGGGTATCCGAAAGATCCAAAAAATACAAGCCAGACCAATCCGTCGTTCTGCTGCAATCCGGATATGGGCATCGTGAATCCCTTACTAAAGAAGACATACGTGAAGTTTTGCAATCAGAGTTGCGCAATGTATTATCGGTTGAAGTTACTAAAATTGTAGATCAGTGCTTGTCAGCTTACCTGAAAAAAATATCAACAGAGTTGGCAGATATGAAAGGCGAAATAAGTGCTGTAAAAGAATCAATGGATTTCACGAACCATCAATTTGAACTTATAAAAAATGGCTCGATTAATTCGTCAAAAGAGTGTGAACAGTTAAGGAAAGAAGTTGAAACCCTGAAGACCTCTAACATTGAACTCAACAGACGCATTGGCCAGGTCGAGCAGCATTCTCGTGCATGCAATATCGAAATCCAGTGTCTGCCTGAACACAGATCAGAAAATTTAATAACTGTGATTATGCAACTGGCAAGAGTTGTTTCGTGTGACATCAAGGAAGATGACATTCACCACTGCACTAGAACTGCCAAATTGGACGCAACCAGCTCAAGGCCGCGCTCCGTAATAGTTCAGATGAAAAGTCCGATAACCCGCGACAGACTGCTGGCTTCGGTCATCAGGTTCAACAAAACACACCAGGATGATAGGCTGAATACGAGACACCTCGGTATTGGCGGCGGTAAATCTCCGGTGTATGTCGCTGAGCATTTATCACCATATAATAGAGAAATTCATAGGGCTGCCAGAATGGCAGCCAAAGAGAAAAAATATAGATTTGTTTGGGTGAAGAGTGGGAGAGTTTTTGTTCGCAAAGAGGAAAACACGCAGGCTATAGTTATTAAAGATTTGGGTTCGATCAACAGATTATTATAAAGTTAATCGCCAAATTACACCAATTTTACTTATAATGCATGATTTTTAATATTTTCATTTTTAAATTCAACAACTTAAATTGTTATTATCAAAATTCTAGAGGTCTGAACACTAAAACTGCCGATTTCCAACTTAATGTGTTAAATAATAATTATGATATTATTTGTATCACGGAAACATGGCTCCAAGACAATGTAAGTGATAATGAACTTTTCGATGATAGATATAATGTTTACAGGCAAGCTCGAAATATTCAACGTCCGTATTCCAAAAAAACTGGTGGCGGAGTAATGATAGCAGTTAACAAAAAATTTACTTCCTACAGAGTGTTCGAAATAGAAACGCAACTAGAAGACCTTTGGGTTGTTATTGAGACTAAAGCTAAGAATGTCATTTCCAAAATTTGTCTTTGCTGTATATATCTTCCCCCTCCAGTAAAATTAGTGGACTTAGATTTATTCATAGATAGGGCATCCGCAATTCTGGCTGATTTCACTGACACTTTAATCGTGGGAGATTTTAATTTGTCTGCTGTTGATTGGGCTAGCAGTGACCCGGTTGGCTCTTTTGTACCGGTAAGTAGTTTTTGCAATTTATATCATAGCCTTGTGGATTTTATGGCTTTTAGTAATTTAAAGCAATACAACAACGTACTTAACAGCAGCACCCGGATTTTAGACCTAGTATTATCTACTGGCACCGTTAAAGTAGAGCCCAGTTTGAATTCTCTGAGTAATGTTGACCCATTTCATCCGCCGCTTGAATTATCCATAAACTTGAAACTCGACACAACTTTATCTCCAAACTTAGAACCAAAATTAAATTTTTATAAAGCAAACTATCAAAAAATAATAGAAGATCTAGATAAAATTGATTGGCCGCATTTATTTAATGTTTGCCAGGACGTGGATGAAATGGTGCATATATTGTACGAGAAGTTAAAAATTGCTATAAAAGAATTTGTCCCTATAACTATACATAAAGGTAACAAATATCCAGCCTGGTTTTCAGGGAATCTTATACGAATGTTAAAAGAAAAGTATAAAATAAGACAGCGTTGTAAGAAATACAAAAACCCAATGGATATTCTAAGCTTAGATTTAATTAAGAAGAGGTGTATAGATGAAACCCTTAAATGTTATAATCAATATTGTAAGGACTTAGAAGATAACATTGCTAAGCACCCGAAATTTTTCTGGACTTTCATTAAACAAAGACGAAATAACAAATCTACCATACCGTCCAATATGAAACTTGGAGATGAACAAGCACACGATAACAAGAGTATTTGTAATTTATTTGCTAAAAACTTCTCATCCATTTACAATCAAAATGTAGTAAACTCTAGTGCAACCGACATAACTAAAGATAAAACGGTATGGACAGATCCATTGAGTTCAATATTGATCACAGAAAGTATGACCCTAAATAAAATAAAAAAGCTCAATTTATCCAAGGGACCGGGACCCGATAATTTACCGCCAATTTTTGTGCACAAATGTGCGAAACCTCTATCTCTACCCTTAACACTCATTTTTAATAGATCCCTTGAAACAGGTGTCTTTCCGTCAGTCTGGAAAGAGACAAGTATAGTGCCAATTTATAAAAGCGGATCAAAGTCGGAAATTAAAAATTACAGGCCAATCGCAATTATATCTGTAATGCCAAAAATTTTTGAAACTATGGTATATCCATATGTGCATTCTCATTTTGCTCAGCAGCTTACTGATAAGCAACATGGATTTATACATTCAAGATCAACTAGTACCAACTTGATCGCATTTGTTGAGACATTAACAGAGCAAATGGATAATCGCGTGCAAGTGGATGCTGTTTACACAGATTTTAGCAAGGCATTCGATAGAGTTAATCACAAAATTTTATTAGACAAGCTGTCGAGCGGTGGGATTGATGGAAAGTTACTAGCCTGGTTTGGGTCATACTTGGCAGACCGTCAACTGTATGTGTCGTTAAACGGGAAGCGATCTAAGTCATTTTGTGCATTAACTGGCGTCCCGCAAGGCTCACATTTGGGGCCATTGCTGTTTGTTATTTTTATTAACAGTATAGTAGATTGTTGCCATAACTCAGTGCCGTACCTTTATGCGGATGATTTAAAAATTGTTCGACCAATTCTTAGTGGCACCGATGGCTTACTTTTACAGAACGACATAGATAGGCTGAGTTCCTGGTGCTCGCAGAACAAAATGGAGATGAACACTAGCAAGTGCTCCTATATTAATTTTAGTCGCAATAAAACTATAATACTGAACAAATATAATATAGCAGGTATAGAACTACAAAGAGTAGATACAATCAGGGATTTGGGAGTAATATTGGATGCTCAGCTTAACTTCAAAGCTCATTATGATAGTATTGTCAAGAAGGCATGTCGAATGATGGGATTTTTAATTAGAAATAGTAAACAATTTAAGCGTATAAGTACTAGGGTTTTACTTTATAATACATTAGTGAGAAGCAATCTCGAATATTGCTCTCAAGTTTGGTCACCTTACTATGAAGTTCACAAAGGCCGCATTGAAGGGTTGCAGAGACGCTTTCTAATATACTTGGGTTTTGCTTCACGCAATGCTAATAAACTTCACTCATATGAGGCAAGACTTAAGTTCTTCCGATTTGCTTCTCTCAGCAGTAGACGAAAATCTCTAGATTTAACATTTATTTACAAGCTAGTCAACGCCAAGGGATTAGACTGCCCAGAGCTTTTGAGTAAGGTCAGAATAGCGGTGCCAGCAAGATTGCCTCGTCCTGGTACTTATAAATTATTTAGAGATAAGCTTAATAAAACTAATTTAGGCCGTAATTCACCACTGTCAAGAATGATGAAGTTGTATAACCACCTACCAGGCTCGGTGGAAGCTGATATATTTCACGATAATCTTAATAATTTCAAAAGGAAAATATCGAAGTATCTCAGGTCCTCACCATTCTAAACAATCGAGTTTTATGTTATGTTTGTATTCGTTTTTGTAGGTTCCTAGACGCATGTGTAAGTTGTGGTTACCTATAAGTAGATAAGCATCAACCTGGGATCTATATCATATAGAATTAAGAATTTGTACGATGTATTATCTGTTGGTAATCCTTAATAAATAAATAAATAAATAAATAAAAAACTAGTATTTTTTATGAAGTAAGGATGATAAGTCACCACAAAATTGCAAATGCGTTAGCAACCATAAGATACAAGGAATGTTGCCCGAACACTGCTGCTTTTCGTTAGGTTTACTGAAGTTTCTTGCGGCGCTTCTTCTCCGCAACGATGGTCTTGTCCGAAGCATTTGTAGATTCACTCCACGTTACCGATGTAAAAAGCCGACATGAAGCTAATTTACTGGATAAGCATTTAAAATTTTGTTAGAAATAGTGGAAGCGAATAAAACGGATCCTGCAATAAGTTCAAACACACGAGAAAACCACGTTTGTACGTTTCGATCGTTTTATATAATACTTTATTCTTGCTAATATTAGAAATGCGAAAGTTGCTTTGTTTGTTTAACGCACCAACCCATTGACGTAGTAAACTTTTGTACAGAGATAGAATAGCCCAGATATCTTAGAGACGCACTCTATTATTCATAAACGCACACGCACAACAGTTAAAGTATGCTTAAAATATGCTTTGTCCTTATCATTTATGTGACATTTGAATTTGACAAAATTAGGTTTACTGTGCGTTATGAATAAGAAAGATAGGTGTTTAACCCAGGAGCGTATTTTTTCATGTTCCATTTTTTGTTCTTAATCTTTTTTTTTCATAAAATTGTTATTCATATTTTTTATTATCGCTGGAACCGCACACTTTTCAGAAATTCTTAACAGAGGTTTGACTTATGAAAATCCTGAAAACAGTTACTGAAAAAATACGTTATGAATTTCGATGATTATGACTTAAAACAATTTGAGTAAAAATAATTACGATAATTTAATATGGACGCTCTTTACCCGCAAAAGCCTGATAAACTGGATAGTTTCCGAGGCAACAATGATCATTGCTTGCTTAGAAACGGAGTAAAAGCAGAAGTTAGTAATGATAAAAATATCCTCGGCTATTCCATTGGACGATAACGGTCGCAAGTAAAGCGAACTAAACGCAATGCAGCCGGCCAGTAACTTCGGAACTCACAGTTAGTTCAGAACTTTATTACACTGCTTTTTGTTTTAGTTGGAATGATTAAATTTCAAATTATCTATTGCATTTGTAGATGTAGTTCGCTTTAAGTGGTGGTATTCTGTCCAGGGCCCGGGTTGCTACCACCATCTTAGTAAAGAGGTACACTATATAATTCTGAGGAATCATAATTCCGAATTGATCGAAATTCCGAACGCAATTTTTTGGATAGATGACTTAACTTTTTGCTATCGCTTATAAACTTAACCTAACCTATTCTAAACTTCGTAATATGACAAACATATTATAACTTTCGCAAAAATGAATATTCGGAAAATATATATCTGAATTTTAAGGTTATCCTAGTGGAAGACTAGTGATAACTTTAAAACCAGCAACAATAGCAATATGCTATGGCTATTTCACGTTATCTGCTATTATATTACACTTAATTATCTTATCAAACATCGGCGTTTCCAGTGCATTATGCCAGTGTCAGCATATGATAACGAGAGAAATAACAAGCACAAAGGCATTAGATCTTAGTCCTCTGATACGGTATTTATCTCACACACTTTTTTTTGGTTTGTAACATCTAACAATACGGCGAGGCTTATTTCAGACTGAGCATTTTTTGGAATCATCTTGCAAGTTAATAGTACATTATGATACAAGTGTACTAAGTTGACCATTGTATACAAGGCGCTATTGTGTGCGCACGAGCGAAAGCGAGTGCGCCACAAGAAAGCCGCGTATATTATGGTCACAGGCACACGTGTTACATACGACGTTTTTCAACACACTTGCGAAAAAAAAACAAGACTCTTCATTTAGTCAAATTTTAATTAATTATTAAAACAGTTGGTAAAAAAACAATTTGCCGCATAAAAACTGTTTGTTGCTAAGAAAAAAAAATGTATAACCCGACTAAATTATTCTTCTTCGTACTTACAACTTGGTACTAGGCTACAAATGTAAATTGTTTGGGTTAATAAACTAAAGGCACTTGTGCGTAATATACTGAAACAGCACGCGTGTTTAATATCTAGGTTTATGAGCCAAAAATCGGTGGAATAAAAAGGTCGTTTTGAGCAAGTGTGTTGAAAAATCAGTTAATTTAAGAAATATTGTATAAGAAGCTTGTATACGAGTAGGAGCTATGACGAATCATGGCCTGTAAAGTTATAATATTGCTTTCGACTTGTTATTGTTTTGTTTTTAAGTCGTCCGCCATTACTGTCAAGTAAATGCTATCAAAACGTTAACAATACGCTAACACGTCAAAAACAAGAAATTCTTAGATTTACTAGGTACTTACCTAAGTTAAACTTCACTTGTCACTTAACCCTGTGGACTGTAACAGTTAGCTGCACAATACACTTACCTAAAAAGAAAAAAAACACATTCACACAAACTACGTCTAAAGTAAGTCTTGAATTGAAATTAGTCGCAACTATTAACTTGGGAGCATTAGGTATTACAGGCTACGGAATAGACCTCATCACTTGCACAAGGACTAGACGTGCCAAGGGACAGGAGAGTAGCGGGTTAGTTACAGGAAAAAAGGATTCAATATTGTTTTTTAAGACCAACTTTTGTAACCGACTGATTTCTTTTTTAAAGGGGCCCTTCTATATTTAAAACTAGAGGACACCCGCGACTTCGTACGCGTAGAATTCCCGCTACTCCTGCTACTTTTTTTCAGTGGGTTTCGATTTACGGGAAATCCTTTCTCACTGCACCCCTAGACCTCATAAAGAACCTATGTACTAAATTTGGAATCTTTGGACTCAGCGGTTTGGGTATTTGCATTGCACCAAGCCTTTATGTGACTCAACCTTTTTTGAATAAAATCGGATTCAGTTTTTAAACATGTGTCAAAATAAAATGTAATGTAAATACGAAGCAAATCATTCCCAAAATAACTTTTTACTCCTTTTTCACCCCCTTAGGGAATGAATTTCAATAAACTACGAAACACGTCTTCCATCAATTCTGTTAATGAATGTTTATGCAAAATTTGAAGTAGATTGGGCCAAGGAATCACGTTGTCCCATACAAACTTTGTCCCATATTTACTCCCTTAGGGGTATAATTTCTGAAAATCCTGTCTTATTACCAAACAAAACTTTAATAATTATAGATTGAACACAACCAATTTACAAAAAAATATTTTGAATTTAGAATCCCTTTCCCCAGGTATACTTCCCTTGTCCCTCGCAACTTGCGCCTCTCCCAAAAACCTAAAACCTGGAACGGTGCCACGGCGTCGGTTATTAACAGTACGCCGCACTTGGCAGCCGGCGTGTGACAAATGAAGCTGACGTATTATGAAGAAACCTCTGATACTGGCCACATGGTGGTATAGTTTATTTTATGGCTGTTAATGAAAAAAGGTGGTCTTTGACCACAGATAGTGCAAGAAGGAACACAGTTTAAGATACTGAGCGGCGTGATGTAACGTATCATGAAGAAACCCATGATGCTGGCCACATGATGTTGTGGTTTATTAAATGGCTGTTAATAAAAAAGTTTTAATTGACTATATGTTACAAGTCACAGACCTAAATTGGAAATGCGCCGATGGAGAATAGCCATATCAAACTGGTAGCCAAGACAAGGAAAGTGGTCAGAATCAAAGCATTTTCATTGTCTTGGCTACCACTCTGATATTGGATGAGGTGTTCTGTTAAGTGTATGCAGAAGAGGTTGGATGAAGCAAGCGCAGGATTCGACAGCTTGGCACAAGGGTAATGAGGTGTTTGCCGGGGGTTAATCTGGGCTACGTCTAGCAATTACAAAGAAAAATGAGTACGTTTGATTAACCGAGACCAAACATCATGCAATAACATGATAAGACGTATCTAAGACCACAGACTTTCTACCTCTATTTTGTGGGGTCAGTGCCGTTTGGGATAAATAATTACTGAAAGTGTAACATATTTTTACAAAGTTTTTTTATTTATCGACATTATTGGTTCTTTTGAATTACTTATATTTTGGTCACATTAATTTTAAAAATCTACACGTTTATTATTATGACTACCCCTAACAAAATATATTTCCGCTGATACGTTAAGAAGATATCTTTGTTGCTTTACTTAGTTTAATTAGTTTTAGGGTACCCATTAGTATTTGTATTGTATTGAATTTGTTGAAATTATCGTCAATAGCAATAAAATCAATAACCATATAATTTGAGATCATTTATTCCCTCTTGGTCCTCTAATTTGACCTTTCTATTGGTTTGATTCTTACTAGAGTAAAATCCAATACATTATATATAATTATTTCATATATATAATCCAAATCTACAACAATCAATCCCATACTTTTCAAATAAACTGACACAAAACACAAAAACTTTGTAAAATCACGTCAAAATTCAAATTCCCCTGTTTATAACCCAAAACACCGAAACACGTTTATGAACCATTCCAAAGCGTTTTGCGCGTCCAAACGCATTACCCATCTTAACTGCCTCTGCCGGATTAGAACCCAGATCAGCGGCCGCCATTCCGCGGCCAGCGCTGAGCCATCGGCCGTTGTTTATAGACCATTAGCGGCCATGGCACAAAGTTTAAATACTCAGAAGGGTGGGAAGTAAACGACAGTTACAAGACTTTCAATTTTAGTTGTGGCAAGACCTTGTACACCTTGGATATGGCTCGCAGAACAGAAGGGGTCAAAGACTTCTCAATAGGCCTCCAACAAGGTGGACCGACGAACGGCGCAGAAAAGGTCCTTGTAGCAAACCTTGGAGAAGACCTACATCCAGCAGTGGACGTCTTCAGCTGAAAAAAATATGATGAGAACCTTTGCAAGGTCCGCCCAGGATCACAACCACCATCTTATACATTAACCCACCGTCAAGCGGCATAAGCATTGTGGCATTCTGGTGTGGGGATAAGACATCTGCTGAAATTACTAGCAGAGAGACATTCTTCCTAGTCCTCAGGGTTAGCAACGCATTTGAAGTCCGAGGATTGCATTCTTGAGATTGTATTGTGTGAGAACTCAAATGTCTATAGGTCTCAGATCGCACTTACTGTCAGTTGACCTGAGTGCTCGTAGCCTTCAACTTGCCATAAAAAAACATTAAGTTATAAAACCTTAAGTCTCCGGTTTTTTTGGCTGGTTTTTAAGTCAATCATTGGAAGACGTTGAAGAAAGAAGAAATCGTAACGTCGCTTTTGCTACTGTGTCTGCTGTTAAATCAAATTATAATTATTTCTGAAATAAGAGACGTAAAATTAAAAAAGGTATATCAATTCCACATTTGTATAAGACTTACGGCCTTCTATATTCTGTACATCGCTTTGTTACATTGTCACTCACTCAATTTAATTCCTTCATTTTTTTTTTCAATGTGACCTTGGGGACCTTGAAATAACTAAATTTATTTATAACCTTGACCTTTCCGACCTTGGAATTATTTCTCTGAAATACTGACACTTCTGCGGTTATCCGCCCTGTGGCATAGGCGACTGTGTCGTTGCCTTAACTTGCCATAGTTTGGAGTTGATTAAACTACTGTTTTGGAGTTTACACGGCAACGTAAGGATTAAGTTGCCGTACGAAATATTAGTAAATTCTTGATATTTACGGGCTTATTTATGAGGAAAGGTCAGAAGTTACAAGGGACTTACCTCACACGTATTGTGTTTTAGAGATTTAAGCAATTGATAAAGTGAAAACGGGAGGTTTTTTTTTTCAGCTTCGTATTAACATTTTTCTGAGATATAATTCTAACTTTTATGATTTATTGATTTACTTAATCTTTGTTGCACAATATAATTATAATGTAAAATGGGCGACGCTATGCCGTAAGGCATTATCTAGCAGTTAACCTATGGGCAAACCAGAGATTTTGGTGGCGGTGCAACATACAGTCTAACCCAACCCAAACATTTAAAAAGATTTTTTAGATACTCAGAAATTGTATATCGTATATATATTATATTTTTTTTATTTTTTTTGCCTGGATAAGGATTTATGTCTAAGGCTTCCTGCATTACATAAAAGTAAAATGTGCATCGGTATTTAACTCGTAGCATATTTCACATTTTTTTCTCAAACCAGGTCAGCAATAAACCAACAAACAGATACAAAATAGTTCATCGGTGAATTGATGTCTAACATAATAGTTATTCTCAAAATTACTAACTTTTTCATGTAAAATAAAAAGTCCTTAATGTATAAATATAACTTCTGTTACTGCTGTATACCTGGTACAAAAATAAAACATCATCAAGCAATTTCCTCTTAAATACACGCATTAATAGAAACTGTTCCATATTTCCTTTCATATTTCTCCCAGATATTTCCCATCTCCATCGCATTCTCCCCTAGTTCGGGTCAAGAAACCGTAAGTCCGAACTATTAGCCAAATTAAGTTATTAAGGTGACCTCTATAATAAACTCGGAGGAAACAAGCCCCGGTAGTAATCGCTGGGGTGTAAAATTTCCACGATTATCCCGGGAAAACTTACTTTATGCGTCTTGGAGGGGAACTTTGGTGTCTGGATGAGGCAACGACATCACATACATTATATCAAACGTTAAAATATAAAATGTCCTAGCTTTGTCCACCATTCATTTCCCAAGCGTGGTCAGGTTGCGTGATCAGATTGTCATTATGACGACTTCGCTAATGTGATGGCCATTAATGAAAAAAATAAAAAAAGCTATTATAATCACGAGGCATAAATTAAAATTATAAAATAAAAGTATGTTAATTAAATGCTTTAACTTCATATTTACCTACTTTAAAATGTATGTACTTTACAATGTAAAATGCATAATAATCTTAACAGAATTGCATGGCCGCAGGTGTTCGGGCCTTGAGTTCGTCTCGCTTTGCATCGAGCTCCTCACGTCTCTTCGTTTCGAACTCGGACACCTTAGTGCTCACTGTATGCCTCCAAGACGGCCGGTCTGCTGCCATTGCCTACCACTGTGACGGGTCGATGTCACACCGCTTCATATGTCGCTTAAGCACATCTTTGTACCGCAGGAATTGGCCGCCTCGTTTTCGCTTGCCATCGCGTGTGATATCCATGGATTTATCACTCTAATAAGTTGATGGTGATTGTCTAAAACTCGATATTGGCGAAATACATCTTGTTAAAACAAGAAGTGAAAGCCATTAAAATTAAGGCAAAACAAAAGTAAGCTAGGTCTGGTCCATGAAATCAAACCTATGTTACGGTGGTGCGTCCACCCAGTGAGATAATAGAAGAAACATGTTTTCGCAAGCCACATCCAGCGCCATCTAGCCACAAAAACCGTATAACGAGATTACAGTCAGTGTAGTTACTGCTTGTGGTATGTTTATGGGCCGTTAGAGTGAGAAAACTGCCCGCGCGGCAGTGAAAACGGAGTGGTCTCATTATTAGTGATAATCTGGTGTCTTAAGAGCTGACTTGTTAGAAATGTGTTAAGTTAGTTTTATGCTTAGGTTTTTGGATAAAACGTAGTCTGAGTTTTAATAGTAGCGACATCTACCGCAGACAACCAGAAGTTCTTAATCACGAAGGAATAATTATACCTCAGAATTAGATATGAGCGGTACAAACAATCCCTACTCAAGCAGAGTTAGAAGGGATGATACACGAGCGTTGCCTGTGCGTTGAGTTGTCGCCGCTGCAATAGTTCTACGTAAAAATTAGAAGGATATGCCACACGATGCGTTGAAACATTCATTTGGAAAGGACATAAGAAACAAAGCAAACTAAGCCGTAATCAATGTCATCTTAAAGTTTCAAAAATATATTCCATAAAAAGCACTCCTGGCTGGCCCGAGGCTATATTGAAATCACAGCGTTGCGACGCAACGCATAGGCTAATTCGAGTGACATCCCTCTTACCATCCGCTTGCATTTAACGACATTATTAATTATTAATTGTATTGTAGGTTAATCAACACAAAATCTTCGTAGTACGGTGTAACACAAAGCAAGAGTTAGGGTAACATTTTAATGTCGAGAGTTTATAAATTGATTTTACCAGTAGCGCCATCTACCGCAGGCCACCCACAACTTCCTTACCTAGAATGAAATAATTACCATATAAATAGAAATGAGCACTGCAAACAATGCTTACTTAAGCCGGGTTTACCCCCCGCTCGCATTTCAGGGTTAGACCTAGGTCTCGCCGGCGTTTAGGCTAGGATTATGCGATAAGATTGCGGTTAAGATAGTCTGGATGCTAGTTTATTTTCAGTTTGTTTCGCTGGGTTTGTTTTTGTGCAGTGGCGATGGAGTTTTTTTTTAATAGCTATTTATAAATGGACTCATGCGTAAATACAGTGCGCTCAAAAAGAGTTGGTAGACTTTCTGAGATAAAAAGTGCTCATTCATTTTGAACTATCCCCTTAACCCACAAAAACTTGCAACAAAAAAATCTCAAACCCGACTAGTGGCGGTTTAGTAAGACACACCCTTATAATATTAATATAGCCTATGACACAGACACACACGCTCACTCAAATAGCGGTCAACCTTATAACACCCCTCTTTTTGCGTCATTATAATCATGAACGGAAAACACGAGACTTAAAACCTTTTTCACTTGATTTTCAGGAGATTTATACCCTTCACTGGGAACCCAGAATCCACGTCTTTTCGCTTCGCAGTTTGGTTAAAATGCGAAACTAAGATAACTTGCGGATGCACCTACTACTTACCTAATAACTAATTAGTAATAACTGTAACTACTGTAGGTATCTACATATAGCCACAGCAGTAACGCGTATTAGAACAGATTATAATAATGTCACGTGCCTGCTAATAAGACAGATGTAATTATAATTAACAGCCCTGACAAGACATCTGTCACTTAGCAAGACGGCTGTTCACTGTGCGACTAGACGACTTTAGCGATCCATTTAAAGATAAAGTTGTAAATTGAAGTAGAAAAATTGTAAGATATTGAAGCTCTAGGTTTATGCATGTATTTAAAAACACAGTGCCTCGTTTTAGCAAAGCGCATTTTTATGTCAACGATGGGCAGGAAGGGAAACTGAAACACGTACCTTTTTTGTAATATTCACATTGGGACAAGAGCAATTCAATACAGCAAGCGTCTTTCGATTTCCTTGACTGTGCATATGATACGATACTTAGACATGAGCATATCGACTATTACTTATTATTATTAAATATACCTACTACACTCAGAAGCAACAATACCGGGTCAGAGTGCGATTTCATACAAACGAGACTATTTCGAAGCCTTGGTTCCTCGCCAGGGGTTGTTTAATGGTGGATGCTCCGAGGTTCAATAGAGGAGGTCAAAAGTTCTTAAGATACCTAACTGATCGCACAATCAGTTAACACCACAGCGGGAGAGTTTGGGTCAGCACTAGAATTTCCTTACATTTTATTGCCATTTTAAATGTTTTTCTGAACATGCACAATTCCAACGTTAACCACCTATTCATTCAGTTGGGTATCCTAGGCACTCTGGAAGTCCTGTATCGATGCTCGGGGTATCCATCATCAGATTTCACTAAAAGCATTCCCTGGCGAGGAACAAAGGCTTCGAAATAGCCTCTTTAGTATTAAAAACGCACTTTGACCCGTTTTTTTTGTTCCTGAGTATAGCTACCCGCCCTCGCTTTGCATCGACTTATGTGAGTCAACACGTACAATAACTGGAATTGATTATACATAAAAATGTTGTCTAACTGATACTGGCGTGTTTAAGGAGCATTTAGCGGATATAAAGACAGACAAAAAAACGGACAGACGCGGAAATTTACTTTGTTTATATTTACTACGTAAAGAGATATAGATAAAGATTTAGTTTAATTACATTATATATACAGTACACATTCTTCTGCTGAACAAATATTCTAGCACATATCTTTCCGTCTATCATTATGAATAAAAACACTGTTCAGTCGTCATGTGCATAGAATTCCGTTATGTTCTCCATCATCGTGTTAATTTGATATAAGTTACTGCACCATTGGTTTTGCTCTGGTTCCAGGAATTACCTTACCAAGTACCGAGAATTCAATATTGAGTGAATTTCTGTAGAGTTTAAAGGGACTTTGAATGTCTTATATGTGGTAAATTTAGGGAGATATGATACTAGGTTTTTTTATCTTAAGACGTTCTCTAAAGACATTTGAGTTTAGGTAGTTTTGCTTTTCGGTCGTTTTGATACCAAGCTGCTGGACAAGCCGATGCAGACATTTTTTTAAATAAATAATGGCATAAGATAAAAATAATAATTATGTAAGTAAGCACTTACACACGTCAGGACTAAGAGCGCTTCCCGTGTAGGTAAACAGTCATGGTATAAGAATAAATATTGTATACCAATAGTTTTTTTTTGGCATAAGGAAGGCAAACTAGCACACAGGCCACCTAATGGTAAGTGGAAACTGTGACCCATAGACATTCACAAGACTGCAAGCCTAAGACTGCAATGCGTTGCCAACCATGAGGACTAAGACGGAATGCCTCTTTACTATGTGACTGTTGAAAAGAAGCGTCGTAAAAAACCAAACATTCAGTATTTTTTTAAATAAACAATAATAAAACCATAAGCTATAAAACTCCAATACCCCAAAAAACTTCATGTCTTCCCGTGAATGTCGTAAGAGGTGACTAAGGGAAAAAAGGCTTGTAGCATTAGGCGATGTGTTTGCAACCTGTCACAAAATGTGGTTACAGAATCATCAAAAAACATCTGCGAAGGAATGATGGCGTGAGTGTATGTGTGTATAGTTGCTGGCAAACTTCTTGAACACGTAACCTTGCTTGCGCAGAAGCGATTTTTAGGTTTCGTTGGGAGCGGGCGGCGGGGGAGCACGCGTCGTTCGCACCCATTGGTCAATCAGTTGACGTTTGCGTCCCGCACCGCCTCCCCGTCTGCCTCCCTGCACGTATGTGTACGATGCGCGAACTTTCCCCCACTACCTCGCCTAATGTTCAATAAGTTTGACGGCAATTATATGTGAGTATGTAATAATAAAAGTAGCAATGGGATAATTAGTGAACTATGTAACGTAATAATTATCAATACAAATGTATTATGTACACATAACATGAAAGATAATAAGGTCAACTTTAGCTAGTAACTCACTTAGTAATCTTGGATGGTAGGTACCAATTCTTAATCTAGTTAACCAACCAAGAACTTAAAGACTTGAACTAAATTTCTCTTAGTCCGCACTGGCAGGAAGCTGCAGTAAATTATTTAAACGAAACAGCCTAATGAGATTAGTCCGTTCGTGATAGCGATAACAATTGAATCAGAAAAGATTTTAAACAAGAACTTGCTTTAATTGAAACTGCGGTGGGTTCATTTCTTTAGGGGAGGTTACGTGTTTTTATTAAATTTTATAAACTTTGAAACATGCATAGTTATTGTCTATTGAAAAGAAATAGTAGATTGTGTCACAAGGGAGCAAAATGACATATTTAAGGCGAGGGCGTACATTGAATCCTGAACGAAGCGAAGGATTCTACAATTGAATCCCGAGCGTAGCGAGGGATTCTAAAATAGAATCCTGAGCGTAGTGAGGGATTCAAGTGTTAACGCCCAAGGTGGAAATAATTTTGCTACCGTGTGACACATACTGCTTTTCACATCACCTATGAGGAAAATAAAAGATCTTAGTGATGAAACAAATTTAATTATTCACACATTCTAGAAATGCTGAAATTATCAAATTTAACAACAGGAAATTATCGCACTTAACAACAACTATCAAATTTGGCAACAAAATGTCCTTGAACAGAAAAGTGCCACTTTGATCCCTCCTAGCAGGGAAGAAAAGTCCCCTTTCCGAGTAGGTGATATAAAAAAAAACATAGTTGTGTTTTTAATCGATGAAAATGAACTCCAAAATGCCCAGTGGCAGTCCTTTAGTTAAGGTAGGACCTTGAGGTTCTTTCCCTTTAAACTACCGCTAAGCAGTAATGTTCGCATTGTTGTGTTAGCAAGGAGCATTTTTGTCCTCTCGGTTGGCAACGCATTTGGAATCATAGGATGGCAGCTTTATTAGGCATCCTATAATTTACTTTGCGAACCACTTTTTCGCTGGTCTACCTCTTAGTCTAGCAAATATTTTAAAAAAAGCAATGAAAAATAACCTTGAAGACTCTGATCCCCAAAATATTTCCCTGCCATTCAACAAGCCTAAATTAATCCAAGTTTCCCCGCCTTAACCTGGAACTCGCTGAATTATAAAGTCGCAACAACTCACTGCACTGGCGGCAGATGCCGCGGTCCAAGAAACAAACACACTAAGTTGACTGTTATTAAATTCCAGTGTATAATTTTGAATATATTTTTAGGTTTTTGGAACTTTGTGGCGCTGGTTCGGTGGAAGGAATGGTTATAACTAAGGTTTTAGGGATTTTTTGGCTCACAATTTCAGAAACCTTTATCTAAAAAATAAAAAATAAAAAAAAACAACTTAGGTAGCTACTTTAATTGTATTTTTTTATGGCATAAAGAAGGCAAACGAGCTCACAGGCCACCTGATGGTAAGTGGAAACTGTGACCCATAGACATTCGCATTCACAAGACTGCAAGCCTAAGACTGCAAATGCGTTGCCAACCTTGAGGACTAAGATGGAATGCCTCTATGCTAGTCATTACACCGCGTCGTTGCGAATAAAAAAATCGCTATGTTATTTTAACCCACTTTACAGGAGACAAAAAAAACCGTTTATACAATAATATATACTACTTTTATTACATCTGACTTTGTTACATAACAGAGTAGTAGGATTTACATAATTTTCACGAAAAAATAAACTGTTCCTCCTTATAGTTTTTTATGGTATTAACAAACAACTAGAATTTAACTACATAGCGACTTTATTTTGGCATACTTTAAATCGCCATGTGCCTAATATACACATAGCATAGTTTTACAACGTGGAAAGCGACATATAGCGGGTTTTGAAATGAATACAAGTTGGTAATATAAGTCAAGTTTACTATTATAAATATTGGAAATTTGAAATACATGAATCTTTATTGTTATCCGCTGAAAAAATAGTTTGTTAGTTAAACTTAATCAATAAATTAAGCAAGTGTAATAAACAAAAAGTTTAAGCCCAGTCTAGCATAGCTTAATTTATACGTTAAGATGGTCGTAGAAATGATGATAATCTTTGTGCATGTAAACCTTTAAAGATTGCAGGCTATTATATTTCGCTGTATCAATTTTTGGAGGGCTATTATATAATGGTCTTAATTGCAGTGCTTCATTATATTCACGCTGTTCAGGTCGCCTTTGTGGTAAAAGAGTGAATGTGTCAGTGTGACGCAGTTTGTATTTGACAACGCCATCTTTGTACCACAGGCTTCTTATGTCGGTTACTGTACCCAGTCACCAGACCGTTTACCAGGCCTAATACTTATAAAATTGCCAGGAACTTCTTCGTAATTAAAAAAAAATGTGTGATCTAAATAATTAACAATATACGGTTGTGTTGGCCTTGCTTGTCTCATGCGTGTTATGTAGTCAGTAGGTGCATATATTGGAGGCCTAAATTGGTTTTCTAAGGTTGAATGAACACTGTCGACTTCCATCATGGTGTGACCTTTCTCCAATATCAGCTGTTCAATCTCAATACCTAAAGAAGTCGATGCATTAGACAAAGCACTACTCAAAACCTTATTTCTGTTCTGGTAACAACAGCCGTCAGATATAAGGTATACTTTTCTATAAGCGTAGCAGTGTTCTTTTAAAAAATGTATAATACAGCTTGTTATGTTACTGGCTGTCACACCGCCTTCTCCCTCATGCCATACATATAAATAAACATTTTTATCATTTTTGACATAAAAAGTGTAGTTATGTAATGCCAGTTTTTGCTTATAATATTGCTCAGACACAAGGAGCTTGGGGCAGAGGAGTACACTTTGCATGTCCATCGAAACCACTAGAACTGTAGAAGATATTTCATTCGTGACTTTTTCCTTAGCTGCTCTGGCCTCATTTTTTTTCAGTATGTGTAAATTGTAAATATCTTCGGGTATATTGCCTTCTTTGTAACCTACGCACGTATCACACTGGTCTTTCCTGGGTTTAAATATAGATTTTTTTCTCTCCTCCAACTTTTCTATAAACAATTTACGTGTCACAGCATTTAAATTATTTTCCTTACACCAAAGTGTGTACACTTTGTGCATATGGGTCTTGGAGTGAAAAGTGTCCTCAACATATGTCCTATTACTATCTGCTCTACAATAATGACAAGGCACAACGGGTACTTGTTCAAGCCACAGCTCCACAGATCTTGATTTTAGAACTCGAGGAGCTCGCACTATGCATCTATCAATTTTTCGTATCTTAAAGTTACTGGGAGAAGAATCAGTAGTATTCGTTGTTCTGATCCAATCTTGAAAGACGTCTTTCCTTAAATCGAACGTAGCCAAGAAGAACAACTTACAGACTCGGATCTTGGCTCCAGTTTGACTTGGCAAGAAGCAGTCGAAACCGTACATCTTTTTTGGGTTAGTACTTTCCTCCTTTAAATCAAGCCAACGTTTTAACGTGCTACGAATTTGTACTAATCCATTTATATAGGATTTTTTCGCGTCCCACGATGGGAGATTCCAAAAATATTGAAAAATATCACTACGAATTTCATCACTTATAGCCCCGCAAAGGAAACTCCTATCCGTTTTTTCTTCCGCTTCATGAGTACAAGGTTTTTCCGTCATAGCACGATGTTTCTTAACAACATCTGTACTAAATATTTTGGATGTAGATGGATCTCGCTGTCTTTTACTACCCTTATAAGTCTGTCCAAGAAGTCGTAAATGTTGATTTTCCCTTAGTGTTGATGGAAGTGCCGAAGGGTCTACAATTTCACGATTTACTGACCCAGTGCCAATTTTCTCAAATATACCAGTTTCATGATTCAACATAAAGGTAATATTGTCCCCTGCAGTTCTGCCATCTGAAACATTTTTGACAGCCTGTTCGATACGGCCTATGGGACTCAATATAGTTTCTGATATTTCCGACACTTCGTCTACGTTTATATCCCTATTGTCATTATGTGTAGGATTATTTAGAGAGTTTTGCTCAAGCCAGGCAGCGGGTACACTCAAGTTTACTTCGTTACTAACGTTTTGCAATGAACAATAAAATATATTAGTCAGATTATCGCCATTAGAATTGCTTATTAAATCATTTGAATCATTTCTCGGTGATGTTTCGTGGACTTTAACGGGGAGCTGAGGACTTGACAAAATATCCATACTGTAGTCATCAGAAAATAGCATATTTAGGTCACAAACGTATTCATCCCTCTTATCGCTTGATATTGAGGGTTCACAAATATTTAATATCGGTTTTTCTTTACTCGATGCATTCATCTCACATAACGCGACTAGCTTTTTTCCTCTTGAATATTTTTTTGACGCCATGTCTACAATTAAAAAAAAAACAGGTAAGAAATATTACAATATTTGTCTGTAGGTATGTTCTTTTGTTGAATCTAGGTACTTATGTCATTTTGTTGAATGACTACCGTACATACGTACGTTTCAATTTTAAATTTATTGGTTCATGTATGTATCAGTTGATACCTAAACCAAAAGTAAGTAATAAATATCACTTAGCATTTATAATGTCCGTTTTTACAACGCACAAAGAATATAAAAAAATATCAAAGGCATATTATCTTAACTATTGACTGGTTTTTAATTGTTTTAACTAGGTACCCACTTTTTACCAACCGCAATATTTACATCGTATAATGCGTAGGTACTTTTATATTAAATGATACGCGAAATCATACTAAATAGAATGAAATGAAATATGTACCAATAACGACTACCTATAATCTAATGAAAACTGGTTAACTTGGTACTTACCTGATAAAATGAGAAATTATAGCACTTTTTAACGTAAATTTCTTCAAATTAGCCTCACTGTCGGGTAATTCACTCAAGAAATAATCGCCATATGCAACAATAATACCGTCATAAACCATTGACTATGATGGAGAACCTAACGCATAATTTCGTTATGTGCTAAAAATCACATAGCGATTTGTTTCAGTACAAACTTTGTTCCGCGTGCACATAGCGGAATTAGTTATTTTCAAAACCAATAAAGATATCAAAAAATGACTTTGTGGATAAATGTGAGATATTAAAAGGAATCAAATTATCAAATAAACGCAAAATCTAAAAAAAACACATAGCGATTTTTTTATTCGCAACGACGGCGGCTGTCTTATCCCCAAACCGGAACACGGCAATGCGAATACTGCTGTTTGGCGGTAGTTTAATGGATAAGATGGTGGTGGATTTGGACGGACCCTGCACAAGGTCCTACCACCCGCAAATTTGAATTACAAAGAATAACAAACTGTACTTACCTATAATTTTGATGCGCTTTTTACCAATAGTCTCTTCATGGGAAGCAATAGAACATTTCGATGCAAAAGTGTCCGTGTCACTTATTGAATAAACATCTTCACTTTACTTCACTTTAAGCATGTTAAATATAGTATGTATATTCTACTAAAGAATGCCCGTGACGTCGCACGAGTAGAATTGATTCGCCCCTATTTCTCCCATTTTGGGTCAATTTTCAGAAAATCCTTTCTCAAGTCCCTAAGGGTGCCCAAGGAATACTTCCTCCAAATTTAAAGTCCTTAGGTCCAACGGTTTCGGCTGGACCGATAAGTCAGTCAGTATCTTCTTGAAAAAACTTTCTTTTTAACTAGACCAGTATCATGCAATTGATAACAGCACCCCAGAATATACCAAAAAGGCCTAGTAAAAATATTTCCGCGTTTCAAGTAGAGCTTGCGGTAAAGTTAACTTGGCACGGAACCTTCAAAGCTGGCTTTGTGAGCTTACATCCACTAATTACGTTAAAAACTACACTTTTGAGTGAAGCGGCGACCTACATCGGATTCGACGGGCTCTGCCATGAAGTATGTGGAAATGTGGTTAGTTATTTAACTTTAAAAATGTACAGTAGAGACTACTAAGTTCGTGGGTAATCTTTAGAACAATTTATATCTAAACCTAAAATAGTAATTATTAATATTTTCGAATCAAATAATATTAATCAAATGAAATCACAACTATTTATTCGACCAAAACGGATGTGACTTTTGATAACCATCTAATTTAAACAGCGCTATCCTTGTTCCACAATGTTGCTGGCCACATCAAAGCCACAAAACGATAAAAAAATAAAAAACAAAACATGACTTCGAGTAAAGGCGAGGACAGACTGGCGTCAGACGCTGAGTCATGCTGATTCTTAGCTGCGATACGGTTTGCGGTGAAGTGATGCTACAGTGCAAGCATGTGTCACATGGTTAACTTGGAATGTTATGAGTAATTAATTATTTTAGGATTCAACATATGTAGTTGCAGTAGGTAGGCTTTAATTCTAGTTGACTGATTGATCTGTTTCGGTTGTCTATGATCTTTTCGTTACTACTATCTACAAAAATAAAGAATATCGTTTTCAATCTCCTAAATAAGTAGACCAAAATAACCTTGGCAAGGTCTAATAAAATGAACACGAACAGTAAACGAATAAAACCGAAATATCTCCTTAACGAAGCGCTAACCCGCCTACGGTTGCCAAAAATAACCACCTAGAACGTCGCAAGTTCTAAAATAGAACGTCATCAAAAATTCAAACGGACCTTTTCGTATCCCGAAGGAATTCCTCATTACGTCGGAGACCCGTTTTCAACCATTTTCTTTTTAATCAATCGTAACTGGCAAAGACACGTCGCTTTTCAGCCGGGGCGCAATTAAAAATTGCTTTGTACGCGGGCAGCGCGTGTGTCCCGGCCTTTACGAGATTAACGCGCGAAACCGACTGCAGGAGCTCGCCTTAATTAAATTTTAAATTTCGAACATTCACGCTTCTGACGCGGGAAAGGATTGTGACGGCACTCGCGTCCTTTTGTTTTTTTTTACAATGTAGTGGCATGGATGTAAGTTTGACTATGTGTTATCCTTATTAAGGTTAAAAGATTACATTTCAAAATACACATTTTTACCTCAAAGACCAATCTTAGGTTTTTAGCTCGTGAAATTTATTTTTAACTTCGTTACATGGCTATCCTTACAAATAAAAATACGCACCAAAACACGTTAGAACTCACTATACATAATTGGAACATACAAAGTCTAACTCTCCAAGGTGCAGACTACATTAGCACAGATAAACAGACGAATCTTGGAGCACAATATCTTTTCTCAGCACTCAGACATTGATTGCCTCTCCGACGCCGTCTGCCATACATCGGGATAGTAACGTTACAATGTGCAAGGTAAAAGATGAAGCGTTTTTAAATGAGGCATCCTAAAAATTTGCTTGAATGTGGCATACGTAAAATATAGAATTGTTGCATTTTGGAAACGCGCTGTTATTTCTTTTCGATCATTAAAATTTAATGATCGAAGGGTCTGGAGATATAAATACGCTAGCAGGGCTACTACAATATAACTCGCATGTAGTAGAGCGAAAAGCGGATAACAAGAGGGAGTAGCAGAGATATGGATTTATAAATGCAGCTGTGTTTGACGTGTAAAAGTATCCCTGGGGAACTTGCTGAATATATATCTTGCTTTTTTTATCATTATTTTTCACCAAATGTTACGAGTAAAAAAACAAATAACTATATTAGTCCTTAAAATTGTTTAAATAATAACTTGACCTTTAATATTTAATATTATGAATAAAATAGTATGAGTATAAGGGTCGAGCGCGCCTTAGCTCAGATTCTATTGACACAGATCCGTTCATCTCCACTTCAGTGGAGCCGCAACCTTATGAGGGCATAAGATCATGTCTATTACTTTTAGCCAAATGTTTATCATTGCTAGTGATTGTATAGTTGACCATAAAGGTATCCACTTTTGGACCCTAGCAATAAGGTATAGAAGTAGATACATCTCTGTGTAGTCGATTGTATTATGGAATAAGGAATAACATTTTAGTCACGGTTAATTGTAAAAAAAACAAAGTATATAGGTAGTCATTTAAAATGTTAGTCTCTTGTTACTTGAACCAGGAGCAAACGTCGTTGCTTTAAAAAATACTAAGGCTTTGAAGAATAAGAGACTCCTGTAAGATCTGGTGCGTGGATACGGTACTTTGAAATACTTTGCGAGGTAAATGTTTTTGTATTAACTACTGTGATTTTCTCTTTGTAAAAATAAAGGTAAGCTAAGAGATTATCTCCAATAAGTCCAAAAAATCAATTAATAATAATTAAATAAATCTTTCTTCGAAACACTTTTTTACCATGACTACAACATTTTCAATTTACTTTGTACTTAATAAAAACAAAATGGAATTTTAAATTACACACCTGAACTAGCATGTTCCTGTTCTGTGACTTACTAATAAATATTTAAAAAAGTATGTAATAAATCCAAACTATATTTTTCATATCGCCAAAAAAAATACAGAACGGAACAAAATCCACTCTAACGCTGGCTGAATACATGTGCTCGTTCCACGTGCGACTTTTCTAAAGCCCGGCTCAAAAGCCTCGAAGCATGGGCACGCATCTGAAAAAAAACTCCCTTAAAACACTTGGCAACGTGTAACGAACGCGCTTTCAAATTTTGTTCCTTTTTTAAATTGTGAGATGTTCGTAACGTTTTGTTTCGTACCGTTTGTTCTATTTGTTAACGAGTACGTGTCATACTTACTATATTTAGGTAAGCAATTTTACATACTTATTTACGTAGATGGTTCATTCGCATCATTTGACTCATAATATTAACTTATTAACTTGTCACTTTGATGATTGGTACGACAGCGACATAATAAGCACAAATATCACTAAGCAATTGTGTTTTATATTATAAATATCATCGAGTCCCCAAGGGTAAAACTGGCCAAGTGCGAGTCGGACTCGCGCACGAAGGGTACCATTATTCCCACATTAGCACAAAAACGCCAAAAAAAATCACGTTTTTGTGTTCTACTGGTTTCCGTTATTGATATCGAGCAAAAAAACGGCAAAAATATCACATCACATTGTACGGGAGCCCCCCTTAAATATTAAAATATGTAGCGGCAACAGAAATACATATTCTGTGAAGACCGACGAACAGATAGACGAACGGCTGAGTCTTAGTAATAGGGCCCCTTTTTACCCTTTACGGAACCCTAAAAACCGTTATAGCAACATTTTGTTTTATTTACTTATGTTTTTTTTTACTTATCTATTTTGTTTAAGTACCATTCCCGGCCAGTTAAACACTTCAATAACGACATCAAATTAATAACAACGTAAAAGCTAAACGCCATACGAAGTGAAATAGAAACTAGACGGTGCCTCTTTTTGACTAGGTAGACCCACAATTATACTTGACGTGTTTTGGTATTATTTTCAATTCAACCTTGCTATTAAAACGTTAATAATATAGAAAGACATTGAAACAAACGTGCCATCGTATCAAATAAACTTACTACAGAGCCCCTATTCTAGGCGGTAAAGGCGTATCGTCTAAGCCTTGACCTGTTATCGTGGTGTCAACGTTTTAATTGGTCTAATTTACTTCACAGTAATTGCGGCCGTGTTAAAAAAATACCATTATACGTAAGAGACAATAATTATTTTTGGATCATACACAGATAAACGTTTTTTAGGCCTAACTTTCTGGTGGAACCCAAACCCTCTACGTTTAGTCCTATCAAATAATAGTACATTGTTGCCTAGGCGCGGAAAGTAAGGGTTTTCCTGACGAGGTGGTTAGCAGGCTGAGCAATAGCGAGGCCTGCTAAAATACGAGTCAGGAAATCCTCGTTCCCGCCGAGGCATACATAATGCTTTTCTCAAACATGTGAGGAAATAATACAAATACATTTTTAAAAAGCAAGTAATTTAATTATGCAGAATGAACGATTGTTACCGACTGTCAATTGTTTTTAAATACTAACCATAGAAATTGGAATGCAAATTTAAAAAGAAACACACGCACTGTGCTATAAAGCGAGCAGTTACCTTGGCTGTTTGGAATTTTTGTCTTGGTCCTTTTGATTTTGTGTAAATTGACAACATTTTTAAGAAAAATATAGACATGGACGGAAAGTGTTTTCATATGGTTTTTTTTACTCCTAGGAGTAAAATGAGGCTCTTTCCGTCCTTGTCTTTCAATCGGAAAACCGTTTTTTTCGAGCATGTTTGAAAAAAAACATTACTATATGCACAAGCCTTTAAGTACCCATACTGACTACAGAAAAAAAAAATCCGCGTGTGTAAGACCGTTTTACAGTGTTGAATTGACCACCAGGTATATCTTTACCTACATACAACCAGCCACAACTCATCGGGCGACTCATCTCGCGACCTGTTCAGCAACGCGACCACGTACACAATAATTCGTTGAGCAGAAAGAATGAGTTCTGAAATTGCACAATTGTTGCTGTATTAAAATAAGTCGCCGCAAATTGTAGGCCGCGGACCACCGCCCGTGACACAGAATGGGGTTCCGCAGGACCGTTTTAAGTTTTTGGTTGACTCACCTATTAAATAAACGTTGAAATCTTAGTTCGACGCATCGTAAATAATGGTTAATGTGGAATTTTACCACTTTATAAGACATGTACACGCTGCTTCTCCGCAATGATGGTCTTGTCCGAGGCGCTGGTAGATTCACTCTATATTACCGACGTGTAAAATAGCCCTCATGTGGCCAATTTACTGAATAAATATTTTGAATTTTGAATTATACAATAAAGTAGGAACTATATTGACTCAAAATCACGAAATACGCCGCGCTATGACAAGAATTAAAAATATTCATGAATCATAAAAAAATACTGATAGTGAAAAAGACAAAAGTTACTAATACTTTAAAAAAAAAAAAGTATAGTCTGAATACTATACACTAGTCTGTATATTTTCTTTCATCATTTTTTAACTATAGGACTACGAGTATGTACACAAAAAGAAAATCCAGAGTTTGTACTTAAAAATGTTGTGCTAGATCTACACGTCCAAAATTAATGTACACTTTGACACATTTCAGAACCCTCAAGTTTAACCCCGTTTCATGCTTGGCCGCATTGTCTCATTGTTGCACGAACACTATCATTACAGACCTTTTGATTTGGGCCCGGCGCGTGATAAACGCGTCGATCTGAATACGTATCAATTTGGCGACTCATGCGCACCAAATGATCCACAACCGTGGAGCGATGCCATTAACAGACAATCAATATTTTGAATCAATATAAACATAGATAGATGAGAAATAAGGAGCTGCAGCTAATTGTACGAATGACCTATCCAAACAAAGCGCTTCCCAAAAGGAAACCACTCATCATCATCATCATGTCAGCCGAAAGACGTCCACTGCTGGACATAGGCCTCCCCCAAGGCTTTCCACTCAGACCGGTCTTGTGCTTTTCGCATCCACCGCGCTCCCGCGATCCTGATGAGGTCGTCACTCCATCTTGTTGGAGGCCTACCTACAGCTCGTCTTCCGGGCCGCGGACGCCACTCCAGAACCTTCTGACCAAGGAAACCACTGATGAGAAGGAAATCTATTTTTTTTGTTTGACTTGAACATAATTTATGCGAAATCAGTACGCATATATTTTTTTAATCCCGATATTTGGTTTTACACAAAACATCAGCCCGTAAATGGATCTTAATTTATCAATAATAACTACAGCGTGTTCTAAAAATTTCAATCACGTCGTGTACATCAAATAAACCTGACATTTTTTTAACCTGTTAGCCGAGCGTTACCTGCGCCCTGCTAACAGCAAACAAAGCGTCCTTAAAACTTGCGTCCTTAGGGTGATTAGTAAGTTCTGCCGATCAGCGATTGCATTGATTTATTGTTAGACTTCCAGAACTTTCGGCCCTTAGGGGGCATTCGCAGTGAGGTTGAATAAAATAGCTATTTTCATTAAACTGTCTCAGCGGGAACGGTGACTTACTGGTCGTAATGGAGGCATTTATTTGCATTGGATTCTTGATCAATCTGGTTTAAACTGGATTTTTTAAACTTTGCTCGTTTAGAAAATAATGTTGTTCTATACGGTTCCATGAAATTAATTGACCATAGTTTTTATATGCTTGTTAAAGACACATGTCATGCTTTAACCAATCACTTATCTATATCTATGACTTAAGTTAAACCAGGTGGATTAGAAATGTAGAATAAGTTACAGGAAATTACATCATAGCCTCATTGAAAGCTCTAATACTACAGAATATTAGTTTTACGTGTACATATGCCTTTACCTTTCATAGAATACGATATATAGGATGTTCTCACAACTTTACCGATACGGAGTTTCAGAGATACAGCACGTTCGCGATCGCACCTTTGTGTCACTTCCCTAATATTGCGATAAAGGAGAAATTGTTTCTTTCTTTCTCGTTAGATACAAATGATAAAATGTTGCCTTGGGATATCGTAGAAAAGCTGACTTGAGTTTTTAATAGAACGGTCTGTTATAATAATTTAAATGTTTTTATTACGGTGTACCTAACTTAAGTGATAGTAAATATTTAAGTAATTTGTAACTACTCGTAATTATTTTTTGTTATTTATTTGGTGGTCAGATTAACGAAATTATGGTATAATTTATATGTATCAATATACTGTTAGATGTCTATTCTTAAATGGCGTTTACATCACTTTTATTAGTCTTAAGATTTATCGCAACTTAGACACGTATTTAAACAAAGGATGTTCATATTATTAAAAGTTGATTTACACAAAGCGTTAACCACGACCTGGGGGCGTGACTTGCTTTGTCTTGCAATGGACGCTGCAACGGCGTTAAGATGAAGTTTATCACGTTGCAATACAACTATTTACTTCATTCGAAAATAATAACCAGAAAGAAGAAAAAACATATTGACGTCAAACAAAAAATCAGGCTGAATAAATTACTAACCTAGATGATAATGTAAACTGTAAGAAAAGTGTATAAAATATACTCAAAAACCATATTAAATTTCTCAAAGCTTGGTGTCCTAAAATTAAAAAAAAAACCTGTAGGTACCATGATGTTTTTCCTTTAATAAAAAGAACATGCCCTTAACACACGCATCAAGGCAACAATGTAGCTGCATTATCTATGCAAGACATCGGCGGACGCGACTTTTAATATTTTGAGCCACACCTTACAGTAAAAGGTATTATGAATGAATATATTTCACACGTTTATTACCTTTTTCTTTTGTACCGTAAATCATAATGGGACGGGAGCAGAGCGACAAGTGTCTGTATAATTATTTATATTTACATACAATAAATATGATTGTTATAAGTCGATCCTTAACAAAAAACAGGAAGAACCCGTTGTTTTGGGTATTTCAAGTATAAAAAATTAAGTGTTAAAACCCCTGCGTTTACTGCTTCCGTGGAAGACAAATGGAGTGAAGCTATGAAAGTATGTTTATTTTTCCAATTTGATTTTAAAAGACAAAATAAAAAACGACAAAAATACGGTTGATTTATTTTATTGTAAATTTAAAGTATAACATAATAATTCGAACTTTATTAATAACCGTAGTGGTTATTAATAAAGTTCGAAATTAAATAAATTACCTACGTATAGAATACGAGTATATAAAAAAGGACTGCCAAAATAATTTTATTCTTTTTTATTAGTAACTAATCTAAAAATCGGACTCCTGATAAAAAATCTTAATTATTTTCTTTTAAAAGAAAAGATCTTCTGAAACTACTAGCCTACCTGGTAATTTAAGTAAACATATTGTCACTATAAAATAAATTTTAACATGCAAAACGAAAGCCAGCTCCCGACCGCAAGCGACTAAAATATGATTCAAGTCCAAAACGAATACACAATGAGAAGCAAAATTGGACTTTTGTCGGTTAAGTATTCTGTGCCAAGAATTTCAAGTCTGGTACATTTTTGTACGGAAATCTGTGACCTGGGCATGGAACGTTGCTTGAGAGAAACGTGCGACGCCTAGCTTTTAATATTTGTTGTCTTTTAGTTGTGAATTTTTGCATTGCTTTGAAATAGTTTCTTGCGGTGCAAAATACTTAAATCTTTTTAAGGTTGTAAGCGACAAGTTTTAAGAAAAAAATGTGTAATAAGACTGCAGATCACTGAATTTGTATGAAATATTTGTCTCACCCACGCAATAATTTACATTATGAGACTTTTTGTATACCTCTAGTTGAATTGTTGACTATGATGTGATTTTGGCATGTCTATCTATACAAACGGGTAAATGCAGGTAGGTACATAATAATATAAAATATGGAAATGAGTGCTTTACTCGCCAATAAACGTTATGTTTGGCGAATTTATAGATAAAAAAAAAATGAATAAAAAAAAATCTTCCTTACATAAATAATATTTTATTCAGAAAACGCCAATGTCCACGTAATCATCAATGTTTTATCTTCACCCTAACATCGCAGCGCTAATTTCCAATTTTTAACTCATACTTTCAAAATGTATTTGCCACAAACACACTGCAACACAACAAACTTAATCAAAAATCAATAATCATGATAGAAAAAACTAAAAGGTATAAGAATAGATCAATGAGATATTTATATACTAGTAAAGAATTTATAGACGTTGCGCTGTCTCTTTCTTTTATGCTTAGTGTGTGAGTTTTAGTTTTTTTTTGCTATAAATAGTAATAATATTAAGTTATTTACACTTACCTTGTAGTTGTATAGGCACTAAATAAACACTCTTTTTTTAATGTCATGGCAAAGGTGAACGAGCACAAAAGCCACTTGATGGTAAGTGGCATCCGTGATCTCAAGACTACAATCCTAAGACCGCAAATCCGTTGGTAACTCTGATCAAAACCATAAAATATATCATAAAACATAAGTAGTATAATTTTTTGCGCATTAGACATTTTAAGTAAATATACAGTACGATATCAAAATGAGTAAGACTAATTAGAAAACCACGTTCGATAAGATGGCGCTTAAACCATAAACCTAATATCGTTAAGCGCCCGCACTTCAACGCGTACCGAATAGTTATCTTCGCTTGTCATTTAAACGCAAGTCACCGTCGTAATACCCCAAATTAAAACACGATCTCCGGAATCGCCCTCTCTGTTAAATCGCTAGTTCCACAGGTAACAAATCGCCGCGTTGACTCCACTAATTGCCGTGTCCGCCCGCCATATTTCAAGCTCGGGCTATAGGGCCTTCATTGGAGATATTTTAAAGCAATAATTTGTAATTGGTTGCGTTACATTTTTGTTTAATTTATCAAGTTCATTGTATGTAAAAATTATAACAATCATTAATGGAGAAACCTTCTTTCACAGCTAATAATCTCTTACGGCATAACTGATCAATATGAAATTAAAACCACGCTGATTAAACTATATTTATATATTTCTTTTATTTTACGATGACACAGTCAGACACACAGACATCATCATCATCATACATACATACATTCCTCAACATCATACAAGAAATTCAAGCATATTAAATGTCACATGACCCCCTCTTAAATAGTCTTGTAATGAAAGTGGTGTAACAATGTCTTTTTGAATAGGGTAAAATTGGTAAAACTCTCATTAGAGCATGAGATTGAACGCTCTGGAGCTTTATTCTATTTTGTCTCTACTTGTATTTATATCGTATTGCTTTCAACTCGGTCAGCATTACTGTCTAATAAATAAGAGCTATGATACAATTGACAATGCGATATCAATAGATGTAATTTAATATTAAATACATAAGCGCCTTCGTAAGATCATTATAGTTATTTTCATAATCATAAAAAGCTTGATTATGACACTATTGTGAACAATACTTTTTGTACGAGTTCATTAAAATTAATAATTTAAGTCATTAATACAATCACCACCACATCGACATTTGTATCAAACCACGGCGTCCGTAATTGTTGCAGTACTGTGCTGTTCTGTTCTGTGGGCTAAAAACTAGCCAATCACAAACCGTAGTTTTTTTATTTTTTTATGCCCTGGATACAGAAGCAGGTTTAAATATATTTTTGACAGATGACGCGACGCTGTTACGTTCCGAAACGCCATAGATTGGCAATTTTGTATCGGATCGAGTCTCCTTAAACAAGGACACATATTATTGAAATACGAAGTTCTATTTTCAATTTTTTTTCAGTTGTCTTGACCGTATCGAAATGGTTATTTCGGTGGTTACGGAAGTGTCAACGATGAAAAGAGTGACGTTGCAGTATTCTCTATGAAATCTTAATACACAGATTTTAATCGACGAGTACAAAAAAGTATTTTCGACTTCTTCGAGTTCATGAGCATGCTCTTGTTATTTCACAAGCGTAAAAACTCTTTTAAATATCTCACAGTATATATTAACGACCAACGACCGACCGAAAGTAAAGTTTAATAATGATAAAAAACTAAATTTGAGAGTAAAATGCGAGATCACGTATTAGATTACATTTCAAAATCACAATTTAAAGGCAAAAATCTTTGAAGAAACTCTCGAATATTCACATATCACAAACCAATAATTTAATAATGCCACGTGAAGGTTTTCTACCAAGATTTATCTCAAGAATGTCACCTTTCTAACTTCTCCAAAAGGAGTTTTGAGACCCGTCTTTGTATTTTCTGTGCGAAGTAAAAACTAAAAGAATGGTCTCCGAAATTGGAAGTGTTAACTTTTTGCCAGATGGACAATGGAGCGTTGGTTGTTATTTGATTGGGGAAAAGATGGAGTGGGTCTCGACGGGCAGAGTTCTGTTAATTCTTTATAATAAACGAACAGTATTTGTTTAAATAATATTTTAGGTTTATAGGGGTATACATGTCATTTCAGCTGTCATGTTGTCATCTTCTGGAATATTCCTTTTTAACCCGGACGACGACTCTTCCAGGTATTAATTCTAAATATTTAAACTAACTTTATATTTTAAAAACGCAAGTGTTTCGGTTAGTTTGTTCTATTTTTATGGTAAGACAGGAAAGATAATAAATATTCAGTTATTATGTAATTAATGTGTGTACGTTTTTTTTTATCCATTTTGATACCCAAGTATAATAAATGTGTTAAATCAGTCCGATTACAAAAAAATCATGACTGCCTTAAAAGTTCAATTTTTTTTCTTATCAAAGTACAATAAAAAATGACCGAAGTTTAAAGCCACATATTGGACTTCCTAGTTATTGAAACCAATTCTGCCAAGGGAACCCTAAATAATGAATACTGTTGAATAATTCATTGGTTTAGTGTTTCGTGGGCGGTTCGCGTATTTTGAGTCCCCATTGTGCGCGGTCAAGGGTTCGATCCCGGGACGTTATCCGATATGTACCCGCTGGGTTGTTTTTTTCTACGATAGTACTTTATGATATCTTGAAGTGACGTTTATAAGTGTTTTAAGCTTTAATCCGCTGCATAATTTTATTACCCTTATAAAACTTTGTCACACAATTTTCATGGTAGTTTGTATCGACATTATGAAACTTTAGGATCAAAATATAGAAAAAAATAGATTAATACGGACAGACACAAGAACATTTTTAGCTTATTAATAGTCATAATATTTTACCATGACACAATTTGTCAAACATTTTTATTAAAAATAACTATCTCTACTAAAGCGTCAGTTAACCCTGCCGCTGCTCGTAAATCCACTCCCAGTTATAATTTAACACTGCACAGCTCGTGTGTCGTGCTAGACTGTTATGAGAGGCGTGATTTAGCGTGACAACCGAGTAGTAACGAAAAATAGACCGAATGAGATCAAAAGAAAAATAAATAAATCTTTAGAATTATTATTTCATATCGTATTTTTTCGGTTAAGTTGTTCTTAATTTGGAATTAAGGAGAATAATTTCAGATTTTCACAAAATAAGGTAAGATATTATCAATACTATCATTAAAAAAGAAGCAAAGGGTTCGTTGATTCGTTCGAGGAATTGGTCAAAGCAACTCTCTGAATGTTGATGAGGTCTGTAGTTTTCTGATGGAGTACTTAGAATCTTTTAAAATCTATACATTAACGAAGTACAAACAGTTACTCTGTTTGTCGTATAATTTTACATTAAGTCATACTCATGATAGATACGTGACTATGACGAAATGTAATTTCAAAACTGTTGTAGCGAAGCGTATAAACATAACCAGAATAAGCTAAGTGACTAGTTTAGTCTCTTAGTTTGACATCTAGGAATTATAGAATCTTATAACAGTTTTAATCAAACTAAATCTACTCATTTAGCATTACTATTGAGCTATAAAGCCAATGTGTTTTAATACGAACAAAAACATACAAAATCATGTTTTTTTTTTTAAATATTTATTGCTATTTAAGAACACATATTAAAATATTAAAACGGCTTATTATAGATAAAAAAATAACCCTTTACTTGAAAAATGCAATCTGTTTTGAGATCGCTCAGCGCCGCTAACGGGTTAAAAATAGATTAAAAAACTTACGGCTATCCGTGATGGATAAGACAGGCTGTTATGTTTTAAATTATCTTCCAGATTAAAAACAGAATATTTTTTCTACATCCTTGTTATGATTTATTTATTAACGCGACATTTTTTACGTATAATTCATTGCCTAAAATAAGGTGAGACGATATTTATCCAGTTTTTTTTAAATCCCCATTATTTAATTTAGGAAATACAATATAATTTTTAAATGGTTTTCAAGTTTTATTAACTCAAATTCAAATTCAAATTATTTATTTTCAACAAAGTTTTTTTACACAGGTGTCGAATCCTCCTTTTAAGCTAAACACTTGTATTAGGAGGAATTCGCTCTTTCATACAGGTTTAATATAAGTGTTAAAAATAAGACTAACTTAATTAAAACCAATTTTACGGAACCAAACGAAACCATTTTGATTCCCAAAGCATTTAAAATAGATACCACAAGTCTACACGGTTTAAGAAAAATAAAATACACTAAATAGGTGCAAATAGCCGAATTAATGCCTTAAGGTATTCTCTACAAGTCCACAAATGGGTCACACAGAACAATGTTGTCTTGTAAATTAATATACTAAATAGATTATTTTTCATCACACTTGCTCGTAAATGGTGTTATTCCATGTCTGTATACAGAAGGACAATGGCCTAAATTGTTCCCGCGGGAATTATGGCGAGTTTGTCATCCCTAGGGAGTAATGACTTTCTTTTTAAAATTTGCAACTCTTTCGTACATAATTTCTGACTAAGGAGGTTTAATTTTCAGCCAAAAATTAAATCGGTTTCTAATTTCATCTTTAAAAAATAGCTATAGACTAACTTACATTACACAAAACCTATATGCTTCATTAAACTTCATTATTTTTATACCTATTTCAAGTTTATATCAACATTTATCATTAATTTTAGTAATTATACATTTTTATCAAATTGGCTAAATCTGGCTCGAATCCAGGTCGAAACTAAACGCAGTGTCTGTGGTCACAAAAAAAAAATCGTTCCCATTGACGTTCCCGTCCGTCAAAAGTTATTTCTTTATATTTTGCAGAGTTAAAGTGTTTTCTCTTTGTTTTTTCCTCGCAAATGTGATGAAAACCATTGTGTGTATCACAGGCAGTAAGAAGGGGATTACTAACTCTAGTCATTAAAAGCCCTCCGCCTTCGGCGTCGGGCTTCTAACACTCTCGTTAGTAATTCCCTTCATACTACCCTTGATGCACAATGTACTATTATTACTTACCTTAAAATATATGTGCATTAACAACTAAGAACTTAAATATGCTTGAATTATTATACCTACTGCACTCCAGCTTGCCGAATGGAGTTTAACAATAAATTCTCACGTCCGTCCGTCCGTCAAGACACGCGCCTGTTAATATCCTGCCACAATACTTTTGTTAACCACCCACAAAAGGACAACCCTAGCCATTAAAAAAACGATTTAAGATAAAGCACACCCCTAGCTCGTTTAAAAATTTCATTCATAGTTTTTGAATTGACTTTTTTAACTTAATGATATTTTTGTATGTTATTGTTGAGTATAACACTTAATTAAAAAAAAAATGTTACGTTAGTTGACCTAAGCCTAAATTAAGCTCTAGGCTTGTACACTCAAGGAATTTAAATTCTATACCACTTAGGACTATTTCAAAGTGACGTAATCAATCAAAACGTAAGAGACTTTTAATGTTTTTATTTACAGTGTCACTTTGACATAGTCCAAAGCGGTATAGGAATTAAATTCTTTGACTGTACTAGACAAGAAATATAAGTACCGAAAGAGTTTTCCACTGTCACACTACTGTTGCATTGAAAAAACATTTACACTGTCAATAATTAAATAATCAATTAAGTAATAATATTCGTTAAATGAAAATTTCCATCAGAATTATTTAAATAAATAAGTACTTACTTACATCGTGAAATATCCAAGTGAATAGAAAACCTCTATTTATTATATTTAAATACAGAATAGAATAGGAAACATTTATTTTGCTTAATTTTTACTATTTTTTACGGCTGTGAAAAGTAGTTCAGCGAGTTATATTGTACACAAATATCTAACCTAACCTAACCTAACCTAACCTTTGACTTGTTTCTGTTTGACCAGTTGCCTGGTAGAGAATGCCTTAAGGCAATTATTGCGCCTTTGGTAATTTTATTTTATTGTACAATAAAGTTCAAATAACGTTTTCGACTAGATAAACTCATGCAAGTTTTAAGATACCTATTTAATTTAAAATATACCATTTACATTACAAGCACATCCAAAAACTTGCATTTTATTTGAAACGCAAATAAACGAGGGCGAAGCGCACCAACTTCGTTGTTCGGCCTCGGGCGCATAGAGCACAACTGTTGTGGTACGAATTGTGGCTGAATAATCGAGTATTAAAAGAGCTATGCTGGGTGTCTCCTTGCGAGATCGAATCAGGAATGAGGAGATTCGCAGGAGAACTAAAGTAACCGATATAGCTCACCGGATTGCAAACCTTAAGTGGCAGTGGGCGGGGCACATTGCTCGTAGAACTGATGGCCGTTGGAGCGGAAAGGTTCTAGAGTGGCGACCGCGAACCGGGAGACGAAGTGTTGGCAGACCTTCCACAAGGTGGACTGACGATCTGATAAAGGTCGCGGGAAACCGCTGGATGACAGCAGCAGAGGACCGATCGTTGTGGATAACCTTGGGGAAGGCCTTTGTCCAGCAGTGGACGTCTTGCGGCTGATAATGATGATGATGATGATGAATCCAGTATTCAGTCGCTCTTGTACTAATTTTTCATATTTCTATCACTAATATGGTCACTGGCAATGCTTACTAAGCATTGAGTAATTAAATCCATGCACTCTCAGTGCGTTTGCGGCGTTAATAAGTTTAATAATCTCTAAGCTTTAATCTAGGTTTGTATTATGGGTACTAGAAATCTGGTGTCCTAGTAAAAACGGTACAAGTCGAGTTAACTCGTAAAAACCGGCCAAGTGCGAGTCGGACTCGCGCAAGTAGGGTTCTTTATTATATTGGAGTTGATTGAATGAAAGGTAAAATGCGGTTTACGATATATAACGTATTAAAAAAAAACTAATTATTAGATCTCGTTCAAACTAATTTTCGGTGGAAGTTTGCATGGTAATGTACATCATAATAATATATTTTTTTTACATTTATCATTCCCTTATTTTAGAAGTTACGGGAGGGGGGGGGACACACATTTTTCCACTTTGGAAGCGTCTCTCGCGCAAACTATTCAGTTTAGAAAAAAATTATATTAGAAACCTCATTATATCATTTTTGAAGACCTATCTATAGATACCCCACACGTATGGATTTGATGAAAAAAAAAAATTGAGTTTCAGTTCTAAGTATGGGGAACCCCAAAAATTTATTATTCTTTTTCTATTTTTGTATGAAAATCTTAATGCGGTTCACCGAATACATCTACTTACAAAGTTTCCATAGTATATATAGCTCTTATAGTTACGGAATAAAGTGGCTGTGACATACGGACGGACAGACATGACGAATCTATAAGGGTTCCGTTTTTGCCATTTGGCTACGGAACCCTAATAAAAAAGGGTATATACATAAACGGAGTATACTACACTAAAACCCTTTTTCTTTTGATCTTCAGAAGACTTATACTCTGTTTTACTAGGACCTCAGAGATATAGTGTAGAGAAATTCTCATTTAAATACATTTAAAAGAACCGGCTAAATGGGAGTCGGACTTGCACACGAAGACTTTCGTACAGTCACTTTGACGTCATGTTTGAAATGTCTTAGAAAATTGTGGAACGATTGAAAACGACAAGGTACTATCAGCCCATTGGAACCTTGACCCAACATAGAACTCTGTCACAGTGACGTTATGTCTCAAGTCGTAAGAAGTGTCAAAGAAATTGTTTTATAATGTCACTGTGACACCGTTCTATGGTGGGTCAGGGTTCCAATGGGCTGATAGTACATAAATGTATGTATGCGGGCTACTTAATTTGACTTAATATTTTGTATTTGTATTTGTAGAGGAAACAAAAATTCTACATTTAATATGATGTACTTGTTCTGTTGCCTCTGCCCACCCCATTGAGAGTAAGTATGTATGTATATATTCTGTGAATTTAAAAATACGGCAAACAATTAAATGACTGGCTTATAACGAGTTAAAAATTGATAAACTTATCCTCAGATATATTTGACCGGAGTCAAGTCCTAAAATAACCTTACTCAACATGTAAACATGTTAAAGTATCACGTCTGAACTTGTCGGCAAATTAACACTCTATAACATTTGTTAATTGCAACCGATGACGTGTCAGATTGCTTCGGGGACATTGGCTTACTCTCGATATAGATCTGTTGAAAAAAATATGTATTCAATTTTCCTGATTTAAAATTAACCTATCTCCTTTCCCAAGGCTCAGGCTATCTCCATACCAATAGAAGGTTTAGTTGATTTCATATGTATAATAATTCGGGATTTAAGGTATCCTATGTGATATTCCAGACTACAATCAATCCAGATCCTTTCAAACCAACATCTCGACTTTCGTATTCATAATATTAGTAAAATAAAAAATATAAAATAAATTGTGCAGCTAAGTACTTCTGATTTAAAAATTACGCGATAATGTCTACTACTATAAACTCGTGTACATGCTCACACATACTCGTAAACGTGCATACGCAAAGGTTTTGGACCTGAGTTATCGTTCATATGAAGGACAAGACGAAGGAACACACACGAACTAATAGTAGGTGGGTACTGAGACCCAATAAACATTTTGCATTCTCAAAAAGATTGTAATACCTGCTCGAAAGAAGTTGTACTTACGGCTTACCCGGTTATGCGGCTTCTAAGCTTAGTCACGGGTTTTTGATATGGGGCAATTCCATAGATGTAAAGAAAGCATTTGTAGCCCAAAAGTGGTGTGTAAGAGCTGTATGCAATACTCGTTTTCTAACTCCATGTAAATCTTTATTTCAAGCCATGGGAGTACTGCCTCTGCCGAAAAACCTTAGTATATTTGCTAATCATGCTGAAGTTTTCACAAGATCCACTAGATACTTGTAAAAGGATAAACTGTAGGTAAGTAGGTATCATGTCAGCCGAAAGACGTCCACTGCTGGACATAGCCCTCCTCCAAGGCTTTCCACTAAGACCGGTCTTGTGCTTTTCGCATCCACCGCGATCCCGCTACAACTGAAACGCGAAACTGTACTTTCACTTCTTAATTAAAATTTATAATCATCTACCAATTTTTATAAACAAATGTCCCTTGAATAAATTAGACCATTTAATCACAAGGTGGCTATTGGAAAAATGTTTTTATTCCTTTCGGGAGTTCCTTGATGAAAAACGATCTGTATATAACATTGCATAGAACATAAGCACTTCCTGTTCCACGAAGATCTGTAGAATTATTATGTTCTGGCAATAAATGTCTTTGTGTTTGTCAAGACTACAATCTCAAGCTTGCAATCTTAAGACTGCAAAGGCCTTAAGGTTTAAAATGATATCAAGGGACCATTTAACACGTTACCTAACCCCAAACTAAGCTCTAGGCTTGTACTGTGGATACTACATCGACAACGAACTCTTATGAAGATCAAGTGGAAAATAATTTAAGTCTTTTTATAACGAGTTAAGTAGTCAACTTGTACCCTCTTTCACTAAGATCCTAGTTAACAAATTTACGACGAGAAATAACCTCATTACCTAATACTCAAACATCAAAGACTCAGAAACAACTACTATTTGTTCATACTGGGAATCGATCCCGGGGCCACTAGCTTCATAGGCAGGGTCACGAGGCCAACGCGTCGTCTGAACGTCTGACAAAAAAAACGTTACTTATTAACCGAGTAGTTAAACAGCTAGCCGTTGGCATTGAACTTGTATTAATTTTTAAAGTGTTCTATTGCACCTTTTATCTCGTTACTCGTTACAAATTAACATAAAATATAACATTTTGAACATTAAACTTTAGACCCCAATCATGCCTTGAAGCTAAAAAACATGCTTTCGACGAAACTCAACCCGTTATTATGCTTACCCAATAATCTGTCCAAAATGATTATGCTTATGGCCGTAATATCTATAATCACTATGATTATGGATCGATGGAATGAGGTATTGTTAAAGAATGCCGTTTAAATTTCGCATCCGTTCTGATAATCTTGGGCCTGTATTCGATATTGTTTTGGCTTTGTAAACCTTAGTTTAGTTTAGTTTAGTTTATTTATTTATCAATGTAATATTACAATATTAGTTGCATTGCATGTCAAAAAATACGAAATTACATTGAGATCGTCAAAACATAAATATTAATAATCAAAGATTAGAATACAATTATAATTCATACATTAAAATAATAAAAGTTAAACATCTAATAATGGTCATTCGTCCGATGTCAAAATACTAAATAATAAATGTTAGGTTTTTAAAACGCTTTTTTATCCCTTGTTCCCAGTTTCTGACAGATTTGATCGCTACTGGGTCCGCATAGAACAAGTATTTCTTTATTTCATAGAAAGTTTTTAAATATATCAAAATAAAGAAATGCCAAGTTGGTAGTGATCCTGCCTACGAAGCTAACGGGCCCTGGTTCCATTCCCGGTCGGAGCAAATATTGGTGAGAAGACCGCGAGTATTTATTATTGAGTCTTGAGTGATTTCCACGTAAACAAGTATATATTATTATATATATAGTACCTATAGTAGGTATAAGCTTTAGAGCCTAGTTTGGGACTAGGAAAATTTGTGAAATTGTCCCCCTCGCATTATAAAATCATTTCAAACGTCACACGTTCAACTGCATTCCGTGTAGTAACATTACTGAACATCCATAGCTCACTCGCCAGGCAGCAGTCAGCTGTCCGTGTCAACTCAACCGGCAATGTACTTGATGTCAGCTATAAATCACTCTAAATTCAGCGAAGATCGATAGCATAGTACCGGTTTGTACAAATTTAAGCAAAACCAGTACACTTGCTTAGAATACTCAGCTTTTTGCTTGCATAATGTGTAAGCATGTTAAAAAGATAATCGCAATTGGGTAGTTACGTCGAAACACTTAATTCAAAACTTGGAATTAATTTAGAACAAAATAAACAAAAGAAGATGGATATTACGTAAATTCGAAATTCAATTTTAAAAGAATAAGTCCTTCTGATATTTAATTTATCACAAGCTTAATCTCAAATGTAAAAGGCAGCATCTTTTTGTATCTTTTGTTCTCGACCAGAGTTACAATGTCCTTAGAGAAAACTAGGAAATGTAAAATAAGCTTACAAAAAAATGTTGTCTCATAAGAGCGTACAAAATACATTTCAGGGCATGTATTCTTAATTAGGTAGCTGTTAACGGCCAAATAATTGCTCAAATAAAACCACCAATACGAAGAGGTTAGGTATCTATGGTTTTTACGCACCTAATCGAAAATGTTGATGTTGTTTTGTCATAATAAACGTCAAACCGAATATCTAACGAGAAGCATGACAAAGACAATGACATTCACAATAATAAAGTTCCAAGTATGCTCAACTAAATTTATTACTTGACTGAACACATATTGCTTTGCTTTGCTTGAACTTCAATATTGAATACAGAACTGAAATTAAATATAATTCTAGAAAAATATTGAAGCAACCTACTCAACATAACAACAATATTCCAATAGTATTAAACTCACACAAAAAACACACTTAAAATATCTTTTTGGGTTGTTTGCACTCAACATTTCATAATATTAAGTTACAGAATCATTCTGCAATTTTATATCTAGAAATTCATGTTAGCATCACGGCTGTTAGGCATCAAAATTTATAAAAATATTCCGATTGAACACACGTTCCTTGGAAATATATTCTCGAATTTTCGATGACAATTTACCCGAACGGAGAATCGAGCGGCTCGGCCGATAAATGCGAATTTACATTCGGTAAAATCGAATATATTTGCGGGAGCCCTGAACTGAGATATGCCAAAATGACAGATGTAAAAGCGGGTCAGTTTTTCATGTAAATGTTGTTTATTGACGAATTGTTTGGTAATATTTACATAATAATAAAATGTACGTCAGTACTTTTACGTAACCACGTACAAATTTAGTAAGTTTATTGAATGGACTTATCGATGGGTTCTGAAGCAATTTAGAAAGCAAGATAAATAGGAACTGATCTGTTACAATGAATCGTCGTTTGATTAATACACTTGATCCATAGCAATCAAATTGTTTTATTTACGTTAATCATTTATCGCTATTCCCTCGGCAATCGTTTAATCTTCTAAAATGAAAAGTAGTTTATCTGCTATTACAGACTATAATCTGTCCCTGGTGTCAAATTGCATCCAGATCCGTTTAGCCGTTCTGAAGAAATTGAGTAACAAACGTTCAAACTTTCGCATTTATAATATTACAAGAAAAATCATCACATTATAATAATAAATGTAAAAGTTTGTGCGTATGTGTGTGAGTTTGTGATGTTTGTTACGCCTTCACGCTAAAACAGCTTGACGTACTTTATATATTTATAATTAAAATTGTTAATCTATCCAAATACCATAAGCCCTCCATGATGCGTTCAAGAACCGCACATTATGACCACCAAAAAAATAGACTGTTTTGTTAGAACAAATTTCTTATCTGTAAAAATGTAATTATTGCTAAATAATAACATCGATTTCTATAATATTATTTAATTCAAATTTCGAACATCTCTGAAAAACAAAGAAATTCGATTTGACCTCTATTCTAATATCAGTCGAGGTGACGTTTTGTTCGAAATGAATTGCCAATTTGCATATAAATTTGACAAATGTCGCACGTACGTAAGATATCGAACGATTTGATAGTTGGAGCCGACTCTAGTACTTTGTCTCTGAATTTAAAAAAAACTATGACAGCTGCCAGAACTCTTTTCAATCTTTTCATTACCGCCATTACCGGTTAAAATTTATAATTGTTCGATTTATTTAAACCGATTAATATGAGCGATCAAGATGATATAGATATTTCGGCGACGCCTCCTGAAATCCGTGACAAAGCAACTAACGTCATAAAATAATTACTATTAGTGGCCCTGAACAACGCCGCGATGCCGGTCATAATATGCGGCTCCTGAATGCATCATGGAGGCTTATGATATGTGGGTAGATAAAGTAGTGTATGTAACTGTACATAATTAGGCATTAAAACGCTTGTGTGATTCCACACTCGTTTATAATTCCCTTCATTATATTCTAAATTAATACATTAGCTTCATTATATCCCGGAACTAACTCTGTTTTGTAGGATGGTCAAGGCGACCCAAATAACTGGTTCTACGTAGTCAAAGTAAGCAGAAGCTATTATTTATATTTCGCCACGTATTCGCATTCTCATTCAAAATAAAACTTTTTACAAAAGTGTTAATTAAATAGGCAACAGATGTTATTTGCGCGGGGTCTATAGTTGTCTAAAAAAAGTTACTTCCTTTTCCTGCCTCTCCACATGTTAAGGTTTATATCATTTGGGGTCAATGTTGTATGTAAATTAAATAACATGGCGCTGAACGGGTCAATAAAGGGGTTAACTGCCAAACACCTGTCTTACTACTGGTACTTCCTTTATTAGTTTAGTACTGTTTTTTCTCTTTAGCCTGCTGCTGCTCGCTATTTCGTTTCATTCTACTTGGTTTCTTCTAACAGGATTATAATTATTGTGAATAAGCTTATTGATTCTACACCATCCTAATAAGAAAATCTAAATCAAATTAAATCATAACCATCAAAAAACTATTTTTAATGCACCAAATTGGGTGCCACTCAGCATAGTGTCAAACATGTAAATGCCGTGACGAGGAGGAGGAGAAAGCGCTGCTGCTGGTCGTTTCATATTATTATGTACAAATGAGAGCGTAGGTATAGGTAAAGTAATTGAATCATCACAATGTACAAATAAATAAATATATTAAAAGGATAAATAGGATAGACAAACACAGAGAGATGAATTAATAGATAAAAAAAACGATGTGAAAGCTACATTGCAATTCTGACACGGTGCAGCAGAGCTGCTATGTTTTGGATAATTGTAGGTCAATCAGATACTGTTTGATGTTGTTCTTGAAAGAGATTATAGACTCTACTTGATGTATCTTACGTCTTATTAGGACGTAAGATACAAGAACAACTTACTGTTTTTGGTATCAACTTTGGCTTATATTTCTAATATAACAATATTATAAAATTTTTGCTAATTAAAAGAAAATTTCTCTTGGTTGTATGTATTTTTTTTCAAGTACAACTTTTTATCCAAAACTCCTTAATACGGCACGATTACATAATAAACATTCCCAAGGGTAAATTTCACAAAGGCTAAATAGTTTGACTAAATTCCCTACTAGCCTATAACTACAATTAACCATAAAATGTGAAAGTTTACAAGTGTTTTAGGCTATTTGTACTTCAATCTTGGAAACGATTGACTTCTCTTTATATTTTTCTAACAATGTTATAGTTCTTAAAGGAAAGGCGATAAACGACACGAATGTCGTGTTATAGAATGAGATACAAACTAAAAAGGCTGGCGGAGAAGACTTACCGTGACGAAGACAAATATCAACATAATTAATTAAGTAAGTAAACACTGTATTACACAAAAAAATAATTGTTACCCTTCCACTTAACTGAATGCCTGGGTGAGGACCACGAACGCATAATGGTATAAAAAACTTTTAGCTAATCAAATTAATTCATCAGATCAATCTCCTAACGTTGCAACCAAACCGTTTAGTCTGCCCTTGTCACCTTAATTATCGCTTATCAAACAAGCTGTGAAAACGTAGCAATAAAATAAATAAAGTGTCTACATTTTTTCTCAATATTTCACATTTAATATTTGCTGCCCTCTAGGTCATAAGGTCACGGTCACAGAATACTGATTAAGGCACATGAACGTTCTAAATCGAATAAAGCAGCTGTAGAAGTTAAACTTTTTTATTCATGCGTTAATAACCGGTCGGTGGAAATATTAAAATAAGTACTAAATCATTTTAATAACGGGTGACTGAATTTTACTTAAATACCACTGTTAAAATTAGCTTTTTTACTACAATTTCGTTTTAACTATGAAAATTGACGAAAAAACTTGTTTTTTTATTTTTTTATTGAAAATTAGTTAAAAATCTGTAAAAAAAAATCTATGCAGAACTGATCAAGTAACATCAGAAAAAATGTTTTTACTCTACTTAATACAATAATAAACATAGTTCGTCTGTAATTGTAATATCTTATCCCTTTTACAGAAATAATAAGTTATTGATTAAGTATTATTTGGTAAATATTCGGCACAATAATTTACAAACTGAAAACCAGTCTGCTAAGGCCAAAGGTAGTTTTCCACACAAAACCCCTGTAGACATTTCAATTGCTAGTAAGATTCTGTGTCAAAAAACTCCCTTTTACCTTAGCAGGGCGGAGCAGATCCATGGAGAGTTTGCTCCTTGTACTGCAGTCAAAATGTATGGAAAGATTGGGTAGGTACCGAATGAAAACTGAAGGTTAACGAAACGCTGTTGAATTATTTATTTCGTTGCATTACATTTCAATACATTTTTGAAATCTAAAGAACAATCAATAATTTACGTAGAATATGTATTTAACCTTGACCTTTCACTGCCTAACCTTGTGATACCGTGACCTACGAATTAAATGTCTTCAGACAGAATAAGTGTTAAATCAACGCCTGTGAAAGAATTAGTCACGGGTCACTTATAATTGGACGTATGTTTTATTCTTAATATTTTAAATAGATAAAAAACTTCATTGTAATTAGGTACCTAATTATCAGAGCTGAAAAATCTTCAACGGACTGACTGAATCTGAATAAATCTAGCTTAGTTTAAACCTACATAATACAGACTATCTTTCTAATCAGTTTTTCTGTTCGAGCAAATATACTCGTGAGCAAAGAAATCGAGCCACTTTCTATGAAAATTCAGTCCCAAGTGGCTTGATTTCTTTGCTCCCAAGTGTATGAACGCGCAAAGACACATAAAGGCATCAAACCGTTTTGCGTTTGAGAGCTAAAAATTCGCTTGACCAATACATTGATCAACGCCAATTAAAATTTTAGCCGCCTATCACCTAATTGATACAGATGATGATGGAAAACACATCAGCACAGCAGTGTTCGAATTGTTATGTTCCGGTTTGGGGATAAGACAGCCGTAGTCTTAGGCTTGCAGTCTTGTGAATGCGAATGTCTATGGGTCACAGTTTCCACTTACCATCAGGTGGCCTGTGTGCTCGTTTGCCTTCTCTATGCCGTAAAAAAAAACAGCTCTTAAAGATATCACTGGCCACCGAAAAATATAAACTTGCTAGGGCAGGTTTATATTTTTTCATAATAATATATATGCAGACGACAATATCCAAAGAATGCAGTTGGTTTTTAAAGCTTTAATTTTTATGGAGGCAATATTTCTGTTTTCTAAAAGTATTCTAATTCGTATTCTTCTTTCGATATTGTGCTAATTTATCGTAACTCTAAAAGCGCTCGTGAGCTGCAAACATCTGCTATTGAACACTAGACGTGTTTTTAATTAAAAAATCATCGCGAACATTCCATTTGAAACAAGTAGTATCTACGAAGCCGGTTATTTTCTCTGAAATAAATAATCTTATCCATCTGATTGTTTTTGTTTAAAATTAAACTTTAGCATATTATGGAGTCAAATAAACTATATTTAAGAAGCAAAGGTAAAATCCACGCAATTTTCGGCAGCGTTTAGTAATTGCTTTAGTTATCCTGCTCGTGTGCCTAGGAAACGAGTCAGACAGTTTGATTTGATAGTCTGGGACAGTAAGCTAGGCTGGACGAGTGAGAATTGAAAGCCAGCTTGCTTTTGCACTCCAGTCACGGCGCAGGGACAGCACGAGAATGGATTCAAAGTAATAAGATGTAAAGCGACGTCTTATTGCAGTGCAATGGGGTGTTTATTGATGATTGGTGGATTTAATTTAGTTTTGTTATACGCAGTAATTCAAATTCAAAGGGTGATGGGCAATTTTGGATCCCGTCTCCACCCTCTGACACAAAAGACAAAATACTAATTTTAGTAGCAAAATTAATTGATTTTTTTTTAATGAAAACTTAGCCAAGCCAGGCAAATCATCCAAATATGTGTTAATTTTCAAACTCCATACGATACGATTATGATTATCCAAGCAAACCCCATACATAATATGGTGATCGTCGCCATAGTAAAAATACATAATGTTGCCAAGATCTATAAACTGGCACATGTTTCATCTGTGTTGGTGGGTGGGGACGTTCTTGCCCATCGTCCTTTGAATTAATGGCTTTTAGTTAAATTAAGGTATAATCATTTCGCGAATGTCAAGATATTTTTAGAAAATTGCCAAGTAATTTACACGCCAGGATAATAGAGAATATTCACGTTTTTTTTTTTCACAATTAATAACAAATTCATGTAACATGTAAAGAACAGATGAAATTTTATTTTTTTAATAGCTTTAATAATAACCAAGATAATAAGCCAATTAGGATTTGTTCCCATCTCTTTATAGCAAAACAGAAATAAACATGGATTTTTTTAACGCTGACATGAAGTCTGCCCACCTACGGAAAAAAGGCGCATCTACTATATGAATTGTATTGCACTTCCAACCTTATTATAACCGTTAAGAGTTTAATGTGCTTCAATTAATTAATTGCACTTATGCCTTTTCTCCCTAGGGGGGCAGCAGTTCATATCGGATCTCAGTCTAATCGCTGTTTAGTTAGCAATTTAAACCGATCCGTATTACTTAGCCGTTTTTAATTTTAATTTCACATTTAAGAATCACTTTTGTAGTATTTTTGTTTTTGGTTAGGAAATGCGATTTAAAAAAATCTATGCATATTCTCTATTGAATTTCAAATTTTAATTACTTACTTCAGTAAAGGTGGGATTTTGCCAACGTTGAGTTATTTTTAAACAATCGCCTTGTATATTATACGCCAGAACAACTGTTTGGTTAAAGAGTAGACATAGCTATTTTTACTTAGTTAATACCAGAGAACTGTTCTTAGGTTGACATCGAAACCCTAAAAGGCTTTTCAAATCATATCAAATCCAATCAAAATCGTTTATTTCGTGTAAAACACAAAACATTAATAATAAAATAATTTAGAACAAAAACTTAAAACTATTTTTAATGCAACAAATTGGGTGTTTGGTGCAGCATAGAGTTTGGCAACCATGACGACGAGGAGGACATAAAGTAACTGAATTATGGGAACTGTAAACAAAATGTACAAATAAATAAATAAATAAATAAATAGGCTAAATAGGATAAACATAAACAGAGAGGTGCTTTAATAGATAAAAAAAAACAATGTGAAAGTGACAGTGCAATTCTGACACGGTGCAGCTGCTGTGTATTGGATAATTATTGGCCAATCAGATACTCTTTGAGGTTGTTCTTGAATGAGATCTAAGACTTTTAAGACCAGGTTGATGTGACTTTTTAAAATAAATTGCGAGCTATTTTCTGTAAATCTTTTCGTATATAGAACTGGCAGTCAAGCATGCTGTCCGTGCGTCCGGCGACGAATTGGCATGCATTGCGCTTGGGCTTTTTACGCGCCTATTTCTAGCTCTAAGACTCAGGCGACGAGCGATTAGCGTAAACCATTTTGTTTCGGTAGAATAAAAAGTAACTCCAGTGACAAAACTTTTGTAAAGTTTTTCGATAGTATTAATATTGTGATTAAAAATAGTGTTTTAATTACTTTACATTTACGACCACCAGCATACATTGCAATCTTTCTAGTATATTCTTGCAAACAACATTTTTTTTACAGATATATCATACGGTGATAAAATCTTATTAACATGATTTTGTTTAATGCATGGCCTACACCCGAAACTTAGTCAATAATAATTTGTTCAAAATGCAAAAGCTTTATCCTGCTTTTTTTCTTGTCTGGGGGACACCGTTGATGCAGGAAAACATATCGAAACTTTTAGTTATGTGGTCATCTTGCACCATCTCATATACACATATATAAGTAGTTGATTCTATTTTATTTTATTTTATTCTTTTCTATCTTTCTCTCCCGTAAGATTTTTCGCATGTTTTCCTGCTGAACTACTGTTATTTGATATTATATTTAATTTAATACTTGTAGCTTTTTATAAAGCTAGATTAAGTTGTACCATTGTAATATGAAATATGAAATATGTTTAAAAAATGACTGACTGCTGAGTTTCTTGCGGCGTTTCTTCTCAGCAGTGGTCTCCTCTTGGGAAGCTCTGGTAGTATCTTGACGTGTATAAGTGCCCGAGCGACCTACTTACTGAATCTTTTTAGTTTTTTATCATTAGTCCTTTTTTGATATCTGAACTTATAATCCTAAGGGTTACCTACTAGCAACAGTTTGGCAGCAGATATTGGCCTGTTGTGACATATCAATACAGTGTTTGGAGTGACTGGCCTTGGCTTGGCTTTGCAAGTAAACCGGTTAGTCTGCGTGTGCCCGTAAAAGTGTATCATCATTTACTTATTTGATGAATGAAAAATACTCAATCTTACTAATATTATAAAAGAGAAAGTTTGGACGTTTGTTACTTAATCACGCTTCAACCACTGAACGGATCGGGATGAAACTTTGCACACATATTGGATAGATCCTGGAATAGGACAAACAATAGTTTTTATCCAGGAAAATTGGATAGTTCCCGAGGGAGCAGCGATAAACGACTAATCGGACGGAATTGCGGGCAAAAGTAATTATTTTAAATCCCTACAAGTAGACCATCAAATACTTCAAACGATTCCTTCGTGTAGACTTTATGTGACGTATCTCCTCTAACTTGCACAATAGCGTATCGAAACAGTTGCCCCAGTAGGCACGTACTCCGAAAACGATATGACTGGCTCATCTGTGTATCCATTGTTTGTTATCGGTCCCTCCATCTGTCCGTTACTAGCCTTCCCCCAATTTTATTAGCACTAAGATTCCCTTTTTCTATTATTTTTGGTAATAGCGAAAGGGATTGTGAAGGAAATATTGTTTATTGTATTGGGTGGTTTTGTTGTAGGTTAGTAGTGGAGGTGTCAGTTAGATTTATAAGAAAAGGCTGAGCTTTTGTGTAATAGGTTAGTAGAATTACTTTGCGTTCTAAGGAATTCTTTAAAAGGTATATAACCACAAATTAATAATTGTAAAGTTAGGTAAAATAGGTACATAATTTGCTTAATACTATTTTTTATGCAGCAAAGAGTTTTTCTGTAAATTAAAAAAATACTGCGTCTGCGTATATTTCGATTATCATTGTTCCCTAGGGACCTTTTCAATTTTTTTCGGGATCAAAAGTAGCCTACGTTCTGATTGAAGAAAAGTCGAACCACATTATAGGTTATGTACCTAGTTTTTTTTTTAAATTGTCCAGAAAAACATTACTAAAGTAGGTGAGCAATATAATACGAAAAGATTATAATAATAATAATAGTGAAGTTAGAAGCAAAATACTTCAAATAAAATGAACTCTGATAACAAATCTGTCCTATTTTTTAGATCGAATTCCGTCGTTCTTAAGAATAAGTTTAAAGCACGCGCTTCAAATCTTAAAGGACGCTTATAAAAATCCAATTGAATGAACATAAAAACTGATAATTACGAGGAAAGTTCGTAAGTTAGTTAGTGAATTGATTAGTGCTGATTGAGATTAATAACCGTAATGTTTCCGGTTCATCCATCATCAGCCGTCGCGGGGACGGTCTTGTTTTAATAAGGGTCTTTAAAACGAACCGTTTGGTCTTGAGGTTATGTTTTATCTGATTTCGTATAAAAGTAATCAATAATGTAACTGCGTTACGGTGGATTTCAAATGTTGACATAAACCTAACCAGTGGCTTCAAATTATTAACAAGACTTGAGTCTTCGATCTAGTATAGGCTTCTCTCACTCGCACAGTATCAAAAATGACAAAGGCAAAACAAACGATAATCTTCTTACGACTCGTTCACAATGGTATATGAAAACAAAAGATTAAGGAGACATCTGTACTTTTCTTTAGCCAAGTCAACAAATAAACAATAAGTTGCAAGAACGGAAATCAAAACAAACGCGTCCGCACCGTACAGATGTAAGAACCGACTGATTATCTGCTCCATTGTGACTGCGGCTTTAGCGGATTCTCATTAGCCAATCACGTGCAACTACACTTATCCAGGACTAGGTCTTTTAAGTGAATGAAGTTTTATTTATAGACGACTCAGCCCAGTTGGTTGTAACTATGATTTAACTTCTCAAATTTTGATGTAGAACAATATTCTTAAATTGTGTATCGAAGTTAAAGGAGGATGGGCAAAAATGTATGAACACTGGCCCAGTAACCAATAACAATAAGCACTATATCATCGGATATGCTTTTTAATCCTACAACGATTTAGTGTAGTGGGAAACCTCAAAGAACTGTGAGAAATATTTTAAAAATCGGGAACATCGGGACGCCTACGTAGACGACGTTTGCATAATTACTTTGAAACACGGCTGTCTTTGCACGGCGAAAACTTTTATCACACAAAGATTTCGAACTACCTGCCATAGAAATAGTTTTACAACTTAGAATTACCTATCCGATGACTTATTGCTTGTTGTTATTGGTCATATAGGCCTAGGCCTCCTTTCTTGAGAAGATTACCTACTTAAGTTCTGAGAGAAGGTTCTGCAACGTTTACATTGCTAGTTGTGACCTTACTTCGACAGATGTTTGTGTCATGAGCCCGAGTATGTGTTCCTGAGTCTTGGGTGTTTTCTATGTATTTCTCTATTATTAGTAACTTTGTCGTGGTCTAGTACCCAGACTAAAAGTCAAGTTTAGTTTGGGACCAGCAGTGCTAATGTCTAACGCACTCACAATCGCTATTGGCTTTTTTTTTTATGACATAGAGAAGGCATACGAGCACACAGGCCACCTGATGGTAAGCGGAAACTGTGACCCATAGACATTCGCATTCACAAGACTACAAGACTAAGATTGCAAATGCGTTGCCAACCCTGAGGACTAAGATGGAATGCCTCTATGCTAGTCATTACACCGGCTGTCTTATCCGACAACAGTGCGAACACTGCTGTTTGGCGGTAGGTTAATGGATAAGATGGTGGTAGCGATCCGGACGGACACTGCACAGAGTCCTACCACCCCCAAACAAACTTCAAACTGGCTTCAAACTAGAACAATTGTTTTCATTTTGTATGCAGACAAGCCTTCGATTTTCAAAATGAAAACGATTGCGATTGCGAGTACGTTAGGCAATAGACCCTCCGGTTCATTTGTTTGTTGTAATTATTGTTCTGGTTTTTTTTATATTGGGTTTTATTACCGGTAGCCGGTATCTATGGCAGATTTGTCAGTTAAGAACAGATCAGTGCGAGTACTTGTTTCAGTCTTCAATGTTTTATAAGTTTTGTTAGTGTCCCCTGAATCACTGATAGATTTATTTATAATTTAATTTCTTAGTAAAAAATACAGAGCTTTCTTTGCATTGCATTTGCATGTACGGTCGCCTTCAGAGTTAAAACAAATTATTTAGATCCGTTTCCAATTTGTCTCCCAGAACTGAATGGGTCTAGAGTGTCTAGACCAGCGAATTGATTCCTCCAAATGTTCCTCGGCATTGAATTTTCAATGTAGCACACTATTTTCTTCAGCCATTGTCCTGGGGTTATCCCTCGAGGACGATGAACTGGACTTCTAATTTAAAAAAGGGTTGTCAAGTGACCTAGGTCTGGTTTAGAATGACTAAAATATATTTTGATCTGGTTTTTGTGAATTCATAATGTAATGTAGAACCTGCTAATTTTTTTTTTTTAATAAAGTATGTTTTATATTAAATTACCTACCTTTCGAATGTGTAACTTTGTATTATTATCATTTTGCGCGGGTTACCTTCTGCTTCTATACTTAATAAAAAATAACGCTTTTTTCCCCTGTAAACTCTGTAAGCAGAATCCAATATTTCTAAGAAAGCCAAATAATCACACAAATCAAACAAAAATGCTGACAAAACAAAAAATTAAGTCATCATTTACTTAAAACTTTATTAAAAGGGGACGTCAAAATTTTAAATTGAAAGTAACGTAACAATTTTAATTTCCAATTCTGCTTTAATGCGATGGCTGGCCGGAAATCTGCACGGTAGCAATCGTTTTAATTCTTTCAATGATTCATCATCAAAATTTACTGGTTGTTTTAAACTTTTCGACGATTATCTAAACGTGCAAAACATAAGCGTTAACGTGGTGATGGTGAAATATTATTAAAAAAAAGTATAACGCTTTTTCTACTTTGTTTTAGACCTCTCGTGTTGCTGCGCCCTAGCACGGTGTCACATATTGTATGCTAATACCTGTTTGTTCCACCATGTTTTGTAATATGTAATGTAAAGGGTGATGGCCAATTTTGTATGGACCCCGTCCCCACCCTCCAGTAACGGGTTGCATGTCTATATGTTCATTAGGATTTTGGTAGCAAAATCAACGGGATTTTGTTAATGAAAACAAGAGCCAAGCAAGGCAAATCGTCCGTCGATTACGATTTTCCAAGAAAACCCCAAACATATGGTGATTGTCGCCATGGTAAAAATACACCATGTGGCCAAAATCTATAAACTGGCACATGTTTCATCTCTGTTGGTTAGTGGGGACATTTTTGCTCATCGTCCTTTGAATTTGAATTTGAATTTGTAATGTTTGACTTTTATTAAATGATGAGCGAGTATTGAATATTTTCTACGTATTTAAGCATGTATTTCTCGATAAGTAAGTATATCATTGCCTTGTTTCCATAGAATCAGCCTAGAGCTTAGTTTTGATTATGTATTGATGAGATATTAATATTAATATTCACTTATTTACCATTGTAAATTTAAAAATAAAAGAAATCTTACATTGCAGAGTGAGTGTTATTAAATTTAAGTAAAAATTAAATTTACAAATATTTAACGCAAGATATTAATAACGTTTAAATTTAGTTCCGCCTTCCGTTTATATTTTGTGCCGGTTTCGCCCTGTCATCTTACCCTTTCGCATTAGTCGGCATTTTGCAGACATCATTGTTAGGATAAATTTTAATAAAGCTTAGATTTGAAGATGCTCAGCAAGAAAATGTTTCTTTGTTTCCCAATTAAGACATGCCGTGCCACCGACTCCATATTGTGCTCGTGTTTTATTGTAATCTGGGAGTTGGGCGTTTAATGTGTTAACTGACTTAAGAAAGGGTGCTTCATTAATTAAAAATATAAACATCATTTTCTTAATGATGAAAAGTTTTGAGAATAATGAACTATAAAATTAGATTATTATTGGTGGTAAATAATAACTTGTAACGATTTCCTACTTACTGTTGACTCTTAGTTAATTTGGCGTCGAAAATATAGCTAAAAAGACTGATTATAACAAAACTAAGCAGCTTGACAGCGTCAAGTGACGAGATAGAAATTACATAGAAATGAATCGTAGGTTTTATGTGACAAGGTTCTACATCATCATCATCATGTCAGCCGAAAGACGTCCACTGCTGGACATAGGCCTCCCCCAAGGCTTTCCACTCAGACCGGTCTTGTGCTTTTCGCATCCACCGCGGTCCCGCGATCCTGACGAGGTCGTCACTCCATCTTGTTGGAGGCCTACCTACAGCCCCGCGGACGCCACTCCAGAACCTTCTGACCCCATCGGCCATCAGTCCTGCGAGCAATGTGCCCCGCCCACTGCCACTTCAGTTTAGCTAGTCTACAGTGGTTCATAATTTAAAGTCCGTCTCGCAACATCAATAAATTGTCAAAATTTCGTTTCAAGGACACCAAAAGGATTCAGTTTTAATCCGATCCCGTAAAATACTAATTCCCTATAAATTACCCAAACTCACCTTCGCTTGTTAACGAAGATATTTCATTCCAAAGAACCTGCAAAATTACCGTGCCAAAGACAAAACATTAATTCGGAAATAATTAAAGAAACGATTAGAGCGTCTCAGACAAGCAGCCGAAAATTGTTAGGGTTGTCGCGAGCAATAAACTTGTTCAGGAATTTCATTAGTTTGGTTCTATAAATTAAGAGGTTATGCTCGTGTGTGTCGGCCCTGCTATTACCGTCGCGAGGTGTAATGAAGAACCTTCTGAGGAGAGTTACGATGTTATTTGGATATGAAATATTTCATATAGAAAGTAATTAAAACCCAGTTCGATATTAAAAAAAGTTAGCAAAGTCACTGACCCCTAGCACAATGTAAGTGGAAAAAAAAAACGAAAAAATGACTGCTTTTCCTCTTTTGGCCCTAATAACTTTTTATTGTACAGCTTTTTCCGGAACACCCTGTATACCTACGGGATTTGATATTAAGTCAGTTTTATTTGCTGATTGAGGATGGCACCAAAAATAGGTAGCTAAATGGCACATGTGATACAGATGGCCAATGAGGAGATGGTAGGCCTGAAGGTTCTTGCGGTAGATGAATTACCCAAAATTACCGGTTAATTTTAATTATTTCGACGACTTTCATCTTTTAGGTGGCAACATTAGCAAAAAAACGGCAAAGTGAAATATTTAATTTATTCTGTTTTCTAGTATTTTTTAATTTAGCGGCAATAGAAATACGTCTTCTGTGAAAATGTAAACTGTCTAGCTATCACGGTTCGTCAGATACAGCCTGGTGACAGACAGACGGACAGCGGAGTCTTAGTAATAGCGTCCCGTTTTTACCCTTTGGGTACGGAACCCTAAAAAAGGTAAGTCTTTAGGCATCGATTTCTGTTGCTTGATTTTCTCAAATTAGTTATATGTTACATACATTTATTGTGGAGGAGGGGAGCGCCTCCTGACATTCGACAAATGTATACCGAATTTGTTTTAGCACTTTTTTTTTAAATTCCAATGTAATTTTCTTTCACAACACCAAAATCCTAACACAAAAAACCTAAATATCAATATTTAGCTTTTCTTGTTGAACATTTTCTAATTCAATTTTACAAAAATTTCATGACGGGTATAAGTTTTCAAATTACAATAAAGGTATTAAATTAAAACAAAGCGCCTTATACTCTAGGGTTGTAGTCAAAATGTTTTTCAAATTCGCTTTACCAAGTTTAATTAATAATATGGATGGGGATTTACTTTTCATAAATGAGTTCGAGTTGAAATCTAGACTTAAGCCTGAGATTACAAGAAATAATAAGTCATATTAAATAATAATTATAATGAAAATTAGGTCTTAAATAAGCCGCTTAGCTTTTTGTTGAAACGCTTATTATTAAGTAGTTGTATAAAGGTCTCCCCACATCTATCGACGCGGAATCGGCCTTAGCCGGATTCGGCGATGTGAACGGAACGACGTCGTTTTCGCTCTTATTGCATGGACATAAAGAGATTTTTGATCAGCTGACGCCGATTCCGCGTCGGTAACTGTGGGGAGACCCTAACAGACGGAATCATCTACTTATTCGGCTATCATAAACATACAGGGTGGAAAAAATCAATGAACCGTGAAGACATAATAGCTTAATTAATTAATTAAGATAAATAATTTGTATTTTAATAAATAAATAAAATATTTGTAACTTTTATGATTACTAGAAATAACAGACCGCTTTGCATAGGTATTGAAAGTAAATTTGGTAAGAATATACGTTGCATGCATTCTTAACTCCTTGTACAAGTTAGTCAAAGTAGCTTGTCGTCATATTGCGCCCCACGCGGCGTTTTTACAAGCGCCGCTAGATGTTAGATCCCGGTTACGGCTGACTTAAGGGCGGCTAGCCACTAACGCTCGCAACTCGCTTTAATGGAGCTCACACTTTATTTGAAAATTTCAGATTATTTGCAGAAGTTTAATTCTGGGGTCCTAGTGAAAAAGGGTACAAGTGGACTTAACTCGTAATAAAAAAATCAGCCAAGTGAGAGTTTAAATCGCGTGGAAGGGTTCCGTACTTTTTTTTCGATAGAATTTTTATAAGTTTTCCTGTAATCTACAAGCAATGAACAATATTTTGTAATTTTTCAAAATTTTAGGCTCAGTACCTTATTTTGGAGATTAGGGGAGGGGAATGGTCAATTTTCGTCTTCTTTCATGAATAAAATCAAAACCATTCCATCCCATTAGTCAAAGTGATGAATTATGATAGATCTTTTCAAAATAAACATAATTATTTTGCTTGAAATGTAATACTCTGAAGTCCATCGGAGTCAAGTAATTTAAATATTCATACTTAAAGTACTTTTAGTACCAAAAACGTATAACGTAAACAGAAAATAACAAACAAAAAAAAGAAACAGAGACACAAAAGGTATGTACAAAAGTGAACTTACCCCTTTAAAGGATCTCCTCCAGTTAACCTTTCAGCGATTGAGTGATGAATAAAAACAACGGGTGGCTAAACGTACAACAATTAAAGAAACAGGAAACAAATTGCAAATAAAAACGACGTATTATTATATTATATTAAAATATGATAAATAAACGAATATCTTCAAAATCTCCGCTCCGGTTATATTTAACGCATTCAATTTTATGTATCTTTGTGTATTTAAAATATGACAATAATGTTCATACAAACTTACCCAATGCCCTTTGTTTCCAAATAAATAGGCGTTGTGAAAATGTGCCTATTGTGTATTTACTTGGTATGTAGACTGATTTTTATAGCAAGCTGTATTACCGACAATGGTCGCCAGCCTTAAGTTTATGAGCTATGGGGTGTTAGCAGTGGCTATAAGTTAATGTTATTGCGGTGCGAAATATTATGGCGCGGCATACGTTATTACTCGCGTTACAAGTTACTTTTACTCATGTGATTTATCGGTATTACGCGGTTTTATAGCCAGTGGTTAGCGGGGTTCAATGGATGAGGTGCTTAAAGAGGTTTTGAGTCGGTTTGGCCATTTTTGACAATGTCAAGGACTTGTCACTTGTGTGTGACTTGGTTTTAAGATTTATAATACTGTAGCAATGCGTGTTGAGACAAAGTGTTATAAAGCCACTGTGAAGGATTTTGGTAGGTTTTATTAGGTACTTTTTGACAATATTTTGGATTATAATCGTAAGAAAATGTCAATTTTGATAGTTTTTTTTATATTTACGTCACCATTCAGTTTGATGTTTGCTTAAAAAAAATGAGGTGTCGTTTATTGAATTAAACATTACCTATTTTAACTTATTTTTTTTAAAGCGCGTAAAATCAAACACATCTGCCGTTTACAATTGAATAATCTAATTACCTACGTAGTTAGATTATTCTATAATAAAAAGCTTTTTTATGAATTTCCCGACACAAGCAACAAAAAGAAAATAGTAATACACATTAAAACTTTTCCCAACAAAAATATCTTTCTCAAATAAAACTTGCAGGCAGAGCTAAGAACTTCTTATCTTGGCAACTTCAAAAAAGTGTTATCTTGACTTATTTTAATTCACGCGTTGATTTACTACCGAGAGAGGGCGCTGTAGCTAAAAAGTCATGATTAATTGCTACGCTATCTTCTCTTTTTTTTAACTTCTTTGGTTTAGTAGTCAAATTACAGAAAAAACATTAATTTAGACAGAAAGGTCGTTTTTTTAGCTAGTAATAAAGCTAGTAATATAAGCCTAAATGTGTCCCTAAAATGCTTCAGGCGTGGTGAAACTATATTACCAAGAGTTGTCTTAGGTTTATTATTCTCAGGGTTTGTTACATAAAACTTGGCAGAGTTCGTTTTTCTTTTTTATTCAGATTTAGATTCTACGATGTCAAACGAGATAAATTATTGATGTAATGATAATGAAATAGTCCATTGTGTATGGGTCCTACATATATTTATGTTTATTTTCTATTTTTCTGAATAAATAGATTTAAAGAGGACTTTTTTTTCAAGTACAAAAAAGAAATTAGTAGGTTTTAGTATTAATTAAAAATTATATTTACATATAAAAGTAAAACACATACAATGTAATTAAATTAGACGCAGTTTTTTTAAATTGTGTTAAATAACAAACAACATAAGAAACACGCTTTACAAATATAAATTAGGTTATGGTATTATTATAATAGTTGAACATGTACGGACGGCGAAACAATCACCAAATCAATCACGGTTAGTTTGAGCTACTACTTCGATTTAAGACACGAACGCGCTGTTGTGTTCCAAACACATCCTCGGGTGTATTTGTATGTCACTTGCAATGTGTGGTAGCAGCTGTAGCTCCAGTTCTAACATCTTTGAATCCACGTAAGTGCTGACTCCTATTTATGAACGTTGATCATTATGGACATAACATTATGATAAAATAATAAAAATACAACACCCTGTAATAAAAATAAACAGTAATCGGCGCATCCTTTTTATCTACACTCTGTATAAACACAAGCCTGTAAAGCATTTATACAGCATGTTAAAAAAGTCACATTATAACTCTTTGTATATTTTTGACAACGCCTGGATCACGTCATGAATTATTTCATCCCACCCTCTGTTGGTGTTAACCTGAACCTACATAAAGTTTCAGGTTTCACTCGGCCCCAGATTATTCAATACATACGCTTCGCACCCGTTGGTCGCACGTGCGTCGTGAATTTACTGTCTCATGCAATAAGGTGTCCTCACAAGATGAAGGGAACAGCGTTGTTACTAGATAGTTCCACGAGCGGCTTTTACACGATATAACTGCTCTGTCAACCGGTGCAGAGGCAAAAACAACTGTCAAACAACAACGTGTTATTTATTTCAATGGTTGTATTTTGTTTATAAAAAATTAATTGATAGAGTATAAATAATGTAAAGAAAACTTACTTTAAAATTATAAATAAATTCCGGTAAAGCGGTAAATTTTAATTTTACTAGAACTGATAAGTTAAGTAGACGTAAGACAGAATAAAAGGAGATTCGCTGCCATAACTTGTTACTAATAAGAATAAAAGTTAAATGGACAACTCTATTGGAAAATTACGTTAAAATTCAGTTTTATAATTATAAGAATACCTATGTTTTATGTTAAGCTGTATTTCTAATTACCTAGCGAATCTCTATACACTCCATTTTACCCGGTAGGCCAGGTCCGCCATAAAGTCCTGGTTAGGTTTTATTTTGTAAAGTTTTCACGTTAAACTGAAACTTAGCCAATATAAAATATATATTATTTCATGTAGTTAAAACCCAAACAAAAGCCAACGGCAATTTTAACTTTTTATATGTGTGGAATGTGCGCTAAGGCTTGTATCTCTATGTTATCTGCAATTTATTCTTAGCGTTTATTCGTTCTGTGATTGGCCGGTTCTACCAGCCCAAGGTGTCCCCGGCAGACGGTAAATTATGTATTTTACTGTGTTCCAAACCAATTTCATAAGCCGAAGATTGCGATGAGGATGTGCGGCTTTGTTTATTTATTGGGACGGAGGATATTTGATTTGGAGCTTCGGAGTTTGCATGCGGACACTGATGCAGCGAATATGGATACTCTGTTACAAAAAACCGATGTTGCGTCGATTGGTGAACATCATGTTAAAAAACTTTAGAAAGGTTCTAAAAATATTTTTCTGAGGATGATCAATGTGGTTCGTTGCTATTATTATTTTTAATCTCTCAGTTAAATACTTAAATAGGTAATGTTTTTTCTATGAAAACGCCCTACAGAGCTTTTATATTTGTTTTACTTATTATTACTATGCTTTTAAATTTAAAGCATCGCATTTAACACACTTTACGGTTTTAATTTGACTGTTTTATTAAAACTTTTCTGCCTGTTTAAAAATTGCTTCAAAGCAATTTGAATTCTTAGTCTTATCGCCATCTTAAAAAACTCCCTGAATAAAGATTAAGGACATCTTTCCATCTTTAAGTTAAGGGTAAATATTGGGAAACTTATCAAGTGTAAAATTAATTTTACAGTCCCGGGCATAGTTCGGTAACTTCCGGTCCGGGTCGGATGAGCATATAATAATCTAAAGCTGAGAAAACTTTAAGTTCAACAATCTTCGAGTAACTTAAATTTTATGGATCCCTAATTTATTTTATGTTTAGTGGATGAGGCTGTTTAAAAAATTACCGCGTCAAAATAACATCCTGTAGATTAGTCCTGTATCTAGTTATACAGAACTATAAAAAAGGGTGTTATATATATATACGCAAAGTAACGGTGTGGGAGTTAGTAAACATAGTTGTAGTTCACACCTATGAAATCGTTTACCAAAGAAAAGCTATTATTTCAAAAAATCTTATAGATGTTTTTTTACATCGCGAAGTTGTTTCGTACTGTTTATCTCCCTTAATTTATATCTTCAAACATATATTTCCTATTCAACACCACCTCCTGCATAACGCTGCCCTCTCATGTGGAAACAAACGCTTCAAGCGCTTTCAGCGCTAATTAATGCCGCTGTAAAGCAATTTACGCGGCTAGCCGAAAACTCTGCGTTTTTCCCTAAATCACTTTGCGCCGTCGAGTGTGAAGCGCTTATTAATTTTGGAATACCAAAGGAATCGCTGTGCGTTGTTGACAAAGGTGTGTTATCTGATGTGTTAGTTAAACGTCATTTATTTTAACTTCTGTAACCATGTAATTCGAATTACAAAATGGCTGCTCATTTTTTATATTTAAAAAAAAGTATCACACTGTATATCAAATTGGACAAGCCCTGTGTAACATACTTCGATTACTTTTAAATTGGGTATTTACGTACGTATGAAGTAACCAAAAATGTATCCACTTCACAAATTATGTAAGTATTAAGAATTGATAAATTAAATATTGGAGAAGAAAATAGCTGCAGTATTTTAGAACCAGATACAATTCTTGGTGCTTTTTAATTTTGTTACTCGCCCCGGATTTGAACCTCGCACCTAAAATTTATCAGCCAATCTCGCTTCAATCAAGAAAATTAATTCCAAGTTAAGAGCCGGAGCGAACGAGACGAACAATAAACACCGAATAATTAGTTAACAGTGAGAAGGAATGAGAAGGAATGCCGATAATTTGACGCGTCCTGAAATTGAAGTTTACTTGGCAAGTTTTTTTTTTAAACTCTAGCCTTAAAAACCTTATTTGGGTACATTAACTGCATGACGCTAAGTACGACACTAAAATGTTGTAATTAAAAAATAATGGCGTCGCAACTGCCGCTGTGCCAGCTGCAGATAATTGTCAGAAATTTGGAAATGTTCTTAAAAAATACTGAGAAAATTCTCAGACATTTGAAAGCATTAAAAATCAATATCTTTTTACATAAAATTAAATTCTTGTTATTTTCTATTCTTAGTTAAGGGAGAGAATTTATTACTCATAAGAAAATTTCACTATTTGAAGTTTGTCGCTAGGTAGTTTATAATCAAAGGTTGCATTTAGAGTAGTAGCGGTGTTACTAACGAACAACGATATAAAAAAACTATTTTCAAAAATACCTACTTACAAACAGCAACACTTAACTGTACATCGGTGGACCTTATTACAAAACGCATAAGGTCTACCAATGGACAGTTAACAGAGTGGGCGATGGTACTTAAAAAGGTCAAATCCATGACTCACCTTTAACACCGAGGTGAGACGTTCTGAAACAAAATTTAATTAATATTAATACAGAGCCTTTACCGGAACCAATTACACTAATTAGTTTATTCAAAATAATTTATAATTTATTTAGACATAAAATATAAGATTATGTTGAAGGTTCTTGTAATAACTTCTCAATCACGTTCACGTCAATGACGATTTTTGATTATTATAAAACGCAAATGTACCTATTTAATTTGAGGAAATAATTTTAATCACATAATGCTGAGCATCCTGTGAATAAATTAATTGATCAATAAAAAATGGTAAAAAGGCTAAATTATAAAAAAGACACTAAAACCTACCTAACTAACAAAATCAAAATACCAAGTTCCATTCAGTTCATTCACTCACCATTCACTCCGTCTCGGCTTCCTTATTTAAAAAGAAATTTCTAGACGCATACGCTTTGAGCAGCTCATTATTGACTCATTTCTTTGAATGCCTGAATACAGGTAGGTTCATTAGGAAACACGAGTGTGAGGTGCAAAGGAATTTTTCATTCGCTCCCATTCAGGAGTGAATGAGTTTGGAATTACTTATGTTTGACTTAAACTTGTAAGGTTAATTTGAGGAACGCAATATTGGAGAAAATTGTATTTTGTATATTGTGTTACGTGTTATAAAATAAAAATAGTTCTTGCTTTACATTTGTGTAAGTATTTCCATTATCAATGAATAAATATTTATTTGTAATAGAAGCACCTGAGTGGAATTTATATTTAGAAATTTTCTATGAAATTAAATCATTCTGTCAAACCATCTTGTTTTATGACGTGCAAACAGATTTTATTTTTAGAGTTGCACACATTTTCATTTTGAAAAGGGAAGGAATTAATGACCTATCGAATCACAACAAAAACTGTTAACAAAGTCTCATATTCCGCAAAAAATATGTATTAACAAATAAATCACAAATTCAAACTTATATACTTTTATTAAATAATTTATTTTACTAAAAACCAATATTCAGCACAGTCATGAACCTTTTGCCAAGTACAGTTCCTCTCAAGTTCAGGGGTGGGCAACCGATTTGTAAGTGGTAATAAGCACAGCGAGGGCCGATAATTGGCGCCCCTGCGCGCCCCTGAATTATGAGCCCAACAAATAGCCTGATAGATTTTCAGCTTAACGGTGTTGGTGGAATTAGTTTTATTCATGTCTTATAGATGGCGCCGATAAAGGTGAAGATGACAGCTGTCAAGTTCAGCTGTCACTTTTGTCTAGGTGTTATTTTATTTATGTATCATAACAAAACATTTATTTTGTGTTTAAACAAAGGAATAACTTCCAAGTTTTCTTGAAAAATATTATTAACTCTGCATTGGTTTTACGATTATGAGAACAACAAAAAAAACTTTGAAATAAACAAAAGAATATGGGTTAGTTTTAATGTTTGCGTCATTAAATTTATTTAATCTGACCATTGTTATGTTCCTACCTTTATCTTAAACCTTGTATCCTAAGACAGACCTCATTTTACTGACTCAAACGAATGTAAATATCGATATAGTTGCATAATTAACGTAATAGATGTGAATTCTATAATAATTCACATCTATAGACAACTTACTAACAAACAAACAGACTACACAACGACCGCTTCAAAAACTTCATCTGAAACTACGTCCACAGTTCTACCCGAACATTTCGCTAATACGTCACTTGTCTAATACATCCCGTAAAGGCGTGCACAGATAACGACGGCATTACAATACGGCGGCGCACCTGCGACTCATTTCTGCTCGTGTGTGCACGCCTTTGTTTCGTACCGTCGGCAGGATTTAATTAATTTTTATTTTGTAGAGACAGGGGAGTTTGCGAAATAGTTTTCAAGTGTTCAATGGGAGTTTTATAGAAATGTGTGTAAATATAATTTAAAATTATTTTTTGTTTGAGGATTGTCCGAAATATTGAACAAAACGAATGAATGAATGAATGATTAATTAGAAAAAAGCTTAAATTATTTTTACGTTTGAAGTATAATAAATAGTTTTTTTTGGATTCCGCATCTGATATTTTTTCGTCTTTGGTATGATTATAGTAGAAACTTTGAAGAAAAGCAATAAATAATTATAAACGGGGGTTCGCGCTGATTGGATTCAAAATAGAATTTAAATCGGAATATAATTAAATCGGTGCGCGAGTCCGACTCACAGTTGTTTTTTTTTCAAACATTATTATCACTTACACGTCTTTCTTTAAAGATGGTTAAGTTAGAACCCCTAAACGGTAGAAAAACTTGCGCAGTAGCAGGATGAGAGGCACTTTCTTTTGTTTTTACAAAAAAATATTTAACTTGCAATGTTTGTATATTTGTTCGTGTTTTGAACCACTTTTAGTAATGAGCTATGTATAATTTTATATTGAAAACAAAGCTATATGGCATTTTAGAGTTGATTTGATGATAGTCGGAGGGTGCAGTCGGGATATCCGCTAGACTTAACGTAGGCTTATTGTGTTGGGACTCTTTAGTTTTGTCTTGATAGGCATTATTAGGCAGGGGATTTCCCTACAATTTTCCTCCGCCGCAATGCTCCGAGGTCGGTATCATAGCATTGAAATTTACAACTTATTTTAATTGAAATAGTATTCAATATACATTGATAAATTTAATATCCTCTGCCGTCCCGCCCGCCGGCTTGCGCAGGCCATTATAATTAATTTGCTAAGTAAAGTACAGTCGACACCGACATCTTGACTCTTTTTTTTTACGAAAGCTTCTCCAGTCTGTCATCACATTGAGCTTACTCCGGTCATGCACATTTTTTTTTTGTATATTTATGATGTATTACATAATATACTTACATACGTACACGCCTTCACGCCTGTAATCCCAAAGTGGGGTAGGCAGAGCTACAGAATTACCTACAAGTTTTAAAACTTGTTGAACATTCATTCATTTTATAAACATTTTTTTAAATAGAAAAATTATGGTATCGGGAAGGCAAACAAGCTCACAGGCTATCTGATAGAAATTAGAATCTGTGACTCATAGAAAGCATTCTCAAGTCTGCAATCTTAAGACAATAATCCTGAGACCACAAATGCGTTGCCTATTCCGTTACTTCATATTGTATGCACTTTTTAAACAATTTTATTATTCTTTGTCATTGCCATCCTTTAAAAGTGTGGGCTTGCTAAAAGGTTAGGTTAGTTAATTATTAAAATATTGATTTAGATTGTTTGAGTAGGCTTTGTTAAGCATGACCGTGTTATTAGTCAACGTAACGATCACAAAAGGGTGTTATTTAAAAGCGCATCCACAAAAAAATAGAAAAAATAACAGCACAGCAAAAAAAAAATTGAGTGGTCATCAAAAGTGAAATTGTGAGGTGTGCGAGGTTTTTATTTGTTACTTATTTAAAAGACAAAGTAATAAATTGTGATTTACGCCATTTTATTCCATTCAACTTGAATAATATCCCATTTAAATAAATAATCCTGAACCTGGTATGCTATCCGTACAGCTAGTGGCGCCCCGTGGCATTGTCTCGGGTACTAATTGATTCCAGGCTGTCCCGTCGTTGGCATCCTATTCAACACTCTTCCAGCGATTTCATTAAGACAATCCGGAAAATAGTTGGAAACCAGATTTTTTGTTTATTAGTGGAATAATTTATATTTGCTTTTTTGTTTTCTTTCTTAATACGCCCTGGCTGTACCTGTACAGCCGACGACAAAGAGATGTATCCACTTTTGGATCTTATTACAATGCAATAATGATAAAGTGGATTCATGTCGTTGTTGTGGACTGTACTATAAAAATAAAATACAAACCTAAATATCAAATAACAGGGCAATATAGCAGACTTAATGCCCAAATGTATTATTTACAAATCCACCAATGCGCCTACTAGGCTAACTTAAGGTTGTTGCTGAAAAGGATATAATAATAACAGAAATAAAGTCACAATTAAAGTTATAAGAATTACAAACATAAAAAAGAAGACATACTTAATACCTACCTTTTTTTTTTTGGTTTAATATATACCTTTGAGTCATTCAGTCAGCCAATTGAAGATAAAATAGCTAACGACGGTGTAAGACATGATAAACTCTGAGTGAAAAGCAATAACACGATAGGTGCAGTCGATGGTGATAATATTAAAGTAGTCGTTAACCTAAGAATAGTGCTCCTTCTTTTCAAATTAGATAACTCTAACTTTGTTCCTGAAAGAAGCAAGAAAAACAGCGTATCATATAGAGCATGCACTATTCCTTGCAAAGATTCAAAGATTCAATTAATGTAATAATAGTAGTTTATGTGACTGTACATAATGAAGGGCATTAAACACGAGTGTGGGTTTGCGAAACGAGCCGAAGGCGAGTTTCATAATAACATGACACAAGTGTTTTAATGCCTAATTATGTATAGTTACATACACTACTTTACCTATCCACATATCATAGCCACGAACTGAGATTTCCTGTACAATTATAAGAATACCTAAGTATATGGACAAGCATTAAATACAAAGTTAAATCCGGCAACTGAAGATAAAACAGTAATTGAACATTATATTAAAGATAATAAATAAACTGTATGTTAAAAGCAATAATACCAAAGAAAGACGATGTTACTAACCATAGAGCACAATCTCCTAAAATTAATTCATTTCTATAAAGCCGCTCCAAAAACCAAAACCAGCGTGTCTTACAGAGTGTGCACATAACATTTTTCTTATTGTACCCGCGCAGGTGTTCAATAAGATCCTGCTGCATCTCAAGTAAATATAAAATTAAAATAAATTATTTTACTAAAACAGCTGAAAATAATGTTAAAGGCGATGAAGTGTACGTTAAAAGCAATGATACAGCTGAAGGCGTAGTAGATAGTGATAATATTAAAGAAGACGTTAACCCAACAATAGAGCACATTCTCCTCAAATTAGCTAACTCCTTTAACGCCGCTCCAGAAAGGGGTGAGTAAAAACCAGCGTGTCTTATAGAGCGTGCGCATTGCCTTGCGATCTCTCCGCCGATTGTACCCGCGCGGGTATTCAAAGCGATCTGTGCATTCAGGGATCACGTCCGTGCGGAGTGTGGTACGATGGCTGAGGCTTCGCGATTTTGGAAAGAGTTGTAGAAAGTACTGAATGTAATTTCTGGAAATAGTGGTGATAGAATCTCTCGAATTTATGTCGGAACTTGTTGTCGGTCAACATTAAGGCACGCCATCAACTACAACGAGATGGTACTATCTGGTATCATGGTCTTCTTTGTATATCTAATTGTCAAGACGTTACTAAGTTACCAAAACTCATTAATCAATATAAGGTGGTTTCTACAGGTCTGATAGTCCTGATAGATCCAAAAAACGGGAAGGTTTTTCCTGAAGATAGAAAGGAAACCGCTGAAAGCTTGTACATTAACCTAAATACTAGAATGAAGGCGACGACAGGAAAAAAGACCTGTCTACGAGGTAACAATGCCAGCCAGCTCGGAGACGGCTCAAAGATTTTTTACGCTTTTATCTGATACTGTGTACTTTAAAAATTGTTACAATTCGCTCGGAAGTCTTTGAAAAGTTCTGCCAATAGATAGTTAAAGTTGAGGAAGAATTTGAAATGCATTTTCTTGAAAAGAGAGGAGAGACCATTTGTAGAGAATATTCTGGTGCATGTATCTATTGTAAATACTATTATGGTCGATGCTATATAAAATTAAAATATTCTGTGTCATTTTGGTTCGAGATAATAAAAAAAGGGACAAATTTAGCTTCGTACTTGTATACCTTTTGCGTTTTTGTTTTTGTTAATAATCCTATTTTTATTTTGTATAATTAAGAGCTTGTAGCGCTTAGTGAAATCAACCTAACATCGCAAACGACAGGATTCAACAAAAAAGATGAATTTCATGGATTTTTGAGCTCTTTTGTATCGTTACACAACTTTCGTCCAACTAACTGTTACAAACGTCAATGTAATAATACTCCCGTGACAGAAAGGAACCATTTAATCGCATATGAATCAAGGCTAAACTGCAGATAATTTCGCTAAGCCCGCATTTCGCACTCGAGTTGGCAATTAGCCGTGATCTGCCTGATTAACATGCGTTGAGCGGGCCGGCGCGGGCGCGGCGCACTGTTGGCGAACAATGCAAAATTATTAGCATAGCATAACTGTATATTTTTTTTAAGGAGTTCTATTTTCAGTGGCCCTAACCAGGACGTATTCAGCAAAAATGATCAGAAATGATCAGAATTGACGTAACGACGCGGTCGCATCAAGTGTTAATGTCAATTGATAAATTGCAACAGATTTCGAAAATCATTAAGTAGCTGAGTTGATTGATACTAAGATAGAATAAATATAAAAGAACTATCACCGCAATAAAAAAAAAGCTTTCAAATTAGTCCAAACACGCAATGAAACACTGACATAAAGTAAAGTCACCAGTGATCAGCCAGAGACCTGCAGTCGACCTTATACGAGTGCGAAGAGTGGGAAATATATCTTTCGTACTCTTCCCACTCATAAAAAGTATATGCAGAGACCGACCCCAGGTCTCTGGCTGGCCTCTGGTGACTTTACCCTACTAGTTCTAAACCAATCACCCTTTTGTTTTGTCGGTAGCTGAATACCAGAATTCTAGCATTTATGTCAACATTCTTCCAAAGTCGTCAAATCAACCGTTACTTGTGAATGTTCATTAGCGTTGTTAATTCTCTTAATCTCACTAACAAAAGCTTTTGCAGTACTGACCTCACTGCCACGTCCAGACGTCTATTTCCAAATCAAAGCTCAACAACGCCTATTGCATTGCGTCGTTCGTCGATAGAATTAGAAGCACCTACTGACCAATCGGCAACGTTATTAAGTTTTACTGTCACTTCATCAACCCTCGCCAAACTGATATCTCTGCCACGTCTAAACGCTTGTTTGCCAATGAACCTTTATCAACGCTCATCGCATCGCCTAGCTGTTCCATGATTTACCTAATAGCACCGACCGACTAATTTTCAGCGTTATTAAAACTCATATTATCGCTTTTATAAACGTTTGCAGAACTGAAACCACTGCCTTATACACGTGTATATATATACAAGTCAATCATTAAATGTTACTGGAGCTATTAAAACGTTCGCGGAACTCAGACTGACGTCACGTCTCTCGGTATCCAAACCAAGACTAAATCATCATCGACTTATTGTGAGCGTATTGCATTAGACTGTAGCTTAGTTAAGCGTTTGCAAGAATAAGATCAATGCCACGTCAAGAGCAATCCACCTTCACTACCGTTTATCACATCGCCTCGCTCCACGCTTTCACTAGAAGCACCCGCCGACTAATTGTCGGCGTGGTCGGTGCCGACACGTGATCCTTCAGGTGTTGCGCTGATTAATACCATCTGACAGCGAGAGTTATGGCAGCGTCGGCTCAGCGATCGGATTATACGATGTTACTAATGATTACGATAGAAGTTTGATTCAAGGATGTATTGCAAGAAGCGTCACGGCGTCAATCAATCAATTAATTTAGTAGCAAAGCAATAAATTGTATTAAAAAAAACTGTTTGTTGTTACTCTCCCATCCACCTTTATTACCCAAAAGCAAGCCCAAAAGGAGGCTATGTGTTTGAGTTGTAACGGCTTTAAACGGCTAAACCGATTTTAATAAACTATCATCATCATCAGCCCGGGGGCGTCCACTGCTGGACAAAGGCCTCCCCCAAAGAGCGCCACAAGTCACGATCTTGAGCCGCTTGCATCCAGCGGCCCCCGCGATCCTAACCAGGTCGTCAGACCACCGGGTGGGAGGCCGTCCAACACTCCGTCCACCGGTGCGGGGCCGCCACTCGAGAACTTTTCTTCCCCAACGGTTAATAAACTATACGTGGCTAGATTCGTCTTAACCACAAGAGTGTCATAGGCTATATTAAAATTATTCACATCTGATATTGGCGAAATAAAAAATAAATACATGCAAAGTAACATTACGTTTGTTTGTTAGACTTGTTTGTAAAATGAAATCACGGCGAAACTTATCATCATCTGAGATATTTTCATTGCATGCTTAGCCTAACAAAGGACAAAATCAAACGTCAATCCTAAAGAATCCTATAAAACCACAAAAAACTAGCCACCTTATTAAAAAATATTGTGACTCTAGATTTACAATAATTTTCAGTAATTTTCGAACAAAACTGTTACGCCAAAAGTGTACAGCCACCTCAACTACCTTGTTACTTCACAGCTGTACAAAAATACGTGAATCCTGTCCCGACACAATCGAAGTGAGATAATGATCTCAACGTTCGGGATCACAGGAGACAGTCGCGGGGAAAAACGGCTTGATTGAAAAGTGAAGCAGGCGAGTTTCCGAGTCGTCGCCGAATTTTGTACTCCGGAGCAGAGGATGTAGCTCTACCGCGTTTAAACATACCTATCTATGTCATTTTGATTGAATAATCTTTCATTTTACCAGACTACGCAAGAAGGAAACTATTTTTTTTTCGGCTGATGTACCTACAGCACATACAGCAATTTATACATAAATATGTATAAATTAACAAGGTTTCAGAAATATAAATATACAACTCTATTCCGTTGCAGTAGAGTCGTGTTTACATATTTTTGAAAGTTTATCTGTGTCCATATTATAAGACGTGACTGTACGCACAGTCAAAGTCATAGTAAAATATAACGATCCCAAGGTGTCAAAAATATTAAGAGGTGCAATATTATAGACAATATTAGAACTTCCTTAGTTCTGATGCTGCAGTGCTATTCCAGTTTACAAAACTAGATTTTTTTAGACACGTAAATGTATTCTGATAATTACTGTGCTTATTTGTTTATTTATCTTAAAGTCTGAAATTATTTTGTTTTTAATTGGTGTTTAGGTTGTCTTATACATGGGCACAAGTTTTTAAGAATCTGTACATATTCTAAGGTGACAGTCATGACCCTATTCCTAGGTCTACGCCATCGGTCCCTGCATCCCCACCTCAATCTATCTATCTGGATGAATGAAAAAGTGCACGGCCTCTTTCTTTTTGTAAAAATGGCTGGGTTGACGTATAGATATATTTTTTTGATAAAGTATAACATAACGATTTTTTTTTTGAAATCACGGATTCCCGAAGAAATTGTGATAAAATCTACGTGGATAGTTAAATAATAAAAAGCTATTTAATTTCAAAGTAGAGCAACCTCACATTGCAACCAAAGCCCGATGGGAATGCCTTGCGATCTTTCATTTCAGTCTTCGTAATCGCATGTATTTGAACAGTGCACTCTCCTTCCTTCCCTATAAGATATTAAACCTATTGCTGGGATAATATCGGAGGTACTTTACGATTGTTTATATAGGAGTCTTACTATTGAAAGATTAAAATGAATCCTCGATTTCTTTGCCACAGTTTTGTTTCTTTTGTGATCCACTGCTGGGCAAAGGCTCGCTTTAATATAGTTTAAAGGCGGGAGGACCTTTGTAACGCGCACATATCTTTCAAATCGTTATCTCCGTGGGTCTACATTTAATATGATCTGAAATTGGTAGTTAAGTGGGCTTATCTGTCACTATGTGGTATAAACGTCCACCCAGTTAGTGTTAATTACTACTACTATAATACACTTCAGTAGGTTAAAGCAGCATGGCCAAGCAGCAAGCAGCAAACAGCATTGTGCAAGATGTTTCCCTAACCTTGATTTGTTTACTGTATCTTACTCCTCAGGGCTTGAGAATGTCATCATAAGATTGCAATCTTGAGATTAAAAAAAACTGTTTTAGTGTCCACTTACCATAAGAGGGCTCATGTGGTTATTATTTGAAATTAGAAGTCAGTGTCGTCCGTGCTCCAATGCCAGCAGACCAGTTCTGTGACGCACATTTGTGTTCCCTGCCTTGTGTGATCTTCTGACATCTATTGTTCTCAATAATTCTGAGCGTCAATCCTTCTGACTCAATTCAATAACCACTTGACCACTTTTGAGTACCGGAGGATAGCTACCTGTGGATACTTAACATGTCTATACCTTATTGGTTTTAAAGGGGTGTACAGGAAAAATTTCCGCAATTCGACGACTTAATGTATCTCAGCCTTTTGTGTCATAGGTTGATGGCAATACTTTTGCCGATCCAGTTCTACCAGGATCCTGATCCAGCCTAGCAGATCCTTGATGATGCTGAAGGCTTTTGCCGATACCTTTTTTGGCACTAATTTAAGGTAAGTAACCTTTAAACAAATGAAGATTTTTCCAATTCCAATTTTGATTCTGAAGACATAAATAAAATAGCACTGGGACAAGAACTTCTTTTTAATTATTTGTACGGTATAACAGGATAACGATGCCAATAACAATTTATTGATTTTGAATTAAAGTTATAATCAACATGTCAAGTTAATGTTAAGAATATTTTAATATCTCTTCTACTTTCGCAACCAACTATATAATATTTTATATATATATATATATATATATATATATTTATATAATGGCTTTTCGAGGCGATCTTAAAGTCTTAAGTGCATTTGTTTATCATGAAACCTAGATAAAACCATAATCGAATTAGCTTTTTAAAAAAAAGCGTCCAAATCCGTTTATGGTACGAGAATTTACAATGCGATGCCACATATAGACACACATATACACTAGACACACTACATAATTCTGAAAAGTCATAAATTTTAATAATTTCGAATGCAATGTTTTGATAGAAGACTTTATTTTTTGTTATCGCTTACAAATCAAACCAAACCTAGCCTACATTATTATTAAATTATGCATGTAATCTAAAATAGCTCTAGTATAACATACCTTTCGGGAAAATTAAAAATCTGACAAATGAATATTCGGAAAAATGAAATTCGAAATTTCAAGGTGTTCTCTCCTATACACAGACAGATTTACTCGTTGAACTTATAGCAATCTTCTTTTTGCTTCTAGGTGTAAAAATATCATCGTTACCAAAAAGACTCAGCAAAAAACTTCATTATAATATTAATACCATGTTATCGACACCTTCTCACGAGTCTCGATCGAGAAACAGCGTTACGGGTGTCGATTCCAAACCCATCTTTTTACTTTATGACTCGCATAGAATTGAATTGTTGATTTTTGGTGAATTTTTAGGAAGCAATAAAAACGTTTTATCTGTTTCTCCGTACATTTCGGGATTTACCTTTTACGGGGGGTAAAACTTAAAGTAGGATCGGGGATTAATGTATTTTCGCTGCTGTGGTTAATCGACTGGATTTTTTATGGTTCAATTTCATAACTTTTATGCTGAGTTTGGTTATCAGGTTGGCGGTTTATTGAGTACTTCGGTAATATCGTTAAGTCTGGGTTGAGAGGAAAAGGGATTTCATTTACCTTTCGGCTTACGGCTTACGTTTTTGCCGGGGAGTTTGATTTATTACAACTTTTATCTTTGAAGTCTTGAACGAATGGAATATTTATTATGTAGTCAATATTCCATGTGGCATTCTTACTCACGTAAACCTTACTGCGGCTTCATTTTACTTAAGTTTAGCCCGTCTTGCTACTAAATTATATTCATATTGTTATCGTTATGACAGCTTCATGTCGTCAACACAGTTATGATATCAAAGCAAGGTTGGCAAAGGTGAAGAAGTCCTAAATATTGTAGTTTTTAGTTGTCACCAAGTGAAACACTTTTTCAAAAAAGTTGACACTTACTCCTTGTTGCTGATTATACTTTTGTTTCCTGTTATTACTGCTTATTACAGATCCTGTTGCTACCTGCAACCCCATCCTCGAACCAGCTCCGTGGCACCAAATGGTATGGTCAGTTTGCATTGATGTTACATAAGTATACTAAATTTTAACCAAGCCTGCAAGTTTTGGCATAGTAGATTACACACATTTCTAAACAAAAGACGTACGAACGAGGAAAGTCGTAAAGAAAAAAAACAGGTCAAGTGCGAGTCGGACTCGAGCATCAACGGTTCCCTAAGATAACGTGCTTGGTAATATTGCTAGGAACTTTTAGTTTCTATGCCCTATTTTGACTAGTCTAAATTTTAATACAGATTTGCATAGTTTTTTTGTTATTTCTCGGAAACTGGAAATAATGAACACTTCATTTTATTACTTATAACTAATAAACTTCGGAGATAAGGGTGAGTTTTGATAAATTATTGGCTATAAATCAAAAAGTACATCACAGAAATTTAAAAAATAGTAGATTTGAAATGTCCTGATTGAGCCCTTTTACATGATACCCCATTTACTATAATCAAAGCACTTTTATTTTTCAACCCCCCCATTCTAGACCCCTTTTAAATTATTTAAATGAATTTCATATTAATTTTACTAAAAACAGATACAAGTTGTATAATAATGCCAAATTTCAAGTTGACAGCATTTGTAGTTGCTTAGATAACCTGCTGTGGCATTCAGACACAGAGACAGAGCCTCACCATTAGGGATCTTTTTTTACCATTTTCGTACAGAACCCTAAAAACATTTTAATATGCTATGAAAGACTCATAAAATGAATCAGAATTAACAAGATCTACTCTTCGTATTAGCCGTTGAGAAGTTCCTCCCATCCCCATCATCAGCCAGCTCGATGGATAAAGATAAAAAAAAGATAAAAGATGTTCATTCAGTAAGTAGGCCGCACGGGCACTTTTATACGTCAAAAATCTACCAGCGCTTCGCAAGAGACCACTGCTGAGAAGAAACACTGAAAGAAACTCAACAGTCAGTCGTTTTTTTTAAAAATACTACTTATGATATTATACAATTATAATGCTTAACCTGGCATTATATAAAACAAGCGTAGCTTGAGCAGGAAAATGTGTCAAAACTAAGAATTTTCATAGGGAGTAATAAGTAGTAGTAATAAATATATATATATATATATATATATAAATAATTCTATGACAGTGCAAGACAACCATCATATACAAAGTTTCGATACATTCTCCTACAGAAACCGTGTCCCCCTAGACAATATACAATATTTACATATTTTTTTATGGAACCATAATAATGATATTGAACTATCATAGAAATCGCTGAAGCATGCCAAACTTTAGAGTCAATTCGATGACTATAAGTAGGAACTGTGATGTACCATGCCTGGGAATATTGCCATAAATATTGCCGGCAATATTGCTTCTAGTGAGAATCATTAACAACGCCTTCGCAATATTTCCAAAAACTTGCCTATTGAACCTTGCCGGGGCAGTATTTCGGGAAATTTGGGAAATCGGCAACGGCACATCACTAAGTTGAAATAGAGTTCCTAGATTTTATAACATTGTTATAGCCGTTGTATAGCTTGATTGAGAGCCAGAGTAACTATGACATGGAAGGGGAGGAATGAAAAACCTCAACTAGTCAACATTGCCTCTCCCCGCACCTCCTGCATACCCCGGTATAGTATGTTAAAAACGTATGAAAACAGTTTCATGTATAACAAAAACATACCATAATATACCATCATCGTTTTTTTTAATTCAGTAGGGCTGGCAAATTTGAACGGGGTTCGGCGCACCGTTTTGAACGGCCATAAATTTGTCAAGTGTCAAAGTAAGCCGCGTATCGAGCGAGGCAGCCCTCGTGAATTATGAACTAACTGGCCCATAGACACTGAATTTGGCCTTTTTTACCAATTAATTGGTTTATAATAGTAATATTATGTAGTATGTTTATTGCCGGGTATTATTTTTAAATTGGGTAATGCCTACCTACTACCTACTTACTTATCGAATGGATTTATAAAGAAGTTAACTTTACAACTTTTGATAGAAAACGTAAATAAGAAAATATTTTTATTAGCTCTATGAAGGTTACATTTCCTTCAAATTAAGTCTAAGATACAATACTTCTTACCTAATGTCACGGTTCTATTAAACTGCAAATCACTGAAAAAGAAAAACTGGATTGACACAAAAAAATATTTAGGCGGGGTAAGTAACTCTATTTCCTAAAATTATTAAAAACTAAAAAAAAAAAACGTACCTACATTTAAATTTAACAGTCCAATCAAGCAAGCCAAGTAAGTAACGTACTTACCACAGCAAATACAGCCGAACAAATTACAAAGAAAGCATCCCCAATCATTAATTAACAAAACCTTTCAGGGAACCCAGGAAACCCATCTCGGACTGTCAACACCTGAAAGGTGCACCAAAAAACAAAACAAATACAGAACCCCACATTTTACTAGACCGGGAGTCACGTTCACCCACGTGACCACAATTAATGAGAAGCAGGTAAGGAAATTACGCGGTTTAGGCTCCCGAGCTCACATGTGGGCTAAAGATGGGGAGAGTCATTAGATGCTACTTTTGTGCCGACGAAGTAAAAGCATCTGAGAGGCTGGTGAATTGGCTGTATGATTTATAGTGCTTGGGATTTCAAGAATGTTTAATTTATTACTGGGTCTTTTATTTATCGTAATTTACATAAATTAGGACATGTTTTTAATGCAAAAAATGGCCAAGTATAGTCACGTTCTTTAAAGTTGAAGCGAGACAGCAAAAAATATTTTGTTGCTTAGGTATTTTTTTTTTTCGTTTACTCTAGGTTTAATTGCTTTAGAAGAAAAACGAGCTAGAGTGTAACCTCATAGAAGTCACCGCATTGCCTGTTTACATTATTCGACAGTTGCAGCGTCAGAAGAGAAATCGCAGGTTGCCGGTTGCCTTCAAGAGAAAGGAAAAGGATTAACAGTCCTGACGGACGATATTGGCCGGTCAGTTCATTGTATTATTTACTTTATTTATTTGAACTTTATTGCACAGTAGGAAAGTAATTACAAATGGAGAAAAAGACGTTGGTACTTACTAAATTTGATGAACCGTTAAATTGATAAATTTCACATAAACAATATAATTTATATTTTTAGCAACGTAGTAAAATTCTACAACCGCCTGACGAGTTTTATCTGTAATTGTGCTAATAATCATGTTGCTAATCAAAGTTCCGATTCTTCTGGTGTTACTCATTGGCCTGCAGAATTAGTCGGGTTGGCGCGCATGTTTGAACTCGTACTTGTTAGCCGAAACGTGCCGGTCTTTAGACGCTGAGCCGCATCCGAATCGACGCCGTCTATTTCTTTCTTATTCTTGGATATTTTCATATTAAACCTTTTGTTGCTTAAGTTCCTTTACGCGTTTAGTTTTTTTTTTTTATTTAGTTTTTATGGCATCGGTATCTAGCCAAGATGCCAAATGCGAACATTTCAGTTTTATATTAACATGAAATGTATGGAGTTGACATAAGCGGTCAACGCGCATCAGGTTACGTAAACGTGGTTATGTCTCTATGTTATTTATATACTAGGCCGTAAACATTCGATTGTAGTCATCATCATATTGATTTGATGTCCAAAGGAAGATTCCTGGATTGATCTGTTTTATGTGTATTATGTATGAAATACTAAGAGGTACGTTTATAAATAGATATAGGCTGAGATAATCATGTCATACGTCGAAGTAACACACTAGCAAGTCGTATGTATAACTAAATATCGTTATTCCTCAGGAACTTTTAACTTTTCCTGGATGAAATGTAGCCTATGTTAATCCAGGATATAAGCTATCTGTTATATTTTATTATTATTGAACTTGTTTTTTTTATTTAAAAGTATTTATTGAATAAAGAATAAAGGTGGTTGGTTCACAACAAAAAAAAAAAAATCTCTTAAAACATCGAAATCCGTCCAGCCGTTGCAGCGTGAAGGAGTAACAAACATACACACAGAAACTTTCGCATTTATAATATTAGTAGGATCCGGTCCCGCGTTCGATTTCCCAGTATGGGCAAATATTTTTGTGATGACGTATATTTGTTCAGAATTTTTGAGTTAGGCGACTAATGTCTATATTGAAAAATGACGAGGTATAAAAATATCGTCACCTTATATAATGTTGAAAAATAACTAAGACTAGAATTATTTTTGTCGATGCAAAAAAATGTCGACATACATATAATAATGACCATCTGTTTTTTGTCGATGTATAAAAATGACGACAGGTAGGTTTAGGTCATGTTAGTTTTGCAGCAGGCCCGCAGGACCAAACCACCCAGTAATAGGAGTTCTGCGTTAGCGGAGCTCCGTCGACACTCTTATTTCAAATCAATTAGACAGTGTCGACGGAGCTCAGCTCGCGCGGAGCTCCTATTTCTGGGTGTTATGGCCCTCCGGGCCTTGTGCAAAGCTAACATAACCTAAACCTACCTAGCCCCTGTTCCACCTATCCCTTATTATACCTCCTCGTCTTAATTCCATTTCGAGATAACTATACTTGGTCATTTTTATATTTCGTCGTTATTATTACTCGATATTTTTATACTTTGACTTTTTTATTTTTGGAAAATGGGCATTATTATACCTCGTCATTTTTACATTAGTCGCCTAAAGCGAATTTTTGATGAGTATGTAGCACAAGTCTAGAGGTTAGTTTGGAACGAGGGCAATTTATATAAATTCGTCTTGACTCGACTCGACTTGCCACGGCCACCTTAACCAAGATCAAGTACAGCTATAAGAAATCCATTACCTATTTTTACTTTTAACCTTTCTCCTCAGCAAACACAAACAAGCATTATTTATACGTTAATCCCCTCAAAATCCCTGAACACGAAATTTAAGGGTCCCTAAAAACTGTTCCGCCCGACTGGACGTCAGCCTAATCTTGGCTATTAGGAACACGGCAAATTCATTAAAGTATTACCCTAACACAGAGGCTGCCACTTTATTACTTATCAAAGTTATTTGTTTTAATTATCAGGATTTCATTGATTGAGAATTTAACTTTTTTCGAGAATATAAGGTCCAATTTTGTACTGCCGCTGTTAACTTCATCTGAGGATATATCGCACTGTTAGGTCAAAACAGTCACAACCCAAAATAATAATGTATTTTAAAATCAACTTTAATACAACTTCTATGGACTTGAAATCCGTGGTATAGTTTTTCATTTTAGAGAAGGTAAACAAGTCAGCGGGTCATCTGATGAAAGGTGATCATTGCCGCCCATGAACACCCGCAACACCAAGAGAGGAATGGCTGATACTTTGCCGTTCATTGTTTTGTTTAATCTTGTTATAAGTTGTAGATGGACGGCGGAAACTGTCCTGGACACCTGTTTAAGCTGGTTTCAGAGTTCAAAACTTTAGAATGGTCATACAAGTCTCCACCAAGCATTAGCAAGAACCACTTTGCCAAAGATAGCTGCTGTCAATAAAAAACACATTCCACAATCTGGCAATCGGACAAATTGAAAATGATTATAACAAACGTAACGTTCAACGAGACAGAGCATTAAAATCCGCAAAAGATATTGGAAAAAGCATTATATAACTTGACTAAAGCATTACAATAAAGTACGACGTCTAAAAGCTTCCATTTAAAACCAGCCATAACCGATGAGAAAAGCTCCAAATTCCCAAAACTCCTTAAAGATTATAAGAACCTTTTCCAGAACTGTCATCGGGAATCAAAACGAACGGCGAAACTCGCCCAATAATCTCCAGAAACATTTTCATCAGGCCCGAAGTGGAATCGAAGGGAAACACCCGTTATTCATACATTCAGGATACTTGGTAATCTCTTAAAACTGCCAAGTGTTCTGTGACCTCTGCTTTTAGGGGGGACATAAAAAGGCGCGGCCTCCTTTGAATAATTTTGTTAGTTCTTCAGCCCATCACTGGCCGCCTATGTAAATGTGGGTGATTGAGTTTGGAAGTACGCCCGCATCGCCCCTTGCCTCTTGAAAGAGAGTGTTCTCAAGAACTGTTTATTGGGGAAAGCGATTCATTTTTGTGGAATTTTAGTTTTATTTATTTTTTTGGATCGAGCGCTGTTTTAATCGGAGCATTTGACAGAAGGATTTAAATAAATAATTAAATAATTTAAACAATAATTTTGTTCATATTTTCTGCTTTGTTTGTAGACACAATATTTTAATTTAAAAAAATACTGTATCTGACATACTCGTTCTAGACGACAAAAATATTAATCTATTTACTTATTGACTTATTTTACCTATAGAGGGAGCTCTATAGGTAAAATAAGTCCTTTAAAGAAAACCAATTCAGCGACGAAATTAAAAATACACGCACTAAAATATTAATAATGCTGGGACGGGACAATTTAGGCTTGCCGTAAAAAAGTTCTACTGAAAAACGCTACTTGAGATAATTTGTAACAGGATATTTCATCAACCATTTATACCTATACCTAATCATAACATCTTTCCGCAACCACAAGAAACTTACTCATTATTTCCTCTCAGCCGTCAACCACAGCACTCCTTAAAGACTTGTCAACATTCGATCGGGGAAATAGTCAAAAGAAATTATCGAGCGTGTCATTGTCTGGGCCCCTTCAGCTCCTTTCTGGCTCCTTTCGGCCCCTTCCTGCCCCTTTGTGGCCCCCTTTGGTCAGCGGGGGGCACCTGAGTTGTCCCGGGCTCATTACGCCGCCCTGCCGATTGTCGCCGACGCTAATGTGATGACTTGTTACCAGTTTTACTTTTATTTTCCGCTCTGATTGCCAGTCTGGGGTGCAATCGATTTTATAGACTGAGATATTTGGAACGAATTAATAAGACCTACCTAGATAAATGTTTTTGTGGCATGGTGAGGGCGACTGGCGAGGGCAAACGAGCTGTTGATAAGTAGGACTTGAAACCCATACATTTTCAATCTCAAGACTAGTAATTAAACACAAGAGTGGAATCCTGAAGTCACAAAGCGTTGCAAAGGACTGGGACTAGAAAAAATAAACGAAACGGAACGGAATTATTAAAAAAAGACATCTATTGAGACTATAAAAAAAATAGAGGACAATCGCATATTATATTATAGTCCCGAATAAGGGTCGAGGCTATGGGTATAAGTTACGGTGTTGTTATGGGTATTGGCAACGATAATCTTACCTATATGCATATAGGAAAATATATACTTGTATGCGATGTTTTTTATGATCATAATCATATTTTATTCATACATTATATATTATATATTTTGTAATATATGTTATATTATAACAGCTTATTTATACAATTGTACAACACCTTCTTACTTGAAAGAAAAACAATAATAATAAGACGGTTTCATAATTTTGTATACCTTATAATAATGCAAATAGTCAATATAATTATAATATGTGGGTTGAGCTATAACCGCCATTATTATTAGTTTAGTTTAGTTTAGTTTAGTTTTAGCAAACACGTAAACAACACTAAAAATAAAAAATGCAATCATATCTCCACTCAGGAGCAAAAATACCAGGTCAGGTTTTGAGGTAGGCAGAGCTACAGAATTACCAACAACTCTTAACAACTATCTATAAAATGTATGTGGTTATAACCAAATTTTGCTCAGTCAGGCTAAGATGTTTACCACCTGATGATGATGATGATGTTCTTCGTGATGTTGTCTGCATATGTTGACTTAACTCTTTTATTACAATGTTTCTGTGACTCGAAGCTGAATTCTAAGAATATGATATGACATATGGGCAGTGATTGGAGGAGGAGAGCTGAGGATCGAGCTCAGTGGCGTGCCATGGGAGAGGCTTATGTCCAGCAGTGGACTGATACAGGCTGATGATGATGATGATGATGATATGACACAATGACCTAAAGAAAATTTCACTAAACAGGAAATAGTTGATTGTATAAATTAAAGAGAAGTCATGATCAACTTATTGTTAGTATTTCAATATCTGTTAATTTTAAATACTCCAAGTAACTGAGACTACAATTTTGTTGTTGGTGTCTCCAAAAAAGGCTTTTGCTGATAATCATAGCTGAAGATGACAAATAACTTGTTTTCCGTGAAAACAGTAATATGTTCTATCATATATTAGTCATGCCAAAATTTTTATACTAAACTTATCAATAATATCCATAGGTACATGTGAAAGAAGTATTCCAAAACGATAAAAAAAGAAGAAGTTAAATTTAAAATATAACGCCATGAGCTCATAAAGTCAATATAATAACGACTTAGACGAAACATGGGCTTGAACAAGTAAGAACAGAACCTCAGCTCGACAATGTGTATCATCAAGGTCTTTAAATGTTGATCGTCGATTTTATGCGACCATTTTCTATTGTTGTTCATCAATTAAAGTCCGTAACACCCTCCATCTCAAAGGTACTTCTGCCGGCCTATGCGTTACTATTTTGATGTGAATAAACGGGTATACATCATCTGTCACGTTCTGGCCAGTATGTAAGTGCGAGAGTCAAAGATTCTTTATTCACCGCACCGTGATAAAGGCGAACATAACATGGTAAGAAGATTAGAGACAGACAAATCGCTAATGAGGGCAGTAATGATTCACCGCTTGGAGGACCATCTTCAGTGCCCACTCAATTGTTCAATAAATTAAACGGTCGTGTTTGAACGTGTCGATTGATCAGGAATGGTTTAAATAAAGAGATATCAATGAGACCTTTGGTATTAAAGAAAGTTGGCAGATTTGACTCTTCATAATACAGTTTCAAAAAGCAGAATTTGTGAAATATTCTGTGAAAAATAAATCGCCAACATAGGAGATTTCTTCTCGTCCACAAATTTTTAACACCATAGTGAACTAAGTAGTGAGATTGTTTTATCCGTGTTTTTTTCCCTCAGTTTTCTACACTGGCAGGTAAATACATTTTAAAACAGGAGCATATTAGAAACAAATCAACAAAAAAAAAAGTTAATGAAAAACAATTAAATTTATTCAGTAACTTTAAGTATACTTGATACTTGTGTTAAGAGACACCGCTCTTCTGTAAAAGTATTACGGTTCATATGAAGTAAAAAATAAAATAAACAAAATTTAAGTACTAAGTTAAATCGAGTTGTAACAAATAACAAATGAGAAGCTGGACATTCACCTACCTAATTCTCTGTAATATCTACAACACATTCAAAAATCGTGGAAATCTGACTTAATTTAGGGGGGGGGGGAGAAACGTTAACGCCCGGAGCTAAATTTGTATGAATTGTTTGACGGCTACACGATTTTACTGGTGTCTCACAGTCCTCTTAAGAGACGCATCTCAATAGAGTTCCTAGCATACAGTAAACTACATCACCAAGTCGGACACTTCTGAACACTTCCCTTCACAGAAAACTGTACGACGTATACATGTTCTGCCTCCACCTACCTGCCGTATTTCCTACCTTCAACTTCCAAGATATATCGCTTTTGTTTTCAAAGTCGATCCGATTCGAGCCTTCATTTTCCGACGGGATAATGAAACTGTGAAAATTTGCGGAAACTTCGGGAAATCTTTGCAACTCACTTCAGATGATAAGTTTATCGAGTCACACTAGGGAAGTGGAAGATGGGAAACCGATTTTTGAAGTTTCTCAATTAATTTAGTGTGTATAAGTTTGGAATCTTTGAGTTAATGATAATTATTTTGATTTAGTCTATGACTAAGACATTGTTAGCAAGACGTTTACTTAACGTACTTGTTATTACGTACATACATACACACGCCTTCATTCCCAGAGTAGGGTAGGCAGAGCTACAACTCTTGAAACTTGTTGTTAATTCTGTAACTATATTTTGCTGAAGGGAGGCTGGGCAAATTGGCCTATATGACTAATAACAACAAACGATATGTCACCGGATAGGTAATTCTAAGTTGTAAAATTATTACTATAAAAGGTAGTTCGTAATCTTTGTGTGAAAAAAGTTACCGCTATGCAAAGATAGCGTTTCAAAGTGTAATTATGCCAACGTCCTCTATGTAGGCGGTTTTTTAAATATTTCTCACAGTTATTTGAAATTTCTCGCTACACTAAATTGTTGTAGAATTAAAAAGCATATCCAATGATAAAGTGCTTATTGTTATTAGTTTCTAGGCCAGTGTTCATATGTCTGCCCATCCATTATTAGCTTCACTTTAACTAACTATCAAATAATCTGACAATCTTTCAAACTAACAAACAATGCAATCAAACCTTGGAAGTAAATTTTGACCTACTTCTAATTGGCGTTTTGATTTGAAGTTCTAAGGAGTCAGTTGTTTTTGGGCCCACTAGAAACGGTTACGTTTATTTATTCACATTTGTATTGAAATCATAATTTGGCAGTCATATTTTTAGCAATCCGATTAGACACGGTTGATAAAATTTAACCACTGTAATTGGAAGATAGAGGTAGTACATATGTTTTATTAATATACGTTGCATTACGTGTTTGGGAGCCCATTCCCCATATAGAAAAAAATGGCTAATTTGGCGTACTATTGCAATACAATACCTAATTATGGTAGGTACCAACGAGCGGGTCAGGATCTCGGCCCACGCGGTAAAACAGTACGACGTTTGGATGGCTCTTAGTTACTTGACCGTTGAATATGATAAAACAATAAATTAGTGTTCTTTTTATGGTCTCTTTTTAGTTTTGAATAAAAAAAATATATATATTACATAATTACAGTTATATTTTACCAGCGGGCGAAAACTACAGAGTTTATCGGCCGCCGATATCACTCAGTTATTTATTATTATTTTTATACCTACACAGTTTCAGTTTAAAGGAGTATGTGTAATAAATATAAATTTCGATCTGTATTGTTTTGTCACATTCAACCGCAGCTCGATTCCAGGTTGAGGCAGAAAAAAAAAACATAGTTGCACGGGGAGTTGCCGTCCATGTGGCATTTGTATTTTCCACCATTACATTTATAAGGTCAAAGTCAAATTGTGACTTAAATAAATTCAGGTTTCATCATGTCAGTTAAAGACGTCTACTGCTACGCATCAGCTGATTATTAAAACATTGAGAACACTGTAGCCCTAGACAAGATACTCGTATTTAAAATTAACGTAAACGATTGTCATAAACTGTCAAAATGGCTTTGAAATAAGCGCTCGACTATCTGGCAGTTTACGTCAATCATTTTGTAGAACGATAGCGTTCTTGCTATCCGAATTGATTTCAATGTGTTATTAAATCTAGGTATTATTTTTTCTTTGTCTATAATACTGCGTCATATTTATATTAAACCTAACAGCAGCCAGCCCGATAGGGAGGCGCCCTCGGGGCCCGTAATGAACCGCGGTAACGAACACGCGCTGACGTCACAGTTTTATAAGGAACCCTGATTTAGCTTATATTATTAAGACTAGCGTCTCGCCCTTGGTTTGTTCTGGTTTCAACAAGCTAAAGATTACCCTTTATTTATGAAGGGTTTCTTATTAGTGACAGAGATTACCTCCAACATTAAAAAAACAGACATACAATTTAATAATTAAGCACGTACAAACAGTCCAATGGAACCCTGAGCCGCCATTGAACGTTGTCACAGTGACGTTATAACATAACTTGTTTGACACTTCTTACGAATTGGATCATAACGTCACTGTGACACAGTTCCATGGTGGTTCAGGTTCCGTTGAGCTGATAGTACCTATAGATACCTATACTTATAATAATAGTCAAAACATCCCAATTATAGTTCGGACAAAATATGAATTCTATCCTGATACCGGATATGAGGATTGAAAGGAATGCCTAGATGCTAGTACTTTCAGTATTTGTCTTATCCCCATACCGAAACAGAACAATTGTAACACAAAAACACCACTTTGCTGCTTAGCGGTGGTGGTAGCAATCCAAACAGTCCATGTACAAGGTCCTACCGTTCATACCACCACCAAATTATTGTAACTATCTATACAGTGTGTAAATGGTATACGGGCGTTCCTTTTAACTGTGGTTAGTATAACCCCTACTGAGCAAATTTAGGCAGCTATTGTTAAAATTAAATTTTAAAAAATAACCATACAAAATAATTTAACACGTAATGTATAACGAAAAATGCAATTAATTAAACATTACGTACTTACCTGACAGATGGACTTCGATGTACATTGCGGGTCGATAGTATGTTCAAAAATTAATAACGGTGTATACGTTAGCGTAATCAAAATAATTCTTTCTGTTAATGATTATTAGAGTCTTAATCTTTGTCCAGTTTTAATAAACGCCCGTATACCATTTACACACTGTATAAGTACCTACAAGAAAAGAAGTGGGCATACTATGATCTTTTAAATACATTAACCTATTCATTTTGATGAAGCGTTGGCCCAGTTGGAAGTGACTCTGTCCTGGGTTCAAATCCCGATAAAAGCAGATATTTGAATCATGAGCGCGAATATTTGTTCCAGAGTCATGTACTCGTATGTTTTCTATGTATTTAAGTATGTATTTCTCTATTTATGTCGTTGTCTAGTACCTACCCATATTTCAAAACTAGAGCTAAGTTTGGGACTAGATCAATTGGTGTGACATTGTCCCCTGATATTTATGTATTTATTTATATCTTGAAGACATAAAAAAAAACAAAAATCGTTTACCTGCCATGCTATTATCAAGTACCAATCATGAGTATATTAATTTGTTCATGATTGTTAGTAATGTTACGTAACCTATTGCTTTGTTTACATTGACGTCATTGACTTAGCCTCCCATAGACTATAGTTTTTTGTTTTTTTCTTTCCTTGGTGTTACCAGCAATAATTGGATGCAAATTTTTAGTCGAGTTAACGATTGTTTCTTAATTCATGTTGTTTTTCTTTTGACGTTGTTTTTTGTTAAGTGTGTCACTTTCCGTCCCTTCACCTAGCGGTTCCAACGGAAGATCAGTGCTGGCTTTACGCTATGTGATGTAATTTTGATTTGTTGCGAATAAATTTAATGTATATCTATCTTATCTTTATCTTTATCTCATATTTTGAACAGAGCGTTCTCAACAGGGCCCTCAATCCAAAGTTACTTTCCCACCGTTTCAAAGCCTATAATAGTCTATTGCGATCCCCACAATGTCCCCATACAAAAAGCTAAGCGCAACGGCAAATACCTAAACGCCCTCGCTGCACTCGCCGCAAATTGAGTTACAAAACGATTCTTTCGGAACCAGCGGCTCTCAAAGTTTCACAAAGGTTGCAAGATGGCAATCCTTGTTTGCTCCACGCTCCCTGGAGAGCTATTAATTTGGAAACGGGAATGAAACTACGTTTATCTTTCTAACCTTTGACAACGTAAACATTGCTTACAATATTACTGATACAGATATGTTACTCGGTCCTCTTGGGCAGCGCTGGTAGATTTTTACGTGTAAAAGTGCGGCATACTTAGTGAATAAATTTGTGTAACACTGTCGCCTTACATTAAAAAGTAACTTTAGCTTTACCGTTATGTCCAAATACGGTTGTGGGTTATCAAACGATTTCTTCCAAAATCAGTGGCTCTCAAAGTTTCTTAAAGGTTGCAAGATGGCAATCCTTGTATGCTCCACGCTCCCCGGAGAACTATTAGTTTGGAGAGGGAATGAAAGAAAGAAAGGAAAACAGAAAAAAATTAACGAACGAAACTGCGTTTAGTTATCTCTCTAACATTTGGAAATGTAAAAATTGCTTGCAATGTGACTTTTACGACAAGATGACGGTTAAAGACGTGGCAGTGCTTGACACTTGACCATCCAGCTGGAGAAGAAATACAGAAGGGAAAATAGAAGTTCTTTAACTTAGAACCATATAGCTGGTTTCAATAAACCTCTATTGTTATTTTACCAAACGCATTGCCAGAGTACACTCTTGCTTCTCCATTTTATCTATCCATACATTTAAAACTTTCGGAACTGACTGACTGACTGACACACAAGAGATGCAATAAGATAGGATTTTTTGAAAATAAGCGAAGTATAGGGAAACTAATATTACGCGTTCCAAGTCGCCGGTGCATTCTAGTTTTTTACAAAACAAAAGCAAACCAAACCAAACCAAAAATATTGATTGCAAACACAATCAAATCGGTTTACGTAAGTTTGCATAGAATTTACGTATAACGGAAATTTTCCAGAAATTATATCGTCGTCACAGAAACCAATAATTATCGTATTGTGCAAACTCTATTAGAGACTTCATTAGTTCACCTGGAACACCATCCCAAAGGAGCCATTTTTTTCGGTATGAGGAATGGGCTCCCCAACGCGTAATGCAACGTATATTAATAAAACACATGTCGATTTTTACTTCTTAACCTCTAATAACAGTGGTTAATTTTTTTAAGCATGTCTAACCGGAATGCTGAAAAATATGACCGTTAAATTATGAATCAATAAACGTAACCGTTTCTAGTGGGCCCGAAAACAACTGACTTTTGCTCATTCATTCGACTTTAAAATCAATTTTAGCCTGAACTACTATTTTAACAAATTTCATAAACATCGGATTAATGATGCCCACAAAGTTGACTCCAACTCCTCACATCTTTTAATCGATAAACAAAATCACATATACTCTTGGCTGCTTAAAACACATGAGTGGCTATTACCTCAGTCTTCCTTTTCCACCGTTCCTCGATAATCGGCACCCACGGTACGCAAGCCATATCTTCCGATCTACGAAATAAAGACGCATAGGGCACATAATGACCGAGCCCCATCGCAGACGGTGTTATTTCATATTAGACTGTATCCGGCAGACATTACGGGTATCCTGGCAGACATAACGTGTATCCTGGCAGACATTAGGCAGACAGATGGGTTTCATTACGTCGTCCTTAACTGGGCGAGTTATGTGGTGATTTATTTCTTTGGCGCTTGATTCGGTAGAACGGTGTTTTGCGCTTAAGATGATTGTTTGCTTCTTTTAAGAAATGTTTTTAACAACGGAGGGTGGCAGATTTAAAAATAATATAATCTTTGAATAATGAAGTAAATGGTGGTAAGACCCTGTGCAGGGACCATCTGGATCTTTACAATTCTTGTGGGAATAAGACGTAGAGCTACTTATGTTAGTCTTAGAGCCGTATTAATAAACCCACCTTGACTTTGAGACCCGTCACAAGATACGTCTAAGTAAAAGCCACAACATAGAACACTGTCATTTTTGACGCATCTCGACGAGCGCATGACGAGCATAGAGTTGAGATCAGTTTATTAATACGGGCCTTAGAATTCCAATCTTTAAGATTGTAGTCTTAAGATCACAAATATCTAAAGGTCGGATACAACCAATGTTTGTGCTCCTTTGCTTACCCGGTGTTTATTACTTATCACCAAGCTATTTTAAGTGAGAGAGAGTTCTAGAAACATTTGGAAATACAATGCGAGTATTTTCACTCAAACGCTAACAAATCGTCTAGTATCATATACCAACATATGTTATACATATAACTACACTAATATTATAAAGAGGAAAGATTTGTATATTTCTTTGTAACGAACAAACTCAAAAAGTACTGGAACGAACGATGGAGTCTTTACTGATTTCCTATAGTTTTTTTAGTTTTTTATTCTATTTCCATTGAGTTGCCAACTTTACCAGGCTATTAATTTTATGGTCGTTTGAGGCGTTCGAACAAATGATTGTATTTGATCCTTGATGTTTTTCTTTTAGCGTTGTTTTGTGTTAAGTGTGTCACTTTCCGTCTTTTCACCAAGCGGTTCCAACGGAAGACCAGCGCTGGCTTTACGGCTAGCGAATGCTGAGTTGGGACCGTTTCGCAACAATTTCTTTGTGTCTTGATCTTTTTGTATGTTTTTTTTTTATGGCATTGAGAAGGCAAACGAGCACACAGGCCACCTGATGGTAAGTGGAAACTGTGACCCATAGACATTCGCATTCACAAGGCTGCAATCCTAAGACTGCAAATGCGTTGCCAAACCCTGAGGACTAAGATGGAATGCCCCTATGCTAGTCATTACACCGGATGTCTTATCCCCAAACCAGAACACAACAATGCGAACACAGCTGTTTGGCGGTAGGTTAATGGATAAGATGGTGGTAGCGATCCGGACGGACCCTGCACAAGGTCCTACCACCCGCAAAATGTAATGTAATGTGGTTTTTCACGCCACTGCTCGGAAATGTGGCGAAAGATGGTCTGTTCTTGGTCACCAAAACAATCGATAGTTGTACATTGAATGAGCAGGCCTACTATGAATTTAAACAGACCAACTATGTTAACATTGTTGGTCTGTTCCATTGACCAATAACATCGGTCCGCTGATCACTAATTCGACCAATCAGAACACACTTTGTGCTGCATATGAAATTAAATTGGCCAATAAGAAGTCGTTTTTTTTTTTTTATAATATTCATCCCTTCACGGATAGGCAAAGGAATCAGATTCCATACAGCCATATATGTCTGCTTTTAATTATAAGTTTTTTTTTTATTTCCTCGCAGTAGTCGTGAAAAGCACTGTGTTAAGCCTCGGCCGAAAGTGCAATAGATGGACTCGTACTTTCGAGGGCCTCCGCTACGCGTCGGCCCTCGAACTAACTCGTCCATCTATTGCTTACTTTCTAACCTCTTCAACAATGTACTATTGTTTTGTTGCGAATAAATTTTATCCTTTATCTTTACTGTATTGTAGCATTATGATTCATAACAGCTTTAAAACCCACATACATATTCACACTGTTTACCAGATTCGAACCCTGAACCTCGCACAAGCTAACACTTAACCACTTCCCAACAGCAAACTAGTAAACTAAGTCCACAGCAGTGCAAAGATCAGCGGGGTCATTAATCAGAGTCCAACTGGCGAGATCCGGCGCTACTGTATTCATTTGATCGTGGATGTCGATGCTATTAATCAGGCAGCCGGGCTGTTTTGTTTGTCTGTGCCAGACGTGAGAAGCCAGGTTATGTAGATGCGGTGGTTTAGAAAAACAAGACTTCTTTGTCATTTTCTGACATATTCAAATGCCACTTTGACGGATAAGCTAAAATCACATTTAAAGCACACTTTTTCAAATGCTTTTATTCATAACGTCCTAGACGCATTCTAATTTAAGTTCTAACTAATATACTTAGCGGTGGCAGAGGGATTTACAAGGTAATAAAAAAAAAAAAAAAAACTATTGTATTGTTATTATTACGATTTTTTTAAACGACGCAAACATAGTGCAAATAATCATACAAAATCGCATTTTATCGACTGAGAAATAACAAAAACAAAGCTATCCAACAGAATACGATGTATTGATTCACTACACCTGTACACATCAAACTAGTTACATCCGGAAATCAATCCAAAGTACCCCCTCCAGTATTAGAACACCGCGGGCTGTGTGCACAGGGCTACGAGATAAGAGCAACACAAACACGCTGACCTGCCGGCAGATACGCCCCGTCTAATGCCTTGATTGCGAACATGACTGACGGGGTGATGACGAAATGACTGATGATTGAAGCAAATATTACGGAAAGGAGGCAGTAAAATGCTTGAAAATTATGTTAGTGATCTTGGAAGCTTAATCTAATTAATAACTAGCATAGAGGCATTCCATCTTAGCCCTCAGGGTTGGCAACGCATTTGCAGTCTTGTGAATGCGAATGTCTATGAGTCACAGTTTCCACTTACCTGTATGCCATTAAAAAAATGCGATGATTGTTGAAATTATCTAAAGGCATTGTGCATTATAATAATAACCATTTTGAAAAACGTTATTCTTGTACAAGGATCCATAAATAAATATTTTTTTTTAATACAAAAGGCAATTTAATATCCATAGTGCAGAGAGCTATAGCCACGTGGTTCATAGTTGATTTTATCCTTGAATTTTATTACGATTTTTTACAAAGGCAAGCCTTAAGACTAAATTTTACATTATTCCTTCGACCATCATTACCAACCAGTACACTCCACAACCTGTTCTAGAGCCTGTATTATCCACTCTCTTTTCAATTAAGATAGCAAATCTTAACCCAAAAACTTTTTAACCTTGGCAGCGCTATACAAAATAATTAAGTAACGAAAACTTCGTACCCTTGATCTTTATATTCAAACGAATAAAAATAAACTCAGTTCCCAGCGGACATGAAATAGACTCGAGGTCTTTTATCAAGGTCCCGACAGTTTTAGGTTATGTTACGTCTATATTTTAGAACTTGGGGCAATTTGCCTAAAACTTTTTTAGTAGAGCCTATCCACATTACTTATAACTTCTAGCGGTATCTCAAGGTTTTCATTATAATAGTAGGTAGCTAAATATAGATATTTTTTTATTTGTTAATTAAAACGTGAATAAATGCTTAAAGTTGCCTCTTTTTTCGTTAGTGTTTCTCATCGCAAGTATCATAATATGTGTGCTTAATAAAAGAGAGAAATTAACTTTAGATAATAATTAACAAAGACTCGTTCTTAGACCGCTATCAACAGAGATCTTGTAGGTATACAAAATGCTGAGCGGCACCTTATTTGACATTCGGATAATTGTCATACCAAATTATTATTCTTTGTTTTATATGTACTGTGTCAAGAGTTATCTTTATATCTTCTTTTGTTTCGAAAATCGATCCCCAACTGAAAGAAAAAGGGGGTAACAGGAAACTAACTCTACGCGTAATGAAGTCACGTCCTCTAGCAACTTTATAAAGGTCAACACAGAGACAACACTTACATACTATCAATACCTATACATATACATACATTAAACCCCTCCACCAGCACGATGCACCTTCATTAGATATGGAGTGTACAGCAAATATCGGGCTTGCCCAAACCGAGTGGACAAACAGTAATTAGTAGATTAATTGTTACAGTTAATGGCTCTCCAGCAGGGCACGGATTATCTGTCTGTGACACCGTCTGTTTGTCCGTAGTGATAGCTCTTGAGATGGTAAATATAGGAAAGCTGGTTAGTAAAGGTTGTATAGGTTAATAGGGTTCACTATCGTTTCACTAAACTTCTTCTATTTCAGCTATAAATAGCATATTTTTAATTGCATCTGTTTGAATTTGTATGAGCAGTTATTTTCTAGGAAATGGTAAAAAAAAAATTTGGGTGAATCAACTTTTCTCTGTAGCTCGTTGACATGGTGACGTCTCCTGGGTCACTCTTTAAATCCATGATTTCAAAGGATATAAGTCCACTAAAAAGCAATTTTACTGTCAATTCCAAACCCATTATTTAATGGCCTTTCTCCTGAGTTTGCTAGAAGTATATGCTATAACATTGTGTCTAAAAAACTCTATCACTGTTGTCTCCTGGCTTAGGGGACAGAATAACAACAACAAAAGGTTGATACACTCTTTTATAAACAAAATAGATTGTGAAAACATCTTAATTTTAACATACATAAAGTGCATTTCTATTTGTCTGGTCATGTGGCCATTTTCCCCATTAAAAGCGGCAAACTAAAACCGCAGAGATAAGTTACGTTTTTTAAAATAGACATCATTATCAAACTTGCACTGTCACGTCTTAAGATATAATCATTTTTCATATTAATAATATCACCAATACAATGCAGCACTTAGATCCCGCTGTATCTTAACGACTCTTTTCGATTCGACTCGCACGGCCGCTTCCCAAAAGTCTCGTCTATTCTGAAGGCTGTTCTAAACCAAACGAAAATAAATATACTTAAAAACTATGGATAAAATCTACTTTAGACGGCTTAGAATAAGGTTGAACAAGCAATATTACTTTTGTTACAGTTACGCCTTTTTTTTCTTAAAAAGGTTGTATAGTGCACTACTGCCATCTTTTATCAAATAGGCGCAAATACAAAAGGCGATTGTTTGATTATCAATTGTTTGGAGTATTTATAGAGTTGACAATTGCACAGATATCTAGTCGATTTAGGTGTTGTTTTAATAAGTTTATGATACAGGGGTCTGTACAATACGATTGTATCAATTGAGGGATAGCAGTGATTGTTGATTTAAGCTTTTTTGAGGAAGGTTATTTTGGACGTTGGGCAAAGTATAGGGTAACAATACTAACACCACGCAAATGTGCTAGGATTTTCTAGAAAGGTCTAATTTAAAACCTTTCTAGAAAATCCTATTAATCACATACAGTGGCTTTAGGATTTTACATCACGTGACCCGCTAGTTTATCTCTTCTAGCACATATTTTATTTACAAAATAACGTAAATTCAAATGCCACTGTTTCTATGATAAGATCAGGTAGCCTACGAGTATGAGCTCTCTTGCTTTTTCCACATCATAAAAAAACGAAAATATTACAATTAAAATCCAAGTGAAAATCTATACATTTTATCACACCCCTTGTACCATCTTTCCCGCGAAACATACTGTATACAAAAACTTAAGTAAACTATCCCCCTCCCTTATCGTTTGTTTAGGGTGAGTTTTTATTGATGGCAGTCAAAATTTCGGTGAATCCTATCATTTATTATATTTTTTGCATCTTGCTATCAACAGCGTTGACAACTTTGTATGGTCGAGGTCAAAAGTGACTTTGCTGTTTTACCGTGTTAGACAGTGACTTATTTTGGAATGTTTAATATTCTCACTGCAATTCAAATATTTTCTAATGAAACGTTTAAATAAAACGATTGCAGGGCCCTGTGCAGGGTCCGTCCGGATCGCTACCACCATCTTATCCATTAACCTACCGCCAAACAGCAGTGTTCGCATTGTTGTGTTCCGGTTTGGGGATAAGACAGTCGGTGTAATGACTAGCTAAGAGGCATTCCATCTTAGTCCTCAGGGTTGGTAATGCATTTGCAGTCTTATGCTAATGTCTATGGGTCACAGTTTCCACTTACCATCAGGTGGCCTGTGTGCTCGGTTGCCTTCACTATGCCATAAAAATAAAATAAAATAAATAAATAAATTTAAATAAACGAACCTTAAATACCTGTAGAATGATGGCTTACTCATATTGTGTTTTTTTAACTTTTAATTTGTAACTTACGTTTACTTTGCATGTAGTTTCCATTAATTATTAGGAGTACTTAGTAAAAAAAATTAAGGGTCCAGTACAAAGCATATTTCAACGGATGTAATGTGGTTTCGACAATTTAGGGTCACAATAAGGCTTCCAACAACTCTCAGGGTTTCCATTTACAAATATATTTTGTCTGTTTTGCCAGCGACAGTACTGACGTCACGCCTGAGCAGCAAGGGTTGTAAATGGAAACAGTTTCCAAGTGCATCTATATCGAGATTTATGTTTAACATTTGACACGTCATTTTTTCTGCCGTTATACTTGATCACCTTCAGACAAGCACGTGACAGTTTTTTTTGTATTATTTGGACACAAAATGGACACCCTTTATTTTAGAAATTGTGGTGTAAGTACATGGTGATGTTTTTTTCACAACATATAAACGTGAGAGAGTTTTAGCTTGTTTGCACGATTCCACGACGTAACTTACTGATTAATGTGAAAAGTGTCAGGTAATTATTAACGATTATTTTGTATTCAAGAAAATGGATTAGTTTCTGGACAAAAAGGGAGACGATAAACATCCGTACTTTGAATTTATTATATCCGACCTGGTTAACTACATGTTTCTGGAAAAACTTAAAAGTTGACTTAAGTACTTAGATTTAAACTCGTTTAGGATAAATTATAACTTGGACCCGCAATATAATAGTTAAAACCAAAAATATAACGATAAAATTATGAACACCCTAGTTTAAGCAGCCATTTTCAATCGTAAAAAAATTCCTTTGTTTTGTCAAATAAAACTTAACGTCTCTTTGTCTACCTTATTTATTATTTTAAAGATCTTATATTTTAAAACCAATAATCCCCTACGTTTGAGAACTAAGTTTCCCGCTGATGGTGTTTCGGTGTAATCCGCACTATTTAGCTGGCTCAGGCCCGCCGTGTCGTATGGGATTTGAATGAAGGCGGCTTCAGACGGACGCGCGGATTGCTTGCGGTTTCTGAGCGGGAGGAGAGGTTATTGCGGACAAATTGTTACAAAAATAGTCCTTGTTTATATCTCGAATTCATCGGTTTTTTTGTTAATCAAATGTACAAGCTAGTGAGAATTTGATAACCAAAGAAAGATCTGTTTGACCAATTAATGCCAACGTATTCATCACAGCCAAATTTTTAATAAAATTTGATATTGCGATTTGAGTTAATATAAATAAGGTAAAACTTTACTTATGAATACAAAGGAATGCATAATTTTTGTAAACAAAATATCACCTAACAAGTTACAGCGCTAAACAAAAATAAACTAGGTATACTCATAGTTACCATTTTTGTATTTACAATGCTTTTTTATCGCACCGTCGTTTCATGTGTAGACGTCTTTCAAATCGCGTCTCGCAGGATCTGAATAAGCTCGCTGTTAGACGGCGGGGGCTAGGTCACGATTACTTTACGTGCTCGCCTCCCTTCTAGGAATAATACATCCCATTATAATGTCTGGTCAGGCATCATTTATCTTTATGGGGAGATATAGGGAGTCATTATTATGAACTTACGATAAGATACAGTAATATGTGTACACTTTACTACCGTGTCTCTTTAATCGCTGTGACAATTCACATAATGGCAGTTCAAATATGACATTAAATACTAAAGTATTCATATATTTATGAACTCGACTGTAAAATACCATAATCTCTTCGGTTCTATTCTACTCGGTATACCCATATTGCTTTGGACATGTTATCGTATTGTCAACGTTAAGACAACTCTTATATCATCATCATCATCATGTCAGCCGAAAGACGTCCACTGCTGGACATAGGCCTCCCCCAAGGCTTTCCACTCAGACCGGTCTTGGGCTTTCCGCATCCACCGCGGTCCTGCGATCCTGACGAGGTCGTCGCTAAACTGAAGTGGCAGTGGGCGGGGCACATTGCTCGCAGGACTGATGGCCGATGTCAGAAGGGGTTCTGGAGTGGCGTCCGCGGACCGGAAGACAAGCTGTAGGTAGGCCTCCAACAACTCTTATATTCTTGACAATAATGGCGGTTCAGTTAAAACAACACAATATGGCTATGAGTAAATTGTACACACTGGCTCAACGCATTATGCTGGGCCAAAGTGCAACGATGTATGCATGGGATACATAGTGAGATTAATGAAAGATCGGTGATAACGAAACGGTTTTCTTTGGTATGTACAATGTAAAGTTTGTTAGTTATTAAAAAATAAATTGGTGAAGAAGCTTTAATGTTTTTGCGACTTTAATAATTGTATGGGCTTGGCTTTATAACATAATATGGAATAGAAAAAGAGATTTTACTTTAGCAGATTTTACCACCTCGAGTAAGTGAGCTTTCTTTTTAAAACTCCCCTCTTTTTTTGTTAAGAAACAACTTAAATATTTACAGTGTGCGCCAAAATACAAAAAGTATTACAAAACCCTAATGCATCAAAACCTTAATTTATTTTTGTATTTGTTTATGTTTCCTCTTCATTTTTAAACACACAGTGAGTCTCAAAGAAGCCACAGCTACGATTGACACTGATCACCCCAAAGCCATTTAAATTCAAAGCATTCCTCCGACACCCTTGTTTATTCGTCAGCAAAAACCTCGGCAATCAAGGAAATCGGATAAAAATTAACGACGGACGGACGGACGACATCGACATGTCCATAAATTGTTTACGTACACAGAAATCAGCGTAATTGTTGTTTGACTTGTCACTGCTACTGATTTTGATGAGTCCGAAGCAGGGTCGTGAAAATACAGCCACGGTTCTTAAAAGAAATGTCTGATGTCGTTGTCCATTTTAGGGTCTAGATTGGCAAATTGGAAACTAATTACTAAAAAAACTACAGAAACTTAAATAAAAATGCGTAAGTAAGTATACATAGAAAGAATTGGGTTCCTTTAAAATAGGTGTACTCGTATACTCTATACAAAAAATATTTTCATTTTGAAACATACTATACATCACAAACTATCAAATAATAAAAAGATACAGGTGTTTATTCAGTAAGTAGGCCTTAAGCAGTTGCTAAGTCTATAAAAAAACTGTTCTAAAAAACCCTCGGTGACATAATATAAGAAGCAAAAAGAAACATCGACAGCCAAATTACGGGGAAGCCGGCGGTTGCCGAAATCCCCCTTATTGGACAAATAAACAAGCACAATACACAAATCAATTGTCTAGTCGAAGATTTACCGAAAATAAAGCGTCCGGCTTAAAAAATAGAGGTTCCGTACAAAAAAGATACAGCGACTTGAACGCGTTCGGAAGCGTTTGGCGGGAACATATACATGAAAGCAGAGGATTAATAATATTCGGCTGAATGTTGCTTTTTATTGCTTTGTAACGGCAGCAGGAGTAGAAACAGACCAAAAAGAAGATGGCAGGACGATTTAGAATTCAAGCCAAGCCGACAAAGATTAGCACGAACAAGAGATGATTGGAGAAATGAGGGGAAGGGTTGTGCCCGTGCCAACACTATATAGAGATGAGATAAAGATTGCTCTCACACTCTCTCTCTGTTGCAACCAATATACTGACAGCTGGCAGAAAGAGTGTGATAACAATAGACAGCCAAGTACTATTAATACTCTTGTTTTACTATAAATAATAGGGAAGAATGTTAAAGAAGGGGACACGCCGTTTTCTGACTGTGGAACTCTAACACAGGCTAGGCCTACCTACCGAGTCTACCTACTAACCGATGGTCTGTGTGATCTTTTGCAGTCTCAATCATAAGAAAACAAAAAAAAAACTTAAGATAATGAACGTGGAATACCTTCCAGCAGAGAGGGCTCCAAACCAGCAGATATCTACAAAGTCCAAAATTGGAGAGCAAAGTTACTATCTTTATAGAACATTCGTTAATTTTGTTGATTGGTGACCAGCAATATATGGAAACCTTGTTGAACTTATTCAGCTACAGCATCATGAACCTGTCTTTTTTAAACATTTAGGATGGGTCAGAACCCGTCCTCCCTAAGGATCTCTAGCGCGTACACAAAACGTCAACGTCCCGGTAAACCCCCCTAATTTGATGTTCCCGCACGTACGGCCGCTAATACATCATTACCATCAATATTTCCCATCCCGTAAGGAAAATTGACAATGTTTTGTGATTCCCTTTTGCGGGGACAAAGCTTTTTGCAATCCGTTTTTCTTAATGGTTTTGGCTTCTTCAAAGGGTAGATGCTGGAGTAAGGTATTTAGAAATTTTTTTTGTAGTATTTAGGTTAGAGATAGAGAAAATAGCACTAGTTGTTGAAAATTTTAACAAACATAAATGTCGAATGCATAAAGGTATGTAATGTTAAATTCAATAAAAAAATGTAACGTTTCCTATCCTCTATGAATTAGGTGTCCAGTTTAAAAAAATCTTTATTTTCTACATAAAGGACCTAGAGAAGTATGTACTGATTTTAAAGAGTCGTTCAATGTCAATAACTTCTAGATTAAAAGGCAAATTTTAGTCCATTGTATGGGATTTCTTTTTTTATACTTCAGTTTTTTGCTGACACGGACACGCTTTATAATCGACAATAATCACACAAACTACACGATTCGACATACTTTTAATAATTATGTAACCTTTTTTACATGTCATTATTAATTGTACAAGGTAATTAGTTATACGACCCATTTCTTTGAAGGGGGCACAGTAGAGTTCCGTACCATGCAGTGCCCTGTCCGAAAATGTTTCTATTTATAATAATTGAACTCGATTTTATAAATAAAGTATAAATATAACGCAGATTACTTAAACAATTTCCTTAGTATGATAAAAATTGGTAAAAATCTAAATATTATTGAATCTACTAAGATAGCAGATTTTTCAAAATTTCCTTAAAACTTTGGTTGATTAAAAGTAATAAACAAGATATTGAACAACTTATCGCCCTGTATAACACTACATTTAATTAAAGATCATTCACAACGCATTCCCTTCAAGAACATAACAAATTTGCCTTCGCCCTAAATGTAAAATGCGCTAATGAATCTCAAGTGAGCCAGGACGGGCTAATATTAACGCTGCACTCGCAGAAGGCAATAAATGTAAATTCCATAGGCGTTGCTAATTGCTCAGGCCCTATCCTGTATAAATATTTGCATAAAGCCGATACTCGGGTTTAAAATTCTAATTTTATTGTAATTCACGTTTGAGGGTTAGTTTGTGATATTGATTGAAAGGGGATTGATGAGTATTTTTAACCGACTTCAAAAAAAGGAGGAGTTTCTCGATTCGTCGAGTTTTTTTTATGTATGATCCCCGATTACTCGAAAACCACTGGACCTATTTGATTTTTTTTTCCTTGTGTGAATGGGTATACTTTCTAGTTGGTCCCATTGTCAACATGTCAGGATCTGATGATGGGATCTTGGAGAAATCGAGGAAACTCCTGGAATGTTATAGGCACACCTATAGCGATTTCGATATTTTTCAATGTTACTTGTGCATTTGATTTTGAAGAGTACTATAATATGGTGAAGTGGAACTGATGAAGACCACAGATGGCCTCCGGAACTCCTTAACGGTACCTATTTGAAGGGTGGCGATAAGATTTCTCGATTAAGGTAGTTGAGCGAGTATGACGAAGCATTTTAAATATGACTATGACTTTCTCGCGGCGTTACTTGCGGCGAGCTTGAAATGTTCTAAACTTCTCATTAATTGCGAAGTGGGACTACATAACAGCATAAATACGATCAACTTTTATTTATTAACTGCATCTTATTTGTTAATTAAGAGTTATACAAAACACGTTTTTATTTTCTGTCTTCCCAAATGGAATTGTCATCTTTATTGTTGCTATGTATAACTACTAAGTAAAAACGAAGTTGCTTTCCGCGTCTGTCTGTCTGTATATCCGCTAACTCCTAAACCACGCAACGGTTTTTGATGCAATTTTTATCATCAGTTAGGTTGTTATGTCTGGTTGGTAAAAAAATCTGGTTTATGTACCAGTGCTACAGAATACGCACATAAACCGAAGCGGAGCGAGGGCGGATCGATAAATATTACTAACTATGTAAATATAATTTAATTATAATTTTAATTTTGTAATCATTTAGCCAATAGATTTTTGTCGAGAAGTTACTTTAGAGTAGTTGCTCATGTACTGCTAAAAATAATAGAACTGTTCTCGTTAAAAACTGAAAATAATAAAAGTAAACAACTAAATCGTAATAAAGAAACAAAACACATAATTAACAAACAACATGAAAGTTTTGAAGACGAATTTGCTGAGAAAAGTTTCAAGACAAATTTAAAAAACTTTGCGAGACCTTACCTTCGTGCGTCAACCCCAATCTGGAACAATAAATTATATTTAACGCCAGACAATAGGTAAGCAGAATCTAGGAGTTTATGAGAAAATGTAATAAACTGCGCACTGAATTTCTAGGAATCAATGATTAAATTGAATATTGAGTTATGCGAAGACTATTGCAATGTATAGCTCTTGAATTGATTTTCATTGTTTATTTGAGAGTAGATGAAGCGAATCGCTTTTGTTCGTTCAACATTTAAATAGTTAACGTTATACTAACTAGTAATATTAGAGTTTTAAGAACGTCTTGCTACGTTTTGTTATATTGGTGATTAATTACTGCATTTATTATTAGAGGTATTTCAGCTTTTATTATTAAGCATATCATTCCACATGCAAATAAAATTCACAATAAAAACCTCACCAGCCAGTTCAGTAGGCACGCATATAAATCAAAAAGGTCCTTTGACACAAAGATTGCTAAGTCGAACCGTACGCGATTTGACTGTAAAACGACTTTCTTGAATTTGAATTTCGTAGTGAGTGAGACTCGAAAACAAATGGCGCGACGGTATTCGAGGTACGAGCTTTGACGATTCGCTCCGGATGGGTTTCCCTGTGAGTTGCATTTCTGCGATCTGAGGTAAATTTAATTCTGCAATCGGGATGCGGTCTAGTTCATTTTTAGAAGTCGCGGACCTTTATTCTGGAATTAGATTATGGTCTTCAGATTTTTTATTTAATAGTGATATACCCTCAGATATAAATTGTAAGTCAAAGCATATATTTTTTAAAGTAGTTTTAATAACACTACTAAGGTCCGTTTGTGATTCAACTTTTTTTTTTCCTTTTCTTATAAACAGTCACATGAACGTTAGGTATCCCAAGATGTAGTTTTGTTTAGAGTATATTTAAAGATAGGTTAAGGAAAAGTAAGTGCACATATTTATGAATCTTTTTTCCAACAAACTGCTTTGTAGTTTGGCGAAGCTTTTAATAAAAAAAAAAAAAAATTGATCACCTAGCAACTTTTTTTGTTATTTACCTGATTTATTGTATTGATACAGTCTAGACGTTTTAGGTCTCCTGAGTGTTGTCATATTTCTGGGTACACAGTTAGTTGCACCTGCGTTCTCGTTGATATAGTGAATTCTTTACACTGCGTCGAGGACGCGGTGTAAAGAGGGAACGTTATTCAAATGCGATGGGAACGCAGTCACTCCCTGCCTCACACTGTAAACACTACTATCTTGTTAACTAATATTTCAATATAATTAATTACAAAATTAGTCTTGCCTACTAATTTAAGCACGTTTCATACATTAAAAAAAGCAACGACGCCCTTTTTCCAAAGAGGTCGCGCGACATCAAAACACAATGCACTCCAACTCCCAGGAAACTCCTCAGACATGACAACATTCCTTCAAACAATTTTAATCTGGCGAGTAGCACCTTTGAGCCATCGAAACTTGTATCTTTTACCTTTTTACTCGATCTTCACAATGGTTCACTAGTTCGTGCTCGAATACCAACTTAGACAAAGGGGGTACCGTAGGGGGTTACCTTGGGCCCACACTGTTCTTTCGAATTTGGAATTGTTGGAAGTTTCCCACTTTCACGCTTCCTTTTATCTCTTCGAAAGTGTTTCTGTGTTAAATTATTTTTTTCTTTTACTTTCCTTTATGATGCGTGTGTGAGAAATGTCTGAGCACGTCCCGCCTTTAGTGTTTGGAAGGGATATTGTCTTTTACGAGAGGTTCTTCGCAGGTTTATTTAGTTTCCGAAGCATTAGTTCGTTCCGTTCATTCGTTCTTTGAATTCAATTTCAGAATTTTGCATCTGTGATCTGCAGTTTGTGTAGTACTTTTTTGATATCGTGGTAAGTCAAGTTAGTGGTGGCCTTATCTACGACGCTAGTAGTTTTAGTCCCGGTAAGAGCAAAGATTCGTGTTGTTTTCTCTGTGTTTAAGCAGGTATTTTCTCTATATAGGTATGTTGTGATTGAAAGAATGAATGAATTATATTATTATCAATAGTACAAGAAATAACATTGGAATTTTCAAAAATATACGCATGTTTTAATTTAATAATAAGACAAGACTTATCACCATATCATATGTATATCATGCTCGAGCTCAAGGCCAGAGGATAGTTTGGGACAAGGTTCATTAGAGGGAGATTTTAGATACGTTATTTTACGAAACAAATACAATCATCATCATCATCATCATCATGTCAGCCGAAAGACGTCCACTGCTGGACATAGGCCTCCCCCAGGGCTTTCCACTCAGACCGGTCTTGTGCTTTTTGCATCCACCGCGGTCCCGCGATCCTGACGAGGTCGTCACTCCATCTTGTTGGAGGCCTACCTACAGCTCTTTTTCCGGTCCTTATACAACAAATACAATACAATGAAGATTTAAAAAATAAAAACAAAAGCGAACTTAACCCTTTAAGGGATTTCTTCCAGAAAACCCTTAAAAGATTAAGTAAAGTTAAAGGTTGTGCATCATCGAGTTGGCAAGTGTATAAGTGTGTGTATGTGTGTGCGTGTGTCCAGATATTATAAAGTAAACAGAGATGTTTGACAGTGAGTCGTGCAAAGTGCAACTACTGTGCAAAAATACCGTGATATTGTAAACTTATGTACGATGTAAACATTAAAAAAAAATACTTTGCCGAGTTTCATACGCGGTTCTTCTCGGGGAAAAGCATTTATTTTTCGAACCGGTGGTAAAGCTTTTTGACATTCATAGTTGGATTATATTATGCCTAAATTGAAGAATAAAGAACTTTGACTATTACTTTAAGACATTAAAAAAACATAGTTAAACAGTAAAGTCATCAATATAGTTAAACAATATAACATTAGTCCGTTCAAGCCGTATTATTATAAAGGCAGGATAACGGAGTAGCGTCAATATTAATTTTGCTCGGGAGTGCGCGATGGCTCCGTGCGCCCCTGTATTGTTCCTCACCAGTAATTAATGAAAAAGCTTCTTGAATTTGAGAGTGTTTTCGGTAATTGCAGTGTTTTACATTAATTTTGCTTTATTGGACGGTGCGGGGAAAGTTTTTTTTTTATTTTATTTAATTATAAATTACAAAATTAATATTATTAAAAAGCTTGGTGGTCTGTCTTAAGATTCACATTTCTGCATTTTTTTTGTTTTTTGGTGAATATCATGTGATTAATTTAATAGAAATAATTCTGTGAAACAAACTAATCGCAAATAATACCTACATAATGTTCTGTTGGCTTTTTTTTTTTCGAAAATCAAAATCAACAAGGGGACGTGTTAATTCCAGTGAAGTCCAAAAACTATACCAACCTTATCAGATGAACCTCTCACGTATTCGCCACCAAAAAATCCATTACCGTTATCTTTCTAATGCTTTACCAAAAGCCCAAAATCTTTTGATTCCCAACCAATTACCCGGTCAATTACTTAATCCATTGGTTCCAATCACCGCTAAGACCGCTATCCTGGGACACTATGAAAACTATCTGGCTAAGCCATCTTTTCCTCATTATTCCAAATCTGTGCGGCGCTGTGTACCTTATATAGTGTTGTGTATACCTTATTTAATGTTTGCTGTGTTTTAGTCGGTAACCTTAGTGTATGGTATTCAAATGCAATTAGTGTTTAAAATGGTTGATAAAAGATAAAAAAAGATAAAAGTCATTTATTTAGTAAGTAGGCCACACGGGCACTTTTACATTTCAGGAATTTACCAGCGCTTCGCAAGAGTTAGACCCCTGCTGGAACGCCGCCAGAAACTCAGCAGTCAGTCATTTTTGAAACATATTTCATATTACAATGGTACTACTTAGTCTAAGCATTATATAAAGCTATATAAATATTAAAATAAATATAATATTAAATAACATGCGTACTTAGCAGAAAAACATGCCAAAAATCTTGGGAGAGAGATAGAGAGAGAAAAGGAAAAAAAACACCAACTTATGTATAAGACGATGCAAAAGGAGCAAGTTGGAGGTTTTGTTTAAACCGGTGAATCCTGGCTGAACGGAACTGCTGAGTGTGTATATTTTTTATGACACTTATCACTCGTAAAAAAAAATGGTTCTCGTATTTCTCTGCTAATGTTTTAATGTAATTTTATATTTATAAAAGGAGCGGAGTGATTAGCTTTGTCTGAAGCAAAAGGAGCGGTGTACGTTCGTGCAATATTTGAAGAGCTAACTGGACTTTCAGACACAGTAATTTTTTATAGTGATAACCAGTCAGCTGCCAAACTCGCAAGCAATCCTGTCTTTCACAAGCGTACAAAGCATGTTGATATAAGATATTACTATGTTCGTGAGGCTGTTCATAATAAAGTGATAGAATCAATATATATGCCAACCGAATCTATGATAGCTGATACATTCACTAAAGCTTTGCTGTAAACACAGTTCTTTTACAGTAAATTCACAGTTCATTTAATGACTTGTTGGAACTGGTCATTAAGGATTAAGAGGGCGTGTTGGAGGTTTTATTTTACCCGACTTGTTACTAAAGAGGGTTCAGTTTTTTGGGCATTTATTTGTATGTGTGTATGCATAAGGATATTTGCAAGCTCTTGTAGGTTGAACGGCTTAATATATTTATCTAGAATCCCTGATTGAGACACTCAGCTAATTTATTAATAGCAGACTATACCCTGTCCACGATAACGAGCTAATATAGCGGTCTCTCTTTTGCACTTTCGTATGCAGATGAAAGGGACAAAAAAGGGGAGTGGGCGTGAACGATGGCACCTCACTGTCATGTTCGGCTTACATGCTCCGTCGCTCGAAATATTTATTTTAATATCCCTTATGATTTTTCTGGTTTAGTTAAATAATAAAGGACCCAATAAGTATACTTATGTATTCATTTATTCAAACAGCAGCAGATAGTCCAGTAAACAAGCCGAGTCATAGATTAAACCGGTAAAAATTGAAAAGAGTGCACTATAACGCGTCCGCACCGTGCAAGAGACAGATGTTGACTGAACTTCGACCGCCATGTAAACTCACCCGGTGCACGTGCATCGTCCTTATCGCTGACCAATGACGTGCTGTCTAAATTTTCTAGTACTAGCTCGTTATCGTGGACAGGGTATAGTGTCATGTCAAAAAAGTATTTTGTAACTTTGTCACCATAATTTAAATGTAAGTTTTTAATGGCGTTATCTAAATTACAGCATTAATTACCAAGAGTGTCTGAGCTAGACCACGGACAGGCGGAGAGATGGACATGGCAAAACTACTTGTTTGAATTCGAAATCCTAAAAAGGGGTAAATACATAATAATTATTATGGGGTCCGTTTGTTTGAACAAAAGTACGTTCGACAAACGTATCATTTTACAAACTTTAATTTCGCAAAAACGTGTTTGTGCTTGAACCATTACATATTGCATAGGTTACATGAGCTTATTAAATAAGTTAGGTTAGGTTACAATATCGACCACAAACAACTTAAAAATAATACGGCGGGAAGTATCTCTTTGTTAAATGATACGTTTGTCAAATAATGATTTGGTAAAACATAAGTGAACCGATAATTATATCCCATAGCATTGAAACTTATCCGTAAAGACACAACTCAACTCTACGGATGGTAGGACCTTGTGCAGGGTCCGTCCGGATCGCTACCACCATCTTATCCATTAACCTACCGCCACACAGCAGTGTACGCATTTTTGTGTTCCGGTTCGGGGATAAGACAGCCGGTGTAATGACTAGCATAGATGCATTCCATCTTAGTCCTCAGGGTTGGCAACGCATTTGCAGTCTTAGGCTTGCTTGTGAAAACGAATGACTATGGGTCACAGTTTCCACTTACCATCAGGTGGCCTGTGTGCTCGTTTACGTTCTCCATGAAATAAAAAAAATAGAATTACAATTTTATATTCTTGACATTACAGTGCAACATGCTTTTATTAAATTTTCGTTTTATCTACAAACTATAACCCATTATTAGACACTGGTGCAAACTCACTAGCAAGACAGCACTAACAAAAGATCCCGCCTCGCGATAGTTGCGAATCGAACCCCGGACTAGATTGCCTCATTCCAGGAGATCAAGCGATGCCATGACGCACGGATACCTCTAAAGACGGTCTAATATAGGAAATAATCAAGTAAAGTAAGATATGAAGGAACAGGAGCTGAGGATGAGAAATTGTTGAAAACTGTAACTTCAGTTTATTGTACGTTCTTAATACCGATGCTAGATTAGCTAGATGATGAGCATACCCGTAGAGGCATCTTAGTTTTAAAGGTTCGAAGAAAGATGAGCAGAACTGTATGGAGCCCAGCCGTAGTTTTAAAGTTACAATATCCAGCACTTAAGAAATACTTGAAAAGGTCGTTAATGTCTAAAGAGTAAAATACTATCTAACAGACAAAAATGCATGGCCTAAATCCGAAACTTACTCAATAATAATTTGTTCAAATGTAAAAGCTTTATCCTGTTTTGTCTTGTCTAGGGGACACCGTTGATGCAGGAAAACATATCGAAACTTTTATGTGGTAATCTTGCACCATCTTATATACTTACACATAAGTATTTGATTCTATTTTTTCTTTTTCTCTACCTATCTCTCCCGTAAGATTTTTGGCATGTTTTCCTGCTGAACTAGACATATTATTCAATATTATATTTAATTTAATATTTGTATCTTTATATAATTTACTGACTGCAGAGTTTCTTGCGGCGGCGTTTCTTCTCAGCAGTGGTCTCCTCTTGGGAAGCGCTGGTAGATTCTTGACGTGTAAAAGGGCCCGTGCGGCCTACGTACTGAATTTTCTCTTATCTTTAGCCCAGGAACCAAAAGAAATAAGTGATATCTTATTGAATTGGAAGTAATGTTATAATTTACAAAAAAAAAATGGTGGAACATATCATTACGCTGTAAGAAATTTCACTGGCCGAAATAATAATGTCACCAAATAAATGGAATTCAAAATTCAAAATTCAAAATATTTATTCAGTAAATAGGCCACATGAGGGCTCTTTTACACGTCGGTAATATCGAATGAATCTACCATACGGGTCTCATGTCCCAGTTACCATTTCCAAACCGACCAAATTCCTCGATATTACGCCAGTTTCCTTTAGATCACAGAAAGTGATGTAAAATACAAACTAAAGCGACTCGCAGTTGTAATATCCCTACAGCCGGATTTACCTGACGCTTCGGTGGCAGGGGCGATATTCATATGACACGTCCCTTCTGATTTTATTACTATCCTGAGCTTTTAGTTTCCGATTGAATAAGATAAAGGTGATATTCAGTAAAGGAAAAGATATTCAATTCAGTGAAGTTATGAACGAATATAGGTATGATTTTTTTTATGTTACAGAGAAAGAAAAAATAGGCCACGTGATTGAAAATGGGATTTGAGACCCACAGGCATTTGCATTGTCAAGATTATGCACCCATATTACAAGCCTAGAGCTTAGTTTGGGACTAGGTCAATTGGTGTGACATTGTCCCCTGATATATATTTATTAAAAATGCTAGTAATTTACCATTTGTCTTTTCCCCACGTCGGAACATAACAAAGCAAGCACGAATGTATTTAATCTAAAATAATTTATTTTTACTTTCGTTGTAGGGAAGAGTTTCTTATGATGTCATGTTTCATTAATTTAAAGAGAAAATAAGTAACGATCATTATTCTACGTAACTACACTTTATAAAACTTCTTTTTAAATGCACAAAAAACACACCCTATATTCTGCGCACAAAAAAAACATCCTTTATCCAGCGCCTAAAAAAACACACATAATATTCAGACCACCAACTTAAAGAACCAAACGCCGTACGTCGTGTCCAAACAAATAAATTCCTTCAACAAAACTACAACTGTATTTTTCTTGACTTTTATATTTTTCCTTTTGACGTTGAGGATATTTATTAAGGGGGTGCCCAATCTAATGGGGAATCTATGAAGGCGCCGGGATGTCTTCCATACACCATGAGTCGGTTAAATGAAGTGGAAAATTAGGGGTTTTCTGACCGACGGGCAAACCAATAAAATAGACGTGGTCTGTGGGGGCTCAAACTATAGTTCGTCGGTTTGACGGAGTCAGCAAATTCGAATTTGGAATCAAATTTTGTTTTGGGGCGACCGGCGATTGTTTTATCGGTTCATAAAGGTGGGCTTACATTAATTTAGTGGACTTCTAGTGGCTTTAGTTGCATAGTTTTAAAATGAATTTTATAATTAAGGTATTTTGCCTATCACTTAATTACCCTTTTTCACGACAAACATACAACTGCTGGTGACTTTCAATAAAATAATATGGGTATTGCTATTATAAAAATAAAAACCTTACAGTGCACTTGTTCCAGTAACTAAGCAGCAGCTTGAGCCACACTGAAATACAGGTTAAAATAAAGGGTTATAAGTTATAACCTTATAATCTGGTATACATAATTATTTCCAAACCTCTTAAAATTAATAAACTAAAATGGAGTACAAACGATATTCATATTTTCGTCAATAGTAATCCAGTTAAATAAGTGATGTGCTTTTTGTGCAACACACTTATGTATGTTCGTTTAGTACTTGACTGGTCTGCTGTACCCATCTCCAGTTCCGAGACAAGTGTAAATATATAATATAAATCTAAATAATATGAGTACCGGTTTTCATTTACAGAATCGTAAAAACAAACAAAAGTAAGAAAATCGAAGCAAAAATACTAAACCTCCAACCTCTGCTATTGTAGAGTGAAGAAAAGCCGAGACGTGTGGGCAATTAATCGTGGTATGGAAGGATCGACTTAATCTGCTGTGTGTTATCGCGCCAGCCATTGCAGTATTATTTAGAGTTAAACTGGGCGAGTTACTTGAGCCAGTAGCTTGGGCAAGTTGGTACAGTCAACTACTATGAGATGTGTCCATTAAATTTATTTACCTTATTGCATTGTCACAAGGTCCAAAAATGGATAAATCTCTTTTAAGTCGATTGTATTTACCCACTTGCCAAATATCTGGGTAGAATTTGGTAATACAGGTTGTATTTGATAAAAGAAAATGCCACGTGTGCAATAAACTAAGATCAATCTTGTCAAAACTGTGCATACTAAAGCACAAAGTTCCTTACAAAACATTAAGACTATTGTATATGTCACTGGCTGATTCTGTGATTAGTTATGGATTGTCTAGTTATGGAAGAACTTTCAAAACTTACTTGAAAGATATCTATAACTTACAATTAAGATTACTTAAAACAATTGTTCCTCTTAAGATTAAATACAAATATAGAAATGACTATGATAACCTATTTAACTACTGCAGGGTGATGTCTGTATTCGATAAAGTTGACCTAGCAATCGTAACAGAGTATAATAACAAGTTAACTCATTTAAATAAAAAGCAAAGATCGGACAACCTACGGGAAATATCATATATTACAGCATTTCTAATACCCAAAAGTAACAACGAGTACGGTAAAAGAGTGTGGACGCGTGCATTGCCCGGCATCTTAAATAGGTTTCCATGTCAACTGATAGGTAAACTTGAAAATGCAACATGTAAACAGGTCAAGAACATACTGAAACGATATTTACTTAATAAAAATAAATAATAATATAATGTTACAATGTTATTAACATTGTAACATTATAAACATATTAATAATAAAACGTAGAACTCATGTATGTACTCTTAAGTGATAAAATCTTTGATTAATTTAAGATTACAAGTTAAGATAAGTTAATAATATTTGTTTTTTGTGTAAGAAATAAACAGATATTTTTTTTTTTTTTTTTAAGTAGTCTACTAAAAAGCAGAGATGAATAATAGGTTTTTGAATATACTTTGATTTGTACTGAGTAAATTTAATTTCAATGCAGAAAGAGGGGTAATGGTAGGCATTTTAATTGATAATTATGTTAAAAATTAGTTGTTCTTGGCAGAAGTATTGGCGATTATGACAAACTATTGTGTTATTGTGCAATTAATCGCGGTTCGGAAGGATCAAATTGATTTGCAGTGTGTTATTGTGCCAGCCATTGCAATACGAGTATTAATGAGAGGGTCTAAAAACTGGGCGAGTTACTTGGATTAGTTATAATATGATAATTTTTAGTGTGAAATACCTTATGATATTTTTTATGATCTTAGTTTTACAGTTATTAAAACCGTTTCACAGCTTACAAGCACCCTTACTTATTTGTTAACAATTTATATATTTCACCGTAAAGCAATTAATGGTATAAGCTTATGATTTGCGCGTAAATTGATTTTTTCGGCAAAGTTACTAACAGTTCCAGTACTTGTTCAAGTAACTTACTCAGCTCAAACTTCCAGCACGAAGGCACAGGCTGCTCTGAGAGATCACGATAACGTACACTTGGACCTATTAATGGATGTCGGTTCTTGAAACATTATAATTAGAAGCTTAATCATTTGTAATTAATTACTATTATTATAAATGTAAAATGGACTCTTTTTTCTGTTTGTTACGGTTTAACATTTTTGAAGCTGAAGATTTTCGAAGATTTTTTTATAGTGGATTGAGGGCCTCTAAATACTTACCAGTAAATATAATATAATATTATACAAGAATATTATATTATACATGTATAAAAAGATTTATTTAACAACAAAATTCAAACGATAAATTATACCTATACAACTAAACACAATAAGCAACGAAACAATGTATTCAAATATGATCATTTTGAACAGATCTAACAAATAGAATCATCTTTGACCTATTGTTTATACATGTAACCTTTTCTCACACTCGCTCTCACGCCTTCTTCTTCATAATATTGGATCTAACTGAACTTAGGCTTAAAAGAACTTATAACTTTCGTCTATAATCACCTAAAACTTTTAACGTCTTTATCTATTATTTGTTATTATAACTTCCCCCTTTTAACTGGTTTAAGCACTCGCTTAGTTTTAACCACAACTAATTTGTTTCACCAAACAGCTCCAATAAATATAAATTCGAACCTAAATCTACTCCAAACTAGCATACTTCCAACTCGTATGCGCCAGACTATGTAATTACCGAGCTCGACTAAACCCTGCGACTCGCGCGAGTACTTGTACGAGTTGCTAAACTACTCGAGCTCGTTTATGGCCGCTTTAGTGAACGATGATGTTAACACAAGTTGTAGTTAAAAATTACTGTAAAGTTCACGTGTGGGGCGAAGCTGGGGATTATGTAGCAAGTGAAATGTTTTAAACATAATCGTCAAAGATATGGGCCCTGGGGGGGAACTATCTTAAATCCTTAATTTAGATAATTTTACTTGAACGACACATGATTTTATTTTAAACAAGAAACAATTCTACTTTTGTCTCACCCGGTAATCGAACCGGCTAAAAATTCAATTAATGTCTTCATGATTATTTTATCTCTATTTAATATTGTCTTTTTTGATGAAAGCACTCTCGGTGAAAATACGAGAACAATACGACTAGCTGGTAGTTTTTTTTTTACTTTTCGTTACTTATATTTTTGTCTTTGAAAATGTTAAATAGAGACAAAATAAACGTTAGTTAAATAAAAAAATGGTGCTTTTAAATATTTCGAAAGGCTTTTTGTTTTAATAACAGAAACATATTAGGATGGGTAACGAAAGGATCGCGTTGAGTGTTAAATCCCCAAATCGAATTCAGTGTAACGTCAACCCTGTCCTGCCCCTTTCTATTTTCTCTCAAAACAGCTATTCTCTATTAGTAACTTGAATGATTATCAATATTATCGAAAACCGCAACCACGGTTCAAAACATTATCTAAAGCGAACCTAAACCTAAACCTAAATGAAGCCGTAACCCTAGGTCATACAGCTCGGAGCGTCTTGGTACTATTCTATATACTATCAGTTTTAGCTGAGAAATCGACTTGACTAAACCCATTTTAATAAGAACCTTAAACTCGCAGCAGGCGGTAAAATTCAAAGACCAAATTATACTGGCTATCCAGAATAGCTTGAGATCTTATTGCAAATAGTTGCCACAACTGTAGAGCTCAAGATATAATAGTTCAATGAATTTGAGGAAGTAAGCTGTTGCTGTAAATAGTAACCCTTATGACCTACGACCTAAGCTCTAGTGTAAGATAACATCTCTGTTTGTATAGATCAGAAGATAGCGGCTAGACTTAAGTTGAGGATTATTTTTTGATTGGTTCATAGATAACTTTGTTAATAGGTAAATTATAGATACTTTTGAATTACAAATGTTAAATTTAAAGAAAACTGGGGACAATCTCACACAAACAAACCTAGTGACAAACTAACAGGCTTGTAATGGATACTAAACATAATATTTTGCCCATACCGGGAGTCGAACCCGGTAGTACTAGCTTCGCAAGCAAGGACACTAACAACTATGCTATTCGCGTCGTCAAATTGCATTACAGCGAAACTCCACTATATTGGTCAACTTCATACGTGTGAGCTAGTTTAAGATTTAAATCGACAAATATTAGTATATACTCGTACTGCATAAAGCTTCATGATTTGTTCCGGGGCCACGTTATAAACGACATACAGATAGAAAAACAGATGATGAGATCTTTTAACAATTGCCTCTTTTTGTCAATGGGTAGTCAAAATCATTCATTGCTTTGTTTCTAGGTATCGGGTTGAATTAATAACCATATACTCCGGTCTACAGTCCCTTAAAGCTGTCAAAAAATAAAAAATACGGCCATTTATGCCGTTAAAAACGTGTATTTCGACAGTGTCGAAGGAATTGAAATGTCCCGTTGACCTAGAACTATGAAATTTGGCAAGTAACTCCGTCTTTTACTACAAGTATAGGGAAAAATTTGAAATCTGTACAGTTTTAATAAAATAACAAAAAACAGCGTCTTTTTGTAAGGAACGGCGGTCCAAATTTTGAATTGATTTAACTGTGTCATGTGCGGAACCCTCGGTTGGCGAGTCCGACGCGCACTAGATCGGTTATTTTTAATTCCAACTTTAAGATCATTAATTCTGAACCGACAATGGAACCGATTCTACATCTAAAACTAAATTGTATCATTTTTAGACATATTTTAGACAGCAGATTTAAGAAGCTATTCCAGAATGTCAATGTAAACTTGAATACACCGCCTAAAATAAGAATTTTGATTATGACAGCTGCTCATAGAATAGCAAAGTGTTTTATCGACACCTAAACAAAATTAGTAAGTTTAGTGGCCACCGTAGAATCGGCTCCAATAACCGAATAAACCAGAATTCTAAATTCAAACATTCCACAAGATTACACATAAAACTCCCAATTCAAATGTTATTAAAAAAATCCGCGTATCACCTTAAACCCCGCTTTGTATTCACGTCACACCTCTCGAAGAATTTCAATTTAAATCCCCTATTTAATCAATTACGAATAAAAATCTCTAGTCACCGTGGGCCGAATGGCAATGCGCAAGTCGTTAAATCACTTTGCGCCGCAGATCCTATTTAAAAAAGTCATCCGTTATCCTACCCCACCTGCGCTTTGGATTCGAGGGTGGCCAAATTTTGGGCGTAGGATCTCTATGGTCTGTACAGGTTGAAGCTGAAAGCGCTCAGAGAGCAGAGCGCTGACAACCTTAAATGCCAGCATTACGCTGAGTTGTGAACATTTCGTGACTACATTCTTCTTGTGCGTATTTCACTGATTTTGTTGTTGTTAATCAAGTTTTTTTTTTTCTTTCTTTTTTAATACTATGAGGAATAGGCCAATATCGGCCAGCGGACTGTTAATCGGTGTTTCCGCCTTAACGGTTAAATCTTTCTTACTTTTCTTATTTAACTATAAATGAAGATATGTAGGTTTTGTACTTATTGTTTTATTTTCTTGTAGAGATTTGCGTGTGGTTCTCAAGAGCATAATATTACTTTTTTTACCAACGCATATGATGGAAGCTTCATTCAACAAAATCTCTTTCAACTTATTTTCAAAAGCAAACAACATTTTAGTTATTTTATACAATAGTGTAATTTTTTCTAAATGTATAACCAACAAAACATTTATTTATTTTATTTGTTGAATTGAAAGTCTATAATTTTGTTATTGTTGCGTAACCTATATGCTTGCTTTGTTTACGTTTCCATAGACTATGGTTATCTTTGGTATTATTTTATTGATTCTGTTTCCTTTGTGTTGCCAACTTTACCAGGCCATAAATTTTTATGGTCATTTGAGACGTTTGAGATAATCTCTAACAAATTATTGTGTTTGATCCTTGATGTTTTTCTTTTAGCGTTGTTTTGTGTTAAATGTGTCACTTTCCGTTTTTTCACCAAGCGGTTCCAACGGAAGACCAGTGCTGGCTTTACGGCTAGCGAATGCTGAGTTGGGACCGTTTCGTAACAATTTTTCTGTGTCTTGATTTTGTTTTATCTGTGTAATGTGGTTTTGTTTTGTTGCGAATAAATGTCTCTTTATCTTTATCTTTATCTTTATTTTTTAATACAATTAAAATCTCTCTCTAAAAATAAACTCAAAGCAGAAACATTTTTAATGACGTGGAAAATATTTCAGGTTTCATTGTCACCCGCCATCTTTGTTTCCACGCATCGGGGTTTTCTAAAGAATTTTGAAGCAATGCTCGATGTACGAGATTTTTTGTAACCTTTTTAGCTAATGTATTCATTTACTTACGTTGGGTTGACATCATTGAATTGACTTGATTTTCCTGCGCTGTCATGTAATAACATGTTAGAATAGATATGGTTTTACCTGGTAGAATTACTCTATTCTATGCTCTCTTTCGTCCACTTTGCCAAACGCCGCAGACAGAGTGTTTATATTTGGTCAAAGATCTTTTAACGTGCCATCCTACTCACATTATAAATGCAAAAGTTTGTTTCTGTGTGTGTATGTGTGTTAGTTACTCCACACAGTATCGGCTGGACGGATTTGGATGAAATTTGAAATGGAGATAGCTTATACCTTAGATTAACACAAAGCGTACGTTTCATACCGAAATGTTTAAAAGTTTACGAGGGAATAACGATCGGTACTTTGATTTCTACTGTACAAGAAAAAGTAGTATAAGGCAACGAAAAAAAAGGATAAGATAAACTTTTTTTTATTCAGTTTTTATGTTGTTTACATTTTAATGTTATCTGTGTGCTTTTCTTTTTTATCTGTTGCCTGATCTCCTGTATCTCTCCAATTCAGCCGCTCGTCCTTGGTTACAGGTACCAGGAGGTAATATTTAACAAGAGGTGCTTTACTACAATTAGAGCGGATCAATGGGAGGCTTGGAGGGCCCTTTGTGTTTTAATTAAAGGAGGCAGCCTGGAAATAGGTGAAAGAAACGCTTGCCATTTATTACAGTAAAATGGTAGAGTATTTTTGGATTTTGGGCACGATATTTTTTCAAATGCCAAATTTTATGAAGACAGGAAACGTTATATTCTACAAAAAATATATATTTAACCAAAATAATCAACGTCGACACGCAAAAACTTTTCCATTCGTCTCCGTCAATTAGAAAATGCCGATGACCTTTGTAGACATCTCGGAAACCTTTAATTTATAAACAGCCTAGGCGTATTCTTTGCTTTCAAACCATTTAAAAGAAATAAAAATTACAACGAATGGTTAAATAACTGTTAACAAAAAAATAAAGTTATGTCTTAAAACTAATAATGTATCTAACTTAACAATCCTGGCACAATAGACAGAAAATGCCAGTTACATTTTTAAAAACATTTCGAACGTTCTCTGCAATTCGCAACAATTGCATGTACATTCGATTTTTAAAAAGCAATTACATTTGCCCACGAGAAGTTAAAGGCAGATGCCGCGGGCGACCGGTTCGAAAATTAAGTGCTCTGAGCCGGTGGTACTTAGAAATTGATTTCTGAACGTCTCGGAGATTTATTTAATGGCATAAGATATTTTATTTCATAAAAGGGGTATCACAGTTGAAAATATACTGATAAACATCGTATTATGTCATAATTTTGTTTTTAAAAGGGAATTCGTATTTTTGTTTCGATGTTTTACGATGATACCTATTCGATATGTAAATCAGGCAAAACCAGATGGGGTAAATAAAAGAGTAAATACTATAAATGAATGTATATAAATGAATAGTATGTTTGGGTTTGCTCTCCATTCACGTAGCTACTGTACCACTAAACAGATTTTGATTAACCCTGAAAAAATTCCGTAGTATACTATGGAATTTTAGCAGGGTTTTTCGTTCTAGAAAAATAACAAGTTCCGAAACGGATTTTGCTAAACGAGTTCAACATGAACAATGTCGCGTGCTAACAATAGTATTTTATAATTATCTTAGGCTTTTGTTTAAATACTGCATTAAGTTTGTACGGCAGCCGGCATTCATTAGCTCGTCCTAATTGGCAGTTAAAGATTTCACAACATACAATTTTATCATTCGAAATTCGAAAAGTTTCAAGAATTTCTCGCAAATTGGTTAAGTTCGTTGTTAGAATAGTTTGATTGGTTCCGTTAGGACCGTTATCGAAATAAAGGCTGATTGGTTAATTTTATTTCAAATTTGGAATCGCTTTTGAATAGAGTATGATTGTGTAATTTAAAAACGTTACGTTTCAGTACATAGAGACTGTTAGTTATGTATTGTAACTCCAAACTCCAAACCAAAAATCATCTAAGACCATGTGATTTTCAATAAAAAAATACTCCGTTATTTTTGTTTTTCGACATAGCTTTTGTTTTTTTAAACAACGGTTTTGGTCCAACGTAATCTTGTCCCAGTTTTTTAGATACTTTTCATATCTTTTTTCCAATGTATAACAGTAATGTCAAGTCAAACCAAAATTACCACAAAGCTTAAGTTAAAAGATTTATGTGTCAAAAGATTTCAGTAGGTATCAAATGACTTTAACTTTTCAATACGTAAGTGAAAAATTCCAGATCATTTTTACAATGGCGATCCAATAGACTGGATGCACAAACAAATGTATGGGGGGGGGAGGCATTTGTCAAATAGTTTCAATCTCTAGGAAATGTCGCTGAAGATTGACTTAGAAAAGTGTCAGGACTTAATAATAGTATAATGTTGAATCGACCCCATCAGTCTTTAGATTTAGAAGATTTTGAAAATGCTGTCACATTTCTTGAATGTCTTTCTGTGAAAATTGTCCGAGTAATTTGTGATGAAATCCTGACAAAATCGGGGCACGGAAAAAGATAGAGTTATGATATAATAATAATGACTTTTATTATAATTAGGTTCCATTTTATGGAACTTGGCAAGTTAAAACAGCTCACAACATGGAATCTGCGTGACTATTATATTTGGTAAAACTGCTGCTTTGCTTTGGTTGCTTTTGATTTACAACTTGTAACTTACTTTTATATTATTGTTTGGATTTTCTTGCGGCGCTTCTTCTCTGCAATTATAGTCTTGTCCGAAGCGCTAGAAGATTCACTAAATAGAGTCTATTATTATTAACGTGTAAAAGACCCCTCTTGTGGCTAATATAGTAAATAAATATTTTGAATTTTGAATATCTAATTTTAGCATGTTATGGTATTGTCAACGTTATTATAGCTCTTATTTACTTGACAGTAACGGAGGCCGAGGTATAAACAATACGATAAGCAACATGGTGTTACCCAGTAGAGGGCATGGAATTAAAAATAAAATAATTTTCAAAAACTCATTCGTTTTATACCAGCCAGTACTTTTTTAATCCATTTCATCTTAATAACGAAATAAGTCTTTTAAGGTTGAAACTTCGGCCCGTTTTTTGCGCGCTGTCTCTGTACACGATAAAACACTTAGAGGTGGCAAGGTTTGAGGTTAGGATTTAAAACGACCGCCTTGTGTACCGAACCTTGATTAAATTTTAAGACGTCTTTATTAAATGTCAGATTTAACGAGCGCCAAGGGAGTAATTTTGAAAGTATTGAAATTTTGGAAGATCCCTAATATTGTGATATTTAATTTGGTGGTATCCACGTCTAACATTACGAAGTTGGAATTAGGTGCGAAGTTTTAAGCAATCAAAACAGTGGTTTGATTGCTTAAAATGTTTTATAGTTGAATATTTCGAACTTAAAACAAACTTAAATTCACGTCGTTCATTCAAAAAAGCATAAACATAATTAGAAGGCTTTATTGAAAGTTTCTAGAAAAAAAAAATAGCTTAAATACTGGCAGCTAACAAAACTTTAATTAAAAAATCATCAACCAGCCTATTCCACTGTAGCAGTCCAAATCGTACCTATAAATTCTAATAAATTATAATATTCTCCGTTCGTCGCTTATACCGACCTCAGTCTGAGATGTAAAACATGTTCATTATATCAATAATTCAGGCGCTTCAGACGACACGTGGCAAACGATTCGTTCGAGCCGTGTGAAGACGCACGTTGTGTGTGGTCGCGCGCGCCGTGTAACTTGCTAATGTACTAAGATCGTTTAAACACTTTATAAGTACTGTTCTAAGCAGAAATAATGAGCGTGACAGTATTAAGCTCTCTGATACTTAATTATATACTAAGACAAAGTACATTAGTTCATTATAATTCCAATTTGAAAAGGGTTTTAGTATCTGATAGGTACTAATGACTCAACTGTCATTCCACATGTTGTTAATAGTGAAATACAGAATTATTGTAAAAAAATATTTATAATAATAAAACAGTTTTTTATAATAGTTATTATTAACATTTTAAAAAGTTACAGGTGCTACTTAGTCTTTGTTAGCGAGCGAGGCTTTGTAAATATACAATAGACGACAAGAAATCAGATTAAACAAAATAATAAGTCAAGAAAACGAAGAGAAAATGCAATTACCGGTAGGAGCAGCATGACGCTGAAATGAAAACTCTTTAGGTAAATTTACACACAAAAGGCTGAAGCCAACTAAAACTATACCAATCTCCCAAAAAAAGCAATTACCCATATCCGACAGTAATAAAATCCGCAGCGCGTTGAAACACACAAATGCTACAAATTAAATTTTGCACCTTAATAACCGCTGAGGTTTTTCCCTCCACTTTTGTTCAACTATCTCATAAAAGATGCATCGGCCGGAACCGGAAAATTAATATCAGACAATAGCGCTCGAGGTACGCAACAAGACGAGACCTTTTCTGTGGAATTGCGGCTAGTATTCCATATTTAAAATTTTACTTTAAAAGAATGCTAAAATTAAATTTAAATTACGCTATTCCAAGGCAAAATAACGATCATTATAAAAAAATATGATTACGAAAATACGAGAATTATGAAGTTAACATTATTTCTATGGTACCTACTTAAAGTAGATTATTTAGGCTTTTTTAGGCTTCATGCTTAGCATGCATATCCCAAATTAGGCTTCAAGCTTTCTAGGCATCTTGCTTATAGGCATTCACTGTAGGTACATTATAAAACACTGCAGTAAAGACTATGTCACGTATTTGTTACATAGTGGCGATCAGTGATGTGTCGACTTTTTGAAATTAACTTTATTTGTAACATAAGTTGCAAATAATTTTTCTCTTACCCATATTTTATTTAACCTCGTTAATAAGCATTTCCTGAACAATAAATAAAACGAGGAAAGAATAAATCAATCTCATTGTCAACGCTCAAAACCTTTCCGTTGAGGCAAAACAAAATAGCTATCAAAATAAAAGTCACCCTAATGAAACAATCTTCCAAATACAAAACTCTAACGGTCGTAACGGAATCAAAGGATTGCTATATTTAAATTGAGAACTGCCATTGTAGCGAGATTGAATGTCGAAAATTGGCTATTCTGCCCGAGGGGCCGTATTACCGCTTTACCCAATTTATAACTCTTTACTATTTCTTCAATGTCTACGGATTTCGTTTTTAACGGAAGGTTTGTTTGGCAACCGACTTGTTTTTCGAATTATACTTTGTTTAATAACAGAGGCTTTATCCTCTTTAACACTTCGCTTTAGAATTCATCGAGGTTATATTAACTGGCAAACTAATACACCGTTGCCATTAGCCATTCATAGCTAAATCGAGAGAAAGATGTGAAGCTAACGTAAATTCTGGATTCGATATTCAAAGTAGCTCACATGTTTATAGCCCTATGGTAGTGACTAGGTTTTAATAATAATAATAAGCTTCATTTGTGGGCAATTTTTGTTTATCTGTGCCTCTATTCTATAAACGATATTGTAGGCTGGTATTGTTTTGACGTCAGCCGTCATTACCGTCAAGAAAATAAGAGCTATCAAAACGTTGAAAAACCGATAACAGATCAAAATCGATATTGTTTTTACCGTGTTGAATAAACGTGCTGTTTACTTGCAGTTTTGTGTAATTTAGTGTGTTTGCTATGTGTGTGTAATCTGCCAAGGTTTCACTGAATAGTTCCAACGGACGACCAACGCTGGCTTTAATGCACGCATAACGCTAAATTCGACTTTTTCGTGAGAACAGGTCTTTTGTCTATGTCAGTATTTTAGTTTGTCCGTTTGTCACGAATAAATTATTTTTCTTTCTTTCTTTTCTCTTTTTTAAATTAAAGTGGTCCCTCGCGCTTCAAGATAACTTGAGACACCTAAGTGATTTTTTAGAATATTAATTAACTCTTTTAGATAACGCTGCTATACGAGTAAAGAATTTAGTATCGAGTAACGAGTAAAATTTCACAACTGCGCTTTAAATTTGAATTGAGAACCTAATGAAAACCAGATTTAAAATAAGTAATTTACTTTCATTTTGACCGATTATTTCTGAGAAGCAATTTTCCCTGAAAATAGATTAACGGCTAATAAAACCTAGTTTGCTCAACTTGGGTAAAATTAAAGCCTATGAAAGATAATTAGAAATTGAAAATTAGTTCGAGAACCTGCCTACTAGGTACATAAATTTTAATGCTTTTATTAACAAACGTGGATTAACCGTGGAGTAACTAGCTATGCGTTATGTTTATTTTGCTATATGTTTTGTTGTTTTGCTGATTGTGTGACATGCTGTGGTGTCAGCATTTTTTTCCTGCGGAAGACCAGCTTTGGCCTAAAAACCAGTAACACCCTGACTATGCCGAGCAAAAGCCATTTTGTTCCAACTGGCACTAGTTCAGATATTTTTTAAAATATGTTAATAATTTTGTTTTTTCCTACTTGTGTTAGACATTAGCAAATAAACGTTTTTTCCTTATTTTCTTTCTTTGTCCTGATCTATCGAATTCAAATATCACAATGATGGATAAGTAGTGTAGTAGTAGTAGTATTGCTTAGCTCCTCCACGGTTACTCCACGTTTAATAAGGCTGTAAATACGTTGAATTCACTATTCAGCTTAATGATTAACGAATAGGTTCTTATTCTCCAAATTTCAAATCGCTGTGAGAATTTTTAATAGTCAAACTAAAATTGTAACAAATATTTCTTTATATGCAAATGTTTGAGAGTAACGCAATAACGGCAACATTATTGTTAGTCCTTAATGGTCATATAGGCTGAGTTACCCATCCTCTTTCATGCTGCCATCTGAGCATTGGGTGGTGCTTGAAAGAATGGTAGCATTAGTCAACGATACCGAAAAAGTTAGCCTTCTAAATATATTATCTAATATGCTTTCTTTTGTGGCACAAGAGAAAGCAAACTAGCATGCCAATACAACAAGACTGCAAATAAAAAGTTGCTGAAATTTAAACATATGTTAATACTAAATTGTAGGTCTATCTAGCCATTGAGCAGTGGACCGTTATCCATCTAAATAGTGGTAAATGGGATTCACTGTAAAGTCCACGAGGGTGGAGCGTTGAACCTCCCAGATCTTTAAACTGCGTCTAAGAAGCAATTTTCCCCGTTTAGGTGAATTAATAGGCGCTAGACTCATAATGAGGGCCATAAAACAGGGCTGCTATTAGGCGGATATATGTAGGCTGCCTCGGAAATATATCGCTGCGAAATTAAACGGCGAGTTTATAAGATGCGTTTCAAGAAGAAATTCTTACTTATACAGGGTGTATTTGGAAGTGTGGATCAAACGAAGCAGGTCGATAGAGGACTTCTAGACCTATCGAACTCACCCCCATGTTTGGTCAGCGCTTTTAACTAATTTCGGAGATATTGATCATATTAATCTGAATTTTTGTAATTTTTCCTCATGTCACGAAAAATCATTAATTTTATGTTGTATTTGACAAGTTTTTCAGTGGTATCTTACATTATTAGATTCATTACGAATCAGCAAAGTTTTTAAACCTATTTGCCCGTTTTTTTCCCAGTTTTTTTTTAAAGTAATCACATAAAGTGGTTTTTTCCATACAAAGTGAAAAGCAAACAAACTCTATGTGATAACTTAAAAAAAAGGTGGGAAAAAAAACGAGCAAAGTAAAAAGCGCTGAACATACATGGGGGTGAACTGGATAGATCTAGACGTCCTCTATTTACCTGTTTCGTTTGATCCACACTTCCAAATACACACTATATATATATATATATTACAGAATTTGAGGCAGTTCTGTCCTATAGCTATGGGTACTATTAACAGTTCGGCAAATCTAATGGAAAAAGTTAAATGAAACTTATATGAGTGGCAATTTTATAGAGTTTTTTTTCTACTAAGCACCTATTGGTAATGTTTACCTGATAAGATGACTAATAAATTATTTTAAGTAATAAATTAAATATCTTAAGAGTACCTACTATAAATTGAGTAAGCGTGTATACTTTAAATATCTCGAAATAGTGCCACTTTTGTTTCGCCTAATCTATCAGCAGGTTATCGCAGGTATTGCGGGTGGTAGGACGTTGTGCAGGGTCCGCCCGGATCGCTACCACTATCTTATCCATTAACCTACCACCAAACGGCATTATTCGCATTGTTGCGTTCGGATTTGGGGATAAGACAGCCGGTGAAATGACTAGCAATGGGTTGGCAACGCATTTGCAGTCATAGACTTGTAGTCTTGTGAATGCGAATGTCTATGGGTCACAGTTTCCGCTTACCATCAGGTGGCCTGTGTGCTCGTTTGCCTTCTCTATGCCATAAACAAAAAAAAAGATTATCCTTTTGTTACCTAACGGTCCACTAATGTTTTACCAAATCATCATTTGGCAAACAATGTCATTTTACAAACTTTCCTTTCACATAGTTGTATTTCCCACCACATAATGTTATATTTTTTGTGGTCTAACCTAACCTAACTTATTTAACAAGCCCATGTATCCTTTATAATATTTAATGGTTTAAACACAATTACATTTTTGGGAAATGAAAGTTTGTAAAATGACATTGTTCGCCAAATGATGATTTGGTAAAAAGTCAGGACACCATTACCTAACACCCTGTATAAAGCCGCCAAACAGAACTAAAATCTGTCGTGTACGCTCTAGCATAGAAGCATTCCATCTTAGTTCTTGGGAATGGCAATGCTAATTCGGTCTTAGAATTTCAGTCTTAAGATTGCAGTCTTGAGAATGCAAATGTGTATGGGTCATAGATCCCACTTTCCATCATGCACATATGGAATTTATTTGTATTGTATTTTTCGTACGACCCAAAGAAGGTTTTTTTTTTAAACCTACGTATTATTGTATATATCCAAAAACAAGGACTCAATTAGTGTTCGCAAACTCTCGTAATGAGCGCAACACTCGATAATTGACACGTCTGGGCTCAAATCGACCCCCGCTGTATGCTAAGATCTCGACAACTTCTGATATTTCCCACACGAATTCTGTAGGGTTAAGTGGGGGCAGCGAGAATTGCCTCCTGCTTGCAAATATACTGGACCGCCAAACTAAGTATCGCACTTTATATGACATTTTCTTTAAAAGTGTGGCACTGAATTATGCGGTGCAGTGTAGTTAGATAATGGTCGAAAAATCGTCCGGAAGTCAGTAGTTGATTGTATTATTTTTAATTTTCATTAAAATAAATGTTGTTTTTTATATATATTTTTAATGGATACTGATATCTAAAAGAGAATATTGTCCGTATTATCTTCGTGTATAATTTTTTTAAGTATTATATAAAAATAATTTTATTTCATTATTTTTTTACAGGAGATGAGAGGCAACGAGCATGTAGATTATCTGATGGGAAGTTATCACCACCGCCTACAAGACTACTCAGGTATTAGGGAAAATAAACTCTTAACAGAAAAAAAAACACTCAAGATAGAGTTTACACCAGAATTATCGGTTAAAAATATACACAGTTATAAATATTATAACAAAGTTTTGTTTTAATCTTTTTTTGTGCTAATATTTAACAAAATACAAGCCTGTACGTATAAAATACATACGAAAGAGATCATGATGTGCACAAAATAAAATTCCATGAACCAATTCACAATGCACCGACATTAAGCCTAAATAGTAGAAAACGTAATTAACCCAGGTAAATCGGATTGGTGAAAGTTTTCGCACGATAACTGGAGCGGAAAGCCCCCCCGAGCTTAAAGCCCACTTTGGAGGCTTTACGACATAACTTGCTTGAAAAATTTGCATCAGGGCACACTGGTGCGAGCTTTCGTATTTGAACACGCTGTATATGAATGCATATAGTAAATTATTTTATGGTTATGACTTTTGTTTTACATTATCAGTTTTTAGGTTAGGCTTGAGTAAAGCAGCTTATACTCATTAATACAGAATATTCAAGACATTTTTCAATGTTTGTAAAAAGTGGGTTCGTATAACAGTTGACAGCAATAAATTTTTTGACAGCTATAAAACTAACAAGAATATAAGCCAACAACGATTTGTTCCAAACTTTCCAGCAAAGTAGAATTTAACATGGAGTTTTTATTTGCGACCAACATGACGTCACAATGCAAATCGGATTTCTCTGTGTGACCGCTGTCTAATAAGCAGTTTTAAATGCTTGTGTCATTCGTATTTAAGCCGATTAAAATGTCACTGTTTCATATTTTGTTGAGAACGCATCAACAAAAACGTACCAACATTACAATCCAACAAAAACACAACGTAACTTGTTGCCGACGAACACCTAATCTCGCCTCCGAATCTAAAAAGCAATGTCAGCGCAAATGAAATTTTCACGTCATTGCAGTGAAAACATAAAATGCTCTGTAAAGTGCGGGATCGCCTTAACTAGCCAGGCCAATCGCGCCCCCTAGTTGTCGCCGTAACGATATAAAAAAGTAAGATAAAAAAAGGAGGAAAATTGCTATCATAAGAACGCTCCCTGTAGGTGAGAGGACGAGGTTATACAGGAGTGGCGCAGGCGTTGTCAACTTATTAATTGCTGTGGAATTAATGTACAAGGTTTTTCTAAAAACTGCTTAACGTAGAGGTATTAGGCAGGCCATACTGTTCGAAATCAGAAATTATTTATTTGCATAGACACAGTATAGGGATGTTACAGTAGATTATGTTTCATGTATCAAGTTTGCATGTCAATTAAAATGACAAAAGAATAAAAAAAAAAAGACATTAAAATAAATATAAGATGACAAATTAATACAATAGAAAACAATAGAAAAGGTTAACATAGTCGGCATATCACAATTATATAACGTCATACTACTTATCCTTAGACTACCGGTGCTCGAAGTACGCCTTTACGCTGTAAAAATATTTTATTATTACGTCTTGTGACTTCGAGGTGATATAAAAGGTTCATTATTTTTACCCTGGTTCGCCTTTTAAGAACTTCGCTTC